>CM053027.1:346745892-347345892 GCA_028564925.1 Lithobates sylvaticus | reverse complement strand
GTGAAGCTCTGGTGAACTCCATGCCCAGGAGGGCTAAGACAGTGATGGAAAATAATAGTGCCACACAAAATATTGACACTTTGGGCCCAATTTGGACATTTTCACTTAGGGGTGTGCTCACTTTTGTTGCCAGTGGTTTAGACATTGAGTTATTTTGTTATGTTGAGTTATTTTGAAGGGACAGCAGCTTTATACTGTTATACAAGCTGTACACTCACTACTTTACATTGTAGAAAAGTGTAAATTCTTCAGTGTTGTCACATGAAAACATATAATAAAATATTTACAAAAATGTGAGGGGTGTACTCAATTTTGTGAAATACTGTATATATATATATATATATATATATATATATATATATATATATATATATATATATATATATATATATATATGTGATACTGCACACAGCTGATGCCCTGTAGCAGTAAAACTGGTTAAAAAGTGGTTAATGTAAAGTTTTTGTTTCTTTGAATTCATTTGTTTTTTTTTTCCTATCTTTTGTAAACAGTTTAAGAAAGCTTCATTGTAAGTTTTTTTCAAGATCAAATTAATATTATTTTGATCCATTGTCACGAGGCCCTTAAACGGCATGGGGCCCATAGGCTAGTGCCTTCTCTGCCTATATAGTAATCAGGTCCTTGGGCTTATATGGACAATACCCTTTTAATAGTATAGTATTATATAGTGCTTTTTAATATAAACAATAATAGAAATAGTAATACATCAAGGCTATAAAATACTCTTGGACAGGATGCTGTTATTAAGATGCAGTACTTTAAATGAGTAGATAATAATAAACAAACAAATATGCATACAAACACAATGACTAATACACTGACAACAATGAGGCACAGCTGGCAGTCACTATCGTTTAGATGAGAACTAATTGGACACAAAGCTTCAGAGAACCAACAAGAACAGTCCCTCTTGTCTAGTTAAGAAACACACGTAATACTTACTAAAATCATATAGGAAATCCCTAGTTTCACCTCCCAGTTACCATCAGAGCGACTGTATTGCCAAGTCTCTTACATTCTGGAACGCTCCTCTCAAGCGCAACTTAGTTTGCGCTAGGCCATATGGGATTATGTAAAGTGTGTTCCTATTTTTGATGTACTTTCCTGATGTGTCCTCTGCTTCTGCATTTGTTTATGCCACTTCAAAGCTTCCCACTGATCAAAACAAACTCCTCAGGCTAGGGACATGAGTGCCATGCTGGGAATCCTTATTTGACTGTGTTTCATAAAGCTGTAATTCATATAATAAAAGTGGCCATGTGACATATTAGCAACTGTGTATCAAAGCAAGTCCCATCAAACAATCGCCATTTTAATAGCAAAACAACACTTTTGTTTTGGAATGTATAATGCTTAAAAGGTATAGGCATTTCGTATATTTCTAGTTTAGTCTCAATGTACATTATATGATGTGTTTTAAATTAGCTTTGTCTATATTTTCATTTTAATAGTCTACTTTCTCTATTCAGTTTTTCAAATTGCTGCTCAAAAGTTATTTATGTATTATTTATTACAGGTACTTATATAGCGCCATCAGTTTACGTATCACTTTACATATTTATTGTACATTCACACCAGTCCCTGCCCTCAAGGAGCTTACAATCTACGGTCCCTAACTCACATTTATACAGTATCTCACAAAATGTGGGCTAATGACAATCGGGGTTGAAATTAGTCGAGTGCCGCAATCTGTCACACTGACCACCAGTTGATTCCAAGTGCACAGAGTGCACAGATTTCAGTCAGCCTCACCAGGGGAATATTAGCCCGCACCCCAGACATCCATAGCAATGCCGTGGTGGTGGCAGGATTATACATTACAGGATAAAAGGCAGAGGTATGTGATTAGTAAACATTGTCTTTACTTTTTTAAATTCAAATCTACTTTCCTTCATCTGTTCCACCACATTCAGTATATCTAGGCTAGGGGTGAAACTTTCTGATAACAACCTATACCTCCTTTATACACTTACTAACCTGCATCTCTGCAAATAACTATGCATGCTTTTCCCCTTATACTCTCTTCCTCTTTTTTTTCTTGTACATATACTGGTAAAAAAATAGAGCACTCTACTACAGTACCCATCCAGACTCTATCGATTGCTGGTCAGAATTTTGTCAGGAGCTTGACTCCATAGACCTAGGGTCCTTGTAGTTGGGACAGATGCCGCCTTTTTCGCTCTCCTGTCCCTCTGTGCACACCCGCCGCCAGGTTACCATCCAGGGTCCACCACGGTTTTGCGCTCAATCTATGGGAATACAGCCTTTGGCTCATGTGACGAACACGGGTGTCAGATCCCTGCCCTCCTCACTAAATTGTGATGAAGCACCGACCAACCTCACACCACACTGTCACTTACATAACAATGCCTCTCTCAGCTGCACCCAGCACAAAGAGTTTTCAGCTTGCGGGACCACAATCTAGGTGCCAGCAGCCTGAGAGCAATTGTCACTGGGCTAATCAAACAATTAATTCTTTAACTGCCACCACTAACATTTGTGAAGTGTCAGAACTTCCATCAATTTTGCAATACCAATTATGATTTTAGAATAAGCATCTGCAACACACACTGCCACCACAGACAGGTCTGCTCAAAGGCTTTATTCTACAACAGTAGCACTCTTCAGGAGGCAGGTTTATAGCTTGCATTAAGAGCTTTAGAGACAAGGTTAACACTTTTCAACATAAGGGTTTAATAATGAAAAGGTCAAAATTGGTGCAAATAAAATATTTACAGAAAAAAGATGTTTCAAAGCGATAAAGACAATAAGCAGCCACAAAGAAATAAGGTAGAATTGGGGAGGAAGAATACTTGAAATGAATGTCCGAGGGTTGATCAGAGTTCGATCGATGAGCTGGGTAATCGGTTCTCAAACTTGGCAGATGTTCCTGCTTGGATGGTAAAAGAAGAAATTACTATTGTCTTAGCATCTCCGTTTTCTGTCAGATCAAAGGGGTGTTGACAGCGACCAGTGAACAATCGTCTGGTCATCTTGTTCATGGGCTGGTTGCTGGGAGGTATGTACAATTATGACCATGTACACTTTGTGATACATATTCATATCTCTGCATCTCTTCTGTTTACAGACTGTGAATATCCATATTATTGCTCAGCGTGCCATTTGCTTCAAAACAAATATACACATGCCAGGTCTCCAATGTCTAGTATACCGAGGAGGAATAAGGGGTACCAGTGGTTTCCCATATGATCTCATATAGGGGTGTCTGGACTTGAAACATTACAAATTATCTGAGGAAACTACATATGTCCATATTATGGCTGTGCTATTATTCATTTTTTTTGAATCATTCAATTTTTATTGAGTATTTTCATGAAAACATACAGAAAATAAATAAACATTAAAAGAAATAAACAATAAGATATGCACTGTGTGGAATATATATCAATATCCGGTAAAAAAAAAAATATAATACATAAGAGATAGAAACATGTTCAGTAATGAAAATAGAGCAATCATAGCAAACAAGAGACAGAGCTAGGCGTCACCTTGAGAAGAATCCATAGGCCATATAGACCAGTATTTATCAAACTGTGCACACTTAAAAGAATTTATTGCTATCAAACGTTCAAAAGTATGGTTTCTACGTACCGCAGAAGTGACATCTGATACATTGATAGCAATGGTAGACTTCCAATTATATAGAATCAGTAATCTGGTTTCAAGTAAAATATGAGATATGACTGGTCTAAATGGTTTAGGAAACCTATCGATATTTATATGAAGAATACCCAAGGCAGGATCTGGTTTAGTAAGTATACCCGTAACAGTAGATATAAGTTGAAAAACACCATTCCATAAGCTTTTGACCGTAGGGCAGTGCCAAAGCATATGCAATAGATTTCCCAACTGGCCACACTCCCTCCAACAATTCGGAGAGAAACCTGGAAAGAAAGTCGCCAATCGACAAGGAGTATAATGCCATCTATTGGATAATTTAATGGTAAGTTCCCAATGTTTAGCACAATGAGATGCAGAATGAATTTCAGAGAAGGCGTGACGCCACTGATCCTCTGAAAAGTCGGAGCCGAGTTCCGCTTCCCATTTGAGCATAGCAGGTGTCTTGATAAATTGTAATTTATCATGTAAAAGGTTGTAAAAGTAGGAAATCCCTTTCACTACTTTATTACCTGGAGAGTAAAATTGCCATAGTCTGCGTGGGATGGTAAGTAATGGAAGAGGTAAGGTTTTGAGCAACTCTATGATCTGGAGAGTGCAAAGAGTCATGTCATTAGTGAGATTATACTGTGAAGTTAGTTGCGTTGCAGATTTAAGTTGGATGCCATCGAAAAAATCAGATAGTAGTGTAATCCCTTTGTCAATGAGGTCAGTTACAGAGATGGTTGGAAGTTTCGTCTCAAGAATTGAAAGTGGTATATTGTAGGGTAAGTCTATGACGTCATCTTGAGTAGTAGGTAGTATGTGCCTCCATGCTCTTAAAGATATTTGAATTGTAGGGGATAGTTTACGTAAGTCCAGTAAAAGAGTATGTACATTGGATAAAGGTAGTGGAACCAATGAATTTTCAATATCTACCCAAACCGGCGGGTCATTAGTCTGAAACCAATGCTTAATTTGGTCCAATCTAACTGCCCAGTAATAGTCATGGATGTCAGGGAAACCTGCACCGCCGAATCTTTTATGTGAAATAAGATTGTTCCTGGAGCATCGAGCTTTCTTACCATTGCATACATACTTCCAGCACATATTAGTAAGTTTTTTGAGAAAGTGTTGTGGAATATAAAGTGGTAGCAAGCGAAAAACATATAGTATTTGGGGTAAAATCAGCATTTTATATGCAGCAATCCTACCAAACCATGAAACTTCTTTCATTGAAAAATCTTTAAGTTGGGTTTCCAGTTTGGCAATAAGTGGCTTTAAATTGGATTTAACGAGTTCAGAAACTTTAGCCTTCAGAACAATACCCAGATACGGAACACCATCAGTACTCCACGTATATGGAAATTGTGATTGGAGATTGAATTTAAGTTTGGGTGGAATTTTAAGAGCAATTTTAAATATTTAGAAAAGTTCACCTTATAGTATGAGACCATACCGAAAGCTTGGAGGACATCATGAGCATGTGACAGGGAAATTTTTGGATTAGTCAATAGCAAGATGACGTCATCAGCAAAAAGGTTAATGGAATGTTTAGTTTTACCAAACTGGAAACCCGAGATTAGCGGGTGAGACCTCACAGTTTCTGCAAGAGGTTCCATCATAAGGTTAAAAATGGAAGGAGACAGGGGGCAACCCTGCCTAGTTCCATTTTTAATTTCAAATGGTGAAGACAAAGCATTCGTTGAGTATACCTGTGCGGTGGGGCAAGAGTACAATGCCAAAATAGCTTGAAGTATACGACCCTGGAATCCAAACTTAATAAGCGTCATTTCCATGTATGTCCAATGGACTCTATCGAACGCCTTCTCTGCGTCAATAGATAACAGCAGAGAAGGCGTTCGGTGCAATTTAGCATGATACAATATATTAATAATCCTTCTAGTGGCATCGGAAGTTTGTCTCCCCCTCACAAATCCCATCTGATAATTTTTAACTAATAAAGGAAGAATGTGTGATAAACGAGTGGCTAACAATTTGGCATACACCTTGGTATCAGAGTTAAGCAGTGATATCGGCCTAAAATTGGCCGGAGTGTCTGGTTCCTTACCAGGTTTAGGTAAGGTGACTATGTAGGCTTTAAGCATATCTGGGGGCATACTGGCACTTTCAGCTGCTTTATTGAAAGAATGTGTAAGATGAGGTGAAACAATATGTTTAAATGCTTTAAGATATTCATTTGAGAAGCCGTCAGGGCCAGGGGACTTACCATTAGGAAGTGAAGCAATAGTTTTTTCAACCTCATAAGTGGTAAAGGGAGAATTTAGAGATTCTAGTTGTTCATTAGAGAGTAAAGGGAAGTGAATATGTTGCAGGAAATCGTTTATGTTCTCCTTAGAGGGTTGGGTTGTAACAGGATCTCTATGTAGATTATAAAGTGAGCCGTAATATTCGGCAAATTGGTCAGCTATTGCCTGGGGATGTATAATTTTGTGGTGTAAAGTAGGGTGTCTAAGGTATGCAATCCTTGTCTTAGTGCGTATTGCTTTCAATCTATTGGCTAACAGTTTGCCTGCTTTATTAGCATTATGGTAGAAATTTAGTTTTAAGCGTCTGATATGCCTGTCATATTGTTGAGATAAAATTTCCCTGAGCTTTTCTCTAAGGATAGATATTTTGTGAGTTATTAGTAAAGTAGGAGATTGTTTATTTTGTGTTTCAAGATTTCTAAGATCATGGAGTACAGTTTGAAGTTGTTGAGATCTTTGTCGTTTGGCCCTAGCCCCCATTTGTATGAGAATACCTCTCATGTATGCCTTGTGGGCGTTCCACAGAATATGTGGATCAGTAACTGAGCCATAGTTATCTAAAAAAAAATTAGTGATGTGTTGTGCCAGTAGTTTGTTAGAGGAAGGTTCCTGTATCAATCTAGTATTGCAGCGCCAGATGGGAGGTGAAGAGGAGACACCCTTTTCTATAATGGTCAAGGAAATTGCTGCGTGGTCAGACCACGTAATGTCGTGAATGGCAGCCGCGGCTATATCCTGTAACAACCATTTATCAGTCAAATACATGTCAATACGGGAATATGAGCGATGCCTATTGGAAAAAAAAGTGAAGTCCTTTTCACCAGCATGGAGACATCTCCACGCATCGAACAGTTCCTCTTTGTGAAGAATGGTTTGCAGGACTGGTGTTGAGCGGACTTTGGCTGAAGATGTGTCCATTTGAGGGTCTGCAGTAGCGTTAAAGTCTCCGCATATCAGAACCTTACCATATTGCATAGACTTGAGTTAGTGAAGGACCTTATTGAAAAAACGAATTTGATGGGTATTTGGAGAGTATAGATTAACCAGAGTGAATGGTTGGGAATTTATGTCACCTGAAACAATGATAAATCTGCCAGCAGCATCAAGAAATTAGTCCCTGTGTTGAAAGGATAGTGAGTTCTTCAGGGCTAAAAGAACACCTCCAGTTTTTTTATGAGGATTACATGCTAAGTAGATATGTGGAAAGTCCTTGTGGGAACATGGCGGAGCATTATCAAGTTGAAAGTGTGTTTCCTGTACACATAAAATATCCGCCTTATGTTTATAGGCTTCTTTCCATAGGGAAAATCGTTTGGCCGGGTGATTCAAACCATGTGCGTTGATCGATAAGCAAGAGATCGTCATTGACCTTCTGTGTAAGGAATATGGAGGGCAGACAAAAGTGTACTTACTGCGATTGGCAAAAGTGTTTCTAGCTGCTGGCAGGCATCATACGGGTTTCTGGAGTAGACAGAGGATATTATGTTGCTCTCAGAAGATCTGTGCATATCAAGGAAAAAATATAAAAGACAAATAAGAAAAAGATCCATAAAGCGATCCAAGAGCAGATATAACTGCTATTAGTAACCTGAGGGTAACAAGGAACAGAGTATAAAGCACTCCTCCTAGGAGACATTCATGTAGACTGCTGAGATTCTGTACTGTGTATACCAGCAGATTTTTTGAGAGATTTTTTGTGAGTCACTACCTGCCATTCAGTAGGGATATGCGATGGGCCTGCTGTGGCGGAATAATTGACGTTTGCATCAGGTAATACTTTCCATCTATGTAATAAGTTCAGACCTTCATCCAATGAAGAAATCATGGTGGTAGTACCATTATGAGTAATGGATAATGTGGCAGGATATTTCCATTTATGGATGATGTTATGGTTTCTTAAGGCTTTTGTAATGGTCATAAGATTCCGTCGGCGTTGTAAGGTATGTCTAGACAGGTCAGGGAGCCATCTGACATTAGCAAATTGGGGGGGGTAAATTTTCCTTTTTTCTAGAAACTTGCAAGATTTGATCCTTAATATGAAAGTAGTGAACTCTTAAGAGGACATCTCTGTGAATTTCTGCAGGCAGAAATGACGGTTTTGGGATTCTATGAATCCTGTCCACAATGAGGTCCTGCGCTGTAGCATGAGGTAAAAAAGTTGAAAACAGAGCTTGGGCAAATGGTAGTAACTGATTTGGGGGTACATCTTCAGGGATACCCCTCAATTTAAGGTTGTTCCTCCTGGAGCAGTCCTCGAGATCTGCTAATTTGTCTTTAATCCATCCTATATCTTCCCCCTGAGCTGTATTTGAGTCAACTATTACATTATATGCTGAGGCAAATTCCTCCATCTTGTGTTCTGTTCTGTCCACTCTTAGGCCCAATGAGTGTACTTCTTTTCTACATTCATTAATCCCCCTGACCATATCAGCCTGAAGTGAAGACCTTAATGAAATCAACATGTCCTTTATCATAGTGTCAGACACAGGCCTGTCTGCTGTGGGAAAATCTGTAATTGGGTCTCCTCTCATGGCGTGTTGACTAGCTGGGGATGTATGCAGTACGCTTACCTCCATAGACAGGACGTTTTGCGGCCTACATGGGGATTCTCTCCGCGGTCTGGATTTAGCTGGGCTCCGTGTGGTAGGCGTTGCGGGACCGGAGGAAGAATCGCTGGGAGTCTGCAGCGCTTGAGTATCTGTGCGGTGAGTCCCAGAGATGTCCGCTCCCAGGCTCTGAGGTAAGGTTGGAATGGCAGTATTCCCGCCGCCGCCATCTTGTGAGGCGCCGTTCGCGGCGCAATAGCTCGGTAATTTCCGCGGCTGTGGCGGGTTTTTCCTGTGCCGGCCCATCTCCGGTATGTGCCCCCGGTTCTTAGGGTCGTACTGACCCGATTGGGGAGAAAGTAGCCGCCGGTAACAGCTTGTGGCTGACGAATGTCTCCTGTGGACGAGCGGAGCTCCAGGCTAAGCGGCCATCCTGGAGTCTGGTCGCCACGCCCCCTGCTATTATTAATTTAGAAGTTATGAAACATGCTGAAACTTCAGAACTATCCCAACTGTTTAAGCTTCATGTGCATTAAGGCATTTACGACTGGTATCTGTTGGTTCTCTAGATTGAGAGGGTGACAGTTTTACGACATCCTGGCAGGCATAAAGCCTATGAATTCCTGGAAATAAGGGAGGAGGGAGGGGCTTCAGATTTCTACTGCAGTGTTTAATTGTTAGCCAAAACTGTCATGGCTGCCACAAGGTTCCTCTGCAACATTGCCGCTATCTACAGCTTTTCGTGTGTCCAGTATGTGGTTGGTTTTATCAGTGATTCGCTCATCCTTGTAAGTATAGTCTCTTTTGCTGTCATTTTTTACCAAACGTGTTTCGATATGCATATTTGTTTTGATTATTTTTCTTGTTTAACCATTATTGACAAATGTATATACTAGTTAATTCTTTTACTAATGTATTATTATACTTATATTATAGCATACTCATGACTCTCAAAAAATGACATAAGCCTTCGAAGGACTAAAAGGTCCGAAACATGTTAGGCGTCAATTGCAGTACGCGTTCTTGCTAGCTTAATATTGTCTACAGGGCAGCTGAGCTTCATACCAATGTAACTGAGTATATTGTCATTTGCTATATACACCATGTATATGTAATATGTAATTTCTACTTCTTTGCTTATGCATTTTTATAGTTTATTATAATACAATTTATTTTTTTCTACTACATTACCTGGTCTGTCCATAAAATCTGGAGGGGTATTACCGTGCCTTGAGCACTAGGTTTTCCTTTTTTGGTTGTCTTCATTGGATCAGACGGACCAGGTGTTTATTCACACATTGCCAATCCCTTCCCTATAAAAACCTCAAAATAACTCAACACACAGCCATTAATGTCTGAACCGCTGGCAACAAAAGCGAGTACACCCCTAAGTGAAAATGTCCAAATTGGACCCAAAGTGTCAAAATTTTTTGTGGCCACCGTTATTTTCCTGAACTGCCTTAACCCTCTTGGGCATGGAGTTGACCAGAGCTTCACAGGTTGCCACTGGAGTCCTCTTCCAGTCCTCCATGACGACATCACAGAGCTGGTGGATGCTAGAGACCTTATGCTCCTTCACCTTCCGTTTGAGGATGCCCCACAGATGCTCAATAGGGTTTAGGTCTGGAGACATGCTTGGCCAGTCCATCACCTTTACCCTCAGCTTCTTTAGCAAGGCAGTGGTCATCTTGGAGGTATGTTTGGGGTCGTTATCATGTTGGGATACTGCCCTTCGGCCCAGTCTCCTAAGGGAGGGGATCATGCTCTGCTTCAGTATGTCACAGAACATGTTGGCATTCACGGTTCCCTCAATGAACTGTAGCTCCTCAGTGCCGGCAGCACTCATGCAGCCCCCAGAGCATAACACTCCCACCACCATGCTTGACTGTAGGTAAGACACACTTGTCTTTGTACTCTTCAAGTGGTTGACACCATCTGAACTAAATAAGATTATCTTGCTCCCATCAGATCACAGGACATGGTTCCAGTAATCCATGTCCTTAGTCTGCTTGTCTTCAGCAAACTGTTTGCAGGCTTTCTTGTGTATTATCTTTAAAAGAGGCTTCCTTCTGGGATGACAGCAATGCAGACCAATTTGATGCAGTGTGCGGCGTATGGTCTGAGCACTAACAGGCTGACCCTCCACCCCTTCAACCTCTGCAGCAATGCTGGCAGAACTCACAATGTCTATTTCCCAAAGACAACCTCTGGATATGTCGCTGAGCACATGCACTTAACTTCTTTGGTTGACCATGGCGAGGCCTGTTCTGAGAGGAACCTGTCCTGATATACCACTGTATGGTCTTGGCCACCGTACTGCAGCTCACTTGCAGGGTCTTTGCAATCTTCTTATAGCTTAGGCCATCTTTATGTAGAGCAACAATTTTTTTTTTACAGATCCTCAGAGAGTTCTTTGCCATGAGGTGCCATGTTAAACTTCCAGTGACCAGTATGAGAGAGTGAGAGCGATAACACCAAATTTAACACACCTGCTCCCTATTCACACCTGAGCCTTTGTAACACTAACAAGTCACATGACACCGGGGAGGGAAAATGGCTAATTGGGCCCAATTTGGTCATTTTTTACTTAGGGGTGTACTCACTTTTGTTGCCAGAGGTTTAGACATTAATGGCTGTGTGTTGAGTTATTTTGAAGGGACAGCAAATTTACACTGTTATACAAGCTGTACACTCACTACTTTACATTGTAGCAAAGTGTCATTTCTTCAGTGTTGTGTCATGAAAAGATATAATAAAATATTTACAAAAATGTGAAGGGTGTACTCACTTTTGTGATTTACTGTACATACACATATTAGGGCCAATTTGGATAGGCACCAATTAACCTACCAGCATATCTTTGGAGTGTGGGAGGTAACCAGAGTACCCAGAGGAAACCCACACAGGCACAGGGAGAACATGCAAACTCCAGGCAGGTAGTGCCGTGGGCACAAATTCTACACATATCCATATTAAATTTTTGTGTGATTTGGACAGGAGGAAGAGAGAAAGTGAGGGGAGAAAGAAAGGCTTAGTTGGGCTTCATTTCATGGACCAAATCTTTGAGCCACAACTTTACTGCCCCCCAACTGCCCACCTAGACATTAACCGCTTCAGCACCGGGCCATTTTTCACCCTTCCTTACCAGAGCACTTTTTGCGATTCGGCACTGCGTCGCTTTAACTGACAATTGCGCGGTCGTGCGACGTTACACCCAAACAAAATTGACGTCCTTTTTTTTCCCACAAATAGAGCTTTCTTTTGGTGGTATTTGATCGCCCCTGCGGTTTTTATTTTTTGCGCTATAAACAAAAGAAGAGCGACAATTTTGAAAAAAAAACACAATATTTTTTACTTTTTGCTATAGTAAATATCCCATTTTTTTAAAAAAAAAATATTTTTTTACTCAGTTTAGGCCGATACGTATTCTTCTACATATTTTTGGTAAAAAAAATCGCAATAAGCGTATATTGATCGGTTTGCGCAAAAGTTATAGCGTCTACAAAATAGGGGATAGATTTATTGCATTTTTTTTTTTTTTTTTTACTAGTAATGGCGGCGATCTGTGATTTTTTTTTTCGTGACTGCGACATTGCGGCGGACACTTCGGACACTTTTGACACATTTTTGGGACCATTCACATTTACACAGCGATCGTTGCTATAAAATTGCATTGATTACTGTGTAAATGTGACTGGCAGGGAAGGGGTTAACACTAGGGGGGGCGCTGCAGGGGTTAATGTATTCCCTATAGGTGTGATTCTAACTGTGGGGGGAGGGGACTTAAGGGGAGGAGACCGATCATGTGTTCCTCCGTACTGGGATCACATGATCGGTCTCCTGCTCGCTGACAGGACGTGGAGCTGTGTGTGTTTAAACACACAGCTCCACGGTCCCGCATTTTAAACTTTGCCCCATAATCTCATCCTTTTTGCCCCCCTTGCTCACCTTTTCTCCCTCTTGTTCTCTTCTCTCTTTTTTGCTAAATAAAATACAGAAAAAAGGATTCCAGGTTTTATCTTGGACAGGGAAGGAAGCTGACTCATAATGCTTTGGGATTTCCGTTTTGGGAATACCCTCTAAATACATTCCCGGGGCAGTTTCTTAATCATGCATGGCTGATCTTATGAGTTTTTCAACACAGACTATTTTTATGAAAATTATGTAATTTACATTTTATGACTGTGTGCAATCTGTGGAATAATATTCTTGGGCATGGTGGCTGTGCAGAGAGAATGCTAATCCATATTCTATTGTTGAACTAGAGGAACGCACCTGTGAGCAGTCAGGACCCAATCAGTGTGTGTTTTGGTCATGTGTACTCAATGACAGCCAATTATGGTGATCGCAAAAGATTTGCTTACAAACAAACTTG
Organism: Lithobates sylvaticus; assembly: GCA_028564925.1. Lineage (NCBI taxonomy): Eukaryota > Metazoa > Chordata > Amphibia > Anura > Ranidae > Lithobates > Lithobates sylvaticus. Next base: position 347,333,062 of record CM053027.1, on the reverse strand, counting down.
TCAGTTACAGCTTTCCCTGTACCCTGCACACAAAGAGGTAAAGTGACAACTAGCACCAGCAGGCAACATATGACACAATGTAATACATAAATTAAAAAGGTTTAAAAATGTATTTATAATTGTTAAAGTGATTGTAAAGTTTTTTTTTTCTCTCTTAAAATAACAAACTTGTTATACTAACCTGCTCTGTGCAAAGGCTCGATCCTCCCCCCTTCTAAAAGTCCCCATAACAAGCCACTTGCTCCTCTAGGAGTTATGCTTCTAACTGGAAGTTGGCATAGTAACATTTCATAATCCATTGGACCACTTTCATACAGAAAGATTCTACAATTCATTGAACCACCTGCAGGAGGTATGCGTTTTACGAGGAAAAAGTTTTCACAGTAGGATTCAAGAAATTACTGGACCACCCATCAATACAAGGCTGGATCTGTGTAAAGAACCTTCCAAGGAACAGTGGTTCGGGTTACATTTCACTGCACTAATTGGTGAGTAAAGTGCACAACATGTATGCATAAATATGACAACAGAAAGGAATCAAGATTTGGGGTTTTTGAAGATGGGTTTCAGACTCCTAAGCAAGCAAATACAGTATGCTTTCAAGTGCATCTCAGGTGCTTTGACAAGTGTTTGACCTTATTCGATTTGCCTTTCAGTTGTTCAAAGAGTTTCTTCAAGTAGCTTCTGAATTACATTGAGCTGCTTTAATTATTTTTTAAGATTCTTGCTGACTTCTATTGGGAGTAAAACAGGCACAAGCAAAAGCTCATGTACATGAGCCTTTAGAACAGGGGTTTGCAATTTTTTTAGTACGAAGGCCACACTGTATATTGTACAAATATTAATGGGTCAAAAAGAATCCCCATCAGAGTCCCCCTTTCATCAGAGTCACCATCATAGTCCCCCTTATATCAGGGTTACTATCAGAGTCACCCTTATATCAGAGTCTGTGTCCAAGTCCCCCTTACATCAGGAAACCCTCAGAGTCCCCCTTAATATCAGAGTCCACATCAGATTCCCCCTAACATCAGGGTCCCCACCAGAGCTCCCTTATATCAGTATATAAAAGAAAAAACAGCCATCAGTCAAGGTGACTAGGGGTATACAGAGGCCAATAAATAGAGCTTACGTGGCTTAAATCCAACCAAAGGGCAGATATCAAAAAGTATGTCCACATACTGTAGTATTCAAGATGGTTAGCACTGGCAGCCTATGGTTGTCCACTTTTTTGATTGTGGCCAGCAGTCATGTTTTGGATGCATTTGTGTGTCAAGACAACCTTGTCTTTTTATTGTCAGTGGTGGAGGGTTGTCTTGCAGAACAATATTTTTCAAATCTTTTGTAAATTGTATATTTGTGGAAATAAAGATGTTAACTTTTTGATATCTGCCCTTTGGTTGAATTTGGTTGGCTGTAAGCCACGTAAGCTCTATTTATTGGTCTCTGTATACCCCTAGTCACCTTGACTGGTGTGGTTTTTTCTTTTATATTTCAATATTTTTATTGAGGTAAATACAAAACAAAGAATGAACAAGTAACCAGGTTACATTCAACCAAACATGTAAACGTTTTGACAATGCATTTTCATACCGCTTAATACCTGTCAGGGGGTAGGAGGCATATGCATAACATCTTCATAGAAGCTACTCAAGCCCTTAAACAGGGCGTGGTACGTGTGGATGCATACAAAGGAGTAACATTAGAATATAACAATACCAGGGGGAGAGGTAGGGGGGGTCTAGGGCTACAATGGACCCCGATTTAAAGTTTCAGAGTTAGCGAGTTAGAGTTAGTCTATCCCTACTATTATAAGGTTTCCAACCTTATCAATAACAATAACGTGGGGGCATGAAGACTACCTATCTAAATAATAAGGGAGCGCAATCTGGTCCTGAAGTCCAAAACATCCGGAACTGCAGCAGATGCCATCTAGGTCCCCAGGCTCTGGTACTACGAGAGGCTCCATCTTCTCTCAGACCAGACTGAGTCCAGGTTGTCACTCTCTTGTCTTCCTTGTACGCTTCCTTCCACGCCGTGGTGCTGGTGCTGGTGGGGTGGCAGAAGGAGGAGGAGGAGGCGGAGCAAGGTCACTCTCGCAAACATGTGTGAGGGGAGTCATCTCCCCAGCCATCCCCTCATTTAGGATTTTGAGGATGACCTCCTCACACATGCTGCGTTGCCCCGCCTCCATACCCGTAAATTTACTTGTAACCAAGGAGGCAAAGGCCTCCTCGTAGGTGGGTGTGGCATAGAGGGAGGCTGAGGCATCTTTTATCAGCTGGAGCGCTGACTCTCCCACCTCCCCCATGTTTTTCGCCCTTCTGTAGGGAAGGCGGAGGGGGAGAGACTTGGGAGACAGTCAGGCTCCTACGCCTACCCCCCTCTTGGCTGCCACTACCCCCTGCCTCCTCCTGACTGCCACCTTCCACAGCCACCTCCTGGCTGAGGTCTTCCTGTGTCTGAAAAAGGGACATAGTTTCAGTTATTTGTTCATCAAACACACACAATACTCATCTAGTGACTGTTGCAAAATGTTTTCAAATAAAAAACCATACAAATCTCAGCCCTGCAGTTTAGATCCTTCCCAAAAATGTCTCCCACACCACTGTCTGTTGATATGTCAATCACGTTAGGAAATAGCAATTGGGGATCCTGAATTAACTGTACATCATTCATTATTCAACAAACTGGTTCCAAAACTACTATACCTGGAACAAGCTGGGCACCTGCACATATTCCTGACTGGAAGGCCCAGGTTGGTCCTCGGAAGCCTCATCAGGGGTGGCGTGCGTGGAAGGACGCGTGCAAGGAAGAGTCGAGAGTGACTTCCTGACAGTAGCCTGGTCTTTGAGAAAGTGGCGCCTGTCATAGTACCAGAGCGTGGGGACATGGACATCAGCTGCTGCAGCTCCAGATGCTTGTGACTTCAGGACCTTATTGCGCTCCCGGAAATAGGTAGTCTTCATGTTGTTTATCTTCACTTTTAAGTTTGCGACGGTTGCCATGGGCAGGGTAGGCTTTACAAATGCCACCAGTTTCAGCAGGGCTGCGTACCTCTTTGGTCTGTTGCTATAATCCCTGTGTTTTGCCTGCCATAAGAGGGTGGGGGAATTGCCGGTATTTATCAATGAAGTGTGGGAGAAAGCTCACGTTGTAGAAGCCTCCATCACCTCTGCAAGACACAACGCCACACAAAACAATATAAATAATGTCAGCCTAAACACTCCTAATCTTCTCCATAAAGAAGCCTCAAGTTCTAATCAGTCTAGGCTAGTTATGTACCAACGTCAAATTGTACCTTCGTTTGTAGCGATCGTCTCGTGCGTGAGCTTTCTCTCCCCTCGTCTCCCAGATCGTGGCTACGACACAGGCGTGTGACGTTTTATATACAGTGCGCATGCGTCAAACTCCGCCCGCCCCTGACGATCTTTCTCGTCTATTCCCCACCCCTTCTCTTTACGGCGCAGTGGGGAGAGCACATGGCGGGGACACAGCAGGTGCGCCCCAAATATCCCCCCAACGAGGAGGAGGACGAGGAAAGGCCGGAGGCAGAAACGTCCCGATCCCGGAGCCTGAAATTCAAGGCCTCCAATATGTCATTTGGAGAAATGTTGGAATGGTGGACATATTAAAGAGGAGCGACTATGATGGGAAGTATGGGCCTTACCTCAACCCCAATGTCCGCAAGGCCAAGATCATGTCTAAAGTTGTGAGGAGGCTGTACAATCATTTTGGGGTACAACGATCCAAGGAGCAACTGAGGAAACGCTGGTCAGACCTGAAACTGAGGGAGGCCGATCAGTACAGAAAGATCAAGAGAATTCTTCAAAAAAGTAAGTAGTTGTGTTTTGTGTTTGATTTCTTGCTTGCATACTGCTCCATGTGGTTTGATTTTTACAAAGTTGTACATTCCAAAATGGCCACTTTCATGTTCGTCTGTGCATTCGATCGTACTCAGCCTCGATCTTTCTGCCACTGTCATGGTCGTGTGTGTCCATTCGATCGTACGCAACCTCGATCGTGCGGCCACTTATAATACGATGTTTTGGTTTTTTTTTGGGGGAAAGGAAGTTTGTTCTCCCTAGAAATGTCATCCAGAATGTAAAGGCAATTTATTCAATGTAAAGGAGAGGTCACCAGTAGGTGTTTACCCATCTGGACTCGAGAGCACTAGTGCTGGGACACCCAAACCCCCTTTTTATTAGCCTTTTCCACACATGTGCTCGCAGAGTTAGCGAGTGAGGAAACCCCCAAACCAACACCTCCCAAAAAAGGGGAAAGAGCAGAAGCAGAGGAGGAGGAGGAGGAAGAGATCATCGAACTTATTGTCACCACAACAGGTGAGTGTCCCTCCATGTATGGCTGCCTCATTTCCAACACCCCATTTTTTTTTGTTTGTGGTTTTTATAATGTTGTTCGCACTTTCCAGAGAGTGCCCACCGGAGAGATAATGGTCTGCAATCGAGATCAATAAAGCAAAACATCGTTGAAGAACATATGAGTTTTAGGAAAAATATAAAAGCACCAAGTATATCACATTTGCAACTTAAAAACAAAATAAAAGAAAAGGGACGTTTTTTTGGGGGTGCAAACACTTTACGACTACGAAAGTGGTTGTGGTGAAGGGGTTGCACCCCCAAAAAACGAGATGGGCCACAGTCTGCCATTCCTGTGGCGTGGAAGGGAACTGTGGAGTGAAACAAGAAAAAAAAAATTAGTCACTTTGCACCTAAAACATTGCAAGCAGATTAGACAATCAACATCTTGGAACAAGAGCATTGTATAAAATTGGAGGCTGGAAAGTATTTACACAGAAAAGTAGAGGCTCCCCTTCACAGATTACTCACACCCCCATCAATCCCCCCACTTCTGATGGGACATTGGCAATAACTATGGTTTTTGGGGGGGGGGGGGGGGGGGGGCAGGTAACCCACAGCACTTCATTGATTGGCAAATGGCTCAATAATGTGTGCTAGTTTGGCCAGACCCTCTGTACTTAACACTATTGGCAGGCCACAGGAAAGATCAAATAACATTCCCCCCCCCCCCCAAAAAAGGCAGGCACAGTGTGACATTATTAAATTACCAAGCAAGCTAATAGGAGGGAAAGAAGACAAAAAAATAGGAAATGGAATGTATGGAGGCAGTCCCTTGCACTACATGCTTTGCTGAATTCATCCCTAAAGATGCGCACTATAAAGAGGTAGGTATATAGTGTGTATGGACCTTGGGAAAGCCAGCAGATAAAGGTTTGGTACCATCTGACAGAGCAGTTGGGGAGGGGGTTCCTAATGAGTTTGCCCCCCCCCCACCAAAAGAACAAAAAAAGGGGGCTCTACATGAAGTAAACCACACAGCAAACATTTGTGCATATTTTAGGGGGTGTTTTGGGGCAAACAATACTATGCAGCAGACAAAAGACATTGCTTAAGTGAGTAGGCCATAGGTGTCTATTGGGGCAGAAGAGCATGCTGGTGAGGTAAGTGAAGGGAAAAATGCATGAAGGAGAAAAGGGGCACAGCATATTAGAACATATTGCAATCATGGTAATTAGGGAAGGAGGTCAAAAATACAAGTCATTAGCAAACAGAGCATACATAGAAGGGAATAGTAAAGTAGAAATGTTACCTTAATATAGTCCTCCTGCAGGACCTGAATGATGGCAGAACAGGTCTCTGGAATAATGATTCCCAGGGGCCTGGGGAGAGATACCTGAAGAGAACTTCAAATCCTGAAGACTTCTCCCTGTCGCCAAGTACCTCAACGTGGCAACAGGCCTCTGCTCCGGAGTAATGGCTTGTCTCATGCAGGTATCCTGCGGCTGATAAAGGGGGTCAGCAAAGCCAAAAGACGGTGAAAATCGGGGGTCCGTCATCCTGAGAAAGTTCCTGAAATCATCAGGATTATTCTCCCGGATCTCACGAAGCAAAGGCATGTGCGAGAACTGGTCACGCTGAAGCAACCAATTCTTGGTCCACATACTCCTCATCACTCTGTTCATGGACGGGTCTTGGGTCAAAGCTAAAAGCCCGACACCAATTCCGCGTACAGCACGAACTCGGCGACGAGTACGCACGGGAAACATCGCTCAGAAGGTCACAAAAGGTCGGCTGGTCAGAACGGACAAACAGAAAGCACCGATAAACAGCAAGGCCTGAAAGAACGAAGTGAATAGCAGCAACGAGCAGACAATAAGCAGTGCAAATCAAAGCGTCCTATATCAAGATATAGGCCGCAATGACCAACAAATGCGAACTGACTACACGCACTAATAAACAGATACGCACGACAAGCACAAACTGAAGAGCAGTAACGATCTGAGTCAGAAAACTGAGAAGCGCGAATCTTAAGTCACCAAACTTCCACTAACTCTCGATAAACACGGGATCAGCAGAAGGAGCCCAACGGGTGCCTGACGTGGTGCTGAACTTCCCTTTTGTAATCGAGGACAAAGGAGAGAGGAAAGAAGCAGAGGAAGGAAAAAGAAAAGAGAAGAGGAAGAGAGAGAGAAGAGAGAGAGAGGGTCACCTGGAGTTCCTCATTAAGTGGAGATGTGTTCGATCCATGGATCCCAGATCTTGTTGAACATCTCTGCTTTGTTATGGAGAATGTGAGTGAGCTTATCATTAATCATAATCCAATTAAGTTTATTTTTAACTTGTTCTAAGGGTATTCTTGAATGTTTCCAGTTCTTTGCAATTGTTATTCTTGCTGCCAACAAGATATAGGTTATGAGGTTTATTGATTTTTTTGGGATCCCGCCGGGTAGTTTATGGAAAAGCGCGCTCTCTGGGGACCGACGGATATTGATACCTGTTACTGAATTAATCAGATTAAAGATCCTTATCCAGAACCTAGTTACTAGCGGACATTGCCACCAAATATGGTGCATAGTTCCCATCTGTCCACATTGTCGGAAACAGTTAGGCGAGGAGGAGGGATGCATTTTAGCTATTCTTGTGGGGACAAAGTACCAGCGCAACAGCGTTTTGTAGTTGGCTTCAATAAGGGTAGTATTAATAGACATTTTTGATAATTTGTAGGCAATATCCTGCCAATCTGACAGTTCAAGGGAGAGGTTTAAATCTCTTTGCCATTGAGTCATATAGGCGAGTTGAGTGTCTGGTTCAGTCATGGAGGAGTATATGACAGAGATCCGGCCCCTTTGTGTGCCTCTGCTTTGGCAAGTTAGTTCAAATGTGGTGAGTGTAAGGGGACCCCCCACCTGTTTAAGCTTGGAATTAATGAATGAAGAAATTTGATTGTATCCAAATACCTCAGTAGGAGGCATTGAAAAACTGTCTTTGAAGTATTTTATCGTGTGCACTTGATTGCCATTAAGGAAGTCCCCAATTCTCAGTAATCCTTTATTGAGCCACCATTGGAATTGTTGTGGGGCGAGGCCAGGAGGAAACTCTGGATTGCAAAAGATGGGCGCTAGAGGTGTGTGGTGTGACGAAAGGGACGCTCTGTGTCGTGTTCTGTCCCAAACCGCTAGAGAATGTGATAAAGTAGGACATAAAATAGATGGGCGTTTGCGGTTGGAAAACCACATCAGGGCTCCTATTGCCGTTGGGTGGCACGCAAGTGCCTCTATGTAAACCCAAAGAGGGACCGAGCCTTTAGCCGTTGTGTGGGTTAGCTGGGCTATCTGAGCTGAGTGATAGTAGGCCTGTATATTGGGAAGACCAAGTCCTCCCATGGGTTTAGGTGTGTAGAGTGTTTTTTTTTGTATTTGTGATTTTTTATTAACCCACATGAAGCGTAGAACTTCAGTTTGTATGTGTTGCATACCTCCTCTTGGAATTGCTACCGGTAATGTCTGGAAATAGTACAGGAGTCTGGGCAAAAAAGTCATTTTTATCGAATTAATTCTACCAAACCAAGAGAGCATATTCTGCCCAAGAGCAAAGATCTTCCTTAAGTTTTTTGAATAAAGGAGGATAATTTGCTTTATATAACGTAGCTATCAAAGGGGTCAGTTGTACTACCAAGTATGGGAGGGAGTGGGAAGCCCACTTGAAGCTGTACATGTTTTGGAGAAGCTGTACTTCAGTGAGGGGTAATGAGATATTAGGTGCCAGGGTTTTTTGTGAGTTTAGGGTCAGGCCTGAGATTAACGAGAAACGATTGAGCAGGGATAAGAGTTCTGGGAGTGAGGTTTGGGGTTTGGTGATGTACATAAGGACATCATCGGCAAATAATGCACATTTATGTTCTTGTTGACCACAATAGACACCATGGATGTTGGGAAGGGAACGAATGGTCATTGCAAGGGGCTCTATTGCCAGTGCAAATAGTAGGGGAGAGAGCGGACATCCCTGTCTAGTACCTCGCTGGATAGGGAATATAGATGATTTATGTAAAATCACTATTGTTTTTATGTTATTTATGGTATTGTGTTCACCATTAGATTTTGCTGCTTTTTTAAGAAATTTATTCTACACTTAGCACTTTTAAGTTGGCATATATCAGTCATCCACTATATATTTTTTACATATTCAGCATTCACTGTATTTATAGATTTTTTGTGCATGATCACTAGTTCGTAAACAGCGCAAAGGTCACCCACATCAATAGATGATTTATGGCCTCTGATAGAAATTTGCGCTATCGAAGAGCTATAAAGTGTTTTCATCAGTGAGAGAAACGTAGAACCGAATCCCATAGTCTCAAGGGTAACAAAGAGATAGTCCCAGTTCAGGCTATCGAAAGCTTTATTAAGGTCTAATGATAAGAGTAATGCCCCGTACACACGGTTGGATTTTCCGATGGAAAATGTCCTATCGGACAAAGTTGTCGGAAATTCCGACTGTGTGTAGACTCCATCGGACTTTTTCCGACGGACAAAGTTTTATCTCCTGCTCTCAAATTTTCCGTCAACAAAGTCCTATCGCACTTTTTCCGATCGTGTGTAGCGAATTCCGACGGACAAAGTGCCACGCATGCTCAGATCACATTACAAGACCAAAGCTATTGGCTACTAGCCTCTACGTAGTCCCGTCGTACACAACGAACGTCACCACATTCAGGATGATCGGATTTTCCGACAACTTTGTCCGACCGTGTGAATGCAACACCAGTGTCGGACAAAATCCATCAGAAAAAATCTGACGGATTTTGTTGTCGGAATTTCCGACCGTGTGTACGGGGCATAAGAGTTCCCGAGCTGGGAGGTTATCCCAATTGGAGCGCACTGCTGAGATCAGGGCAATAGACCTGCAAATTTGATCTAAGGTCTGACGTCCTGCAATTAATTCCGATTGGTCTTTATGTATATAGTGTTCCAAAAAGGAATTAATTCGGAGGGCCAAAATCTTTGTTAGAATCTTTAGGTCGCAGTTAATTAGTGAAATTGGGTGATAATTGCGTACATCAGTGGAATCTCTGCCGGGTTTGGGGATAACGCTGATGTAAGCTTTGTTGTCATCAGGCGGAACCATTCCACCATCCCTCAGGGAATTAAAATAGAGAGTTAAGTGTGGGACCAGTTGCATAGAATTTTTTTTATGGTAAATGTTAGGAAGTCCATCCGGGCCCGGAGATTTATGAAGTGAGAGAGATTTGATAGCATCAATAACCTCCTCGTTTGTGAATGGTTGGTCCACTAATTCTCTATGATCATCAGTGATGACCGGGAGGGGGAGAGTCCCCAGAAATTCCCTGATGGACGGGGGAGCTACATCTTGTGGTTTCTTGTATAGGTTCGCGTAAAAACCATGGAATTCATCAAGGATTTTTTGGGGGTCCTGTGAAAGGTGACCTCCGGATAGCTTTATTTTAGGGAGTGTGTGATGGGAATGTTTGGGAGTGAGTTTGTGCGCCAATAGGGATCCTGGGCGATCCCGCCAAGTGAAGAATTTATGATTCGTCCACCTCAGCTGTTTCTCGGCCCTTGTAGTGAGACAGATTTTTAATTCTAATCGGGAGTGTTCCAATTTCTTAAATAAGTTGGGAGAAGGGGGACGTTTATGTTGTTTGGCTAAAGCTTCAAACTCTCTGGTTTTGGTAGAATCAATTCAGTACGAGCCTTTTTTAGTCTGGAGGCTAGCTGAATAAAGGAACCCCTGATAGTGTCTTTGTGTGCGGCCCAGTTAATGGCAGGGGATGTGTCCCCTGGAATATTATTTTCAAAGTAGGTTTGTATATGACTGGAAATCTCTATGCAGTGGGATTCGTCACTGAGGAGAGATTCATTTAGTCGCCAGTGGGATACTATAGTTTTGTTAGTAAGGTCAGTTAGTTGAACCATAACTGGATCATGATCTGACCAAGGTGTTGACAAAATTTTTGCAGACCTCAACTTTGGTATCACCCCCGAGAGGAGAAGTATGTGATCTATGCGGGAGTAGTGCCCATGTGCCCTAGAATAGTGAGAGTAGTCCCTAGCGGTAGGATTGGCCTCTCGCCAAGCATCCACCAAATCATATTGATGTAATATTTGTGCGAATTTGCAACTTTGTCTGGGGGGAGATCGGAGTCCTGAGGTGTGTGATTTATCTTTAATTAGGTCTAGAGCTAGGTTAGAATCGCCTGCTAAAATCACAACGCCCTCAAGTTCGGGTTCTAGGAGTTTTAGAAGGGCGTGAAAAAAGGCGGTTTGATTTGTATTGGGGGTGTAGTAGACAAGAATGGTGACTAGGGTTTCACCTAAGTGGCCCTTCACTAGGAGATAGCGGCCTTCTTTATCCTTAATGGTTTTAGTCTCTGTGAACGGTATATGCTTAGAAAAGCAGAGGGCTACACCTCTCTTTTTTCCCGAAGCGTTCACGTAGAAGCAAAGAGGGTAGTCTCTATGAAGGTAGCGGGGGGTAAATGAAGAACTAAAATGAGTTTCCTGGAGAGCCACAATGTCTGCCCCCAGAGACCTATAGTGTGTGAGGGCTTTGATTCATTTGGCAGGCGATCCAAAACCCTGGACATTATGGGAGAGCAGGCGGATATTTCGGGGTGTCGGTTTTATGGAAGACATGAGAAACATTCAAGAACAGTTATAAGCAGACTTACCCGTTGGTCTGTTGAATTCGGAGGCCAGATGTACAAAGGAACTCTCCAGGTGACCCTCAGGAAAGAACAGTAGTGGAAAAGGTTAAAATTAGGGTTAAGAAAGAAGAAGAAGAAGAGAGCAGATTCGGAGGTTTTAAAAAAAGTAACATTGCACGGGATGTCAGGGTAAATTTCTTGGTTGATTTTGATGACCATAGGGGGGAGAGCAGAGGAGGAGGGGAGTCTCTGGATCCAGGTTGATTCCGTGAAGATGGGTTGTGGGATATAAATCCCAGTTTGGCAGGATCATTTCGCCTTCAGTAAACGATGAGAAGGAGTAGGATTTGCTGTTGAAGGAGAATTGGAGTCTATCTAGGATAGTTCCATCTGTATCGAATGTTACGTTAAGTCAGTGGTGCTGGTAAAGGTTTAAGCGATCGTCTCTTTTGGATTGTGGCCTGAGATATATCAGCAAATATTTGGATCTTGACGCCATCTATCTCTAGATCCGGGTTTTCTCTGGCATGTCGCATCACTGCTTCTTTAATCTTGAAAAAATGTGGCTTCACAATCACATCCCTGGGGGGACCATCAGGTTTGGGGGATGTCAAAGCTCTATGGATTCGATCAATTTCCATATGGATCTCGTCGATGTCGGGTACAGCAGCTTGCATCAGAGAATGTGTGATGGAGGTGATGTCTTTTATATTTTCTGGTATACCACGGATACGAAAGTTATAGCGCCTAGCGCGATTTTCAAGGTCGTCGACCTTTGAGTAAGCATCCTCAAGTCGGTCTTGTAAATCAGTAATCATGTTTGAATTTTGGGATACTCTGTGGACTGTATCATCCATCTTGGATTCAATACTATTCAGTCGATTGCCCATTTCCTAGAAATCTTGTTTTATGTCCGAAGCTAATTTATCAGTAGCCTTGGATAATTCTCTTTGAAGCAGGTCAGCAAAGCGTGCTAATAGGATTGGGTCTCCTGAGTATTGTCCTTGGGCAGGGGGAACAGCAGGGAATTCAGCATTACATTCTGATGCAGACTCTTGGCTGCTGGACTGGCTGTATATGGCTTCTGCTATCTCCCTGTCCAGGATTGAAGATGCATGTGACTCCAGGCTAGGTGATATGGCTGCAGTCTGAGAGGGAGACAGTGCAGGGGGGCTAGGTGACAGGCAGTCTGTGGTTGTCAGCTCACCTTTATCCGGAGAGGGTCTCGAGGAGCATAGTGCCGGGTATTCAGCCTCATAGCTCTTTGGGGCATGTTTCTGAGGAGGAGGTGGCAGCTTCCCCTTCCCTGAGGCCTGCATGCCTCGTGTGTGATGGCCGGTTGCCATCTTGGATTCGTGCTGTGTAGCGCGGGTCGAGATCCGGGAGCCAATTTGAGGCTGGCTACCCGGTTTTTGTGGCATCCGAAGTGTGCCTGGACCCTTCCGCAGGGGGGTCAGGCTATTGCTGGTTACGGGCGAGGTGTGGGGCCGCGATTTGAAGCCGATGTTGCCGGGGGTGAGCGGAGCAGGTCAGATGGTCATCTGCTCCGTCCGGCCGCGCATTCGCACTCCTGGTTTTTTCTTTTATATACTTTTATATGGTTTTCTTTGACCATAAGAGCTACACCAGGTGGGTCTAAGTAATCCCCTAGGTTTATTTTATTTTATTTATGTTAGCCTGTCCCCCTTATATCAGTTTACCCAATAGAGCTCCCCTTACATCAATGTCCTCATCAGATTCCCTTCTAACATACGTTCCTCCACCACAGTGCCCCCTTACATTGGGTGTCCCTATCACACTGCCCCCCTACATCAGTGTTCCCATTAGAATCCCCACTTACTTCAGTGAACCCATCAGAGTCCCCCCTTATCTTTGTAAGCGTGGCTGTAGCAGCAGGATAGGAGTCAGGTGGTGGAGCAGGTCTGGATGGAATAAGTTCCGTCCTTCTGTAAATGCTAGGGAAAGCATGTCATTGGTTACTAGGATGCCAGTGGTCCTAGCAACTAATAGTAGGGGAAATTACATCAGAGCAGGGGGGAACCTGCATTGGAGACCGCAGGGAGGTTGGTGGGGGAGTTGAAGCAAAAACTATAGGCAGCCTTTGATGACCATAATCCTCAATCTGTGCACATTGAGGCCACTGATCCTAGCTGGGGCCGTATAAAAATTTGTGGTGGGCTGGTTATAGTTTGGAGACCCCTGCTTTAGAAAATTGTGAGTTTACCTTATAAGAGAAATAAACCTTTAAATGTTTTATTGCATTGTACAATTGTAATCCCTTTGCATTACTAAACCTTGATAAATAGAATTGTAATTCAGAATCAGTCATTTTTAGGCTGCCGTCAAGCATAGTTTAAATAAACCTCATCCCTTTCAGTCACAATAATCTTGTCACTCACAATCAGAAAGGTACAAAATGTACACTGCAATGCTTCCTGGGACTTGACATTACCTGTTAGTTCAGTGACTAGCAGTTCCAAGGGAGACTTAAATTGCTATACTCATTGACATTTGTCTTTCTTCTGTAAACTTAGTAGCAAGAATTGTCTTTATGTAGCACTTTGTTTCATTAAAAGTGGTAAGGTCACACAGTAAATGGTTGCTGGCACATCCCATAAGCCTCTCAATACCTCGGCTACAGATCAGAGTCAAATATCAATTAGAATACATAAATAGACACTTTACTGCTTCTGTGTCCAGGTTGGGAGTCATTAGAAAAACGCTGACCATATAAATAGTGTTACCAAAATAAAATTTCAGATTGAGCGTACATGTCATAGATTTATATTTAATGAACTGCTAAAGAAACACATAAATTGATTATGGCACTAAAAACAGTTTACACAAAGCCTGGTGAAGTCTGTTAAATTCTAAAAGTGCCCTTAGCTAATATCTATATTCACACTAAATAATATGCTGTTGCTGGTGTTTGGTATGTTTGATAGGATGTACAAGCATTGGGGTGACCAGATGTCCCCGGAGCCTGTCTGTCTCCACATTTGTCCCCGGATTCAGTGGCATCGCTATATAAAACATTAACAATCCTTACATTATCCAGATGTGTTCTGGCAAAGAAATGCTGGCAAAAATGCAGCCCGGGGGATACCATGTCACAGCCAAAAGCGTGCTTCCTTAAAGGTGGTGGAAGTATCAGTCTCAGGTTCAGAACCGTGCGTACCAGAGGTGATGCCCCGTAAATGACTTCACAGCCACTTGACTTAAAAAACAGGTGAAACTTGTTGCTATGGTAACTAGCCCTGTTGCGCTCCAAGCCTCCTTGCTATTCTGGCTAATGGCTCCATCCCCTGTGTTTTCCGGCGGCCCTGTGAAGTAATTTCCAGTGGAATTGGATTATGCTTTGACTTCTTCCGCCCCTCCAGGTGGTTACACTAATAGCAGCTGGGAACTACCACTATACCCTGATTATCATTCCATACAACTAGTTGTTTGAATCACTGCTACAGGACTTAGCACCAGATGTTATTATGGATTATGGCTGTGATTCCTTGTGGCTTCACAACTGGCTTTCCAGTGCGCATGTGTGAGCGCAGGTCCCGCAGCCTTCTGAGATCTATAACGTGTTCCAGAAGGTTGTGGGCGGAGAACTTCGGGTGGAATCGCCATGGCAATCCAACTGAAAGTGTGAACAGGTTCCTGTCAAAACCAGGTACCCGCTTACCGCCCCCCAAAAAACTGCCAAAAGAGGAGGAGGAAAGGGGGGGCCTAAAGCAGAACTTCCCCTTTAGGGTAAAGTTCTGCTTTAAGTTTAAAATCTTTACTTGTTAACAAATTGCTTGAGCAATCTGGCAGTCACCTATAATTCCTTGTTGCAATGATCTGCAGGCTCATAGAGCCTCTAGCCTGTGTGGCCACAACACTGCACATGCTACTTTTCACATGTCCTGCGATGTCGTCTCTGCCTTTTTAAGGCCCTCTTCCCAGGCTGTGCAAAGTGGTTGGATACTTGACTGACTGCTCCGTGGCCTAGGGGGGGAGGGTTTGAAAAAGCTTAGGGGATGTCACAGGATATGTCTACCTGTTGTGTAATAACGCCGTTCATCTCCCATGCGGGTGTGATGTTAGCTTAAGCTCCCCACCCACCCTGTTGTGTGGTTAAACTTGAAACCTATACCTATCCCCAAAACTCTGAACTCCAGAGCTACAAACCCTTCTGTGTCTTGTGAGATTGTTCTGGGATTTAAAAAAACTCTCAGGTCCCATGTATCTAAAACGTGTTCTGTAGCTGGGTGCTGGAACCCTTTTTTCAGCACCTGGCTTTGGATATATGCTGTCTTTCTTTCTCCAATTCCAAATTTGGGAGGTATTTAACCATAACCTTAACATTAAACCTTAATTTCTACTCTTAAAGTGGTAGTAAGGTCCCCCTGGACACTTCTACCTACAGGTGACATCATTGTGGCTTGGCCACTCAAAGGACCGCAGCCCGCGACCTCGGAAAGGAGACCGGGTGAAGATGGAAGCCCTGTCAGCAGTGAGGGCTTTGCTTCAAGGTAAGTTTTTCATAACGTGCTAGTACCTTGCACGGAGAAGTTTTTTTTTCCAACTTTACTTCAGTTTTAACTCCAACCTAACACCTGTCTTAAATTTAAGGCCTCGTTCACACCATAAATAGGCTGTTTGTGTATCAGCTGGAGCAGCCAGATGCTGCATACAATGCCATGAGTAAGGCCAGATGGTTGAAACACGTAGGTGTTTTTAAAATCTGTACTCCACTATTTTTCAATAAAGGACATCGATTTCTGCTGACATATCGAAGTGCTCGCATTTTCCTGGGGATTACATAGCAATGGAGGCTATCAGAAGCTGCTTTGCCTGAGCATGCAGTACTTGGAGCTGTAAATATTAGCGAGGTTGTAGCGCTGTTTCACCTGTTCATATGGATGCTGCGTACAGGCAGCCCATGTAGGTCTATGGGGATACAGGGACTCAGCCGCTCATCCAAATTTGACAGGTGTGCAGGTGCGATGGAGTAGATGAAGCCTAATAACTAAAAAGTTGTACTTTCCTTTTTGATAACAGAACCTTGCAACTATGCACTGAACTCTAGATAGCAGGCCCCTTATGTCAAATCAAACTGTTCTGTGGTTCATCCACCCAATTACTTCAATACATTTTTAAAACTTGTGTAAACAGTTTGACTTGTTGGAGAATAGCAGCAAACCAACAGGGTAATGTGCAGTGAGGAGAGAACATTAACAGAAGGAAAGTGAAGTTCTAGCAAAGAAACTCCTGAAAGAATGTTGTAGGTTATTTTTAAAGCATTTCTTATGTTTGTACCCAGAAAAGTTTTATGAAAGAAAAAAAAAAAACTTTTACAAAACATATTCTACAAAATTCACAACATTCATAAATATGGAAGACCTTGCCTGAGGTCAAATTCAGTACTTAAAAGGAAAACTTTTTAAAAAGACAATTTAACAGAAGCATCATGTCAGCAGGAAAGTAAGAACAGTTATTTGCTCATATAAACAAAATCATTTCATTTACGTTCTCAGGTTTTGACAAGCAATGAATGATTTCTGTATGATGTGTACAAAAATAGCTCAGTGAGAAAAAAAATCGGATAAACTAGAAAAAAACTGACATCCTAGGTACATTTTTGAAAAAATTATCTATAAATGTATCCATCTAGATAACAATTATTTAGTACTGTGTATCATAAACAATTGCTTTCTTTAATTTTTTTCCATAAAATACAGTTTTTAAATTTTGTTCATTCTCCTTTGCATTTTAGTGATGTTGATCACCTCCAGTCTATATTTGGGAGGAGGGACGTGCTGACATCACCACGCTGCCAAGAACCCGGAGGGACGGGTGTTTACTTTTAGCCAGTTGGCTTTCTTTTTATGGTGTTTTATATGCTCCTATGAGTAAGTGCATTACTTTATTTAAATAAATGTTCCACTGGTTTTTACACTGTGGCGAGCCTTCTTTGCTTTTTGGGTTACTTTTGAGTCCCCTCTTTGAATGAAATTGGCTCCTTTGGATTCGCTTTTATGTCCTAGACCAGGGGTCTCCAAACTGTGGCCCGGGGGCCATATGCGGCCCTTTGCTTGCTTTTATGCGGTCCTTGGGGGAATGTTTCATCCACTGATACTAACAATGGGACATAATCAATCCCCCCTCCCCACTCACACCAATGAAGGGACACAATTTCTCCCAATTACACCAAAGATGGGGCACTATTCCCACCCAAGGATACCAACGATGGGGCACATTTTCTCCCAATGTGATACCAATAATGAGGCCCAATGACACCAATGATGGAACACAATTTCTCTCAATGACACCAACAACGGGGAACACTTTATTCCAATGATAGGGGACAATTCCTCCAAGTGATTCCAACAATGGGGCACAATTTCTCACAATGACACCAATGATCGGGCACAATTACTCCCACTGAAAAAATGGGGCATTATTTTTCTCTCAATGATGTTATCAGAGATGTACTTACCGAGACCGAGATGCTGAGAGCGGTCCACCCTTGCGACCCGGCGCAATCTGCCCCCTGGAGGTGAAACAGGGAACAAACGGCACCAGGAGGCACAGGTCACCTCCGGCAGGTGGGACCAATGGGATGCCCGGAAGAGATGTGGACCTGGCCTGGACAGACCGGCAGATGGCAGGGAGGAGAGGCAGGAGCCCAAACACCTGGCTGATGGACTGACACTGGTCACTGGGCAGTCAGCAGTTATGTGAGTCCGGAAAGCAGGCCGGGGGTCAAACACAGGTATAATGCAAGTCCGTGGAAGCAAGCAGGGGGTCAAACACAGGATCAGGCAGCAAAGTCCGTTGAGCAAGCAGGGGGTCAAACACAGGATCAGGCAGCAAAGTCCGTTGAGCAAGCAGGGGGTCAAACACAGGATCAGGCAGCAAAGTCCGTTGAGCAAGCAGGGGGTCAAACACAGGATCAGGCAGCAAAGTCTGTTGAGCAAGCAGGGGGTCAAACACAGGAGAAAGCAGCACAGTCCGTTTAAACAAGCCAAGGGGTCAGGATGCAGGATCAGATCTGGTTACACAGGAGACACACAGGCACTGAGCTGGAAAGACAGACCAGCAAAGTGCCTGTGCGTCAGGCAGCTTTTATAGGCGCCCAGTGGACGCTAATTGTGCGCCATGGCGCACAAACGGGCGCCAGTGCGCATGCGCGAGCGCCGGACCGCCGAGCCGCGAGTGCGCATGCGCCGGAGAGCCGGGCCGCCGCGCATGCGCACCGGAGAGCGGGCCGCTCGTCCGGCGCTGGGTCCCTGACAGTGCCCCCCCCGAGGGGTGGCCTCTGGACACCCAAACTGGCCATCAATTCAGGATGTGCCTGATGAAATGCCTGGATCAAACGTGGGGCGTGTAAGTTCCTTGAGGGTTCCCATGAGTTGTCCTCGGGAGGATAACCTTTCCACTTGATCAGGTATTGGAGCTGCCTGCCCCTTTTTCTGCAACTCAGGATTTCCTCTACCTCAAACTCCTTCTCGCCTTCGACTAGAACAGGAGGAGGAGGTGGTTCTTCTCTGCCAGGAAAAGGGCTGGGAGTGGTGGGTTTCAAAAGGGAGGCATGAAAGACAGGATGGATCCTGTAACTTGGAGGCAAATCAAGTTCAAAGGCCACAGGGTTCACTATCCTTTTGACCCTGAATGGACCAATAAACCTTGGCCCCAATTTCCGGGAGGGGACAGGTAGCTTCAGGTTGGAGGAGGACAGCCAGACCTCTTTGTTGACCCCAAATGCCGGGTTCTCCTTCCTCCCCTTGTTGAAGTGCTTACTGTACCCTTCTTGAGCTTCCTGCATGCATTTTTGCAACTTTTTAAAATTGAGCTGTAAGGACTCCACACGGTCTTGAGCTGCAGGGACCGAGTTTTCCGGAGGAGATTCTGGGAGAAAAGAAGGATGGAAACCAGAGTTGGCCCAAAAGGGTGTTTGCTTGGTGGGGGAATGAATGGAGTTATTATATGCAAATTCAGCGTAGGGTAAGAGGGTGGACCAGTCATTTTGGGAATCAGAGCAGAAACAACGGAGGTACTGTTCCAGTGTCTGGTTGGTCCTTTCCGTTTGACCGTTGCTCTGGGGATGGTAGGCAGAAGACAAGCAGATCTTTATTTCGAGGGATTTGCATAATTCCTTCCAAAACTTAGAAGTAAACTGGGTACCCCTGTCGGACGTGATGCTCTTGGGCACCCCATGAAGTCTTACGATCTCCTTGAAGAATACGTCAGCCGTGGTGGAGGCGGATGGGGTACCCACCAGAGGGATAAAATGAGCCATCTTGGAGAGCCGGTCCACAATGACCAGAATGGTGGTGTATCCCCTGGAAGGGGGTAACTCCACGATGAAGTCCATGGAGACTTCTGCCCATGGGCGATCCGGGATGGGGAGTGGTCTTAGTAGCCCCCAGGATTTGGTCTTGGGTCCCTTGCTGCGCTGGCAAGGGACGCAAGAAGCGACATAATCTTTACAGTCCTGCCTCCAGCCTGGCCACCAAAAGGAACGAGCAATAAGCTCCGAGGTCTTCCTGGAACCAAAATGGCCTGCCAATTTGTGGTCATGGAAGGTTTCAAGTACAAGGTGTCTTACCCCAGGGGGCACGAAAATCTTCTCCCCAGACCATAGGAGATCATCGTGTTTGGCCAGAGAGAGGTTTGTAGGGACCTGGTCGTGTCCGGTCGCAGTCTTGATTGTAGACATAAGGTCTACTTGAGTCAGTAGACCGAAGTTTTGTGGAGTCAGGATGGTGCTGGGTTTGGCTTCTTGGGGAGACTCTAGGAACATGCGGGAGAGCGCATCGGCCTTTCCGTTTTTAGAGCCTGGTCTGTAGGCAATGAGGAAATTAAATCTCGAAAAGAAGAGGGCCCACCTAGCCTGCCTGGGTCTCAGTCGTTTGGCTGTCCTGAGATACTCGAGATTCTTATGGTCGGTCCAAACCATAACAGGGTGAGATGCCCCCTCCAAGAGGTACCGCCACTCCTCGAGGGCAAATTTAATGGCCAGCAGTTCCCTATCCCCCACATCATAATTTCTCTCTGGCGGGCTCAGCTTTCGGGAGGCAAAGGCCACCGGGTGAAGGAGGGCCTTGGCGCCCTGGCGCTGGGAGAGAATGGCACCGAGGGCAGTCTCAGAGGCATACACCTCTAACACAAAGGGCAATGCGGGATCTGGGTGCCGTAGGATCGGGGCGGATGAAAACAAGGACTTTAACTGGACAAAGGCCGCCTGGGCCTCTGGAGACCAACTGAACCGACTGTGTTGGTGGGTGAGTAGGGTGATTGGTGCCACAATGGAGGAGAAGCCCACGATAAACCTCCGATAGAAGTTGGCAAACCCAATAAATCTCTGAACTCCCTTTTTATCTTTGGGGGCCGGCCAATCTTGAATGGCCTGCACCTTCTGTGGATCCATGGCAACCCCACTGGTAGAGATAACAAATCCCAGGAACTGCACCGTGGACTTCTCAAACTCGCATTTCTCTGCCTTCAGGTAAAGCTTGTGCTGCCTAAGGATGGTGAGGACTATCTTAACGTGCGTACGGTGGAGTTCGGGAGAGGCCGAGAAAATGAGTATATCATCTAGGTAGACTACTAGAAAGTCATCCAAGTACCTCCGGAAAATGTCATTCACTAAGTGTTGGAATGTTGCTGGGGCATTACAGAGCCCGAATGGCATTACGAGATACTCGTAGTGCCCGAACCTTGATCTAAAAGCGGTCTTCCACTCATCGCCCGCCCTGATCCGTATGAGGTTGTAGGCCCCTCGGAGGTCAAGCTTAGAGAAGACCTGTGCGGACCGAAACCGTTGGAACAGTTCGGGGATGAGGGGAAGAGGGTACCTGTTCTTAATGGTAATTTTGTTGATCTCTCTATAATTGATACAGGGCCTCAGGGAACCGTCCTTCTTCTCAACAAAGAAAATGCCGGCCCCGGCAGGTGACGAGGAAGGGCGGATGAACCCTTTGGCCAGGTTGTCGTCAATGTAGGCCTTGAGAGTGGCTAACTCGGTCTCGGACAGAGGAAAAATACGGCCAAAAGGAACCGCGGCACCGGGTAAGAGGTCTATAGGACAGTCATAGGGTCGGTGAGGTGGTAGGCGGTCGGCCTGTTGTTTGTCGAAAACGTCCCTAAATTCTAGGTAGGTAGGTGGGACATGCTTCAGGTTGTCGGGTACGGGTACTAGAGCTGAACAGGAAGCCAGGGTTGCGGGAGAGCAGTTTTGGGAACAGTATTGGGAAGGGAAGGAGACCTCCTTCGTCCGCCAGTTAATCAGGGGTTCATGTGCCTGCAACCAGGGGAGCCCCAGGATAATGGGGAACATAGGAGACGGAATAATATCCAGGCGGAGGAGCTCCTTATGGCCGGAATCGGTAGTAACAGGAATCGGGTTGGTTTCCAAAGTGATCAAGCCGGAGCGCGGTAGGGATCCATCGGCTAGATTAACCTGGAGGCACTGCTTCTTGGGGACCAGGGGAAGCTGGAGCCGAGTGGCGAGAGAGGAATCCAAGAAGCAGCTGCAAGCCCCGGAATCAATTATGGCCGGGAGGCGGACCTCCTTTCCCGTTAACTGCAAAGAGATAAAGAGGGTAATGTAAGTGTGAGACAGACCGGAGACCTGGTAGTTTAAGTTAAACCTGGGAAGAGACTTACTGGGCCTAATGTGGCAGGTGCGAAGGTAGTGCCCGGAACCCCCGCAATAAAGGCACAGGTTGGCCTGTCGTCTGTGTAAACGCTCCTCTGGGGTCAGAGGGGCGCGAACCAGGCCTAGCTGCATGGGTTCAATTCCAGAGGAGGGCACAGGTGGCGAATGATAAGAAGGCTGGGCAGGACTCGGCTTGGGTAACATCCAACTGGGACGAGGCGTCTGGAAACGTTCAGCACGGCGTTCACGCAGGCGTCTGTCAATCTTGGTGACTGCTTGTATGAGGTCCTCCAGAGATTCCGGGACATCAATCCGGGCAAGTTCATCTTTAAGGGTGTCAGAGAGTCCTTGGCGGAACTGATACTTGAGGGCCGGCCCATTCCAGCCGGTGTCGGCTGACCATTTTCTGAATTCAGCAGTGTAGTCTTCAACAGGTCTCCGGCCTTGGAAAAGGTTGTGCAGGGTGGTTTCAGCGGTGGCCCCCTTCTGGGGATCGTCATAGAGCTGACCCATACTCTCAAAAAAAGTGTCAACTGAGTTCAACACGGGGTCTCTCTGTTCCATTAGGCTATGGGCCCAAGCCTGGGGTTCCTCGGCCAGGAGAGAGATGATGAACCCCACCTTCACCACTTCGGAGGAGAAGGTTCTGGGCTGCAGGGCCAGGTACAGGGTGCAAGCATTTTTGAAAGCCCTAAATCTCTTTCGATCTCCCGAGAAGCGTTCAGGTGTAGGCACCCTAGGTTCAGGGGAAGCCACGACCACTGTGGGGTTGATGGAGGCTGCCGATGGAGGAACCCCGCTGATGGTGGCTGAGTTGCTGGCTGCAGGGGCAGATGGCCCGGTTAATTGCTGTAGGCGACTGTCAACTTGAGCGTAGCCCATCTGCAGTTTTTGGACAGCCTCAGTAAGTGCTGCCATCTGCTGACACAGGATCTCAAGAGGTGAACACGCTCTGTCGGTCTCAGACATGGCTGGTCTGTACTATCAGAGATGTACTTACCGAGACCGAGATGCTGAGAGCGGTCCACCCTTGCGACCCGGCGCAATCTGCCCCCTGGAGGTGAAACAGGGAACAAACGGCACCACGAGGCACAGGTCACCTCCGGCAGGTGGGACCAATGGGATGCCCGGAAGAGATGTGGACCTGGCCTGGACAGACCGGCAGATGGCAGGGAGGAGAGGCAGGAGCCCAAACACCTGGCTGATGGACTGACACTGGTCACTGGGCAGTCAGCAGTTATGTGAGTCCGGAAAGCAGGCCGGGGGTCAAACACAGGTATAATGCAAGTCCGTGGAAGCAAGCAGGGGGTCAAACACAGGATCAGGCAGCAAAGTCCGTTGAGCAAGCAGGGGGTCAAACACAGGATCAGGCAGCAAAGTCCGTTGAGCAAGCAGGGGGTCAAACACAGGATCAGGCAGCAAAGTCCGTTGAGCAAGCAGGGGGTCAAACACAGGATCAGGCAGCAAAGTCCGTTGAGCAAGCAGGGGGTCAAACACAGGAGAAAGCAGCACAGTCCGTTTAAACAAGCCAAGGGGTCAGGATGCAGGATCAGATCTGGTTACACAGGAGACACACAGGCACTGAGCTGGAAAGACAGACCAGCAAAGTGCCTGTGCGTCAGGCAGCTTTTATAGGCGCCCAGTGGACGCCAATTGTGCGCCATGGCGCACAAACGGGCGCCAGTGCGCATGCGCGAGCGCCGGACCGCCGAGCCGCGAGTGCGCATGCGCCGGAGAGCCGGGCCGCCGCGCATGCGCACCGGAGAGCGGGCCGCTCGTCCGGCGCTGGGTCCCTGACAGATGTCGGGACCATTTCTACTCCCAATGGCCACAGTCTGGCCCCCCAAAAACCTGAGGGACGGTAAACCGGCCCTTTGTTTAGAAAGTTTGGAGACCCCTGTCCTAGACCATCCGTACTGCTCCATCATAGGAGGATTTCTCGGATGTGAGCTGTCATCTGAATCTGATTGGTGATCAAGGCCTGGGCTTGGTAATTAGGCACAAGCACTACACCTGACAGCAAGCGTTGAATCTGTATGGTGGAGGGATTTGCCGTGTTTGTGAGTCACTGACACCTTTAGAGGACTCTGAAAAGCGATCCATTTGTTTTTTAATATGCTTAGAAAAGTGATTCAGAGATTTGCACCTTTCAGTTTTTGGTGTTTATGCTCACTATGTAATTTCTTTTTTTTATTTATTTTCTGGTGCTCATGTTCACTATGTCATTTTTTTTATTTTTCATATTTAGTTACTATTAGCGCAGCTCCTCTTTTTTCTTCCCGTCTATATGTATAGGCTCCAGCACTGGCTGCACAATATTGCTCTGGACAGGCCTCTGTGGCAGGGTGACTTATGCAGGAACACAATTGGGAGCCCGCGCAATGCTTTTCATAGCATCACCAGAAGGTGTTATTGTAATAAAAGGAGCAGATTTAAAAATGACTTTTGAATCAGTTATAGATGTACTTATGAGCGCATCCTTTGTTGTTTGTTTCTTTAGTTTATTATGTTTGTTCACCTGTCTGATCTAATGATATCTACCTCCAATCGCCCTCTGCACACAACAAAGTGGTTGGGGACACCCTAAGAAAGTTTCTCTGCTAAGTAATAGACGCCTCCATCTCTTATACCCTCTTTGTTGGTGGCCAATCGGGCCTATGGTACTGTATACTATGTGGATACATAGCTGGACATTTTTTTTTTTTTTTTTTCTATGTATTCTGTCAATTTTGACTGTGACGTTAAAAAAGAAAACTTGCTATAAATAAAGATTATATAAAAAAAAAAAAAAGACTTTTGAAAATACATGAACATGTTAACGCCTGCCTGTGATTTTAGAAATTGGGTTTACATTTCACTCCAGTTCTTTTGAATGAGGCCAAAACGTGGTCAGCTGTTAAAGCAAATTGAACATTAAGCAAAACTGCAATTTTCAGCACTATATACTGCTTGGCATCCTTTAGTAACCAGTGTACATTTGTGATAACAATATATTATCAAATTAACAATAATTAGTATTTCACCTGTGCATTGTGCATCAATACAAAAAACTACCAATTAAAGTAAATGACTGCCAAACAACTCACTGAAAATCAATAAGCTATGTGTAAAATTATTGTTGAACTGGTTTTCAAAAGGATGTTTTTGTTGACAGAATATTGAGCAGTCTTCCTGTGCAATGATGATTCTGGCTAACAAATTCAATTTTCATCCCCACATTACAAATTCTATTTGATTTTGTTTGTAATTATTATGCCAACTAAGCATCCAAACATTATCCCAATTATCACAGTGAAAAGCAAAATCAACATTTAAAAATGTATTTGCAAACATGTTTTAATAAAATAGACTGTTGTTTCTATTGTAGTGCTTTTCCATTTTTAAACACTTATATTCGGCTGATTATTATTATTCATATTTAGGATTTACATAAGAATAGGAAAACATCCTTTTGTCTAGTTATATTTTTGAAAGTCCTACCTAACAAGATGACTGGCAATCCATAGGTTTTCCTCAGTTCGGCCCCTTTAACACTGAAGCGTTTTTCAGGCGCTACAGCGCTAAAAATAGCACCTGTATAGCGCCTGAAAAAAGCGGGTCCTTTTACTCCAGTGTGAAAGCCGGAGGGCTTTCACACTGGAGCGGTGCGCTAGCAGGACGGTAAAAAAAGTCCTGCTAGCAGCATCTTTGGAGCGGTGTATTCACCGCGACTATACAGCTCCTACCCATTGAAATCAATGGTGCAGCGCGGCTATACTGCCGGCAAATCGCCGCTGCGCTTTGCGGGCGAAATTTAACCCTTTTTCGGCCGATAGCGGGGGTTAAAACCGCCCTGCTAGCGGCCGAATACCGCTGCTTAAACGATGGTAAAGCAGCGATAAATATAGCGCTGCTTTACCACCGACGCCCACATGGCCCCAGTGTGAAAGGGCTCTAAGGCCCCTTTCACACTGGGGCGGTGCGGGCGTCGGCGGAAAAGCAGCGATATATTTAGCGCTGCTTTACCGTCGTTTTAGCAGCGGTATTCGGCCGCTAGCGGGGGGTATTAACCCCCGCTAGTGGCCGAAAAAGGGTTAAAACCGCCCGCAAAGTGCCGCTGCAGCGCTTTGCCGGCGGTATAGCCGCGCTGCCCCATTGATTTCAATTGGTAGGAGCGGTATGGGAGCGGTGAATACACCGCTCCTTCACCGCTCCAAAGATGCTGCTAGCAGGACTTTTTTTTACCGCCATGCTAGCGCACCGCTCCAGTGTGAAAGCCCTCCGGCTTTCACACTGGAGTGAAAGGACCCGCTTTTTTCAGGCACTATACAGAAAAGCGATTCAGTGTGAAAGGGGCCCAAGTGAATTGGAAAATTTGGATTGTTCTCGCTTCAATAAGCCTGGTTTCTTAGTCCTAATGAGAGATCTGGGCTGAAAGTATAGTTCTCTTGCACCAAATTTCTGATCAGCATATGACTAACTTTTATCTCGTTCTTTAACAATCTTAGCATTGAATGATTTCAGAGGCACTGGACTATATGGAAATTCTATGTCTGCAACATGTCGTCTAGTGCGCAATTGTCTGTCATATAGTAGTTTAGCTGGTGATGCTTATGTAGTTGTATGTCTAGTTGTTCTGTGGACATCTTTTTTATTGGCAGAAGAAGGGTTGTTATTATATACCTGTGTGATTTTTCATACTATTTTCTTTCAATATTTGACATTTATAAAGATATTTTGTATTTGTTCCTTTTTGCCTCTGAAGCAGCCGGCTTGGGTCTGGCAAAACAGGTCAGGCTTAATTTCACATTCCACATCCACCCTCCCTCCTGGGGAATTGGTGATCCCCATCTCTGTGCTTTTGGGAATCTTCCTGAAATGGCATGTCTTCATAGACGTCTGGACTGATAAGTATAACATGCATGCATGCACCCTATGGAACATTCCATGACATTGAGGATTCATTTCCAAGTGAATGATGGAATATACTCACTTTGTACAACCTGGAACATACCGTAATTGGTATGTGAGGGAGGTGATATCCATGTTCACACATATCTTTTTCTGATTCATTATTGCTGTGGCTATATGCCTATATACCTACGAAGCTGACATAACTGTACACATTTAGTAAACATTGATCCTCCTCTGGACCACATCATACCTCAATTCACAAACTAACTGAGGATTTGGTCATAATTTCACCAAATATCTTGGATCTATCTTGGAACTTCAAATGTGTTGCTTGACAGATATGCTATCTTTGGCTGGGTGCTAACTGTTACTTACATGCATAAGAACTCATTTGTGACCAGAATTTAAACCCATCTATCATTAGGATTACCAGCCCTACCATATATTAGAGATTTTAGCTATTTTGCATAATATAGGCGAAATATTTTTTGTTATGAGAGACAGGTGTGTATGTGTGATTGTAGGTGCTTGTTGTGTGTGGTACCAATTTAATATATGGATTTTCCTTAAAACAGAACCACAGGCAAAACTTTTTTTTTTATTATGGATGCATTTCATTATTTATTTCCTTTTGTGGATTGACTTTAACCCCTTTTCTTTCAGTATTTACCATGAGTTTTACGGTAAATACCGCATTGTGATTTGACAATTTCAGGATCGCATGCAATATTTAGGGAAAATGTATCTGGATACCAAAATACCACATGTAATCTGCTTTAATGAACGAAGCCCAATGTGATTGACCGTTAATACATTTTTATATACACATTTCAGATATGAATTTTGTTGTTTACTTTCAAGTCCACTTTAAACATACCCGCTTGTTTAGAAAATATTTCAGCTGTCCATATTGAAATTCAGCTATTTTCACAAGTTAGAAAATCTGAACAGACATTTGGCAAGTAGCCACTGGCAAAATCACAACTTTTACTTTGTATGAATGCTTGAAAATGAGCAGAATAATAAGTATAAGGTTAACGCTAAAATAAGGAGCAACATAAACACTGTTACTTTAAACAGCTATAACTTTGGGTATATGTATCTTGGGTGTATCTCATACTAGGGCTTTTCTTACTTGCTACTGCTATTTTGCTTGCTGAAATGGCCAGGACTGACTGTCCGTTTACCAGCAGAGTTCTGCTCTGTGTGTTTGGAACGCTAACAATAGATCCTGTATATAAAAAAATCTGTGTACTTACCCATTTCTAATCTGTGCAGTCTCATGATCCCACAGCTCAAGCTCCCCTGTGTCAGTCAGTGGCTGCTGTAGAGGAGGGGAGGGAGCGCTAACATAGGCTGGGCCATTGGAGCCTATGAATTTGCTACAGCTCCCGGAATCCACAGCTGTCAAGCGCTTCCTTACACAGAGCTGCAGGATTACATGACCGGACCAGAGCAGATTGAAAAGCGGTAAGTACTCAGATCTATTTTATACAGGTTAGGCAGGATATGTAGGAAGTGGGGGGGAGGGAACATTTTTAAGAATATAGTATATTTAGGGTTTTCTTCCACTTTAATACTCTTTCAACAGATCAATAGAAAGGTTCCCGAATTCCACCATATACTGTTAATAGTACCGCCACTTAAATATCCACTGTCAATAAAAACTCCATAACATAATCTGCTCATTGGTCTTTTTAGGTTTCGGGTTTATTGTCAAATCAATAGCCTCCCAGCTGAAATGTGAGCTTGCCACTTGCCAACCACGCTATACCAAAATGACGGCTATAGTGTAGTAGCCTAGTTCTGGGAGGGCGTCTATTGATGTCCTCCCAGAACCCTCGCTCACTGAGGTGTGCTCTGTGGTCACTGTGTCCTTTGGACAGAGCTGATTCCAGATCGGGGTAAAGTGTTAATCACAGTGGCTCTTTACTATGTGAACAGCTGTGACAAATCAGCGGTCGGTATCGGCATTCATTCCTTAAGCCCCATACACACGGTCGGACTTTTTCATCAATTTGGTCCGATCGGACAAGGTTGTTGAAAAATCAGACCGTGTGTATGCACCATCGGACAGTGTTCGTCGGTTTGTCCGTCGGACAAAGTCTTATCTCCTGCTGGAAAGATTTCCCGTCAACCCGGTCCGATCACACCAAATCCGAGCGTGTGTACGCTTGTCCGACGGACAAAGTGCTACGCATGCTCAGAAGAAATTCTGTGACGGAAGCGCTCGGTCAGGTAAAACTACCTTTCCTAATCGACACAGCACATTCGTCACGCTGCAATGTTAAAATGTCTTTAATGCAGCGCATTCTCTTTTTCTTTACAATGCAACAAGAATGACATCTTTTAGCTGCTCCTATTCACCCGCACTTCTCACAAACTTACTTCTTTATTACTTTGCAGCATTTATACACTACATGTTTATTTTTACTCTGAACGGAAAAGAATCTTTGTTATTTTTTTACCATGATTTGTCTTTTTTTTTTTTTTTTTTTTGGGAATACATTTTTGAATGTTTTTTTTTTTTTTTTTTTGGAGGGGGGTTGTGTGTCTCAAATTACCAAAAACACATTATTTACATTTGTATTTCTTGCTTAAATTTACTAGGAGGTTGTTTGTTGTTGTTGCCCCTTGTTAATTCTACTTTAGGATTAGTGAAATGTACCAGCCTACTCAAAGAAAAACTGTCATTGTAGCAAAGTAAAACACAATAGTCAATGATTATTTCAAATCAAAAAAACCTTTATTTAGGTCACACCAACAAACCAAAGAGGAACGCAGCCATGGTGAAACTTGGGGAATTTGCAAAGTCTTGGCCCCCCACGGCAACCATCATTGTCCAAGCGTAGAAAATTGGGGGCCTGAGGAGTACGTATATTAAGGGGAGTGCAATCTGGTCGTGAAGTCCAAAGTATCCGGAACTGCAGCAGATGCCATCTAGGTCCCCAGGCTCTGGTACTACAAGAGGCTCCATCTTCTCTCACACCAGACTGATTGCAGGTCGTCACTCTCAGGTCTTCCTTCCACGCTTCCTTCCACGCTGTGGCTGTCGTGCTGGTGGGGTGGCAGAAGGAGGAGGAGGAGGAGGAGGAGGCGGAGCATGGTAACTATGGCAAACATGTGTGAGTGGGGTCATCTCCCCAGCCCTACCCTTATTTAGGACATGGAGGATGAGCCCCTCACACATGTTGCGTTGCCCCACCTCCATACCCATCATTTTTGTGACAACCACCGAGCCAAAGGTCTCCTCGTCGGCGGGTGTGGCATGTAGGGAGTCTGAAGCCTCTCTGATCATCCGGAGCGCTGACTGTGCCGCATAACCCCCCCTTCTCGCCCTTTTGTACGGAGGGCGGAGGGGAGGGGTTTGGGTGTCAGTCAGGCTCCGAGGCCTAGCCCCCTCTTGACTGCCACTACCCAGCTGGTGGCTGCCACTAACCCCTGCCTCCTCCTGACTGCCACCTTCCACAGCCACCTCCTGGCTGAGGTCTTCCTGTGTAGGAAAAAGGGACATAGTTTCAGTTATTTGTTCATCAAACACACACAATTCTCATCTAGTGACTGGTGCAAAATGTTTACAAATAGAAAACCATACAATTCTCAGCCCAGCAGTTTAGATTCTGGCCCCAAATGTCTCCCACACCACTGTCTGTTGATATGTCAAACACGTTAGGAACTAAGCAATTGGCGAGCCTGAATTAAGTGAACATCATTCATTATTCCCATAAATGGTAACAAAACTACTATACCTGGAACAAGCTGGGCTCCTCCACCTCTTCCAGACTGGAAGGCCCAGGTTGCTCCTCGGAAGCCTCATCAGGGGTGGGCTGTGCGCAAGGAAGCGTGGAAGGAGGAGTTGAGGTTGGCTCCGTGACATCAGCCTGGTCCTTCAGAAAATGGAGACTCTGATAGTACCAGAGCTTGGGGACATAGACCTCATCTGCTGAAGTTGCAGTTTCCTCAGACTTCACGACCTTCTTCCTCTCCCTGATATACGCACTCCTCAGGCTGCCAATTTTCTTTCTAATATCATCAACAGTTGCCGTGGGGAACCTTGGCTTGACAAATTCCACAAGTTCCTCCAGGGCTGCGTGCCTCTTTGGTTTGTTGGTGTAATGTGGGTGTATACCCTGCCACAATATGGGAAAATCCCTGTATTTGGCAATGAAGAGGGGGAGAAAACTCATGTCGTTGAATCCCTTCATATCAATCTCTGCAAGACACAACAACACACCAAACCCTATAAATTATGTCAGGCTAAACTCTCCTAATCTTCTCCATAAAGAAGCCTCAAGTTCAAATCAGTCTAGGCTAGTTATGTACCAACGTTAAATTGTACCTTCGTTTGTAGCGATCGTCTCGTGTGAGTTTTCTCTCCCCTCGTCTCCCAGATCGTGGCTACGACACAGGCGTGTGACGTTTTATATACACTGCGCATGCTTCAAACTCCGCCCGCCCCTGACGATCTTTCTCGTCTATTCCCCACCCCTTCTCTTTACGGCGTAGTGGGGAGAGCACATGGCGGGGACACAGCAGGTGCGCCACAAATATCCCACCAACGAGGAGGAGGACGAGGAAAGTCCGGAGGCAGAAACGTCCCGATCCCGGAACCTGAAATTCAAGGCCTCCAATATGTCATTTGGAGAAATGTTGGAGATGGTGGACATATTAAAGAGGAGCGACTATGATGGGAAGTATGGGCCTTACCTCAACCCCAATGTCCGCAAGGCCAAGATCATGTCTAAAGTTGTGAGAAGGCTGTACAATAATTTTGGGGTACAACGATCCAAGGAGCAACTCAGGAAACGCTGGTCAGACCTGAAACTGAGGGAGGCCGATCAGTACAGAAAGATCAAGAGAATTCTTCAAAAAAGTAAGTAGTTGTGTTTTGTGTTTGATTTCTTGCTTGCATACTGCTCCATTGTGTTTTGATTTTTACCAAGTTGTACATTCCAAAATGGCCACTTTCAGGTTCGTCTGTGCATTCGATCGTACTCAGCCTCGATCTTTCTGCCACTGTCATGGTCGTGTGTGTGTCCATTCGATCGTACGCAACCTCGATCGTGCGGCCACTTATAATACGATGTTTGTTGTTTTTTTGGGGGAAAGGAAGTTTGTTCTCCCTAGAAATGTCATCCAGAATGTAAAGCCAATTTATTCAATGTAAAGGAGAGGTCACCCAGTAGCTGTTTACCCATCTGGACTCGAGAGCACTAGTGCTGGGACACCCAAACCCCCTTTTTATTAGCCTTTTCCACACATGTGCTCCAGTGGATACTAGAGGGGGGTCTCCATCACACAAACTTCTACCAAAAAGCTAGTCAGTTTAGCACCTTTACAAAGTGACTACATTCATGTAGTTGACATTTGTAACTGGCCAAACTAAAATAGTGTCCGTCACTTTCAAGCAATGTTTGTCATTTCCTATTTCTGCCCTCAATAGTTTGTGTTGCTAAATCTTCCTTTTGGACATTCTCATAGGGGAGCGAAAACTTGGGCCGTCTGAGGAAACCCCCAAACCAACACCTACCAAAAAAGGGGAAAGAGCAGAAGCAGAGGAGGAGGAGGAGGAGGAAGGAGAGATCATCGAACTTGGAGAAATTGTCACCACAACAGGTGAGTGTGGGAGAACACAGCTACTGGTAAGCTAATCCATGTATGGCTGCCTCATTTCCAACACCCCATTTTTGTTTGTTTGTGGTTTTTAGGTGACGTGGATGTTGTGGAAGAAAAATCGCACTTTACCACAGAGAGTGCCCACGTACTCATCGGAGAGATAATGGTCTGCAATAGAGATCTAGATTACATAAAGCAAAACATCAATGATGTTCAAGAAAAATTGAAGAACATCATTGATATTTTAGGAAAAATATGAAAACGCACCAAGTAATTAACACACATTTGTGCCAGCTTCAGAACACATTTGCAACTTAAAAACTGTCTGAAATTTGGAACATGCACACATTGTGTCCACATGTGCTAGCTCCCACCATGGTGGATGAATGGCAACGTTTTTTTGGGGGTGCAAACACTTTACGAACTACGAAAGTGGTTGTGGTGAAGGGGTTGCACCCCCAAAAAACGTCCATTCATCCCCATGATGGAAAATGGCACTTTTGAAGCTTCTAGGCATGTGTTTTACCATCTAATGACCATTTTCAGTCCCAAATTGTGTGCATGTTCCAAATTTCCACTTTTCGGGGGTGACCCCCCCATGTGATGAAGGCAAGATCAAACACACTTTGAACATATAGTCATGTCTGATCTTGTCTTCACTTTACAAAGTAGAACTTTCCAAGTTCCTAGGTTCTGTTTTGCTCCATGCCTGGTTTTACCAATTGCGGAATGTTTGTAAACAATGTTGTAAATAACCAAGATGTTGTCAGTTTTGGCGTGAAGATTGTAAACGCACTTGGGAATGTTTTCCTAGTAAACTTTTATTTTTCTAAATGTGTGGCTTCCTTATTTAAAAAACACAATGCATTATGTATGTAAAATGAAAAGGATATGGGGGGCAATGGGTGTTATTTACTAAAGGCAAATCCACTTTGCACTCCAATTTTCTTTCCCGGGGAACTTTTTCAATGCACTTGTAGAGCATAGCGGATTTGACTTATGTAAATGACACCCACAGTGCTTTGTACGAAAACACGGAGCACAGCATTTTGGAGAATACACACATGTCAGACCTGGTGATGAAAAGGAGTATTTTGGGTGTCAGTTATGCAGTACAAACCTTCTCTAGACCAAAGATTAGGTAGCAAACACACAACATGAGAATAATCTTTTTGGGAAGAAGAGACTGTTACCTCCTTTTGCCCAGAAAGTGCATTCCCACTGTCGAAGGCAAAGGGAAAAAATGTCAAAGTAAAATAAGCTAAAAAGAAGACTGAAATGACATGAAATCATAGGTTGGTTAAAATATCAGATTTATTAAAAAATGCCTCTCACACATCGTCAGGCAGAGCAATGGCCCCCCTACCCACAAAGTACTGCATATATTGGTCCCGGACCACACGGGCATTTAGAGGGGGCAAGCCTGGACGTGCCACTCGAAGGGCTGTGAGTTCGGCATTTGGAGGGCCCTCCACATCTGGGCCAACGGGCACCACATAGTTCCTGTTATGTCTTTTGAGGAAGTTGTGCAATATGCAACAGGCAAGAACTATGTGGTTCAGTTTGTATTCCGCCAAGTTAAATGCCGTCAGGAACAGGCGGAAGCGGCTGGCCAGGATGCCAAAAGCGTTCTCCACAACTCTTCTGGCTCTGGACAGCCTGTAGTTGAAGACCCTCTGGTCCGGGGTGAGGGTCCTCATCGGGAACGGCCTCATCACATGGGGAGTCAACGCAAACGCTTCATCTGCGACAAAGACGAAGGGGAGTCCTTCGGCATTCTCCTCTGGAGGTGGCAAGCACAGACTGCCACTTTGGAGACGCCAGTAGAACTCCGTGTGCGTAATGGCCCCACCATCCGATATCCGGCCGTTCATCCCCACGTCCACATACATAAACTCGTATGTTGCCGACACCACCGCCAACATCACTACACTATTAAACCCTTTATAATTATAATAGTAGGACCCCGAGTTGGGCGGTGGGACGATGCGGACGTGTTTCCCATCAATTGCCCCTCCGCAGTTAGGAAAGTCCCAACGGCTGGCAAAGTGGGAGGCCACAGTCTGCCATTCCTGTGGCGTGGAAGGGAACTGTGGAGTGAAACAAGAAAAAAAAATTAGTCACTTTGCACCTAAACATTGCAAGCAGATTAGACAATCAACATCTTGGAACAAGAGCATTGTATAAAATTGGAGGCTGGAAAGTATTTGCACAGAAAAGTAGAGGCTCCCCTTCACAGATTACTCACCCCCCCATCAATCCCCCCACTTCTGATGGGCCATTGGCAATAACTAGGGGTTTTGGGGGGGGGGTGGTGGACAGCTAACCCTCTGCACTTCATTGATTGGCAAATGGCTCAATAATGTGGTCTAGTTTGGCCAGACCCTCTGTACTTAACACTATTGGCAGGCCACAGGAAAGATCAAATAACATTTCAACCCCCCCCCCCCCCCCAAAAAAGGCAGGCACAGTGTGACATTATTAAATTACCAAGCAAGCTAATAGGAGGGAAAGAAGACAAAAAAATAGGAAATGGAATGTATGGAGGCAGTCCCTTGCACTACATGCTTTGCTGAATTCATCCCTAAAGATGCGCACTATAAAGAGGTAGGTATATAGTGTGTATGGACCTTGGGAAAGCCAGCAGATAGAGGATTGGTACCATCTGACAGAGCAGTTGGGGGAGGGGGTTCCTAATGAGTTTGCCCCCCCCCCCACCAAAAGAACAAAAAAAGGGGGCTCTACATGAAGTAAACCACACAGCAAACATTTGTGCATATTTTAGGGGGTGTTTTGGGGCAAACAATACTATGCAGCAGACAAAAGACATTGCTTAAGTGACTAGGCCATAGGTGTCTATTGGGGCAGAAGAGCATGCTGGTGAGGTAAGTGAAGGGAAAAATGCATGAAGGAGAAAAGGGGCACAGCATATTAGAACATATTGCAATCATGGTAATTAGGGAAGGAGGTCAAAAATACAAGTCATTAGCAAACAGAGCATACATAGAAGGGAATAGTAAAGTAGAAATGTTACCTTAATATAGTCCTCCTGCAGGACCTGAATGATGGCAGAACAGGTCTCTGGAATAATGATTCCCAGGGCCTGGGGAGAGATACCTGAAGAGAACTTCAAATCCTGAAGACTTCTCCCTGTCGCCAAGTACCTCAACGTGGCAACAAGCCTCTGCTCCGGAGTAATGGCTTGTCTCATGCAGGTATCCTGCGGCTGATAAAGGGGGTCAGCAAAGCCAAAAGACGGTGAAAATCGGGGTCCGTCATCCTGAGAAAGTTCCTGAAATCATCAGGATTATTCTCCCGGATCTCACGAAGCAAAGGCATGTGCGAGAACTGGTCACGCTGAAGCAACCAATTCTTGGTCCACATACTCCTCGTCACTCTGTTCATGGACGGGTCTTGGGTCAAAGCTAAAAGCCCGACACCAATTCCGCGTACAGCACGAACTCGGCGACGAGTACGCACGGGAAACATCGCTCAGAAGGTCACAAAAGGTCGGCTGGTCAGAACGGACAAACAGAAAGCACCGATAAACAGCAAGGCCTGAAAGAACGAAGTGAATACCAGCAACGAGCAGACAATAAGCAGTGCAAATCAAAGCGTCCTATATCAAGATATAGGCCGCAATGACCAACAAATGCGAACTGACTACACGCACTAATAAACAGATACGCACGACAAGCACAAACTGAAGAGCAGTAACGATCTGAGTCAGAAAACTGAGAAGCGCGAATCTTAAGTCACCAAACTTCCACTAACTCTCGATAAACACGGGATCAGCAGAAGGAGCCCAACGGGTGCCTGACGTGGTGCTGAACTTCCCTTTTCTAATCTCGTGGACGACGACTTACGCCACGACGTTCTTCCGGACCGGATATTCCGACAACTTTGTCCGACCGTGTGTACGCAACGCCAACATCGGACAAAGTACGTCGGACAAAGTCCGACTGACCTGGTCCGCGGATTGTCCGAGCGTGTGTATGGGGCTTTACACTGTCACAGCATGAGGTGAAGAGAGAGTCATTAACCGGCTAGTGTGAAAGTGGACATCTGCACTGATAATCAGGGCACTGCTGATCAGTGCCTTGATAATCAGTGCAACCCGAACTGTGCCCATCAGTGCTGCCTATTAGTTCTCATCAGTGCTGCATATTAGTGCAGCCTCACCAGTGCCTCCTCACCAGTGCCTATCAGTGCAGCATATCAGTGCCACCTCATCAGTGCTCATCAGTGGAGCCTATCACTGCTTATTAGTGCCCATCAGTGCAGCCTCATCAGCGCATATCAGTAAAGGAGAAAAATTACCTGTTTGCAAAATTGTATATAACAGAAACTATAAAAAAACGTTTTTGTTTTCAAAAGTTTTGGTCTTTGGCAAGGCTGGGTACCACTATAAAAATGATTACCATAGTAAAAGCTTATGTAATATAATACCTATTTACTGGAAGTAAATGTTATGTTTTATCACTTGAAAATATTGCTAAACATACTGTATATCAATAGTCAATCTTTTTTGCCGAATATAAAAACACAAACACATTCTATTAACATCTGCAAGATGTAATTAGTATAGCAATGCTTAGTTAAATCTAAAAATTGGCAAAATGCAAATAATGAAATGAAAAGTGTTAGATAGAAATGATGTCTTGTGGAGACATAGAAAACTTAATTTACTTTAACCTGCTGAAAATAACAGCTATTTATATTCCGTTAACAGACAACAGCAACAAAAAGGATTATGGCAGTTAGATTATGTTAAAACCTTGGCCTAATACTTTCTTATGACTGCATACAGTGCTAGAAAGATTCATTTTAGTTATAAAAATGAAAAGTCAGGATTAATTAGTGTGGGCAGAGTTGTACAGTGCACAATATTTCTATTTTAGTATCCATCCCACTCAACTCATGTGTTTTATTCAGTCAGTCAGTCCTTTTTTCAGCTTTCGTTTATAGCACTAAGCCTCTCTTGGTATTCTGTGTACAGGACAGCCAATTAGACATCTAATTTAATTGCTAGCCTCTTCCCTAGCGCCATTATGATATGAGTGACTTACTAATGATAATGCAGTTTGCTTTAGAGACAACCATGCTAAACTTGATGTGTTTGCAATGACTTCAGAAGAGATTTCCATCAAAAACATGACACCGGGGTCCTACTGATATGAAATGAATCATAGGCATCATAGACTAGCAAACTAATCTTACAAAAAGCATTAAGCTGCAGCAAGTGCCAAGCAATTCAAAGTGCCGGTTTTGCCTTTATATAGCAGGCATTATGTTCACTTAGTGCTGGCTTTTAAAAGTTAGTATGCACATTAAGTTTCATAATGTTTCCTAATATTACAATGTAGAGCTCATTTAAAAAGCACAAACCAACTCATTGTACAGGCTACTGCTCTTCACGTGGTCAAGTAAAATAATTGTCAATGCCAGGTGCTCATAATAAAGTAGAAACTACACTGCAAAAACACTATTTAACCACTTCCCAATAGGAGAGACGATAGCTGTGCATGACGGAGGCATGTAAACTGACCACGGTAGTCTGGGCTCAGCAGCCATGATTATCATGGTCAGCAGAGGCAGGGGGACACAGGAACTGGCAGGATGAACCAGGTTTATTTCAAATTAGGAAGAGAATAATAGTACAGCACACACAAGCACTGTGCTGTTATTCATGGCTTAACCACTTGCTTACTGGGCACTTAAACCCCCCTCCTATCCAGACAAATTTTCTGCTTTTTTTTTCTTTTGTTATAAAATTTTAAGGTAATTTTTGTCAGTCGTTGATGTACGCTGATGAGGCGGCACTGATGGGCACTGATGGGTGGCAGTGATGGGCACTGATCGGTTACACTGATAGGTGGCACTTGTGGGCATTGATAGGTGGCACTTGTGGGCACTGTCAGGTGGCATAAATGAGGCATAATTGCCTCTTCCTCTTCGGGACCGATGTCCCTTTCAGATGAGCCGGCGTGAGGAGAAAAAAAAAAACGATCACCAAGCTTTTGTTTTGATCATGTGATCAGCTGTCATTGGCTGAGAGCTGATCACATGGTAAGGGGCCAGGACCGGCCCCTTACTCAGATCGGTGATCACCCGAGTCTGCAATTCAGGTCCGCGCTGTAGCCGTCATTCGACTATAGCACGAATGTCAAGAGGTTAAAGGAGCAGGATCTTAGTTTATTTTTTTTAGGGTTACAAACACTTTAACTTCTGGCATTATTCACAGGCCTCTTTTTTATGGGTTTGAAGCCTACAGCCATACAACCTTTGAAACTAGAAGTAACATTACTTTGCTAAAATCAGTTCTTTTACACAAAACATTTCATACTTTTCCAGGTTCTATTTGGCTTGGAATGTAGCGATAATGTGTAAATGTGGCAAATAGCTACAGCGTATACTAGTAAAAGCTGACTGCTGCATGTAGTCTCATGTCTAATATGCCTTATGGAAAAGCCCTCCATGGGTTTATAAACAACTGCAAATATGGCTGCTGTCTGCAGTTGACTCCTAGGCAAACTGACTATGCATGGATTTGTCTTCTATTTTCTAAGCTCTAGGTCAGTGATGGCCAACCTTGGCACCCCAGATGTTTTGGAACTACATTTCCCATGATGCTCATACACTTTCCAAAACATCTAGAGTGCCAAGGTTCGCCATCACTGCTCTAGGTGGACAACTATATACATAGGTAAAATACAGGTATGTGAGCTGTTTTACATACTGAATAATTAGTATTCTGATCAGTTTTTCTGGTGACCTTGCCAGATAGCACAGGCAAGTCCTGGACCTCTCTGTAGACTACAGTATAGTTAAAGGCACTCTGTCAGTGGAGACAAGGGGGGAAAACGTCTGTGAATGGAAAGTACAAGCACCCAAAAGTGCCTGTAAATGCATGCGGCAGCCTCTAAAACCTTCCCATCATAATCCATTACCTTCCTATCATTTGCCTATGATGGGGAGGTTTTGGAGGCTGCTGCATGCATTTACAGGATTATTCTGGCAAGGAATGCTTTGAACTCCACCCCCCCCCCCCCCCCTGTAGTGGCAGGACTTAACGGTAACTCCAACATTGTCCGGAAATACTGGAGCATTTGCTGTCAAAACAGCTCAGCATTTGGCCACAACAGGATGATTATGAGAGGCCGCCATAGGTACAGTATGTACAGACTGCTCTAGGTGCCTGCACTTCATTCCTGCAGCAGTTTTCCCCTTTTCCTCAGTGTCTATTTAATGCACTATTTCAGGCTGCTGTTGAAATGATTCATGAAGTGTGGTCCCCCCTGTAGTACATGGTTTAAATGCTTGTTTAGCAAGGGAGAAAAAGGGAGGAATACAAGTACTTACATTATTCCTTGCTCCCCTGGAAGCGGTGCCCTTCATTTCCATATCCGATGTTCTCAGGTTGAGAACATATCCTCTAAATCCTCATATACAATGCAGGACTGCTGGTCCTGAATTGTATGCGATAAGTCAGAGAGCGGTGATCACCTGGGCAGTGAAGTGAAGCAGCTTCAGGGAACCGGCTGCACAGAGATGAGAAAGCTTGCCGAAATAAACAATAAGCCTAGCCCAATCCCCTAGTAGATTTAAGCCAATATATCAAGACAAATTTAGGCACACGTGCTGGTTTTCTGTAAAAATATATTTTATTGATATTTCATTTTTTTTTTTTCACATCTGCATGGATTTCAGTCAAAAATGTGACTTTTAGATACTGTTGAGCATACTACCATGTGGGCACAATGTACAGTATTGTCTTTGCCATGTTATTGCTGAATTCCA
Source organism: Lithobates sylvaticus (assembly GCA_028564925.1). Classification (NCBI taxonomy): domain Eukaryota; kingdom Metazoa; phylum Chordata; class Amphibia; order Anura; family Ranidae; genus Lithobates; species Lithobates sylvaticus. The sequence goes on along the minus strand of CM053027.1, from coordinate 347,293,128 downwards.
GGGAAACAACTAAACACATAGATGAAATACATATGAAGAATATGGCAGGGATTAGGAAGACTGGTTCCTCTCCCAACCTGTGAAATGAGAAGCACCAACAAGGTCCTCTCTCTGTCACTTTTCTCTCTGTCACTGTAATTCACAGGTCAAGTTATAGCTTGATACTATACACTATACAACAGATCTTTATAAGTTGACAGACAGGCAATAGATATCTTACATATAGTTACGCTATACAACAAAAGATTCAATGTTCTGTTATCCAATGTTGCTTTTTTTTTTAATGATGATAAACTTTAGGCATGAGTTTATAAGAATTATATCATGGTTTAAGCATCATGCGTTCATATTTCATATAGAAGAAACAATCAGTTTATGACAGAGAACAGCTGACTAAAATCAATAAAAAAAAACACTCTATGCTGTCATCTGATCCAAACGACATTTATCACTATCTCAGGGGAGATGCTCCTCTACGGAGAAAGCATAAATGCTTCTTTGAAGCTACCCTGCAAGCAGTGTAGACAATGATTGATTGCAATTATGGGACAAAATGAGTTAGCAGTCATAGGCTCAGTCCCAGTTTGTTGGAACATTCTGCAGGTAAACAATTCCAGGCACACTCATATGTGATCATGTTCAGGTTAAAACTTTTCAAGATTCATTTTAGTTTTACATATGAACACTTCTAACTGAAATTGTAGCCAAATGTGTGTGTGTGTGTTTTTTTTTTTACTGAAAAATGGAAGGGATAGAATCTCTGTTATAATTGTATTGCTCTTTATGTCCCCTTAGGATAGGGTAAATTTTCTTCCTGCCCAGAGACAAATAAAGCGGCCCCTTAATAATTTTTACATCTTTCTAGCTATTAAATCTTCTGCCCTTGTTGTTTTAACTTTGCATAGTAAAACATTTTCTTTCTACCAAGAAATACCTTATACAGTTCACTTCCTCTTTCTTGTCTGGTAATTAGCCTAGGCTTATGACATCATTCTGCACAACTCTCTATTTCACTATCGTGAGAGTTTGCCAGCAAGGGAGGGGTGGGGGGCAGGAGAGTAGAGAAGGGATGAGTCATAGGAGAGCCAAGGAGAGCTGCAGGGCTGGAGGGGGCTGGATGAGGGAGGCGATAACAGGAGACTGCAGAGATGCAAGTGTATTCATCGAGAGAGGAGAAATGTGCAGGCAAGCAGTGGTGTGAATGTGTCTGTCTGTCTGTACAGTATCTCACAAAAGTGAGTACACCCCTCATATTTTAGTAAATATTTTATTATATCTTTTCATGTGACAACACTGAAGAAATGACACTTTGCTACAATGTAAAGTAGTGAGTGTACAGATTGTATAGCAGTGTAAATTTGCTGGCTCCTCAAAATAACTCAACACACAGCCATTAATGTCTAAACCGCTAGCAACAAAAGTGAGTACAACCCCTAAGTGAAAATGTCCAAATTGGGCCCAAAGTGTCAATATTTTGTGTGGTCACCATTATTTTTCAGCACTGCCTTAACCCTCTTGGGCATGGAGTTGACCAGAGCTTCACAGGTTACCACTGGAGTCCTCTTCCACTGCTCCATGACGACATCACAGAGCTGGTGGATGTTAGAGAGGTTGCGCTCCTCCACCTTCCGTTTAAGGATGCCCCACAGATGCTCAATAGGGTTTAGGTCTGGGGACATGCTTGGCCAGTCCATCACCTTTACCCTCAGCTTCTTTAGCAACGCAGTGGTCATCGTGGAGCTGTGTTGTGTGTCCGAAGGGAGGGGATCATGCTCTGCTTCAGTATGTCACAGTACATGTTGGCATTCATGGTTCCCTCAATGAATTGTAGCTCCCCAGTGTCGGCAGCACTCATGCAGTCCCAGACCATGACACTCCCATCACCATGCTTGACTGTAGGCAAGACACACTTGTCTTTGTACTCCTCACCATGTTGCCGCAACACATGCTTGACACCATCTGAGCCAAATAAGTTTATCTTGGTCTCATCAGACCAGAGGACATGGTTCCAGTAATCCATGTCCTTAATCTGCTTGTCTTCAGCAAACTGTTTGGGGGCTTTCTTGTGCATCATCTTTAGAAGAGGCTTCCTTCTGGGACGACAGCCATGCAGACCAATTTAATGCTGTGTGCAGCGTATGGTCTGAGCACTGATAGGCTGACCCCCCCACCCCTTCAACCTCTGCAGCAATGCTGGCAGCCTTTATACTTCTATTTCCCAAAGACAACCTTTGGATATGATGCTGAGCATGTGCACTCAACTTCTTTGGTCGACCATGGTGAGGCCTGTTCTGAGTGGAACCTGGTCTGTTAAACCGCTGTATGGTCTTGGCCACCATGCTGCAGCTCAGTTTTAGGGTCTTGCCAATCTTCTCATAGCCTAGGCCATCTTTATGTAGAGCAACAATTCTTTTTTCAGATCCTCAGAATTCTTTGCCAAGAGGTACCATGTTGAACTTCCAGTGACCAGTATGAGAGACTGAAAGAGATAGCACCAACTTTAACACACCTGCTCCCCATTCACACCTGAGACCTTGTAACACAAATGAGTCACATGACACTGGGGGGGGGGGGGGGGAGAATGGCTAATTGGGCCCAATTTGGACATTTTCACTTAGGGGTGTACTCACTTTTGTTGCCAGTGGTTTAGACATTAATGGCTGTGTGTTGAGTTATTTTGAGGGGACAGCAATTTTACACTGTTATACAAGCTGTACACGCACTACTTTACATTGTAGAAAAGTGTAATTTCTTCAGTGTTGTCACATGAAAAGATATAATAAAATATTTACAAAAATGTGAGGGGGTGTACTCACTTTTGTGAGATACTGTATATATGTGTATGTGTGTGTGTGTGTGTGTGTCTCTGTGTGCCTGTGTCTGTGTAAATCCAGGAAGTGAACATGCAGCAGCTTCAGCTGCCCACAGTTAAAATGGATGCAGCCAGACTTAGTGGAGGTAAATTTCAGCAGCATATTTGGCAAGTACAGAATCACAGAACGTATTAAAGCGGGAGTAAACCAACTGACTTTTTTTTTTTCTACACCTGTAAGGGAAAAGGCATAATGAACTAGTATGCACCGTATACTAGCTCATTATGAAATACTTACCTTAAAACCAGGCGCCGGCATCTCACTTGGTCCACGTCGAGGGAGCTGACGTGTTCCCTCTGCGTGTCTTCCGGGTATCGCGGCTCCGTTGCTGTGAGTGGCGCATGCGCGTGGGAGTTTTCTTCCCGGCAGGGTCTGGCGTCTGCCGGACTTTTAGGCGAGAATCCCCCGTTCGCATGTGCCGCTGCAGTCAGCGGGTCATTGCACGGGGAATATCTCCTAAACCGTACAGGTTTAGGAGATATTCTTATTTTTTTTTCAAAGTTACAAATTTACCTATACAACCGCTTTAAATAATATGCAAAGTGGTTGGAGGGAAGCTTCATAATGGCAAATATGTTTTTATTACAAATTATGTGAGCAGACTGTAGTTCCTCTTTAAAGTAAAACTTTAAACATTTTTTCTCCATTTTTTTTGTCCCATTGTGGAGATTTCCCTTCACTTCCTGTCCCATAGCCAAACAGGAAGTGAGAGAAAATCCCTGCAAATTAAGAGAATTCCCTGTGGACCCACAGGTCACCAGAACTAGTATCCCCATTGGAATATTTCCTTTCACTTCCAATGATAATGGTAAACAGGACAAATATAGAGGGTGACTCTCTTTAACAGGGGAAAAGACAGAAATAAAAACTGTCAGGTGTTCTAATCCCTCTGCACTCTATCCAAAACTAAAAAAAAAAAGTTTTGCTTTACTTATAATTTAAGGCAAAATAGGGTCCTATTCAATGTAGAAGCTTTGGCCCCTCCCATTCCTTTAATTGATATTGAACTGAATTGCAGTCGGTATTCAGAATCCACCCCATTGCCTGTACTGGTATTGGCTGCTCCATCTGACACCAATTGCCTTTAAAAGCGACTGTATATCCACTGGACCCTAGGCAACTTTCTAGGTTGTCGTGAGGATAATACCTCTTTGTTCCTGTCCCAGTTACGTGGTAGCAAGTAACAAGAAATCTGATCTGTTTTGACAACTGTCACTGGGATAGCATTGATCTCCCCTCAGCTTGTATAATGGTGACAACTATCAAAGTTGGGATTTAACCTTACTTTTGTGTCTCACTTCTAGGTAGATTTTTTTTCTTCTTGTTCGATATTTGTATTGAAAAGATTGCAGTGCGTACATAACAGTAGCGCTTGAAGTGCTTAAAAAGACAAAAAAGACCTGCATACAATATCACAACAATAGAGGGTGAAACCTAACAAAACAACACTGTTATGATGAAGCAGTTGGTCTTAAATACAAAGTAAATGGGGGCTAAAGGCCTCCGAGGACACGCGTTACATAAGTCCATGCAACTGGAGATATAATTACAAAAGGTTAGCCGGTAATGAAAGACAAAAAATAGTCAGAGGGGAAAACCCCTAAGAACATATTGAAGAAGTAGTAAAGAAGAAAAGAAACAAAGAGGGAAAAAGAAGAAAGAAAAGAATAGGAAGGAGAGAAAGGTCAGCCACTCAGACTGGGCCATGGTCACAATCAACAGCCTCGACATAACCCCAAGCATCGGGGATAGAAGAGTCAAAGCCAGGTTGTATGAAGTGGTCTACCCAGGGCTGCCAAACCTTGCAGTGACTTCTAGGTAGATTTTAACTCACCTTCTGTGAAGTGCACCAGTAACTGAAATGTTAAATGGATTCTAAAGGTTGTAATAAAAAAAAAAAACAATAAAAAATAAAAATAAAAAAACTTGTTATACTTACCAGCTCTGTACAATGGTCTTGCACAGATCTTCTTTTATTTGAGTCCCCTGCCAGCGGTCCTGGCTCCTCTCACCTGCCGATTGCCTCCAATAGCAAGCCTCTTGCTATTGGGGCACTCACACAAGCTCTCTCCTGAGTGGTGGCCCTGTGAATGGACATTGTCAGCCCCACCCCCTGCTCTCTCCTTATTACCTCACTGGCTGTAATTGACAGCAGCGGGAGCCAATGGCTCCCACTACTGTGGGAGCCAATGATGAGAGAGAGACCTGAGAGAGCCACTGCTCTCATGCACATCACTGGATCAAAATGGGGCTCAGGTAAAAAAACTTCAGGGTGGAGCTTCACCCAGAAGGTTTTTTACCTTAATGCATAGAATGTATTAAGGTAATAAATTGTCTGCCTTTAGAACCACTTTAACTCAATTTCTGTGGCTGCACCAGTAGCAGAAATACATCTCCACACAGGGTCTAAGACAGCAAATTTCTTTTTTTATTCTAACCGTTTTCCTATTAATAAAATATTGTATTGCTGTCTGTGTTAATATCCCCTTGTTTTCTGTCCTGGATGGAAGTAAGGGGAAATCCCTCCAATGGGGCCAAAGAAAGCAATGGCAGTGTTTCCCAAATATATCCAAAATGAAAAATGATTTACTGGTAACATACATAACCAAACACAATTTCTGCCGTAATAAAGTATTCTGAATAGTTTGTACAAAAAGTGCAAAAAACTTCCCAGATATACGAAATTTGAATTGATGTGGTGCAAAATACTGGTGTTAGGCTACAGTAGCCAACACAGGGGTTGAAATCATAAAATGTGAACAGAAATACCTTCAAACTCTACATGTATGGTCATCTTAAACCAACATGGAATACAAGAGAACCTACAGTTACAGAGATAATCACTGGTTTTGCACCACTAGTTGTTTTTATTGTACGGTGCTGATGCAGTTACTATAGCACATGTTAACAGACAACTTATTGTCCTGGACTGACAGATGACATTTCTGAAAAAGTTGGAGTATTCATTAAAGCAGTGCATGGAACAGAAATGATGCGCAAAAAGCAGTAATCAAAAATAGTAATCGATTTTTAAATTACTTATTTTAGTTTATTTCAAAAATGAGTTCTGATTTGTTGTATCTTTTCCATGGGTTGCTGCACTTTGTGCATTTCCATTGCTATTTGCGTTTTCTTACTGAATCAGCCTAAAGATGCCTAGACTAGGTGTAAATTTTTGCCTTAGATTTTCATCAAAGAATGTTGGCACATCGTTTCACACTTTAGTAATAGGGTTAATAAGGTATGCCAACCAATTAAAAACGTCCCAAATCATGTAGCATGACTCCATAAGGGTCAGCATTCATACTACTAAGAATGTGGCCATCTAGCAAAATAAATACCACAACATTTTTAGGATTATTATACCACTTATATGTTGATTAAAAGCACAATTTAAATGTCAAACTTTTTTCATTATAGATTATTGCCACCTTCATAATTCCAACTCTGATAAATGTGAAAGGCATTTTCTGAACTACTGAACTGCAAAATGATGTAAAGCAGTGTGGGCTAAAGGACCAGTAGAGCAGTTTAGGGTCTTAAAGTGTATCCATATAAAAAAAAAAAGTAATATTTCTTTCATTTTTTTTCTGGATTTTCAACTGTTGAGACCAGACCTAGGATGACAATGCTCACATAGTTAAACAAACACAATTTGGTGTCACTACCAATGGTGACACCATGTTAGGAAGGCCACTAAATAATGAATCCACCTTAGCACCAAATCAGGAGTGGGTCCCCGCACCCAAAAATCACAATATTTCTAAAGAAAAAGGGGGAGAAAGTCCATCAAAGGAAAGCAGGTATTAAATGCGACCTCAGATGGCATTGTAAAAATATTATCTTTATTATGGACTTCAAAAATTGTAACAAATGCATACAATGCAATACAATCAACTCTCCACCTGATACTGAATATGACAATGTTGTCAATTCTAAAAACAATGCTCCAACAGAACATTGGTTACAGCTTCCTGTTTGCTGTGGATTCCTCCTTCTGAATTCGTGGTTCCAGTCTTTGTGTTGTGGTCTGCATCCCACCTCGGCCATCTTTGGTTCGACCGGTTACATCGCGTTGGTGAAGTCAAGACAAGACCTGTCGATTCCACCAGCCTGCCTTCAGAAGTCCAGTGAATGCCCAGTCTGCCGGCTATTCGAGCCCTTCCATGCCCGTTTGATCCTCTGTCGCTGACAGGGGGTCCATTGGTTCTGGTAAGCGCATATCTTTTATAGTTTCATCTCAGAAAGTGTTTATGAGAAAATCTTTCAAGACACCCATATCCTGATATCACTATTTCTTTAGTTTTTTTGGGACTTTCATCTATACTGTGTTTACCTCATCCATTACATTGGACTTTTCATGGTTTAGTTATCCACTATATGGAGATACTTTTGTGTATCACAAACTCAGTTTCCATTGGGGATTGATCCATTTGGTGTTTATTGATTTGATTCACTTTATATGTATTGATTTATTTGGTGTTTATTGAGTTGATTCACTTCCACATTGATTGTAGCGCTACATTTCCATCCACACAGTTTTTTTAATTTTTGGCACATTCTAGTGCAGCAGCTTTAATATTCACTTTTGTACATTTTCATTTGTTCACTTATGAGTTTAGCGCAATCACTTCCTTTATACTTACATAAAAACAATGCTCACCTACCCTACTGTATCAGCAAAACAGAAACAGAACAAGACTACAGGCACTGTCCCCTCTCATCTTCTCCATAAGATAGAGTGGAGGGGTTCTGTAAATAATCAGCTAAATCCGCTAACAAGCAAGACAAACAAAGTATTTTTTGCACTTTTCAAATAGATATAACAACATTGTTTGAAGGGTATTTAACATACCAAAAGGGACCAAGGGCAAGTTTATTGCTAGGGTTTACATACCCTTAAATGTAAATATTTAAACTGGAGTAAAAACAGGACCTGTTGACACGCAAGCCTAGATTTCCTTAGTTAAAGTGGATGTTAACCCAATGTCATCCTTTCTAAACTACTGCCATAGGGGTTATCTAGAAGGATATACATGCCTCCTGTATCTTTACCTGTCAAATGTCTCCCCTCTGTCTGTAATGAGACCCAAAAAACTGCAGATTCTGTGGATGGGTCTGTTGTCTGGAGCTCGTGGGTGGAGTTGTGATGTCAGTAGACTCCCCGCCCACCTCTACACGCCCCTTGTCAATATGCATTTTCTCCTGTGTATTTCTTACACTGAACTTCTGCTATGATCTCTAACATCCAGTGAAAAGACAGGAAAGTAACCACATGACTTCAGAATGCCCAATTATGCTGAGGTGTGGAACATCCAATCCTGGCAGAGCAGCAGAAGAAAGGAGTGGGAGGGAATAAAAAAATAATGCATGTCTCTTAGGCTAGTGCACAAGGTATGTAAATCACCTGTCACTCACAGCAAGGGGGAGGATTTGACAAAGTTTTTCTCTGTTTGTCAAGATTTATTTCACTGAACAATAAAAGAGGATTGCTCAGAGCTGGATTAACTCTTTGTGGCAAGACTGGGCTCAAATGATAGGAAATCTTATACTCTACATTATGACATCAAAAAAGTTTTTTTTTCGGGTTTACATCCACTTTAAGCACTGTGTCAAAAAAACTATTAAGAGTAAACATATGCAAATATAGACTCCAAAAAAAATGTTTTTCTATAGCTATTTCAGAATATTATAGAAAATGTTAAATATATTTGATGTATACTCACATCTTTCCAAACACATGAAAGTACAGTTTAAACTGTATTCTCATTATATGATTCATGCTGAGTGCACAAAATAGATGCTTCACATTTACGTGTAATGTTGTAGGTAGATACAGTTAAGCAATTTAAGCCATTATGTATTTATTGCAAGAAAAATAAAACAATAATTTCTTCTGTTCATTTTCCAAATGTAGTAATTGCTTAAAAGTAACCTTTAGAAGCAGTAACATTAATGCAAAGTCACATTCAGTAAAATTCCATTTGGTGCAGAATGCCTTCTTATCAAATAAAATACATAGAAAAAAATGATGTGGTCTAAAAAAACATGTAGAAAACTGAGCGTCCCAAATACAAAACCAAGAAAATATAACAACCAGGCACTCTTATGCCACGTACACATGAGCGGAATTTCCGTTGGAAAAATCTTGGATGGTTTTTCCGACGGAATTCCGCTCAAGCTTGGCTTGCATACACACGGTCACACAAAAGTTCTCTGAACTTTCGACCGCCAAGAACACGGTGACGTACAACACTACGACGAGACACGAAAATGAAGTTCAATGCTTCAGAGCATGCGTCAAATTGTTTCCGAGCATGCGTAGGAATTTTGCGCGTCGGAATTGGTACAGATGATCGGAATTTCCAATCAAAACTTTTTCCGACCGAAAAATTGAGAACCTACTCTCAATCTTTTGCTGGCTGGAATTCCGCCAGCAAAAGTCCGATGGAGAATACACATGGTCGCATTTTCCAACCAAAAGCTCTCATCTGACTTTTGTTGGCAGAATTTCCGATCGTGTGTATGCGGCATTACAAGAATTATGTGTTTGTTTTGGGGAACACATTAGGGGGCACCCGTTAGTCAGGTACTGATGCAAGTTTAGTTTTAGTAGGTAAGACGAGCTGATGTTTTTGTTTTATGCTATGGATTTGCTTTACAAAGCCCTCCTGCAATGAAATTGTGCTTATTTGCTGCCTTGCTACATAAAAGTGCAGGACAAACCTGTTCTAACTATTCCTAGGTTGTCCTGGTCTTATACAAGGTTTACCGCTGCCAATATCAGTTGAGCCAGTCCCCCTTAAAATATATATATAAAGCTACAAATTAACACTAGTTATTAAATGTAAATCACAAAAACTTCTTGCGCTATTAAACAGATACAAAATTCCTACAATATTAGAGTTTTCATAAGCCCGGACTGTCATAGTATGTCAGTCAGAATAAAATTTTAGGCATAAAGTACAGGTTCTATGTATAGTGTGAACTAGCTCTCGCTGCTCAGGCACAGATCAGGCTGACAGACTGATGGATTTTATCCCTACTGTGCGAGTTACTTAAGCTTCTACCCACAGGAAAACCCACTGGTGTCTCCAGTAAAATTATTCAGAAGCAACAGTCATTACAGATGTATCCTGTGAGCCTGACAGTGCTGCTCTGGAGGCTTACATTAAATGCCTTCCAACTGAATATATAAATAAGATTTTAGTTAAATCCAAATCTCTTTTTATTATATGTAATAAAGTTCTGTGTCTCTAGAATTGTAGCTTTGTGGTCACAAAATATGTTGCATTATAGGGACCAGCTAAAAATAAAGCCTTATCTTCAATTCTTTTATAGATGTTATAATGCTGCATACTGAAGGTTGTTATGAGATGAGGAGTGGCAACTAGGATAAAACAGATTTGTTGAAATGGATTTACATTGGAATAATTTAGGAAACCATGGTATGCTTCTATTTTTTCTGACAGGCACATGAAAGGACTCATAACTGGTGGATTTTGACAACATGGCTAATTCTAAATTTTGCTGGTGTAAATTGTTCCTAATGGAATCTGTTCATAGGTTTTCTGCCTGAGAATGCCATAAAAGAAAGACAAATTTAAACATAAAAAGTAAGGGGGTCCAGTGGGGGGGCGGTTGTCGGGGCATGGGGGTCACTTTCTAAAATTCAAACTCTTTACTTCTTCCTTTCCTTTCTATTACATCTTCATGGGTACAAATGTCTTCTCTAGTACCCATAATGGGGCTGACAATATAAAGCGGGCCATCTTTCAGAAATTTAAATAAGCTACTTCAGCATAGAAGCAGACCCCACTAGAATAACACAAATGTAACAGCAATAATATTAATTACTTCTTAAAGGACGATATGTCAGCACTGTTTAAATACTTTGTACTTCTGTTTTACTATGGAAAATGTGAAAACTTGAAATAAAAACCATTGAAACAAAAGATAAAACGTAGGTTGGTGAAATTTGGTGAATTTATAAATAAATATATCTATATCTATAAACACACTGAGCAAAATTATAAACGCAACACTTTTGTGTTTGCGCCTATTTATCATGAGCTGAACTCAAAGATCTATGACTTTTTCTATGTACACAAAAGGCCTATTTCTCTCAAATATTGTTCACAAGTCTGTCTAAATCGTGTTAGTGAGCTCTTCTCCTTTGCCGAGATAATACATCCAGGCTGGCCACGCAAGAACTGGTATATTTTCAGCTTCCAGGAATTGTGTAAAGATCCTTGCAACATGGGGCCATGCATTATCATGCTGCAACACGAGGTGATGGTCGTGGATGAATGGCACTACAATGGCCTTTTGTGTACATAGAAAAAGTCGTAGATCTTTGAGATCAGTTCATGATAAATAGGGGAAAAAACGCAAAAGTGGTGCGTTTATAATTTTGCTCAGTGTGTATATATATATATATATATATATATATATATATATATATATATATATATATATATTTTTAATCTTTATTTTGTTCTCAATTTGTTCTATCCAGTCAGAAATGCCGCGTACACACGAGCGGACTATCCGGCGGATGGGGTGTGGGTGTGTGTGGGCTCCGACTGACTTTTTCTTCCCAAAAGTCCGGTGGACTTAGTAAGAAGTTTTTGACTCAAAATTGTCCGCTGGACTGCCAGCCATCTGTGTGCTAGTCCACGGAATTTTGAAATGAACGGACTTGCCCCACACACAGAGTAAAGTCTGTTCATTTTGAACTTGACTCCAGGTAGACGGGACTAGCGAAGGAAGTCAATGCCGCCGCCTTGATCAGCGAGATTGACACCTTGCTAGCCCTGTCGCCTGGTATGGATTTAAAGGGGAATCCCTACGCCGAAAAAAAACGGCGTGGGGGTCCCCCCCGAATCCATATCAGACCCTTATCCGGGGCACGCAGCCCGGCCAGTCAGTAAAGGGGTGGGGACAAGTGAGCGCCCCCCCCCCTCCTGAGCCGTACCAGGCCACGTGCCCTCAACATGGGGGGTGCATTGGGGAAAGGGGGGCCCTGCTTATCGGAATCCAGGAGCCCCCTTCAATAAGGGGGCCCCCAGATTCCAGCCCCCCACCCTATGTGAATGTACCCCTACCCATTCACCTGGTGAAAAAAGTGTAAATAAAAACACAACACAAGTTTTTAAAATACTTTATTACACAGCTCCGGGGGGTCTTCTTCCGTCTTGGGGGGTCTTCTCGCTGGACTCCTCCGCTATCTTCTGCTAGCTCTTTTACTAACGGAGGAGCCCGGCTTTCTCCTTCATCACCGCCGCCGTCTGGGGGTCTTGTTCTGACTTCGGGGGTCCGCTTTCTTCTTCCAGCTCTTTTACTAGCGGTGGCCCGGGCTTCTGTTGGCGTCGCTGTCGCCGCCGCCTTCTGCTTCTGCTTCTTGTTCTTCTTTCTTCACCCGATGTTGACATGACGCTGTCTCTGGCCTTAATGTCAGAGACACGTTGTGCTGTGACTTATATAGGGACAAGGGGCGGGGCCACCGGATCATGTCACATGGTGACCCGCCCCCTTATGATGTCACCCCGGGACTGTGACACCATAGGCATGCGGGGTCACCATGTGACATAAGTCGGTGGCCCCGCCCCTTGTCCCTATATAAGTCACAGCACAACGTGTCTCTGCCATTACGGCCATTACGCAACAGATTCATAAGCTATGGGAAGGTTTACTCTTAAACAAAACTAAGCTAAAGCCCTCACCTTTGTACAGATTGGTTAGTCTCAAAACAGTTAAACAGTATGGTCTATGAGCTTATTTTTTCACAGTTCCACCCTGCATTGTCTTAAAAGTTAGAAAAATCATCAAAACATTAAAACACTTCAAAACCACAATACTGCATCCCCTGAACAACACTCTCACCTCTATACTGCAATTATTCGTGAAATATTCAAAATTTAGAGTTCAAGTATGCATTCAGTATAATTGGCTGCAGGGGTGCAATCACTCCAATAGGTAGCAAATATAAGTAAATCTACAGATCTTGGCAAGTTTTGTCTTGCAATAAAATTTAGAGTGTGTTACCTGAGAGACAACATCCACAAATATTGTTTAGTGACTGGACAGTATGCAAGAAGTTTGGTTAGGCCACAATATAAGAGGGAGACAGCTTTTATGTTAACTATGAATTAGAATGTAATCTTTGAGAGACAAAAGCCACAAGTATTGCTGTTGGGGCCTGGATTTGTACCCGCAACCTCTGCTGTGTCAGGTAATATCTCTTCCGGCTAGGCTACCTGGAATGCTGGACAGTTCCTGGGAAAATTCCTTGAATGATCCTGTCTTGAACCTTGTTTGTCTTGAACCCTGAACTCTTTGCTCCTCCCATTAATTTCCTGATTTAAGCCATCTCTCGGCACATCTTGTTTGCCCAATTATTGTGCTCTCTCTAGCCAATATCTTGCTTCTGTCTTCCCTGCTGCCGTCCATATTTTGCTTCCACTCATTATCGACCCTTGACTTGTTCCTTGACTACGCTTCTGCCTGATCCCAACCTGCAACTACTCTTTACTGACCTTTGGCTTGTTTACTGACTATGCTTCTGTTTGATCCCTACCTGCTTATCTGCTACTGAACCCCGGCCTGCTCACCTCCTGGTAGGCCGATTCTGAGAGCCGTGACCTGGTATTAACAAGCAGCAAAATCCATCTCCAGGAGCTCTGGTGAACACCAGTTAGTATTTAGATTCAGCACCTCAGGTGAGCCTGGGTCATTCTCCAGGGTGACTGCCTGTGTACCTATCCTGCTGGTCACTAGTAGTTCCTCTACTGCTATAGCAACTGGTCTTCGAGCCTGACCTCTGATTGTGACAATTGCACAGTGGTTGAACAGTATGTAAGCAGCTTGGTAAGGTTCCAATATAAGAGGGAGACACGAGGCAAGTTTTATATTTAAAAACATATTATAGTATACTATTAGAGAAACAATACAGAATTTAAAACATAGGGACTATCTGCACTAAAATCTACATGAAATGTATAAATCAGTAGCTAGCGTCACATTTGTTGCTTACAAATAAACAATAAATATATAAAACATGCAGCGCTTGATATAAGTCTGTAAAACAGAATATAAATAATAAATAATTAATAATAAAGTCCTTGGGAGAAAAAGACGGAAGAGAGAGTATCCCAGCACCAGCCTTGGTGTGACAGATGAAGCCACACACACCACCTCAGTGATCAAGCAATTCTACTTACCAGAAGGAGTGGACCCTCATATTATAGAGAGGTCAAACTCGCTGGATTAACATCAGATGGAACCCTTAAAACCGGAGAAGCAGTGACACTTCATATGGGAGACTCCAACAGGGATAATAAACCAGTACCCTAAGGACCACCTCATAGACCTCCAATCTCCAGCAGTTAAGCATCCACTTCTGATAATGCAGTTTAACTTATTTAGCTGTAAAAAGCAAGTTTCTGTGTCTGTGATGTCACTCCTCCTTCTGCATGAATTTCAAAGTTCTCTGACAGAGAACAGGTGTGTTAAATTGTTTTTTATCGCTCTCACTCTCTCATACTGGTTACTGGAAGTTCAACATGGCACAACATGGTACCTCATGGCAAAGAACTCTTTGAGGATCGGAAAAAAATAATTGTTGCCCTACATAAAGATGGCCTAGGCTATAAGAAGGTTGTCAAGACCCTAAAACTGAGCTGCAGCATGGTGGCCAAGACCATACAGCAGTTTAACAGGACAGGTTCCACTCAGAACAGGCCTCGTCTGTACTCAGCGTCATATCCAGAGGTTGTCTTTTGGGAATATAGATATGAGTGCTGCCAGCATTGGATTACTTGAACCATGTCCTGTGGTCTGATGAGACCAAGATAAACATATTTGGTTCAGATGGTGTCAAGCGTGTGCGGCGGGAACCAGGTGAGGAGTACAAAGACAAGTGTGTCTTGCCTACAGTCAAGCAGGGTGATGGCAGTTCATTGAGGGAACCATGAATGTCAGCATGTACTGTGACATACTGAAGCAGAGCATCATTACCTCCCTTTGTTGACTGGGCCGCAGGGCAGTATTCCAACATGATAACGACCCCAAACACACCTCCAAGACGACCACTGCCTTTCTAAAGAAGCTGAGGGTAAAGGTGATGGACTGGCCAAGCATGTCTCCAGACCTAAACCCTATTAGCCATCTGTGGGGCATCCTCAAACGGAAGGTGGATGAGCGCAAGGTCTCTAACATTCGTCAGCTCCGTGATGTCATCATGGAGGAGTGGGAGAGGACTCTGACAACCTGTGAAGCTCTGGTGAGCTCCATGCCCAAGAGGGTTAAGGCAGTGCTGGAAAATAATGGTGGCCACACAAAATATTGACACTTTGGTCCAATTTGGACATTTTCCCTTAGGGGTGTGCTCACTTTTGTTGCCAGCTTTTTAGAAATTAATGGCTGTGTGTTGAGTTATTTTGAGGGGACAGCAAATTTACACTGTTATACAAGCGGTACACTCACTACTTTACATTGTAGAGGTGTACTCACTTTTGTGAGATACTGTATACTATGAGTGTCCACTCCTTCTGGTAAGGAGAATTGCTTAAACTGTGGTGTTGTGTGGTTCCATCTGTCACACCGAGGCTGGTTCTAGGATACTCTCTCTTCCGGCTTTTTCTCCCAAGGACTTTTCTCTATATTTTGTTTTACAGACTTATATCAAGCGCTGCATGTTTTATATACAATACAGAATTTACCTTGCAGTAAACATTAGAAATTTGACAGCTGTGATCCAGCTGCAGAAACATTGTGTGGCACCTGTAAAGTGCCAAATCACTGGACTAGGCCAGGGGAAGCGGAAACTGGTGATGGTGGAAGGTATCATTTCTGGGGAGCAGATGTACATTGAAAGCGTAGTCTGTAGCATCCGCAGCAGGGGATTTGTAGTCATTGGTATTCCGAAGCTTGTTCACTTAAATGCAAGTGAGCCAGTCCACACAGACAGAGGACAGGCAGAGTTGCCTGCTATGCTGAAGGACCTCCCAGAAAGCACACTGGCTACAGGGAAAGCCAGAATCTTTAGCTCATAATGTGCAAGCTTCAGCCAGTGGTCCAGCCTGGACACCCAACAGTCCATAGGTTCCTCAATTCTAAAAGTGCCACACAGGGGCTTGGAATGACAACAGAAAACAGAAGAGAGCTAAAGATGTATTGTCACAACCAATATATGTTTTTTTAAGCAGAGACCTTGGAAAATAAAATGGTTGTTGCAATTTTTGTTTTGCACGATATTTATGCAGCAGTTTATCAAGCACAAATTTCAGGAAAAAATAAATTTTAATGAGTTTTAGTGAGTACACAATATAATACCCAACTTTTGGTAAAACATAAAAGATAAAGTTACACTGAGTAAAAAGATACCCAACATATCATGCTTTAAAATTGTGTACACCCGTGGAACGGCGCCAAACTACGATACCTAAAATTCTCAACAGACAATGCTTTAAAAGCCTTAACTGGTTACCTGTTTAGAGCTTCTGGTGCTAGAATTATTGCTCTTACTCTGACAGTCGCGGCAATACCTCACATGTGTGGTACGATCGTCGTTTACATATGAGTGGGGGATCTACGTGAGTGTTCGCAATTACACATGAGCACGGGGGGTAAAGGGAGCTTTAAAATGTTTTTTTTTATCTTATTTTTTTTTCTAGACTCTACCTTCAATTTTTTTTGGATCAACTTTATTGCTATCACAAGGGATGAACACATTCCTTATGATTGCATGGGCCATGGCGGGTCCTCTTTTTCTGAGATTGGTCTGGTCAGATGCTTTCAGAATCCTGTAATGGCTTGTTTGCATCAGATGGAAACCAGAAGTGACAAAATCCTTGTCGCTTCCGCTTTCTAATGTCACACAGTGCCGCTGGTAGCATCCATACCAGGTTCCCATATGGACGGTAGAGCCTGGTAAAGGCGGCAGTGGCAGCGGGAGGGGGGGCCCTTTCTGCCACCTGTAAAAGTGATTCAGTGCCTCTATACATGCTTGAATCACTTTTACTGTGTAGGGAATCATCTGCTGAAAAAAAAAGAATACAGGGATCATGGATGTAGCCTCAACCATGATCCCAGTATAACCACTTCAACCTTAGGCTGTTTATAAATGGCCTAAGGATGGGAAGTGGTTAAAGTAGCCACAAACCTTTTTTGGCCAGAAGAAGGAGCTTGCGGAATCTTTGTACCACCAGGTTAAAGGCATGTGCTAGGCAAGGTACATGCGTGGTTCATCCCAGGTCAAGAATGACCAGCATGTTAGCGCCATTGTCAACCAATGAAAATGGAGTAGGGTCAGCAACCTCTTAAGCCCCATACACACGGTCGGACAATCCGCGGACCAGGTCGGTCGGATCCTGTCCGTCATACTTTGTCCGATGTTGGTTTTACGTACACACGGTCGGACAAAGTTGTCGGAAAATCCGATCATTCTGAACGTGGTGACGTTTGTTGCCTACGACGGGACTACGTAGAGGCTAGTAGCCAATAGCTTTGGTCTTGTAATGTGATCTGAGCATGCGTAGCACTTTGTCCGGTCGGACAACCGTACACACGATCGGATTTGGTGTGATCGGACCGTGTTGTCGGCAAATCTTTCCAGCAGGAGATAAGACTTTGTCCGTCGGACAATCCGACGTACACTGTCCGATGGTGCATACATACGGTCTGATTTTTCAACAACATTGTCCTATCGGACAGAATCCATGAAAAAGTCAGACCGTGTGTATGGGGCTTTAGCCTGGGCCTGTAGGGCTGCCAGCAGCTCTGAGTCAGCAATGGGTCAGTGTGTCTTCCAGGCATATGATCTGCAGCACAGCATGGGACAGTGCATATGCTCTGGGGCAACTTGCGGGGGACTGCCGTTTTCAAGAAGGGAATGTTTTCTGGGAAAAATAATGGCAGCTGGGTACCTTCCACTGTGGTGTAGCACAGGGCATACACTCGCAAAGGGGGCTGATTTCACAAGCTAGAATAGGAGTAGCTGCTAAGCCAGGGATACCACTTTGATATTTGAATTTCAATAAATATGGCCAAAAAAAAGAAACATTCTATGCTTGACTGCTGCACTGAGCAAAATTGATCAAATAAACAAACAATAGGCATTATTGATATGTTAAAGGGAATCAGTTAAGTGCTTGAATTGAATATGTTTGATCAGCAAACTTTTCATTCTATTATTAGCTGCAAACATAGTTGGAGAAACAAAATAATTATTGAGAGTTCACGTATAAATCTAAAACATCTTGATTTTTTGTGTGACAAAAGGCTAACTGTAAATCCATTGTAATTCAATCCTGTTAGCAGCATAACACAACCTGTATTCTTGCTGGAAGGCATGAGTCACATCACTATTATCAAGTTTGTATAAAATATATTGTTGCTGTTAATGCTGGTGTGCTCATACGCCATGTGTTATTTTTAAACATTTATGTTAGAGTAATGGCCATGACATTTCAAAGGAGTGACTAAAGCCTGGTCTTCACTTCCTACAGCGACATTGCTTTTGTAACTAATGTGATGTAGTTAAGTTGCTCTGGATTCTCTATTTTATCACTATTCGAGAGGAACCTGATATAAACCAGTGACAGCTTTTAAAGTCCCCAGGCTGGTGTTTATTCTTCTATAACGCTACACAAAAGCACCATGGAGTACATCATTCATTTGTGTTTTCTAAACTTCTGCAAGATGGAATACAGGGGTTACATTGTGGCAGGCAGACTAAATGATAGGTTTCTTTGTAATCAAACACTGCTTTTCGCCTTTTTAGGAACATTAAAATATATTACCCCCTGTCAGAATTGTTATCAATATCCTGGTATCTACAATAGTGCTGGCCCAATGTAAGTATGGTAAATGGGAAAGGGCAAAGAATCCTTTTTTAATGTATGTCCTTGTCCATGAGAGCTTATTCTTCTTGACAGTTCCTGCTGTCCATGACTGCTCATGGACTTCTCTGGAAATTGCAGAAATAAATTGGAATACTTATGTATACCTTGTCAAACAGAAGAAAAAAATAAAAAGGAAAAGTATAATTGTAATATGCATATGTACTAACATAATAGATGAGGTGTGGCATACTATTGCTGATGTCGGAAGAGAGAGTATCCCAGCACCAGCCTTGGTGTGACAGATGGAGCCACACACCACCACAGTGATCAAGAAATTCTACTTACTCTACATATTATAGAGAGGTCAAACTCACTGGATTAACATCAGATGGAACCCTCAATCCAGAGGAGCAGGTCCACTTCATATGGGAGACTCCAACAGGGATAATAAAGCCAGTACCCTAAGGACCACCTCATAGACCTCCAATCTATGTATGTAGACAAGTACTGTACTAGAAACATCTGTTATTTGGGATCAGAAATTGCCATATTGTGCTAAGATAAGTAACAGAAAGTTAAGGTTAGAAAAAGTAATAGATAGCCTCAATACAATGTATATCCGCTTAAGGACTGCCTCCTGCACATATACGTTGGCAGAATGGTACGGCTGGGCACATCAACGTACAGGTACGTTGTCCTTTAAGAGCCCAGCCGTGGGTCGCGCGCTCGTGACCCGGTCCTGAGCTACGTGGCCGCGGGACCAGCGGACCCGATCGCTGCTGGTGTCCCGCAATCGGGTCACAGAGCTGAAGAACGGGTAGAGGTATGTGTAAACAAACCTCTCCCCGTGCTTCCTAGTGACACTGTCACTGATCGTCTGTCATCTGCCATAGGGAAAGACGATCAGTGATGTCACATGCCAAGCCACGCCCCCCTACAGTAAGAGAAAACACACAGGGCTCACATAACCCCTCCCCGCCCCCTAGTGGTTAACTCCTTCACTGCCAGTGTCATTTACACAGGAATCAGTGCATTTAAATAGCACTGATTGCTGTATAAATGACAATGGTCCCAAAAATGTGTCATTTTTAGAAGGGGCTTGGAAAGGGCAGCAAAGGAAAGTGCTCCCAAGGTTATATCAAAATACATACATGCAACTACAAGGCTGTAGGATGCATAGAGTGATGGAAAGATGTGTAAAGTGGAGTCAAGAGAGATAAAGGATTCTTAATGTCACATTTATTGTTCTATATTAGATAGAAACCTAATCACCAAATCACAACCACAAAGCAAAGGGAATGCCACTACAAAAGTTCAGTACATAAAGCACAGTTTACTATATTTATGGTACTCACCATGCAAACGATTTTGTACTGGTATATCAGGAGCAACACTGAGCAATTTAAACTTGTAAATACAGATAACGCTGGCTAATTTATAATGGCAGGTATGACAGCCATATGGAAACCATTATTAAATTTGACAATTTCTATAACAATCAGACTATTGTGACATCCCCAAAAAATCAGGCCAATATACAGCATAAGTATGATGCAGATGCTGGTTACTCTTACCTGAAATGTACTGCATCAGATTTACAACTTGCCAATTAGGTACATTCAACCGAGTGTAAGTTACACAATCCACTCCCCAACTCAGATTCTCTACTCATCTATTTTTACAATGTACTTGAAAATAAAGTTGCCCTTTAAATAAAGACTACATTGTCCTCCTTTACCAGATGCCTACTTATTCATTTTAGCTTTGTCACCAGATTATACCAAATATAATACAAATATAATGCAAACACTTTGCAGCGTATTCAGCTTTTAACAATCCTTCAGATAATAGGTTTTGTAGAATATACTCCATGAACCCATTTGGCCTATTGTACAAAAGATTCTCTAATGCCATGACAAAATGTTTTCAGTCTGGTAAAACCTTATTTTGATGAAATATTTAATAACTCATCAGAGTGTTCTAAAGGTACTGTGTTTTTGGCTTGATTTTAAGCAGTGACCTGCTGGATGGATAGCATTTAGCTATCACAAAAGCACAGAAAGGTCTTTCCATTTCTATAGAAAACTTCAGTTTGCTACATTTTATCAAATGAACTTTCACTCGCTGGTAGCTCTATTCTTCTCAGATGATACTGAATAATTTAAGCAGTTAGTCTATTGAGATCAAGTACATTGATAAAGATATAGGAATGTTGATGCACAAATTTAGGCTAGTTAACGTATCAAGATGTTTTTGTCTTTGGCTAACAAATTAGGTGTACTGGTAATTAGTGTAGATGTGGCTTATTGTAGATTTTTGTCATATTGTTTGCACAATATATTTTTCCTATAAAAGATGTACACTGCAAATCTCAAGAAATTAAGATTATATATATTAGTGATTGGGAGGGGTTTCAAACGACACCGTAGGTGAAATAAAACGTTTTAATATGACAAAGTATAAAATGAAGTTAGATATTTGAATACATTTTACATAAACAATATTTCTGGGTGTATCATTTAACAGACTCTTAACTTTTCCTACTTTTCCTACTACTCGAATTTAGTCGGAACTCCTTTTGGTTCTGCGCCTGCACTTTATATAGCTTTGACAGAGAAAAATTAAAATCACTAGATAATAGCATGGATGCATAAACCTTTTAAAATGGCGATGGCAGAGGTAAATTATAGGTAATATTTTGTCAATGAACTTGAAATCAGCCTATTCAAAAGGGCTGTATAGTGCAGATGGCATCTAGACTTTATAAGTGGACTGTGTGTTTGGTATGTGCAATATGGATGGCCATTTGTTTTGCTAGAATAAGGGGAGCATTGCCTTCTTGTCAAAGCTATATATTGCCACTCTATATACAGTAGGCAGTAGGCGTAGGTTCTTCTGAATCAATATAAAGATTTATAGTATAATAGAATAACATTGAATCATAAAAAGAATGCAAGGTCGTGCCTCTCAAGATTTGCAGTCCAAGGACCACGGCTATGGAACACTCTGCCCACTAACATCCGGATGGAAGAAAACCATTGGGCCTTCAGAAAAAAACTGAAGACCCACCTCTTCTAAGAAGCAGGACAACACAGGGTGGATCAAGGGCCTTGAGGCGATTCAGTTCGCATTTGCAGCGCTATACAAGTCATTCATTCATTCAAGTTTGCCTCATTGTTTATATGACTTTTCCGACCGAGGACCAATACAATATTATCAAATTGACAAGCAGAAGTAAATTAAAGGAGCCAAGCACTGGTGGGGAAGACAGCGTTTAAACAGAACTGAAAACAAATTGAATCTAGGCTGTGTCACATTCGTCTGTTCCAGGCTCCAGGGACTTTCCCTCTGGGTGCAGCAGCCAGTTTTCAGCCAATCCCAGAGCAGTGCTGTTTTAAAAGGCTAGCATGTGGATTGCTCAGTATTCAAGCAACAGGTTCACATGCTAGTAGCTGGACCCTTGCATTCCCCAGTGACCCCCCCCCCCCCCCAGCATAACAATCACTGCAGACAAACACCAAAATGCTGTAGGAACAGTTCTTGCTCAAGCACTATCCAAATGCACTGTCACAGTTCCTGCTGCCACGGGAGGTTTCTTCATCAACACTGCTTAATGCAGATGCAAGAATCCATTAGATTTTTCTTGTGTGGCCTGTGGGCTGAGCAAGAGAAATCTGTATGTGTATGGCTAGCTTAAAATGGTTCTAAAGGCAGAAGTTTTTTTTTACCTTTATGCATTAAGGATCAAACACTGTAATGTATATCTTGTTATAACAGAGGTGATGTCAGTAATTATAAAAAAAAAAGCAGAATATATTTTATACCTGTTGAGATTAAAGGGCATTTGTCATGTGCCACAGCTGCTTTCTAATTAAACATGAAAATTTTAATTTCATATGGAGATTTTCCTAAAACATCTCAGTGAAGTATGACAAACCTGTAATGAAGGTTGAACTTTGAAGGAAGAGTTCAAGTAAAATTAGTACACCCTGCTTACCTCTAACAAAGAAAGAGTCTCTGCATAAGACTATTCACATTACACCTAAGAAGGAACTTTTATATTTTTGTTAATATCTGGACAAAGTGACACACTTGAACATCTTGTTCTAGCAGTAATTACCAACCTGTCATTTGACATATTATATTGGTTGTTTAGTGTGAGGATGACTGAATGCATTGTTGCAGAAACTGGTTTTGAATATCATTTAAGTTATCCATATTTTTTTACAAAAACTTCCAAGTGTTTGAGATTACTGGTATAAGACGCTCTTACAGGTGGTCCCTGTGCTTTTCTCATCAGTACTTTTCACTCTCCATTTTAGAAGAATAGTTCATCAAAAGACAGGTCACTTACAGATGAAACTGTCATCTACAATAGACACATTTCCTTTTTTTAACATCTTAAATATTTTGGGCAGAATTTTCATAACTTGTGATTAGGATATTTGTGGAAGTGAAAGGAAAATATTAAGAAGAATAATACGAAGAAGATGCTGCTAATAATCCACTTTGCCTTCTGCATGAATGGTGAAGTGAACTGCCTCTACATGAATAAGAAATGTGGTGAAAAAGGGTGAAAGGTTTGAGGGATAAAACATATCAGGAGAGAATACAAGAACTGAATCCCTGGAATTCATAAAGAGTGTCAAATAAATATGTCACCTAGTGGTGCGACAAAATGGCAGAACTTGCATCAGATTCATGTAGATGTCGGTAAGGTGCATATAAATCTGTTACAAGTCTGACAGAATTTCTCTTGCAAAGTGGCAATGTTTTACAACCAGATAAGTTTGAAGAAGTTGGGAGAGTAATGGAAACATCAAATATCAGTTCCAGAGAAACTTATTAAACACAATTGTTTGCATTATTGTCTCAAAGATGCTACACAAAAAATGTATGTATGATACAATCAACAATTTACTCCAACATGGAAGACGTCTTATTTACTTTTCTTACCATCAATATTTGCAGGAATTTGTCACAACATAAGCGCAATACAGTCTAAGCGTCGCAAATAACTACTGTCACGTGCGTTGGTGCATGTTTTACTAACAATGAAAATTTCGTAGTGTTTTCATGAATTTTGCACAAGGCTTACAACTACTTACACACCTCTGCAATTGTGTAGCAACAGCCTTATTTAACTGTCCCTGGTATATTTTCTAAATACAGTACATTAAGTATTTCACCGCCAGAAGATTAATTATACCCCATACATTATATATTTTCTAATTTAAATGTATTTTTATCAGAAAAGGTTCACAGGCTGTAAGAAGGCATAATATTGCATTCAGGTAGAGAACTAGGCACTTCAAGTCCAAAATAGGAAAAAACACTACTACTGTAAACAAGCTTGTGACAATCGGAAGAGTTACCAAAGGACATAGAAAACAATAATGCAGTAGTTATAAATAATTAGCTTGATTCATACAATTCATTGGTCGTCAAATATTACAATTTAGGAGGACACCATTTGCTCCCCTAAGAATGGATTCAGTCATAAGAACCAATACCATAAAAAATAGAAGTTTAACGGTTGAGTCCTAGCAATATACTACAGGGGTAATTGCAGCCCACTGCCATCAAAGCATGTGAACAACAAGAAAGAAGACAGGGAAGTTATATACCAGTATATGGGTAAGAGGATGGAAAGGAAGGCACAGCAAAGAAAAGAGGAGAGATATAAAGAGTTGGGAGAGAGCAGAACAACCAAAGGGAGCAGCATCCAGGTATGGATCCTACACAATAGCGTCAAAGAAGACTCAGGGATCCAACATCTATTTGACTTCTCAAATTCTGACAACTGCAGAAGTGATTGGGTGGCTGTGAAGTACTTCCATTAGAAAGCCTACAGTCAGCTTGACAAATGTAAAGGTAGTCCCAAAGCGTGTGTAAATACTCCCACTGCTGCAGACATAAACCTTCCATTGGTGGCAGTAAAAAGATTAAAGGTGTAAATAAGGTTCAGGGGGGTCAAGATCAAGATCAAGAACACAGGGACATGACCTCAAACTAGTAGGAGGAAAGTTAAGATCTAACCGTACAAAGTATTATTTTAAATAACAAATTAGTAGATGCTTGGAACAGTCTTCCAGCAGAGGTAGTGAGTCAATCAGCAGTAGATGAACTTAAACATGCTTGGGGCAACACACATATCTATACTGAAAAAAGGTTATTAAAAATGACATAAGGGACAGACTTGATAGACCACTTGCTCTTTTTCAGCTGCCACACTTCTATGTTCCTTGTTTCATTAGCAATTAGCAATGTATGAATGTATTTTAGCACAACAAAGGAATGTATACAGATCCTGGTGGTGTTTGCGGGAATGCTGTGAAAGGTTGGTATCCTAGCTGCTTGTTATTTGGGGTTTTCAGGTTTACTGGATTGATCAGATTGTGTAAAAGTTTAGCAGTCGCTACTTGTTTGTTATGCTCTAGACTGGAAATGGAGGTGGGTAATTCTGCCTATACATTGTCTCTGCATAGAACCATGTTGCAGACCATTAAACAAAAAGTATAACATACATTATAAAGTCTGAATGGCATCATACACTGGAAAAACAAATACATTTGTAGCTTCTGGATTTGAAATTACCATATGAATATTCCTCCTATATTTAACATTATATAGAGATTTTCATGTAGATAGATGATGAAATAAAAAATATAGCAAATAAATAACAAATGCGAATCCCTTTAGTTTAGTAATCACACAAATCGAATCCTACAACTTCCTGTTACTTTAAGTCCCATGGGATCTTCACGGTGCCTTCTAAAAAGTCTTTCAAAAGTCTCCCAGTATACTATAAACCTCAGATCTGCCATCCTTACCCAGCAGGATTATCATGTATCATTAGGTACCCTGCTAGCTGCTGTATTTTATCCCTTCTGTGGTCACATTTATTTTTTATACCTCCTGTTGAGACTTTAATAACAGGTCAGAATGTCAAAATGAAGAACAGTCATGAGAAATTAATAACAATTTAAAGTTAAAAAAATAAAATAAAGAGCACTCAGAGATGTGCTGTACCATTTAAACTGGAATTTGAGAAAAAAAAATTCCCCTATACAGTGGGGGAAATAATTATTTGATTCCCTGCAGATTTTGTAAGGTGTTACTTGTAGTTGGTTACGAGGTTTGCCCACAAATCAGCAGGGATTTTGGTCCACTCTTAAGAGATCTTCTCTAACCTTAAGGTTTCTTGGCTGTCTCTTGATATTACAAAGTTTCATCTCCATCCATAAAAGGTCTGGAGACTGATTAAGCTACTTCATGACCTTAAAGTGGATGTAAACCCGATTTATGAAATTTGAGCTGAGCACATATATCTGCAGAGTTTTCTTATTTCAAAGCACTGTTTCCTGTAGATTTCTCCTGCTCAGCTCTTCTGTTATCAGCCTGATAACCTCTAACATGTTCTCCAAGACGATAGCCTGAAGTTTGTGTCAGGGAGGGAGCTATAAATAGATTAGCACAAAGCTGAACTATTCAAAGGCAAGCTCTACATGTGTGGGGAGGGGGTGTGTGCCTTTCCTCCAATCAGCTGTCTCACAGACTCTCACAGTGTATAGCAAAAATCTACACCCACAGATGAATCAGGAAGAGAAAATTCTAACAGGACGTGCACTTTCTAAAAAGCATATAAAGATGAAGACAGCATATATACATATAAAACTTATGTAGGGAGATTTGTTTCATCTCCGTGTATCATCTGAGGCTGTTCACTTCACTGGGTATATGGAGGGTTTACATCCACTTTAATGTGCTTCTTCTTGAGCCACTCCTTTGTTGCCTTGGCGGTATGTTTTGGGTCATTTTCATGCTGGAAGACCCATCCATGACCCATCTTCAGTGTTCTGGCTGAGGGAAGAAGGTTCTCATCCAAGATTTCACAATACATGGCCCTGTCCATTGGCTCCTCAATGCAGCAAAGTCGGCCTGTACCTTTAGCAGAGCAACATCCCCAAAGCAACATGTTTCCACCTCAGTCCTTGACTGTAGGGATGATGTTCTTAGGGTCATAGTCAGCAATTTTCTTCCTCCAAACACTGAGAGTCGAGCTAATGCCAAAGAGCTCAATTTTGGTCTCATCTGACCACAGCACTTTCTCCCAATCCTTCTCTGAATCATTTAGATGTTCATTGGTATGACTGCACATGTGCCTTCTTGAGGAGGGGGACTCGCCCATCTCCAGACCTTAATCCTATAGAAAATATATGGAGGGAGCTGAAAGTTCGAGTTGCCAAGTGACAGCCAAGAAACCTTAAGGATTTAGAGAAGATCTGTAAAAAAGAGTGGACCAGGATGTGTGTGCAGATGTGTGCAAACCCGGTCACAAACTACAAGAAACGTCTTACCTCTGTGTTTGCCAAAAAGGTTTTCTCCACCAAGTACTATGTCATATTTTGCTTGGGGATCAAATACTTTGTTTTTCCTGTATTTTTGGTTTATAGTCTAGCTCTATCATTTAAAGCATACCTATGCTAAAAAATGATAGACCCTTAATTTCTTTGTAAGTGGGCAAACTTACAAAATCTGCAGGTGATCAAATAATTATTTTCCCCACTGTAGATGCTTTGTGGTGCTTTGTTTTGATTTTTTTTTAAATAATAAATCTGATTTACTTATATTTAATAATGCAGAGTTCGTTTTGTGTTACACATGTGCTGGCTTTGAGAATTGTAGCATTTGCAGGTATGTACAATGTCTAAAAACGATCACAGTACTCTTCTTGACAATGCATTTAACTAACTTTCTCCACAGAAAGCTGGTGCCATTTTTCCAGGCCTCAAGCAGTGTCAACATCTTGGACTAAAATCCGTTACCTGGATACTACAATCAGCATCCTGGTGTAGTAGCCTTCATATTCTTGGCTGTGTATACATTTCAGTTACAGTTTAGTTTAAGTGAGTAATCAGTGCAAGAGAGAAATCACAGGGAATGCTTTATCTTGTCTGCAGGAGACTAATGGTATAATTTTTCATTCACTAAGCTTAGGCACAGTAACTTGTCTGAAGCTTGAAGTAGAATTCCGGGAATTTAATTTTTTCCATGCAGTGGGGCTGTGCATGGCTTTACTGCTCATTTTGTCCAGGGGCACACAGAAAGACTATACTCATCAAATCCTTCAATGTGAAAACAGTGCACCACCCCCTCCATCTAGCAGTGGACTGTTTTTGTTGTCCACACATCCAGAGCCGATCTATGAGCGTGATGACGTCAGGAACAGTTCACCACACAAGACTGCTAGACCGCGCAGGGGGTGGGGGGTTAGGAGCAGCAGGGACCAGTCTTCTGCTCAGAGGATCTGAGAATTAGGTAAGTATATCTCCACTCTCCTCACCCTAGACCAGACAACCAGTTAACCCATACAGTGTGGGCACAGCCGCACTGCATAGGTAAAAAAATTCCTGGGATTTTTCTTTAAGGATTGTTTTTAAATAACATTTAGCGCTAGCTATTGTAGGGGTCTGCTGCCTATAATGTATGCAAGTTTGTGTCTCAATTGGTGAGCATGTCTTGTCAGAGATATGGTCCTTCTACACAGTGAGTTTCATCACTTCCCATGACTCATAGTCCTAGTTTAGTGCCTGAAAAAAAGGATTACCTCAGAGGGAAGGGCAGAGAGTGCACACAGTCAGACATTATCCACCCTCTTTGACCTATGGTAATTTCAGGGACCCCAGGTTTATCACTCTGGCACACTTGTATGATGCTTGGGTATTAGCAGTCTCCAATATAGTCAACATATTGCCTGTTTTTGCTTCATCTGGTATGTATTACTACTAACTTATTTTTTTCAGCAAGCCATTATAATTAGGAGAGGACAGCGCTGTTTCATAAAATGTTTATTGTGCATATTGTGTTACCTTTTAGAGGACGTAAAAATGTCACCAGGAGGAGTGTGTAGGTATCTGCTGCCCTCTACTGTCTGTATTTGTAAGTGGCTGTGCTGCTAATGTTACAGAGTTATTTATGGATAGCACTTCCTGTCTCTGGGTTGTTGGGTTTGAAGCCCCAAAAGTAGAAAGTGAAGAAAGGGAGACAGAACTGAGCGACATAACTTTACACACACAGGCACTGCTTTTGAGGTTGCTATATTTCATCTACACCAGAAGCAGAGACTATCAGACAAGTATTCTTATGTTCTTATAGTTTACCCATTGCTCTTTGAGTATGTATCTGAATCCTTGTGCCAGATATATCTCTGTTCTGTTGTTATTATCTCACATGCACAGTGCCAGGTCTTTGCTACTGTATGTGTGTAGTGGTTACCTTTGAGTATATTAGAAGCTGAAATTGTTTACTGGAGTGGAGTTTATATGCAGTTCTTGTTGTTTTATTTAACCCGGTCCTTTCTGATCTAGAATTCTGTAGCTAGTTATAGTTCAGGGCTCAAAAACCTAGAGCCAGGTTAGGCATTTTACTGCCACTTTTGGTAGTTAGAGGTCCGGTTGCATGTCTAATTAAAACCCACTAGGGACTTGGGTGCATATTAGATATGCTGCATTTTATCACAGCAAACCGCACAGAATCACATGACACTGTAAAGCAGAGCAGCTCTTCAAGCTGTTGTACAGTGAAATAAATGTCACTTTTGTACACTTCAAGTATAGTTCAGTATTAAAAAAAAAAAGTAGCTGTGTGATGTGGTGAATCTCGGACCACACTTCCCCCTACCACAGTCGGATCTGACAGCTGCATGACAGGTAAAGAGCTGCGGTTACTCTCTGGCAGCTGTCTGTTCAGTGTGAATGGACCCTTACTGTTCTGGCTACAGATTAGGTTTGCTCCAACCACCTCTGCACCATTGCTGACACTGTTATTTGTATCAGCTATTCATTTTAAAGTGTAACTATAGGTAAATATGTTGTATTTGTTTTTGGATAGAGTGGAGAGGGATTAGAACCCCTGTTAGGTAGGTTCACCTTCTCTTTTTTTTTCACAAAAAGTTTTTATTGAGATTAAACAAAAATACAGGTGCAGTACATCGCATACAATATAATGCAGAAACTCGTCCATGACATTGAAAACAGGTTTAACAATTTCAAAATCTGTATTGTAGACAGGGTCATGGGTATTGTGTAGGAACAGAGGGAATGTAACATGTAAAGAACATACATTAACAGAAACAGTGTACAGGTTTTATAGTACTTTGTATCTCATGACGAGACCTCTTAATATCAACAAGTTTGGCATAAGTCGCTTTACAGCCCTGTGGACCATTATCTACAGGTCCAGACACGGCCTGGTGAAAGACATGAACTTGACCGTAAGTTAAAGTTGAAAACATGGGTCTCTAGTGTCTTGTTAGAACATTTTGATCTAGGATATGACTCCTATGGGGAGGTGTTCGGTGGTTCACCTTCTCTA
The DNA here is from genome assembly GCA_028564925.1 of Lithobates sylvaticus. Lineage (NCBI taxonomy): Eukaryota > Metazoa > Chordata > Amphibia > Anura > Ranidae > Lithobates > Lithobates sylvaticus. The sequence goes on along the minus strand of CM053027.1, from coordinate 347,263,034 downwards.
TGTGTCCTGTTTACCGTTATCATCAAAAGTGAAGGAAAATAAATCACAAAATTTTGGGTTGACACCAGAACAGAAATAGAGGGGATATCTTCCAATAGGGAAGCTAGTTCCGGGGACCCTGATGACAACTCGTGATTCCCTCACTTTGGAGTGATTTTCTCCCACTTCCTGTTTTGGTTATGGGACAGGAGGTGAAGGGAAATCTCCCTCTACTGGACACAGATGGCAAAAAACTGACGGAGGTTATAACTCTCCTGTACTCCATCCAAAATGAAAAAATGTTTTGCCTTTAGTTCTACTTTGAGTGCTGTAGTTTATTGTTGCTTCAACACGTGTGTTTCTTGCACATAAATACATCCACATAAATGAAGAATTTTAACCACTAGCTGACCGCCCACTGTCAAATGACGGCGGGACGGTTCAGCTACTGTGGCGGGACGCCGTCATATGACGTCGTCTACAATTTGGCCACTGGGGGGCGCGCGCGCGCCGCGGGAGGCGCGCACGCGCGCCCGCTGCGTAGCTGGGGCCTCGGTGCGCGTGCCCGGCGGTCGCGATGACCGCCAGGCACCCGCGATTGCCCGGTAATCGAGCAGGACGTGGATCGGTGTGTGTAAACACACAGATCCACGTCCTGTCAGAGGAGAGGAGACCGATGGTGTGTCCCTTGTACATAGGGACACCGATTGGTCTCCTCCCCCAGTCAGTCCCCTCCCCCCACAGTAAGAATCACCAAGATAGGGTACACATTAACCCCTGCAGCGCCCCCTAGCGTTAACCCCTTCCCTGCCAGTCACATTTATACAGTAATCAATGCATTTTTATAGCACGGATCGCTGTATAAATGTGAATGGTCCCAAAAATGAGTCAAAAGTGTCCGAAGTGTCCGCCGCAATGTCGCAGTCACGATAAAAATCGCAAATCGCCGCCATTACTAGTAAAAAAAAAAATAATAATAAAAATGCTATAAATCTATCCCCTATTTTGTAGACGCTATAACTTTTGCGCAAACCAATCAATATACGCTTATTGCGATTTTTTTTACCAAAAATATGTAGAAGAATACGTATTGGCCTAAACTGAGGAAAAAATTTGTTTAAAAAAAAAAAAAAAATTGGATATTTATTATAATAAATAGTAAAAAATATTATGTTTTTTCAAACTTGTCCCTCTTCTTTTGTTTATAGCGCAAGAAATAAAAACCGCAGAGGTGATCAAATACCACCAAAATAAAGCTCTATCTGTGGGGAAAAAAATGATAAAAATTTTATTTGGGTACAGCGTTGCATGACCGCGCATTTGTCATTCAAAATGCGACAGCGCTGAAAGCTGAAAAATGGCTTGGTCAGTAAGGAGGTGTTCGTGGCTGGTAGGCAAGTAGTTAATATTATCAATCCTCTGAAATACAAAATATGTCCCCATACAATCTGGGGTCTTTTCTTCAAATATATACCACCATCAGCTGATATTAAAGGTTGTGTACCTATTTAAGTTCCAATAGTGGACATATGAATTGATCATTTATTTTTCCAATTCAATAGCTTGCAAATTATTCCTATATTGAATCAGCGGCCAAGTTAGTGCTTTCAATTATTAGGTGATTGAATTTACAAGTTATGGAATTACAATAATCAATTATGATGGCAGAAAATGGATGATGTGGTTGGTATTTAAGCATCATAAAATTATCAAAAGACCTATATATAAAGAAAAGATTTGCACATAATACATAATCCTTTTATAAGAATATTCTTTGGATATATTGTTGAAATTAGATCATTAGGGGTTCTCAGCATTGCTTGCTATAATATTATATACAGTAGTTGATTGGTATGTGTTTAACATACTATTTTATCATAATAATATACACTATATTACCAAAAGTATTGGGATGCCTGCCTTTATACGCACATGAACTTTAATGGCACCCCAGTCTTAGTCCGTAGGGTTCAGTATTGAGTTGGCCCATCCTTTGCAGCTATAACAGCTTCAACTCTTCTGGGAAGGCAGGTGTCCCAATACTTTTAGTAATATAGTGTATGCTTGGGGGGCTGTGTGGGAAATGCACAAATTACTAATAAAGCTTTATATTGTTTTAACAACTTTAGATGGATGACTATCTACCTGTTTTTTTAAATGATTTCCTACAAGTAACTTTTTTTCTGTTTCTGTCCCTAATTACTTTTCACTTCATGCCTAAAATTTCTAGGAGAGTGATGAAGCCTCTGTGAGGATTTTTTTTTCTGTTTGTGTCCCCACAGGGGATATTACTCTTCACTTTTTTGATGGGTACCAAACAGAGTAAGAAAATAATTAAAAATGCATCTACAGTTAGGAATGTTTTCTACCTGAAAAATTTCGGGGACACAGATAGCATTAAGGGCTCATTAACACCAGTGAGCCATGCTGAGCACACAGCTGCTGGCGTACTCTGGAAGACACAGTGGTGATGCACCAATGCAAGTCATATATGTTTATACTTCTTAGAATGGCACTAAATGAAGCATTGGTAACCTCATGGTTCTCTCCTTTCTGCCTGTATGTAATCATTACATTTTTCATCAATAATTAGTTGATTAATTCACTCAATTAATTATATTGGCTTACAATGGTATTATTTTTCAGTAATGTTGCATACAATGGAGTGGCTGAAAATCACAAAAATATACCTATGGTGAAAAGATGTAGAATTATACATCCTCTTCATCAGTGGTGGCTGGTGTTTTTCTTTTTTTTTTGGGGGGGGGCGGCTAACAACCACCCCCCTTGGGTGGCCGGCAGCACAGCATTTCCACCCCCCCCAGTGGCGCGGCACTACAACCCCCCCCCCCCCCGTTGTATGCTGGTCAGCCCGACACTTACCGCATCAAAGTGGTGGGTGGCCTGCATAATTGTTCCCTGTCTTCATTTTAGTTAATAGATGACAGTTAAGATATTTAATTACTGGGGAAAATATATGCCTTTCACAGAACAAAAATAATGGCGATTAATAATGTTGATGCACAACTGATCTTTCAACATGACCTTATTAGAATGTCTATGCCATTTACACAGACATTTTGCCAGTTAACTGGGATACGTAATGTACCTGAATGGTTCAGCTGAGGGAGTCTGTATTTACATTAACATCTAGCAAATGCAGACTTTTTTAAATAGCACATTACATAACTTATTCATGCACAATTAAGACCACATTAGCAATTAAACAACAAAGAGATTAATATCAACTATGACATTTTCATATTGCCTAAGAGGTATAAATAAAACCATTTTACATCTGGAAAAAAGTACAAGAGAAAATATTTGTGGCTGTAGAGATTCCTATATATAAATATAGCATCCAACTCTTTCTTACAGAGCTTGCCATTAGTTTACTCCTAAAAGGGTTTGTAACCCTAAATTATGCTTTGCTGCCAGCCCCCCTATTTTAAGCTGCCATCCTGCCCGATATAAGTGTTTTCCTGCAATCAAAGCCTCTAAATACCTTTTTGTGAAGTATCTTCAGGCTGGTCACCTGACTCTTGGCCATTCTAATATTCTCAGATCCAGGGCTACAGCAGGAGGAGCTGAGCTCTCCCTCTGAAGTCTGCCGGGAGTCACGTGACCACCTAGCTGGCCAATCAGCCCCTCCCGCTGTAGCCCTGTATCAGAATAGCAGAGTGGCCACGTGACCGACCTGAAGATACAGCACAAAAAGGTATTTAGAGGCTTCATTTCTAACAAACACTTATACAGTGCAGGATGGCAGCTTAAAAGAGAGGGTCTGGCAGCATTTTTTTAAATTGTAGTTTACTTGTAAAATTGTACTTTTACTAACAGCAGCCTCCTGAGCTGACAGGCAGGGAGGGGAGGGGGAGAGGATGGGGAGACAGCAGAGAGGAGAGACAGCAGATGGGGGAGGCACATAAACGGACCACGGTGTCAGGGCTCAACAGCCATGATAAACCGTGGTCAGTTTACAGGGGGGAGGGCAGAAACTGGCAGGATCAGCCAGGTTTTTTACAGCTTCCAGAGGGGCAGGTTAGATAGCACAAGCACTATGCTGTTTAACCTGCTATAAGGAAACAGGATCTCTATTTTATTTATTTTTTAGGGTAACAAACACTTTAATGAATGACTTATTTTACTACTTTTAAAAGCTATGTGTTACAGGATAGAACATGGTTAAAGTGACCTACAATGGCTTGTACTGTATGGCACCTAGTTTTGTTTTAAGAAATGTATGCCATATGGGTATGTCTGCTTTAGGTTAAATCTTTTTCAATGAGGAGCTTTCAAGTTAAGAAAAAAACCTTCTCCCAAATATACCTAATCTGTTATTTATTTATTTCAGGTACTTACATAGCGCCATCATTTTACGCAGTGCTTTACATATACATTTTACATTCACATCAGTCCCTACCCTCAACGAGCTTTCACTCTAAGGTCCCCAACTCATACTAGGGACAATTTAGACAGGATCCAATTAACCTACCAGCATGTCTTTGGCGTATGGGAGGAAACTGGAGTACCCGCAGAAAACCCACTCAGGCACAGGGAGAACATGCAAACTCCAGGCAGGTAGTGTCGTGGTTGGGATTTGAACCAGCAACCCTTCTTACTGCTAGGTGAAAGTGCTATCCACAACAGCACTGTGCCGCCCATCTCTTACCTATCCTTAAAGTGATTGTAAAGGCAGAAGGTTTTTTATCTTAATGCATTCTATGCATTAAAATAAAAATCCTTCTGTGTGCACCAGCCCCCCTCAGCCCCCTAATACTTACCTGAGGTTCATCTAGATCAAGAAATGTTGTAGGAGTGTCTCGGCTGACCAGGACTCCCCTCCTCATTTTCAGAGACAGCAGTGCAGCACCATTGGCTCCTTCTACTGTCATTCAATTAGGAGAGACAGGGGTGGGGCCGGGCCGCGGCTCGGTGTCTGAATGGACACAGGGAGCTGTGGCTCAGCTCGGGTGCCCCCATAGCAAACAGCTTGCTGTGGAGGCACTCAACAGGAGGGAGGGGCCAGGAGCAATGAAGAGGGACCCGAGAAGAGGAGGATACAGGCTGCTCTGTGCAAAACTACTGCAGGGGGGAATATAACATGAAACAAGACTTTACAATCACTTTAATTTACATTTTTAAGCAGACCCCAACACATAATCTTACGCCCCTGAAACGTAACCCAACCCCATAAAATTAGCACTTAACAATCTAACTCTTCAATTAATCTGACCATAACACTACCCCACTTCCCCCAGTCTAAACTTGGCAGTTAACCTAATTCTTTAACTTAAAGTGTATGTCAAGCAAAACACTATTTTTTTTTATAAGTTTTGGATAGAGTAATGAAGAATTAAAGGTCCTGTTGGGTTTTTAATGCTATCAATCCCTCTGTTAGAAAGAACAAGAATCTGACAAAGGTTATAACCCTTCAATACTCTACTAAACAAAAGTATTTTTTATTTCTGTCTGTGTTGCAATTATAGTTTTTCTTACTCCCTGTCTAGTAAATGTTTTTATGCAGAACAAGGAGTAAGTATATACCTCTTTTAGGGTGCACCAGGTAGCAGTAAAAAACAGTCTTTCCAAAACTAAGAAACAAAAAGTTTTAGCTGCTACACCCTGCCACTGTGTGAGTATAGGCAAAAGGCACACAGGGTTCTTAAAGTTACAGCTTCAGGGGCTCTTGAGTATTGTTTCTGAGTGCAGAAATACAGAAATACAAACCTTGTCAGTATTGTCCAGGTTTTGTAATGCCGGATCAGGGTCTGGAGCTTCAAAGAGATTTGGGTGGGAAGAAGTCTCCAATTCTGTTTCCAGGTCTTACTGGAGATTTGCAGTTTGTGTGAGTGTACACACTTGTTATAAGCAAGGCCTGGTCATAACTAAGGGTTATGAAAAAAGCCAAGGGGCCAGGATGTCCCTATTGTGAGGCTAGGGAGTGGGCCGTATGCTGTAACTAAAGGTCAAGAGAGCCAAGAGAGCTGGGAGAGCTGGGTCTGAAGGATTCTGACAAGAGCAGCAGAGTTACTGAAAAGAAAGCTATGTGGCTTGGAATTTTTTTTACCTTTTTATCAGAGTGAAAATCCCTTGCGTGCACTATTTTTGTGAACTTTACTTTTGTTTAATGAAAGTGGACCGGTAAGTTCAAACTTGCATGGGCTCACTGAAATGCATCTAAAGCCTCATACACACGTCGGACCGTGGACCAACTTTCCCATGGATTTTTGTCCAAAGGGCGTTGGCCCCAAGTTGGTATTGCATACACACGGCAGGACTTTTTCAGCCAACTTTCACCAAATCACTTGGTTTTTCTGCTCTTTGCCGCCACCTTTGGCCAACTTCTGTATTGTTGTCTGATCTTTTGCATTGGTTCTGCATTGGTTTGTACAAAAGTCCGTTGGTTTTGTGTACACACGGTCGGACTTTGGTCCATCGGACTTTTGTTGGCAGAAAGTTGGTCCGTTCGCACAGCCAACAAAAGTCCGATGAAACCTGGAAAAAGTTGGTCCGATGGAGCGTACACACGGTCGGATGTTGGTCCAAAACAGCTAATTTGCATGTTGGTTGTCAAAAAGTCCGATCGTGTGTATGGGCCTTACCACTGAGCTAAACAACCTCCAGATTGTAATGGAGATTAACTCCATCCCATAGCTGAAATCTAATACCACTGAGATCTCAGAGCTAAACATGATTGGCTTGATATTATATAGAGATGATTTGGAAAAACATATGCAATTAGGACTCCAGGGCTTATAGAGCCTTTATACTTTTTATGATAGTAAGTACAGTCTAACCACCATTATTTAGTACACACAATGAACTGGCCACTTTGGTATTATTACAAACACATGTTTTGGTTAATTTAAAGAGGAAGTAAAGCCTCTTAAAAAAAAAAAAAAAAAAAAGACACCCTGCAAGGCAAAGGCATAATGAGCTAGTATGCATAGCATACTAGCTCATTATGAATGACTTACCTGAAAACGAAGCCCCCGAAGCGGTCCTCATCCACGATCTTCTGCGTCGCCATCAAACCTGGAGTGACTTCCGGGTCTCGCCGCTCCAGCTCTGTCATTTGCTGGAGCGGCGATGACGTCACTCCCGCGCATGCGCAGGAAAGCGGCATATCGCCGTGAACCCGGCATGCGCAGTGCGCGCCGCTGTCTACGTCGCATGCGCCATAGACAGCGATGCCTTTTCTTTTCTAAATATCTCCTAAACCATGTAGGTTTAGGAAATATTTATTGGACCTACAGGTAAGCCTTAATCTAGGCTTACCTGTAGGTCAAAGTGGTTTGTAAGGGTTTACAACCACTTTAAAAGCTCACAGGCACAACATGTATTCAAATAAAAACCTCATCCCCTTCCTTCCCATTTGTCTTTGATATCATGGTTAGGGATGAGCTCAAGGTTTGGTCTGAATACAGGTTCAGACCAAACTTTGGCTATTTGGGCATTTGTCCAAACGCTGAACTTTTATCCCGTTCAGCGGGGGCCTCACATCATATATAGTAGCAGTATTTCTAGCACTAGTATTTATCACAGCTTTCCATCTATTGTCCTTAGCAACCAATGATGTCACTGATGGCATTCAAACTGGCACTGCCAAGTTCTTAGAATATTCATGCAGTCTTCCAGTGTTCCATGTTTCCCTGCTCAAATCAGCTATACCTAGTCCATTCCCAGGGAGAGAAGAAGTTCCACCACCTCCAGTCTCAGTGGGAGATGAAACAGAGTTTGAAGTGGAAGCCATCCTGGACTGTTGGAGGAGAGGTAGGACAATTCAATTTCTTATTAAATGGAAGGGGTACTCCACAAAGGAAAATTCTTGGGAAACTGCAGGCAATATACATGCCCCTAGGCTTTTGCAAAGATTTTGTATCAGATACCCTGAAAGATGGGCTCGTTTGGGCACCCGGAGGCTGCCCCTTTTCGGGGGCCTTAGAACTGGCAATTCTGCCAGGGAAATGGCCAAAGAACTGGCAATCCTGCCAACACTCATCATGGTCACGCCAGACAGATTCCCGCGTGCACACGTGCAATAGCGCGGGCGGCTGTACGCGGATGCGCGATGGCGGGTGCACGTAGATGCGCGTGCAGAACGTGACAGATGTTGGTGCCCTCTGGCCTATTTAAACCTGCCACTGACACATGCAGATCCTTGGACTTCCCACTAATGACCCAGCTTGTTGTTACCCGCTTATCCTGAACTCCTGGCTTGACCCATGGCTTGCAACCTGACTCTGCTCCTGCCTGTTCCCTTGTGATTGACCTCAGCTTGGCTCACAACTCTGCTATCTCCTATCTACTGTGTGTGACCCCAGCTTTCTCCAGGTCTGCAATCCAAACCAATCACAGACTGATTCACTGTGTATGACTCCTGGCCTGGCTTCTGACTCCATTGCTGGTTCGCTCTGCTGTCTTATACCTGTGACACCACCTAAGCACGGCTGCCATACAGAATACTCAGCTCACTCCAGCCAGTCTCTGCTCTGGTGACTAGCTCATCTAACAGCAGTAACTGGCAAACCGTGCTTCTTTGGACACTGCACTCCCTGTACCACTCCCAAGGGTGCTCTGCACTTAGCCGCAAGGAGTGCCCTCTCAGCAACTCGGCCTCACACCTGAAATCTGACAACAAACAAAAGTAAAGCGGCCAAAGATGTCTTTGGCTGGCAACCTAAATGGCATGGTTTCTTAGTAAATGACAGCTTTGCTACAATAGGTTGTATACATCATACAGATGAGCCACTTCACAGGTAGAATTTTGAATTTGTAATGTTAGCCATAAAGCATTATTAAAATTGCTGCTCCCCGACGAGCGTAATTTTATTTTTGCTTTGTTATATATTCTCCAGGGCAGTGCCATGCCCCCCATGCAATTTGTTTGCCATTCCCTTGCCTGTTGTTCTAGGAAAATGGTCATTACTGTTTTTTTAAACATTCAGCTACCATTGACTTCAATGGGGTTTGGATTCAGAATATGAAGTGTTGCTCGTCCAACTTGCCTCAAACCGAACCCAGGTACATTCAGCTCATCACTAATCTAGTTAAAGTGGTTGAACCTCTGGTATGAAATATGAACAAAGCTTATCCCTCTATACTGTGTACTTATATGTGTGTGTCTCAATCCAGAGCATTAAGTATCATATTTGTCTGCTGCCTCAATCCTTTGCTACCACATTGAGTCACCTCTGCCAAAGGTAAAAAGGTGACAGGGGAGGGAGCTCCAGCACACACCCTCTATTCCTGTGTGCTGTGTGAAGGGGGTGTGTCTCTTTCTTCCAATCAGCTCTCAGAGCTCTCCTCACTGAGTGTATCCCCCCGCCCCTTCTTTCTGAAAGCTTAGACAAGCGGGATAAATTCTGTACTTTGAGCAGCTGTAGAGAAGAGTGCAGATAAACATGTACAATTTATGTAGGAGGATTTGTTCATCTCTGTGTATCACCTGAGGCTAGCTAATTCCCTAGGTATATGTAAGGATTTACAACCACTTTAAGTGTTAGATGTAAACTGTATTTGCAGTTTATTAAAGTGCAAAGTTAGAAGCTATATTGCAAAACGGGTTCAGAAGGACAAAGAACATACAATACATAAACTGAAGAATAAAGAAATCTGCAAAAACGTGGACTCTTCACGGCAATGTCTTTGTGACCCAGTCAGGGTAACATGTGGCTTAGCAGAGTCTCTATAGGACTCTTCAATGACATAGAATAGACATGAGAATCAATAGTTCGGAACACTGCTATTTGTGACTATCCTCATGAACAGTGTCCCTCACAGTGAAATCCAAGCTAGCTCTGGTAACACAGGGGAATAGCTGGGGGGATCAAAAGAATAGGTCCCCCCACTGGAACTGGAGTACTCTGGTAGCAATTAGGAAGCCCCCCCCCCCACACACACATTGGCTGGGTCTTCTGGAGCTGCATGCTATTGGGCTTCTATAAGTCTGCCTGCACGCAAGTTCTGACAATGGAGGGGCTTCTCTCACCTGGCTGCAGATCACTTGTTCAGCTACCTTTGCTTCATCAGGTGTGGCCTCTCTGAGCTGCAGAGGGAGTGAAGTTGAAGAAATTATTACCTACGACACTGTTCCAGGAAACTAGGGGGTTGTGGGAAATAAAATTAAAGAGGGCTTGCACCTGCATCTGAACATTAATAAATAGGTACATTTGAGGTTTTCATGGTAAGATGTCACCTGTTGTTTAGAGAGCTTGCCATAGCCATATATAAATTTGACTAGTTTTATATATTTATTACTGGTATTTATATAGAGCTGACAATTTACAAAGCACTTTGCATACTGTACATGCACATCAGTCCCTGTCCTCAAGGAGCTCACAATCTAAGGGCCCTATATCCAGGGCCGTCTTTAATATTGATTGGACCCTGGGCAAAACTTTTCTTGCCCCCCCCCCCCCATGCAGTTTCACTCTCCACCTGCTCTGAGACATACAATAAATAGCAGCTAGACTCAAAATCAGTTTACCGAGTCAGATCAGGCAGGTATTGCCATTGGTTGCCAGAGGTTCCAGTGTATCATTACCACTCGCTGACTGGTTGCTAGAGGTTACAGCACACATTATGGCTCACTGATTAGTTGCTAGAGGTTACAGCACATGATTTCTGCTTGTTGATTGGTTGCTAGAGATTACTGTGGATATGACCTCAGGGGGGCATGATATACATATGAATGCCACCGCTATTTACATGTGAATGCCAGTAATTTACATTTAAACACAGGGTCTGCAGGTGAGTCATCTGTACACAACAATAGGGCAGAGCTGGGCAGCATTAGTAGCAGCACTTTACACTGAGATATTGGGACACAGCACAGGACTAAAACCTCAAGGGATGAGGGAATTTAAACCAGGATAGTTGGCAAGTATGAGCCAGCTGCTTTGGGCCCCACAACAATGACAGAACCCAGGGCAGCTACCCCTTTTGCCCTGCCTTAAAGACAGCCCTGCCTATATCACATTTATACATACAAACATGAGGACTGTTTATGTGATTACATCCACACAAGGTCAAATCTATTAAATAATAGTTACACTGTTAATGAGGCAAGAGGCAACATACAGCTTCCACAATATATTTTATCTATAATATTATAATAATATGTTTAATAGTATCCTTCAAACCATTCTGAAACTACTACATTAATGTAAGCCCCACGGCAATTATTCTCAGTGTGGGAAGCGAGGAGTGAAATGAGACTTTTTAGTTTAGCCAACAGGCATTAACAGGAGTTCATCTTGTTTTCAAGATACAGTGCAGGATGCTTTCATGCAAGAAATTTTTGTGTATTAAATCTCCTGCAAAGTACTCAGCCCACTTCATATATACATACATTGCCAAAAAAGACAGATAATGCCCTCATATCAACAGCATAATCCATCATCTGCCTGACTATACCAAAATCAAAGCATTATTATTTTGCTGCGGTCACATGACTGATAGATCTGGTTTCTTCAACTGTGGGCAGTGGACGGGGTCTACTGAATAGAGGAGAAGATATTAACCGCTTCCCGACCGCCCACTGCATATATACGTTAGCAGAATGGCATGGGCAGGCAAAAGCACGTACCTGTACGTGATCGTGCATTTGCCTGCCTGTGGGTCGCGCGCACTCCGCGCTCGCGACCCGGTCGGGAGCTCCGTGACCCCGGCCGCGGGACCAGCGGACCCGATCGCCGCTGGTGTCCCGCGATCGGGTTACGGAGCTGAAGAACGGGGAGAGGTATGTGTAAACAAACCTCTCCCCGCGCTTCCTACTCTGCCTGTCATTGATTGGCTGTTCCCACTCATCGGGAAAGCCGATCAATGACGTCAGACGTCAGCCCCGCCCCCTAATGTAAAAAAAACACACACACGTCAGAGCCCATAACCCCTCCCCTCCCCCTAGTGGTTAACCCCTTCACTACAACTGTCATTTATACAGGAATCAATGCATTTAAATAGCATTGATTGCTGTATAAATGACAATGGTCCCAAAAATGTGTCAAAAATGTCCGATGTGTCCGCCATAATGTCGCAGTCACAATAAAAATCGCTGATCGCCGCCATTACTAGTAAAAAAAAAAATATTAATAAAAATGCTATAAAACTATCCCCTATTTTGTAAACGCTATAACTTTTGCGCACACCAATCAATAATCGCTAATTGCGATTTTTTTTTTACCAAATATATGTAGAAGAATACGTATCGGCCTAAACTGAGGAAAAAAAATGTTTTTTTATATATCTTTTGGGGATATTTATTATAGCAAAAAGCAAAAAATATTGCATTGTTTTCAAAATTGTCGCTCTATTTTTGTTTATAGCGCAAAAAATAAAAACCGCAGGGGCGATCAAATACCACCAAAAGAAAGCTCTATTTATGGGAAAAAAAGGACGCCAATTTTGTTTTGGAGCCACGTCGCACGACCGCGCAATTGTCAGTTTAAGCGACGCAGTGCCGAATCGCAAAAAGGGGCCTGGTCCTTTGGCTGCCAATTGGTCCGGGGCTGAAGTGGTTAAAGTGGTTGTAAACCCCATTCATGAAATCTGACCCGGGCATATACACTATATTACCAAAAGTATTGGGACACCTGCCTTTACATGCACATGAACTTTAATGGCATCCCAGTCTTAGCCCATATGGTTCCAAACTGAGTTGGCTCTCCCTTTGCAGCTATAACAGCTTCAACTCTTCTGGGCAGACTATCCACAATGTTTAGGAGTGTGTCTTTGGGAATGTTTGACCATTCTACCAGAAGCACATTTATGAGGTCAGGCACGGATGTTGGATGAGAAGGCCTGGCTCTCAGTCTCCACTCAAATTCATCCCAAAGGTGTTCTATCGGGTTGAGGTCAGGACTCTGTGCAGGCCAGTCAAGTTCCTCCACCCCAAACTCACTCATCCATCAATGTATATCTATAGTGTTTACTTATCCCTCTCCAAAGCTCTAAGTGCCATGTCTTTCTGCTGCTCTGTTCCTCTGTTATCAGCATGATAAGTTCTGACAAGCTCTCTGACACATGAGAAAAAAGCAACTGGAAATTTGTGTCTGGAGGGTGCTTCGAGGTAGATTAGCAGGGAGCTTGTCTATTCAGACTGCAGCTCTTCGTTTCTCTGCCTATGTGGAGGGGGGTGCCTTTCCTCCAATCAGCTCTCACACAGTGTATTCCCAGACTCCACTCCCACTTCTGAAACAGGAAGAAAGATTTGTAACACGATCTTCACTTTCTAAAGAGTGTAGACAGCTGAAGACAGCAGATACACATTTAAAACTTATGTAGGGAGATTTGTTTCATCCCTGTGTATCATCTGAGGCTGTTCACTTCACTGGATATAAATGATGGTTTCCAGCCACTGTAGGTATGATAATACCAGAATCAGTGCTGGGCCACTCACCAAGCATTAGTCTTGTTACACAAAGTGAGTTACATTTTTCTCCATACGTACTGTAGAAGTACCCAATACTTTCTTAACTTCATGTGACCTGTTCCCTCAAAATTATATAAATATAAATTACTGTGTAATCAAAAAATAAATACTCCAAATATTCAAACATTTCACTCAATTAAAAATAATTTCAAGTATTTGATTTTGGCTAATTAGATCTACAATATTTTGCTTATAAAGCATGTGACTATTCACTTCTATTCCTAGCCTATGTTCTGTTCACACTCTTCAAAGCTGACTTTTGGGCACAACATTTTTAATATAAACATATTCTTCAATGGCCACAAATTATATAAATCAATTCTGTGCACTCAAAATGTGCAAGCACAGTTATACAGTTATCACTTTGTAAACATAGTAGATACATCATCACTGTTCTACACACCTTGTGAATAAAGCAAAGCAAAGCTGTGAGTGGGACCCAACAAGGCCCCACTTACTACAGGCTGCCTGCAGGGCCATCTTTAATATTGACTGGACCCTGGGCAAATGTCCCCCCCCCCCCCATACAATTTCGCTCTCCACCTGCTCTGAGACATACAATAAATAACAGCTAGACTTAAAATCAGTTTACTGTATCAGATCAGGCAGCAATTGTGATTGGTTGCTGGAGGTTACAGTGTACCATTAGCGCTTACTGACTGTCTCCTAGAGGTTACAGAACAGATTACTGCTCACTGATTAGTTGCTAGATGTTACAGCACATGATTTCTGCTTGTTGATTGGTTGCTAGAGATTACTGTACAGTAATACTGCTCACTGATTGGTTGTTAGAGGTTACAGCACATCATCTCCTCACTGCAGGGGACATGATATACACCTTTATTTACATATCTATGCTGCCGGATGCAGCTATTTACATATGAATGCTGGCGCTATTTACATATGATTGCCTGTTATTTACATGTAAACACAGGGTCCGCAGCTGAGTCATTTGTACAAAACAATAGGGCAGAGCTGGGCAGCATTAGTAGCAGCACTTCACACTGAGATATCAGGATACAGCACGGGACTAAAACTTCAAGGGGAAAGGGAATTTAAATTGGCATAGTTGGCAAGTATGAGCCAGCTGCTTTGGGCCCCACAACAATGACAGGGCCCAGGGCAGCTATCCCTTTTGACCTGCCTTAAAAAAAGCCCTGGCTGCCTGCAGAAAACCTCAGGAGGTGGGTGGATACAAGACCAGTCACCCTGCACAAGGACAGATAGAAGCAGTGACTGCTTTTTATTATAGGAAGCTCCTGCACAGAGGCAAAGCTTCTCAATAGATTACTGTACAGATGTGGAAGAAATATACAAAGCACATCAAGATCTAAGTAAGAATACATATGCCTTTTATGTACAGACAATATATTCCCAAGCTGGAATTTAGCTTTCAAGTTAGAATTCCTGCCTAACTAGTTCCCCCTCCCCATCACTACCCTTGCTGCTACCTATGCTGCCTAACCTGTGTAAAAAAGATGTGTATACTTACCTATTTTTACTCCACTCCAGTCATGTGATCTGCAGCTCTGGCTCTCCTGTGTCAGTGTCAACGGCAGGCAATGGCTGGGGCATAGGAACCTGTGGATGACATCACTGCTCCCAGAATTCCTAGCCATTATCAAGGGTTCTCTCCTCTCCCCTGCAGCCATTGCTCTCTACTACAGGAAATAACATAACCGGACCGGACATAAAATAGGTTAAGAATACACATCTTTTTTACACAGGTTAGACAGTATAAGTAGCAGGAGGTGGAGTAGTGTTTTTAAGTAACGAATTTGTAAAAATCCACCAAGCCCCCCTTCCTACCTTTCCTAGATGCATACTCTAAAGTGGTTGAAAACCCTTACATATAACCAGTAAAGTGACTGGTCTCAGATGATACACAGATGAAACAAATCCTTCTAAATACTTTGTACCTGTTTATTTGCAGTCTTCTTTTCTCTACAGCCATTCAAAGTGCAGAATTTATCCAGCTTGTCTGAGCTCTCAGAAAGCAGAAAGCAGGAGGCAGGGAGCTGAAGTTACACACTGCACAGCTCAATGAGGAGAGCTCTGAGAGTTGATTAGAGCGAAGGGACATACCCCCTCCACACACCACACAGGAAGGATGCAGAGCTGAGGATATCAATCACAGGCTGTTTGCTCCCTCCCTTGTCACCTTTTATCTCTTGGAGTCGGGAAAAAAATGGCAGAAGTGACTCATGCAGATAGCCAAGGAACTAGACAGCAGAGAGAAATTCAGCTTGGTGCTTTGGATTAAGACCAATACACACTATAGAAGGGTGTGCTTTATTCATATTTCAACCACTTTAAATCAGGTGGATGGCAACTAAAGTGCAATGTGCAAACTTGCATGCATGCTATCATAATGCTTAATGCTAATTTCCATTCTCACTGAAAATTACCTGTTTATGGGCAAGAATAATCTGTTTTACACAGCAATGTATGGAAGCACATTGGAAGTGGGCTTTAACTTTTTTTCAAATAATACATTTATTTATATGGCTGTAGCTTATTTTTATAAGTACCTATAAAAATGTAATGTACTGTATGTGCTCTATTCAGCAGTTGATGAGTTATGAAACATTTGGTTACATTTGCAGTAACAAGAGACTCATTAATGATACTGATAGGCAGTAAACCATGCAAGGACATAATGAACTATATGTTCAGTGTTGAAAACACTTTGTTATTAAAATATGAATGCACATTGGTTGATTAGTCTTCATGTCTGCATCCTGTTAATTGTACATATTTATGCAAGCTTAGCTATACATTTGAGTCTAGAAATGGGAAATGGGAACGGTTTACCTCTTAGTGACCAGAGATAATTGATGCATAGACACCCAGGCCATATTTAGTAGCTCAGTATGTATCAATTTATTTGACAATAACTCTACAGGGCTTGTTTATGAAGCAAAAGTGGGGCGGCTGGATTAATTTACCAACCAATGCTGTATACACCAGGTGCCAGGTTAAATCGGCACTTTACAAAGTGAGTGTAATTTAAACTTTAGAGTAATAAAATTTAATAATAGTACCAAACATTTTTACACTACCGGCCTATCAAAGTTACGCTAAGCTAATTCAAGAGGAACTGGATTTTAAAGGGTACATGCCCCACAAGCGCATTTGACGATAGTTGGTCATGTCCATTTGGTGAGTGCAAATCCATGTGGGGCACTATATGCACAAGTGGAAAAAAAGCACCAAGTTTTAAGTTTCAAAGAGCACCTGCACTTTCACACTGGGGAAGTTTTTATGGGACTTTGATATTATATTGATAAGAATTTGTTTATATTGTGTTATTGAATGTGCAACACATTGATGGTATGAGCATTTGTTTACCACACTAGTGAATGTGACTTTCACCATGTATTCATTGGTGGTAAATCAATCCCTGTCATTTAAAATGTATGCTCCAGGAAGATACACCTGTAGTTATTGTTTTTTGAATATCATATTTGCTGTTTTTTTTTAATCTAATTTGCCCACATAATACATTTTCCTTGACGCCAACATGGCAGCATACTAGTGATAGAGCTCCGCCTCTTGACCACTCCCTCAGGACCAGTGAATAGCATAAAAAAGGGCTAGTTAGCCAGCCCACTCCCATTCTTTTTTCCTCATACCCCCATGCACCAGTGAAGAGTAAGCAGTTCTATGTCCCCACTTCTGCCCCAGTGCAGTTGCCGTCTGGGTTGAGTGCGAAGTCCCAGCGATCGGGCTGCTAAATACAATAAATAGCCTGGGAGCCCCTTCTGTGGGTCTTGATGGGGCCCTGCAGTGTTTCCTCATTAGGAAAAAAAATCTGCCATCATGTAAGTATCTGTGGGCTGAGGCTTGGCGGGCCTGCTTGTTCATTCCTTTTTCTTTTGGTTCCTTGCACCATACAGGGCTACCTATCCCTTTTAATCTTTTCTGTCTCCTCATATGTGTTCTCCCTTACCTTGGTCTGTTTCTCTTTTGAGTACCTCCAATGTCCCCCCCAACATCTCTCGTAATGAGATTCCTCTTGAAGCTGTCAAGGGAGAATATGGTTGTCATGGCCAAACCTCCATATTGGCCACAAAGCCCTCAGTTTTCCCTGGCCATTCACTTCAGGGTACAGAAGATATTTCCCCGCCACACGCAGAGCGGGGCTGCAAGCAGGGGAGAGAAAAGGGAAAGCTGGGGAACTCAGGTTGCTCCAGAATCGTTCCAGAGTGATCTCTACTTTGTTGAGTGCGAGAAGGCACTCTACTTACAACATCCATGCCTAAACAAGGAACAAGTTTGCATTGTCTCGGTAGGGCGAGACATTGATCCTACTGCCCCTCCGGTGGCAGCTGTTCTGTACTTACTCTAGCCTGGATTGGACATGAGCCTTGGCCTATCCTCATTAAGCTTGCAAGTGTAAGCTATATCGGCAATAACAAATTTAAATGGCTCAAGAATTCTTCAGTCTGCATGACTTTTGAAGGCAGTTGTGAGTATTCGGACACCAAGGAAAAGAGGCTTTCCCAGTGAGATCTATTAGTGTTACTGGATCTCATGTCAGTTCAACCGTTTGCTCCAACCGAACAGTGATGTCACATGCCAAGCCACGCCCCCCTACAGTAAGAAAACACACACAGGGCTCACTTAACCCCCCCGCCCCCTAGTGGTTAACTCCTTCACCGCCAGTGTCATTTACACAGGAATCAGTGCATTTAAATAGCACTGATTGCTGTATAAATGACAATGGTGTAAAAAATGTCCAATGTGTCCGCCATAATGTCGCAGTCACAATAAAAATCGCTGATCACCGCCATTACTAGTAAAAAAAAAAATATTAATAAAAATGCTATAAAACTATCCCCTATTTTGTAAACGCTATAACTTTTGCACAAACCAATCAATAATAGCTAATTGCGATTTTTTTTTACCAAAAATATGTAGAAGAATACGTATCGGCCTAAACTGAGGAAAAAAAATGTTTTTTTATATATTTTTTGGGGATATTTATTATAGCAAAAAGTAAAAAATATTAAATTCTTTTCAAAATTGTCGCTCTATTTTTGTTTATAGCGCAAAAAAATTAAAACCGCAGAGGTGATCAAATACCACCAAAAGAAAGCTCTATTTGTAGGAAAAATAGGACGCCAATTTTGTTTGGGAGCCACGTCACACGACCGCACAATTGTCAGTTAAAGCAACGCAGTGCCGAATCGCAAAAAGGGGCCTGGTCCTTTGGCTGCAAATTGGTCCGGGGCTTAAGTGGATATTATACATCATAACATTAGAACAGCACATCTACATCTGACTGGATTTGTCCTTGCACAATTTGCATATGGAAGGTATTTTGAATATAAGTTGTTTTGCTACAGTGTTTGGATAAAAAGTCAAATACTCCAAAACATTTACTTGGATATCTTCCTTTTGCAGTGACCCTGGAATTAGAGAAAAACATATGCTGATAATACCACCCAATCTGACAATACTAATTTCCAGGCTCTTATACTAAAACTCTGGCTTCACTACTTAGTAAGTTACTGACCAAAAACAACCCCACAGGTCAGACATTCAAAACTGGCTAGTTGCATATGTACTCCAGATTCTATTAAACTGCAAAGGCAGATGATCAACATGATATTTGGTCAAATAGCATTTTTAAAAGGGGCTTGGAAAGGGCAGCAAAGGAAAGTGCTCCCAAGGTTATATCAGAATGCATACATGCAACTACAAGGCTGTAAGATGCATAGAGTGAGTGGAAGATCTGTAAAGTGGAGTCAAGAGAGATAAAGGATTCTTAATGTCACATTTATTGTTCTATATTAGATAGAAACCTAATCACCAAATCACAACCACAAAGCAAAGGGAATGCCACTACAAATGTTCAGTACATAAAGCACAGTTTACTATATTTATGGTACTCACCATGCAAACGATTTTGTACTGGTATATCAGGAGCAACACTGAGCAATTTAAACTTGTGAATACAGATAACGCTGGCTAATTTATAACGACAGGTAAAACTCATTTATAAGCTGTACAGCCATATGGAAACAATTATTAAAGTTGAAAATTTCTATAACAATCAGACTATTGGGACATCCCCAAAAAATCAGGCCAATATACAGCATAAGTATGATGCAGATGCTGGTTACTCTTACCTGAGATTTACAACTTGCCAATTAGGTACATTCAACCGAGTGTAAGTTACACAATTACACAATTACACAATCCACTCCCCAACTCAGATTCTCTATTCATGTACTTGAAAATAAAGTTGCCCTTTAAAGACTACATTGTCCTCCTTTACCAGATGCCTACTTATTCATTTTAGCTTTGTCACCAGATTATACCAAATATAATACATATAATTTGCAGCGTATTCAGCTTTTAACAATCCTTCAGATAATAGGTTTTGTAGAATATACTCCATGAACCCATTTGGCCTATTGTACAAAAGATTCTCTAATGCCATGAGAAAATGTTTTCAGTCTGGTAAAACCTTATTTTGGTCTAGAATCATTCACTTACAAGTGCAGCCCAGTTGTTTGCCATGAAATATTTAATAACTCATCAGAGTGTTCTAAAGGTACTGTGTTTTTGGCTTGATTTTAAGCAGTGACCTGCTGGATGGATAACATTTAGCTATCACAAAAGCACAGAAAGGTCTTTCCATTTCTATAGAAAACTTCAGTTTGCTACATTTTATTAAATGAACTTTCACTCGCTGGTAGCTCTATTCTTCTCAGGTGATACTGAATAATTTAAGCAGTTAGTCTATAGAGCTCAAGTACATTGATAAAGATATATGAATGTTGATGTACAAGTTTAGACCAGTTAACATATCAAGATGTTTTGTCTTTGGCTAACAAATTAGGTGTACTGGTAATTAGTGTAGTGTAGATGTGGCTTATTGTAGATTTTTGCCATATTGTTTGCACAATATATTTTTCCTACAAAAGATGTCTCAAGAAATTAAACCACTTAAAAATAAAGATCATATGCAGTAGTGATTGGGAGGGTTTTCAAACAACCGTAGATGAAGTAAAACTTTTTAATATGACAAATAAGTATAAAATGACGTTAGGTATTTAAATGCATTTTACATAAACATTATTTCTGGGTGTATCATTTAACAGACTCTTAACTTTTCCTACTACTTGAATTTAGTCAGAACTCCTTTTGGTTCTGCACCTGCAATTTATACAGCTTTGACAGGGAAACATGAAAATCACTAGATAATAGCATGGATGCATAAACCTTTTAAAAATGGTGATGGCAGAGGTTAAATTATAGGTAATATTTTGTCAATGAACTTGAAATCAGCCTATTCAAAAGGGCTTCCTGATGACGCAATCTTACTTGTGAAATGCATAGAGGCTGCTGGGACACACAAACGTCACGTCCGGGTAAA
Organism: Lithobates sylvaticus; assembly: GCA_028564925.1. NCBI lineage: Eukaryota > Metazoa > Chordata > Amphibia > Anura > Ranidae > Lithobates > Lithobates sylvaticus. The sequence continues at coordinate 347,242,230 of CM053027.1, read as the reverse complement.
TGACAGTGAGTGAGGCTTGAGACGCACGCCGGGAGAGGAAAGACACAGTGAGACCCTTGCATATCTAAACCCATTTAAACTGCCGGAAAAGTTTAGTGCCAACTCATAGGCACTTAAAAATGTCAGTGATATTACCTGTTTTTACCTTTTTTTATAAATAAATGCATAGACATACTGCGCAATGATTGCTATTCATTTTATATGAGGACGAGTATTGTTTAAACCTGTAAGCTGGGAGTAACAGAGAGCCTGAGTGGATTGGTTATCCCTATTAATGAACCGAAGGCGCTTTCTATAATAATATCTGGTGAGTGGCCAATTCTTATGGTGGGTGGTGGTATCGTCACTGTACTGGTGGAAACGAAGCACAAAAAATAACGATCACAAGAAACTGAGAAAAAATTTTCACACAGCAGAGAACCGGAAAAGGGGACTTATTTATGTGCTGGTTCACAGATTGGTTGCACTTGAGATATACACATGCGTGGTTTATATATGTACATTAAAAAAGTGTAGCAAACACCGCGCTAATAAGTGCAGAAATTGTTAATATGCCCCAACAAAGCAAATATTGGGGCTAAAAATATAAATCAAAGTGTACATAGATAGCAGCAGCAAAAAAATGTGGATACACACATAAACACGATAAAACAATAAATAAAGCCGCGCTAATTGAACAAATAGGTAATTGGTGACCTATACCTTAGTGTAAAAAGTCTTCAAACAACAATATAATAAATGCAGAGGCAGAAAAGACAAATTATATATCAAACAATAAATACGCACAAAAATAGTATCTAAACAATAAAGTCCAGAAACATAAAAAATTAGTGAAAAAATGGTAGAAATAAAAAATGTATAATAGTGAGTGAAAAAATAGTTCATAAATGTGACACTGTGAACTCAAACTTCTGGTGCAGTAAAAACGAAAACACCGTGATCCACCACCAGTATAAAGTTGCGCTTACCAGAAGCAAGCTTTAAACACGCCTGTAGTGTGTAGTACACCGGGACAGAAATGGACCATCAGGCATCAGCAACAATCTGGATCTCCTCGGACAGGTTAAACCAGGGGTAGAAATTCCAATGTTGTTTATCACTTGGATCAATCAGGAATGGACACACTCTCCAAGCAAAAGCATCGATCCCAGAACCATTCAACAGCCCATATGAAATATAGGAAGAAAAGGGGATGCTCCCATAGTGTGATACCAAAAATTACGTTTATTTAAAAGAAAAGCAATCCTACTTACATCAAAAGAGAAGTATATAAGCAGGACAAATAAAATCGCCGGCCGGCTTGCAATACACCCGCTCACAACGCGGAACGCGATGACGTCAGTGCGTCAGCCTCCCTACGTCCGTTTCGACCAATCGTCGTCTTCTGGGGAACGTTCCCCAGAAGACGACGATTGGTCGAAACGGACGTAGGGAGGCTGACGCACTGACGTCATCGCGTTCCGCGTTGTGAGCGGGTGTATTGCAAGCCGGCCGGCGATTTTATTTGTCCTGCTTATATACTTCTCTTTTGATGTAAGTAGGATTGCTTTTCTTTTAAATAAACGTAATTTTTGGTATCACACTATGGGAGCATCCCCTTTTCTTCCTATATTTCATATGGGCTGTTGAATGGTTCTGGGATCGATGCTTTTGCTTGGAGAGTGTGTCCATTCCTGATTGATCCAAGTGATAAACAACATTGGAATTTCTACCCCTGGTTTAACCTGTCCGAGGAGATCCAGATTGTTGCTGATGCCTGATGGTCCATTTCTGTCCCGGTGTACTACACACTACAGGCGTGTTTAAAGCTTGCTTCTGGTAAGCGCAACTTTATACTGGTGGTGGATCACGGTGTTTTCGTTTTTACTGCACCAGAAGTTTGAGTTCACAGTGTCACATTTATGAACTATTTTTTCACTCACTATTATACATTTTTTATTTCTACCATTTTTTCACTAATTTTTTATGTTTCTGGACTTTATTGTTTAGATACTATTTTTGTGCGTATTTATTGTTTGATATATAATTTGTCTTTTCTGCCTCTGCATTTATTATATTGTTGTTTGAAGACTTTTTACACTAAGGTATAGGTCACCAATTACCTATTTGTTCAATTAGCGCGGCTTTATTTATTGTTTTATATATGTACATGTTCTACCAGTGTTATATTTTTTTATAGTGGTTTAGATATTTTTTACATTGGTGTATTGTTTGGTGTTAAGATATATATTTTTTTACAGTGGTGTATTGTTTGGTGTTAAGATATATATTTTTTTACAGTGGTGTATCGTTTGGTTTTTAAGATATATAACACAAGAGTCAGCGTCAACACATATTGTCTTTTGTTTGTATAGGTTTATTTAGAACCACATTCTTTTGACTGCAGCAGATGGCCAAAGTTTCACTAATGTTGTAGTGGAGGGGGTTAATTTGGCAACTTAGATATAGTTTTTTTGCGCCGGTAGACACATATTTTTGTATTCAAAAGGGCTGTTTAGTGCAGATGGCATCTAGACTTTATAAGTGGACTGTGTGTTTGCTATGTGCAATACGGATGGCCATTTGTTTTGCTAGAATAAGGTGAGCATTGCCTTCTTGTCACAGCTATATGTATACAGTAGGCAGTAGGTGTAGGTTCCTCTGAATCAATATAAAGATTTATAGTATAATAGAATAACATAGAATCATAAAAAGAATGCAAGGTCATGCCTCTCAAGTTTGCCCCATTGTTTATATGACTTTTCCGACAGAGGACTAATACAAAATGATCAAATTGACATGCAGAAGTAAATTAAAGGAGCCAAGCACTGGTGGGGAAGACAACGTTTAAACAGAACTGAAAACAAATTCAATCTAGGCTGTGTCATATTCATCTGTTCCAGGCTCCAGGGACTTTCCCTCTGGGTGCAGCAGCCGGTTTTTAGCCAATCCCAGAGTGGTGCTGTTTTAAAAGGCTAGTATGTGGATTGCTCAGTATTCGAGCAACAGGTTCACATGCTAGTAGCTGGACCCTTGCCTTCCCCAGTGACCCCCCCTCAACATAACAATCACTGCAGACAAACACCAAAATGCTATAAACGGCCTATAGGAACAGTTCTTGCTCAAGCACTATCCAAATGCACTGTTCCTGCTGCCACGGGAGGTTTCTTCATCAACACTGCTTAATGCAGATGCAAGAATCCATTCGATTTTTCTTGTGTAGCCTGTGGGCTGAGCAAGAGAAATCTGTATGTGTATGGCTAGCTTAAAATAGTTGTAAAGGCAGAAGGATTTTTTACCTTAATGCATTAAGGATCAAACACTGTAATGCATATCTTGTTAAAACAGAGGGGATGTCAGTAATTATAAAAAAAAGCAGAATATATTTTATACCTGTTGAGATTAAAGGGCATTTGTCATGTGCCACAGCTGCTTTCTAATTAAACATGAAAAATTTTATTTCATATGGAGATTTTCCTAAAACATCCCAGTGAAGTATGAATAACCTGTAATGAAGGTTGAACTTTGAAGGAAGAGTTCAAGTAAAATTAGTACAACCTGCTTACCTCTAACAAAGAAAGAGTCTCTGCATAAGACTATTCACATTACACCTAAGAAGGAAATTTAATGTTTTTGTTAATATCTGGACAAAGTGACACACTTGAACATCTTGTTCTAGCAGTAATTACCAACCTGTCATTTGACATATTATATTGGTTGTTTAGTGTGAGGATGACTGAATGCATTGTTGCAGAAACTGGTTTTGAATATCATTTAAGTTATCCATATTTTTTTACAAAAACTTCCAAGTGTTTGAGATTACTGGTATAAGACGCTCTTACAGGTGTTAGCGAAATTCGGCTGTCCGCAGAGCAAACAGACAATTTTTCCTGTTTCTAATATAAATACCCATTTGTCTTAAAGATATAATGCCTTACCTCTAGATCTTCCATTACCTCCCAAACCCCTTCATCCATGCCTTCATCCTTATCTCAGCCCCCTCATTCAAACCTCACCAGCCAAGCATTGCATTAAAGGAGCTATTACCAGTATATATCTTAAGCCCCATACACACGGTCGGACTTTTTCATGGATTCTGTCCGATCGGACAAGGTTGTTGAAAAATCAGACCGTGTGTATGCACCATCGGACAGTGTTCGTCGGTTTGACCGACGGACAAAGTCTTATCTCCTGCTGGAAAGATTTGCCGACAACACGGTCCGATCACACCAAATCCGATCGTGTGTACGGTTGTCCGACCGGACAAAGTGCTACGCATGCTCAGATCACATTACAAGACCAAAGCTATTGGCTACTAGCCTCTACGTAGTCCCGTCGTAGGCAACAAACGTCACCACGTTCAGAATGATCGGATTTTCCGACAACTTTGTCCGGCCGTGTGTACGCAAAACCAACATCGGACAAAGTATGACGGACATGGTCCGACAGACCTGGTCCGCGGATTGTCCGACCGTGTGTATGGGGCTTTACATGTTCATCTCAGCCTCGGGCAGCATCTCTGACTCTGTCCCAGCTCAGTGAACTCCTTTATTTGGAAACCATTCAAAAGCCACACCCTCAAAGGTTTGCCTCCAACAGCTAAACCCCTCCCACAAAGGATGTGGCCTCATCTCATTCACACGGGACATACAATACAATACAATGGTATTACAATACAGGGACAATTGTTTTCCTTCAGAAGAACCAATCACAGAATACATTCAAATAGACTAAGCAGTGATGTACAAACCGTCTAAACTGCTTTCAATGACAACGAACGATATAAAACTATGGCTCCGTGGGACATAATATTTATATCGTTATGCTAAAGTTCCAACATGTACACAGAGAGGTTCGCTTGAAGTTATCAATGCAGTCACCGGGAACTGGCCAGTCTCCCGGTGAGGCACAAATTAACTTCCTTAAACCAGCAAACAGGTCTGTAGTGTCCACAGGAAGATTTACGCAGCCAATGGTCTTCCGCCAACGTCTTTATGTGCGAATACGCTCCGATGAGCGCATTACAGCAAAACCGACACTGGGGGGCATCTGACAACATACAATTTTCCATGACACAGGTGGTCCTTGTGCTTTTCTCATCAGTATTTTTCACTCTCCATTTTAGAAGAATAGTTCATCAAAAGACAGGTCACTTACAGATGAAACTGTCATCTACAATAGACACATTTCCTTTTTTTTAACATCTTAAATATTTTGGGCAGAATTTTCATAACTTGTGATTAGGATATTTGTGGAAGTGAAAGGAGAATAATAATAAGAATAATATGAAGAAGATGCTGCTAATAATCCACTTTGCCTTCTGCATGAATGGTGAAGTGAACTGCCTCTACATGAAATGTGGTGGAAAAAGGTGAAAGGTTTGAGGGATAAAACATATCAGGAGAGAATACAGGAACTGAATCCCTGGAATTCATAAAGAGTATCAAATAAATATGTCACCTAGTGGTGCGACAAAATGGCAGAACTTGCATCAGATTCATGTAGATGTCGGTAAGGTGCATATAAATCTGTTACAAGTCTGACAGAATTTCTCTTGCAAAGTGGCAATGTTTTACAACCAGATAAGTTTGAAGAAGTTGGGAAAGTAATGGAAACATCAAATATCAGTTCCAGAGAAACTTATTAAACACAATTGTTTGCATTATTGTCTCAAAGATGCTACACAAAAAATGTATGTATGATACAATCAACAATTTACTCCAACATGGAAGACGTCTTTCTTACCATCAATATTTGCAGGAATTTGTCACAACATAAGCGCAATACAGTCTAAGCGTCGCAAATAACTACTGTCACGTGCGTTGGTGCATGTTTTACTAACAATGAAAATTTCGTACTGTTTTCATGAATTTGGCACAAGGCTTACAACTACTTACACACCTCTGTAGCAACTGCCTTATTTAACTGTCCCTGGTATATTTTCTAAATACAGTACATTAAGTATTTCACCGCCAGAAGATTAATTATACCCCATACATTATATATTTTCTAATTTAAATGTATTTTTATCAGAAAAGGTTCACAGGCTGTAAGAAGGCATAATATTGCATTCAGGTAGAGAACTAGGCATTTCAAGTCCAAAATAGGAAAAAATACTACTACTGTAAACAAGCTTGTGACAATCGGAAGAGTTACCAAAGGACATAGAAATCAATAATGCAGTAGTTACAAATAATTAGCTTGATTCATACAATTCATTGGTCATCAAATATTACAATATAGGAGGACACCATTTCCTCCCCAAAGAATGGATTCAGTCATAAGAACCAATACCATAAAAAATAGAAGTTTAACGGTTGAGTCCTAGCAATATACTACAGGGGTAATTGCAGCCCACTGCCATCAAAGCATGTGAACAACAAGAAAGAAGACAGGGAAGTTATATACCAGTATATGGGTAAGAGGATGGAAAGGAAGGCACAGCAAAGAAAAGAGGAGAGATATAAAGAGTTGGGAGAGAGCAGGATAACCAAAGGGAGCAGCATCCAGGTATGGATCCTATACAGTAGCGTCAAAGAAGACTCAGGGATCCAACATCTATTTGACTTCTCAAATTCTGACAACTGCAGAAGTGATTGGGTGGCTGTGAAGTACTTCCATTAGAAAGCCTACAGTCAGCTTGACAAATGTAAAGGTAGTCCCAAAGCGTGTGTAAATACTCCCACTGCTGCAGACATAAACCTTCCATTGGTGGCAGTAAAAAGATTAAAGGTGTAAATAATGTTCAGAGGGGTCCTATTTTCAATATGAAGCTAAGATCAAGAACACAGAGACATGACCTCAAAAAAGTAGGAGGAAAGTTAAGATCTAACCGTACAAAGTATTATTTTAAATAACAAATTAGTAGATGCTTGGAACAGTCTTCCTGCAGAGGTAGTGAGTCAATCAGCAGTTGATGAACTTAAACATGCTTGGGGCAACACACATATCTATACTGAAAAAAGGTTATTAAAAATGAAATAAGGGGCAGACTTGATAGACCACTTGCTCTTGTCCAGCTGCCACACTTCTATGTTCCTATGTTTCATTAGCAATGTATGAATGTATTTTAGCACAACAAAGGAATGGATACAGATCCTGGTGGTGTTTGCGAGAATGCTGTGAAAGGTGGGTATCCTAGCTGCTTGTTATTTGGGGTTTTCAGGTTTACTGGATTGATCAGATTGTGTAAAAGTTTAGCAGTCGCTACTTGTTTGTTATGCTCCAGACTGGAAATGGAGATGGGTAATTCTGCCTATCCATTGTCTCTGCATAGAACCATGTTGCAGACCATTAAACAAAAAGTATAACATACATTATAAAGTCTGAATGGCATCATACACTGGAAAAAAAATACATTTGTAGCTCCTGGATTTACAATTACCATATGAATATTCCTCCTATATTTAACATTATATAGAGATTTTCATGTAGATAGATGATGAAATAAAAAATATAGCAAATAAATAACAAATGCGAATCCCTTTAGTTTAGTAATCACACAAATCGAATCCTACAACTTCCTGTTACTTTAAGTCCCATGGTATCTTCACTGTGCCTTCCAAAAAGTCTTTCAAAAGTCTCCCAGTATACTATAAACCTCAGATCTCCCATCCTTACCCAGCAGGATTCATGTATCATTAGGTACCCTGCGAGCTGCTGTATTTTATCCCTTCTGTGGTCATATTTATTTTTTATACCTCCTGTTGAGACTTGAATAACAGGTCAGAATGTCAAAATGAAGAGCAGTCATGAGAAATGAATAAAAATTTAAAGTAAAAAAAAAAAAATGAAGAGCAGTCAGAGATGTGCTGTACCATAGAAACTGGAATTTCAGAAAAAAAAATTCCCCTATACAGTGGGGAAAAGAATTATTCGATTCCCTGCAGATTTTGTAAATTTGCCCACTTACAAAGAAATGCAGGGTCTATCATTTTTTATCACAGGTGTATTTTAATTGATAGAGACAGAATATCAACCAAAAATCCTGAAAAAACACATAAAACAAATGGTATAAATTAAGTTGCAGTTCAGTGAGTAAAATAAGTATTTGATCCCCAAGCAAAACATGACTTAGTACTTGGTGGAGAAACCCTTGTTGACAAGCACAGAGGTAAGATGTTTCTTGTAGTTGGTTATCAAGTTTGCCCACATCTCAGCAGGAATTTTGGTCCTCTCTTCTTACCAGATCTTCTCTAAATCCTTAAGGTTTCTTGGCTGTCTCTTGACAACACAAAGTTTCAGCTCCTTCCATAAAAGGTCTGGAGACTGACTAGGCCACTTCATGAGCTTAAAGTGGATGTAAACCCGATTTATGAAATTTGAGCTGAGCACATATATCTGCAGTGTTTTATTATCTCATTTCAAAGCACTGTTTCCTGTAGATTTCTCCTGCTCAGCTCTTCTGTTATCAGCCTGATAACCTCTAACATGTTCTCCAAGACGGTAGCCTGAAGTTTGTGTCAGGGAGGGAGCTATAAATAGATTAGCACAAAGCTGAACTATTCAAAGGCAAGCTCCGCATGTGTGTCGGGAGAGGGTATGTGTCTTTCCTCCAATCAGCTGTCTCACAGTCTCTCACAATGTATAGCAAGAATCCACACCCACAGGTGAATCAGGAAGAGAAAATTCTAACAGGACGTGCACATATAAAGATGAAGACAGCATATATACATGTGAAACTTATGTAGGGAGATTTGTTTCATCCCTGTGTATCATCTGAGGCTGTTCCCTTTATTGGGTATATGGCGAGTTTACATCCACTTTAATGTGCTTCTTCTTGAGCCACTCCTTTGTTGCCTTGGCAGTATGTTTTGGGTCATTGTCATGCTGGAAGACCCATCCATGACCCATCTTCAGTGTTCTGGCTGAGGGAAGAAGGTTCTCATCCAAGATTTCACAATACATGGCCCTGTCCATTGGCTCCTCAATGCGGCAAAGTCGGCCTGTACCTTTAGCAGAGCAACAGCCCCAAAGCACCATGTTTCCACCTCAGTCCTTGACTGTAGGGATGATGTTCTTAGGGTCATAGTCAGCAATTTTCTTCCTCCAAACACTGAGAGTCGAGCTAATGCCAAAGAGCTCAATTTTGGTCTCATCTGACCACAGCACTTTCTCCCAATCCTTCTCTGAATCATTTAGATGTTCATTGGCATGACTGTACATGTGCCTTCTTGAGGAGGGGGACTCGCCCATCTCCAGACCTTAATCCTATAGAAAATATATGAAGGGAGCTGAAAGTTCGAGTTGCCAAGTGACAGCCAAGAAACCTTAAGGATTTAGAGAAGATCTGTAAAAAAGAGTGGACCAAGATGTGTGTGCAGATGTGTGCAAACCCGGTCACAAACTACAAGAAACGTCTTACCTCTGTGTTTGCCAAAAAGGTTTTCTCCACCAACGACTATGTCATATTTTGCTTGGGGATCAAATACTTTGTTTTTCCTGGATTTTTGGTTGATAGTCTGTCTCTATCATTTAAAGCTCACCTATGCTAAAAAATGATAGACCCTTGATTTCTTTGTAAGTGGGCAAACTTACAAAATCTGCAGGTGATCAAATAATTATTTTCCCCACTGTAGATGCTTTGTGGTGCTTTGTTTTGATTTTTTTTTAATAATAAATCTGATTTATATTTAATAATGCAGAGTTCTTTTTGTGTTACACATGTGCTGGCTTTGAGAATTGTAGCATTTGCAGGTATGTACAATGTCTAAAAACAATCACAGTACTCTTCTTGACAATGCATTTAACTAACTTTCTCCACAGAAAGCTGGTGCCATTTTTTCAGGCCTCAAGCAGTGTCAACATCTTGGACTAAAATCTGTTACCTGGATGCTACAATCAGCATCCTGGTGTAGTAGCCTTCATATTCTTGGCTGTGTATACATTTCAGTTACAGTTTAGTTTAAGTGAGTAATCAGTGCAAGAGAGAAATCACAGGGAATGCTTTATCTTGTCTGCAGGAGACTGATGGTATCATTTTCCCAGATTCACTAAGCTTAGGCACAGTAACTTGTCTGAAGCTTGAAGTAGAATTCCGGGAATTTTATTTTTTCTATGCAGTGGGGCTGTGCCTGTATTGCATGGTTTTACTGCTCGTTTTGTCCAGGGGCACACAGAAAGACTATACTCATCAAATCCTTCAATGTGAACAGTGCACCACCCCCTCCATCTAGCAGTGGACTGTTCTTGTTGTCCTCACATCCAGAGCCGATCTATGAGCGTGATGACGTCAGGAACAGTTCACCACACAAGACTGCTAGACCGCGCAGGGAACGGGAGGTTAGGAGCAGCAGGGACCAGTCTTCTGCTCAGAGGATTTGAGAATTAGGTAAATATATCTCCACTCTCCTCACCCTAGACCAGACAACCAGTTAACCCATGCACAGCCGCACTGCATAGGAAAAAAATTCCTGGAATTTTTCCTTAAAAGATTGTTTTTAAAATTTGTTTAGCGTTAGCTATTGTAGGGATCTGCTGCCTATAATGTATGCAAGTTTGTGTCTCAATTGGTGAGCATGTCTAGTCAGAGATATGGTCCTTCTACACAGCGAGTATCATCCCTTCCCATGACTCATAGTCCTAGTTCCATGCCTGAAACACAGGATTATCTCAGAAGGAAGTGCAGAGAGTGCACACAGTCAGACATTCTCCACCCACTTTGACCTATGGTAATTTCAGGGACCCCAGGTTTATCACTCTGGCACACTTGTATGATGCTTGGGTATTAGCAGTTTCCAATTTAGTCAACATATTGCCTGTTTTTGCTTCATCTGGCATGTATTACTACTAACTTATTTTTCTCAGCAAGCCATTATAATTAGGAGAGGACAGCGCTGTTTCATAAATTGATGTTTATTGTGCATATTGTGTTACCTTTTACAGGACATAAAAATTTCACCAGGAGGAGTGTGTAGGTATCTGCTGCCCTCTACTGTCTGTATTTGTAAGTGGCTGTGCTGCTAATGTCACAGAGTTATTTATGGATAGCACTTCCTGTCTCTGGGTTGTTGGGTTGGAAGCCCCAAAAGGAGAAAGTGAAGAGAGGGAGACAGAACTGAGCGACATAACTTTACACACACAGGCACTGCTTTTGAGGTTGCTATATTTCATCCAGACCAGAAGCAGAGACTATTAGACAAGTATTCTTATGTTCTTATAGTTTACCCATTGCTCTTTGAGTATGTATCTGAATCCTTGTGCCAGATATATCTCTGTTCTGTTGTTATTATCTCACATGCACAGTGCCAGGTCTTTGCTACTGTATGTGTGAAGTGGTTACCTTTGAGTATATTAGAAGGTGAAATTGTTTACTGGAGTGGAGTTTATATGCAGTTCTTGTTGTTTTATTTAACCCGGTCCTTTATCATCTAGAATTCTGTAGCTAGTTATAGTTCAGGGCTCAAAAAACAGCATAGGCTAGAGCCAGGTTAGGCATGTTACAGCCACTTTTGGTAGTTAGAGGTCCAGTTGCATGTCTAATTAAAACCCACTAGGGACTTGGGTGCATATTAGATATGCTGCATTTTATCACAGCAAACCGCACAGAATCACCTGACATTGTAAAGCAGAACAGCTCATCAAGCTGTTGTACAGTGAAATAAATGTCACTTATGTACACTTCAAGTATAGTTCAGTATTAAAAAAAAAAAAAAAAAGTAGCTGTGTGATGCGATGAATCTCGGACCACACTTCCCCCTACCACAGTCGGATCTGACAGCTGCATGACAGGTAAAGAGCTGCGGTTACTCTCTGGCAGCTGTCTGTTCAGTGTGAATGGACCCTTACTGTTCTGGCTACAGATTAGGTTTGCTCCAACCACCTCTGCACCATTGCTGACACTGTTATTTGTATCAGCTATTATTTTTAAAATGTAACTATAGGTAAAAATGTTGTATTTGTTTTTGGATAGAGTGGAGAGGGGTTAGAACCCCTGTTAGGTAGGGTCACCTTCTCTATTTGTCCTGTTTACCGTTATCATCAAAAGTGAAAGTAAAGAAATTCCCAAATTTTGGGTTGACACCAGAACAGAAATAGAGGGGATATCTTCCAATAGGGAAGCTAGTTCCGGGGACCCTGATGACAACTCGTGATTCCCTCACTTTGGAGTGATTTTCTCCCACTTCCTGTTTTGGTTATGGGACAGGAGGTGAAGGGAAATCTCCCGCTACTGGACACAGATGGCAAAAAACTGACGGAGGTTAAAATCCTCCTGTACTCCATCCAAAATGAAAAAAAGTTTTGCCTTTAGTTCTACTTTGAGTGCTGCAGTTTATTGTTGCTTCAACACGTGTGTTTCTTGCACATGAATACATCCACATAAATGAAGAATTTTAATATTATCAATCCTCTGAAATACAAAATATGTCCCCATACAATCTGGGGTCTTTTCTTCAAATATATACCATCATCAGCTGATATTAAAGGTTGTGTACCTATTTAAGTTCCAATAGTGGACATATGAATTGATCATTTATTTTTCCTATTCAATAGCTTGCAAATAATTCCTATATTGAATCAGCGGCCAAGTTAGTGCTTTCAATTATTAGGTGATTGAATTTACAAGTTATGGAATTACAATAATCAATTATGATGGTAGGAAATGGAATATATGGTTGGTATTTAAGCATCATAAAATTATCACACGACCTCTAGATAAAGAAAATCCTTTTATAAGAATATTCTTTGGATATATTATTGAAATTTGATCATTAGTGGTTCTCAGCATTGCTTCCTATAATATTATATACAGTAGTTGATTGGTATGTGTTTAACATACTATTTTATCATAATAATATACACTATATTACCAAAAGTATTGGGATGCCTGCCTTTATACGCACATGAACTTTAATGGCATTCCAGTCTTAGTCCGTAGGGTTTAGTATTGAGTTGGCCCATCCTTTGCAGCTATAACAGCTTCAACTCTTCTGGGAAGGCTGTCCACAAGGTTTAGAAGTGTGTCTATGGAAATGTTTGACCATTCTTCCAGAAGCACATTTGTGAGGTCAAGCACTGATGTTGGATGAAAAGGTCTGGCTTGCAGTCGCTGCTCTAATTCATCTCAAAGGTGTTATATTGGGTTGAGATCAGGACTCTGTGCAGGCCAGTCAAGTTCTTCCACCCCAAACTCACTCATCCATGTTTTTATGGACCTTGCTTTGTGCACTGGTCCAAATCATTTGGTGGAGGGGGATTATGGTGTGGGGTTGCTTTTCAGGGGTTAGGCTTGGCACCTTAGTTCCTGTGAAGGGTACTTTTAAGCCATGAACATACCAAGACATTTTGGACAATTTCATGCTCCCAACTTTGTGGGAACAGTTTGGGGATGGCCCCTTCCTGTTCCAACATGACTGCGCACCAGTGCAAAAATAAGATCCATAAAGACATGGATTAGCGGGTTTGGGGTGGAGGAACTTGACTGGCCTGCACCCAATAGAACACCTTTGGGATGAATTAGAGTGGAGACTGCGAGCGAACCTTCTCGTCCACACCAGTGTCTGACCTCACAAATGCACTTCTGGAAGAATGGTCAAACATTCCCATAGACACACTCCTAAACTTTGTGGACAGCTTTCCCATAAGAGTTGAAGCTGTTATAGCTGCAAAGGGTGGACCAACTCAATATTGAACCTTACAAACGAAAAATGGGAAGCCATTAAATTTTATGTGCATGTAAAGGCAGGTGTCCCAATACTTTTGGTAATATAGTGTATGTTTAGGGGTCTGTGTGGGAAATGAACAAATTCCTAATAAAGCTTTATTTTGTTTTAACAACTTTAGATGGATGACTATCTACCATTTTTTTAAATTGATTTCCTACAAGTAACTCTTTAGCTTTTTCTGTCCCCAATTACTTTTCACTTCATGCCTATTTAACAGGTACCAGACAGAACAGGAAGTGAGATGTTCCCCCCCCCCCCCCCTGAAATCAACATTTCTAGGAGAGTGATGAAGCCTCTGTGAGGATTTTTTTTTCTGTTTGTGTCCCCACAGGGGATATTACTCTTCACTTTTTTGATGGGTACCAAACAGAGTAAGAAAAGAATTAAAAATGCATCTACAGGAATGTTTTCTACCTGAAAAATTTCGGGGACACAGATAGCATTAAGGGCTCATTAACACCAGTGAGCCATGCTGAGCACACAGCTGCTGGCATACTCTGGCAGACACAGTGGTGATGCGCCAATGCAAGTCATATATGGTTATACTTCTGAGAATGGCACTAAATGGAACATCAGTAACCTCATGGTTCTCTCCTTTCTGCCTGTATGTAATCATTACATTTTTCATCAATAATTAGTTGATTTATTCACTCAATTAATTATATTTGCTCACAATGGTATTATTTTTCAGTAATGTTGCATACAATGGAGTGGCTGAAAATCACAAAAATATACCTATGGTGAAAAGATGTAGAATTATTCATCCGCTTCATTAGTGGTGGCTGGTGTTTTTTTTGGGGGAGGACGTCTAACAACCACCCCCCTTGGGTGACCGGCAGCACGGCATTTCCACCCCCCCAGCGGCGCGGCACTACCACCCCCAGGCGGCGCAGCACTACCACCCCCAGGCGGCGCAGCACTACCACACCCCCCCGTTGTATGCCCGACACTTACCCCATCAAGGTGGCCTGCATAATTGTTCCCTGTCTTCATTTTAGTTAATAGATGACAGTTAAGATATTTAATTACTGGGGAAAATATATGCCTTTCACAGAACAAAAATAATGGCAAGTAATAATGTTGATGCACAACTGATCTTTCAACCTGACCTTATTAGAATGTCTATGCCATTTACACAGACATTTTGCCAGTTAACTGGGATACGTAATGTACCTGAATGGTTCAGCTGAGGGAGTCTGTATTTACATTAACATCTAGCAAATGCAGACTTTTTTAAATAGCACATTACATAACTTATTCATGCACAATTAAGACCACATTAGCAATTAAACAACAAAGAGATTAATATCAACTATGACATTTTCATATTGCCTAAGAGGTATAAATAAAACCATTTTACATCTGGCAATGAGATGAAAAAAGTACAAGAGAAAATATTAGTGGCTGTAGAGATTCCTATATATAAATATAGTATCAAACTCTTTCTTACAGAGCTTGCCATTAGTTTAATCCTAAAAGGGTTTGTAACCCTAAATTATGCTTTGCTGCCAGCCCCCCTATTTTAAGCTGCCATCCTGCCCGATATAAGTGTTTTCCTACAATCAAAGGCTCTAAATACCTTTTTGTGAAGTATCTTCAGGCCGGTCACCTGACTCCTGGCCATTCTAATACTCCGATCCAGGGCTACAGCAGGAGGAGCTGAGCTCTCCCTCTGACGTCTGCCGGGAGTCACGTGACCACCTAGCTGGCCACTCAGCCCCTCCCGCTGTAGCCCTGTATCAGAATAGCAGAGTGGCCACGCGACCGACCTGAAGATACAGCACAAAAAGGTATTTAGAGGCTTGATTTCTAACAAACACTTATACAGTGCAGGATGGCAGCTTAAAAGAGAGGGGCTGGCAGCATTTTTTTTTAATTGTAGTTTTTTACTAACAGCAGCAAGGGGAGGGGGTCGGAGACAAAGACACAGACTCCTGAGCTGACAGGCAGGGAGGGGAGGGGGAGAGGATGGGGAGAGAGCAGAGAGGAGAGACAGCAGATGGCGGAGGCACATAAACGGACCACTGTGTCAGGGCTTAACAGCCATGATAAACCGTGGTCAGTTTACAGGGGGGAGGGCGGAAACTGGCAGGATCAGCCAGGTTTTTTACAGCTTCCAGAGGGGCAGGTTAGATAGCACAAGCACTATGCTGTTTAACCTGCTATAAGGAAATAGGATCTCTATTTTATTTATTTTTTAGGGTAACAAACACTTTAAAGCGGTGTTCCAGCCGAAATTATACTTTTTAAATAAAAATACCCCTATAATACACAAGCTTAATGTAGTCTAGTAAAGTTAGTCTGTAAACTAAGGTCCGTTTTGTTAGTTTTTAGCAGTAGTTTGTTATTTTATAAACTTGCAGCAGGCCGTGGTCATCTTAAGTGTGGGCATCTGAAGCCAGACTGTATTTCTTCCTGGATCTCATCCTTGCAGATCTCGTACATGCTCAGTGCAGTATAAGCAGTTTCAGGTTTCAGGTCAGGTTTCCATAGCAACGGCAGTTTGAGAGGAAGTTGCTGCCCCTTCCCAGGAGGCATTGCAAACAGGAAATGATGCGATGGGCCGCGGCCAGGGAGGAGGAAGTGAAAAATGAATACAGCAGATATACAGTCTGTGCTGAAAAAAAAATAGTGGGTGGAACTCCACTTTAATGAATGACTTATTTTACTACTTTTCAAAGCTATGTGTTACAGGATAGAACATGGTTAAAGTGACCTACAATGGCTTGTACTGTATGGCACCTAGTTTTGTTTTAAGAAATGTATGCCATATGGGTATGTCTGCTTTAGGTTAAATCTTTTTCAATGAGGAGCTTTCAAGTTAAGAAAAAAACCTTCTCTCAAATATACCTAATCTGTTATTTATTTATTTCAGGTACTTACATAGCGCCATCATTTTACGCAGTGCTTTACATATACATTTTACATTCACATCAGTCCCTACCCTCAACAAGCTATCACTCTAAGGTCCCCAACTCATACTAGGGACAATTTAGACAGGATCCAATTAACCTACCAGCATGTCTTTGGCGTATGGGAGGAAACTGGAGTACCCGCAGAAAACCCACTCAGGCACAGGGAGAACATGCAAACTCCAGGCAGGTAGTGTCGTGGTTGGGATTTGAACCAGCAACCCTTCTTACTGCTAGGTGAAAGTGCTATCCACAACAGCACTGTGCCGCCCATCTCTTACCTATCCTTAAAGTGATTGTAAAGGCAGAAGGTTTTTTATCTTAATGTATTCTATGCATTAAAATAAAAATCCTTCTGTGTGCACCAGCCCCCCTCAGCCCCCTAATACTTACCTGAGGTTCATCTAGATCAAGCAATGTTGTAGGAGTGTCTCGGCTGACCAGGACTCCCCTCCTCATTTTCAGAGACAGCAGTGCAGCACCATTGGCTCCTTCTACTGTCATTCAATTAGGAGAGACAGGGGTGGGGCCGGGCCGCGGCTCCGTGTCTGAATGGACACAGGGAGCTGTGGCTCAGCTCGGGTGCCCCCATAGCAAACTGCTTGCTGTGGAGGCACTCAACAGGAGGGAGGGGCCAGGAGCAATGAAGAGGGACCCGAGAAGAGGAGGATACAGGCTGCTCTGTGCAAAACTACTGCAGGGGGGGAATATAACATGAAACAAGACTTTACAATCACTTTAATTTACATTTTTAAGCAGACCCCAACACATAATCTTACGCCCCTGAAACGTAACCCAACCCCATAAAATTAGCACTTAACAATCTAACTCTTCAATTAATCTGACCATAACACTACCCCACTTCCCCCAGTCTAAACTTGGCAGTTAACCTAATTCTTTAACTTAAAGTGTATGTCAAGCAAAACACTTTTTTTTTTTAAGTTTTGGATAGAGTAATGAAGAATTAAAGGTCCTGTTGGGTTTTTAATGCTATCAATCCCTCTGTTAGAAAGAACAAGAATCTGACAAAAGTTATAACCCTTCAATACTCTACTAAACAAAAGTATTTTTTATTTCTGTCTGTGTTGCAATTATAGTTTTTCTTATGTAGTGGGGTCGTACCCCTTTTAGTTTGCAATAATTTTTATTAGTTTTTTCACAAGGTACAAAGTAAAGTACAACTTTCGTATTAACAATAACAATTCTCGTCTAAGTTTTCTCCTTCACTCCCTCCTCTCTTGGCTGGCCGCATGGTGATTATCTGGTATTCGATCTTTGTATATAACAGCCTCTCTAGATATCATCTAGCGGGTGTCCTAGGATTTACAGTAAGTTTTTGCCTGGCATAATTACTTTACATAGTCTTAGACCGTGCTAGAGGAGTTATAGGTAGCAAAAAATATATATAGTCTCTTTATATAAAACATTAGGATCTTGGACCCAAAAAAGTGCAAACAATTATCCCAGTTAGTCTAGGTAGAGGTCGAGAAGAGTCGAGGTAAAGGAGGGGAGAAGGAGATTCAAGATCTAGGAATAAAGTAGAGGAGAGGGGAGAGAAGAAGGGGAGGAAAAAAGGGAGGGGGGGGGGGGGCGGGCTCCACGCCGCCAGTGTAGTTAGGTCCCTTCCTCATTCGGAAGGGTCCTAGGATCATTTGTCAGGTACCTGATCCAGGGGTCCCATATTTTATGGAAGACTTTCATTTTGTCTTGTATCAACGCAGTCAACCTTTCATTTACCATAATCCATGACAATTTACGTTTGAATTGATCCAGTGGTAGGCTTGCAGATTTCCAATTTCTCGCTATAGTGATTCTGGCTGAAATAAATATAAAGGTAAGGAGCCTGCCACTATATCGGGGGACCCCAGATACTGTGTCTCCCATTAATGCGTTCCTAGCTGCTTTTGGGAGGTTTTGCTGGGTGAGGGTGTACACAAAGTTGTAGACCCTTATCCAGAATCTCCTAACCTTGGGACACGTCCACCAAATGTGGTAGGCTGTCCCCAGCTGTCCGCAGCCCCTAAAACAGTTCGGGGAGGCTCCTGGAACAAAAGTGGCCAATCTGGTCGGTACCATATACCATCTTAGCAGAACTTTGTAGTTGGCTTCTATAATTGAGGTGTTAATAAGAGAGCGAGAAGCCTTGATTGATAACGATTGCCATTCGTCTAACTCCAGTGTCTCCTGGATGTCCTGTTCCCACATAGTCATGTGGTTTAACTTTGCCGTGACTTCTGTCAGCATCGTGTATATGGCTGATATGTGTCCCCTCAGCTTATCAAATTGTTTGCACAGGCTTTCCATGGGAGTCACCGATGATAGTTCTCCCCTTTTTGCTAGGGAGCGTAGGTAGTGCTGTATTTGGGTTAGTCTATATTTTTCCGTCTGTGGCATCTGGTACTTATCAATCAACGCTCTTTCTGTTATTATACCTCTATGATCACAAAATTCAGCAATCCTGATCAATCCCTTGTTAGTCCACCATTCAAAGGAAGAGGGTGAAAAGAGGCCCGGGGTGAACTCCCTATTCCCCAAAAGGGGTGCCAGCGGAGTATGGGGGGATCTGAATTTATGTGTTCTCGTGAGCCTATCCCATATTTCCAGAGAAAATGAGAGGGTGGGGCATAATATTAGTGGTCTTTCCTTCATTGTTAGCCACATTAGATGTGAGACCGGGGTGGGGCGGCATGAGTAGGATTCCATAGTCATCCAACTCGTTTGGGGTGCATGAGAATGAAATCTCACTAGTTGGGCTAGTTGGGCTGCATTAAAGTATTTCTGTAGGTCCGGTAGACCTAACCCGCCTTTTAACTTTGGAGTGTACATTGTCTTCCTGTTCACCCTAGGCCTCCTATCCCCCCATATAAATTGTGAGATTTTTTTCTGAAATGAGAGTAAGTCAGTACGGTTTAAAGATATTGGTAATGTACGAAATAGATACAGCAGCCTCGGTAACACGTTCATTTTTATAGAGTGTAGTCTGCCAAACCACGATGGTGGGTGTATCTGCCATCTCGCTAGGTCTTCTGCTAGTTTTTTATATAGGGGCGGGTAGTTATGTCTATAGAGTGTTTGTATAGAGGGTGTCAGCTGGATTCCCAAATATGGGAGGGCTTCTTGTTCCCATTTAAATTGGTGGGATTGTTCGATTGTTTTCTGGACCGGGTTCGGTAGGGAAAGGTTCAGTGCTCTTGATTTACTATGATTTATTTGGAGTCCTGAGATCTGTGAGAATGGTTGCAGTACGGCGTATAGGTTGGGGAGGGAAGTAATCGGGGATGATAATGTTAGTAGCAAATCGTCTGCGAAAAGCAGACATTTATGTTCCCTGTCCCCTCCCATTATACCTCTGATGTCAGGATTAGAGCGAATTTTTATGGCTAGGGGTTCTATGGCGAGCGCAAAAAGTAGTGGAGAGAGTGGGCAACCTTGTCTTGTTCCTCGTCTGATGTCCAGGGGTTGTGACATGTAGCCCCTGACCATCAGTGAAGCTGCTGGAGTATTATACAATTTTTGGAGGAGTGTCAGAAAGCTCTCTCCGAACCCGAATCGCCCTAGTACCGATAGTAAATAGTCCCATGATAGGGAATCGAAAGCCTTTTGGATGTCCAAGGACAGCAGCATACCCTGTCTGCTCCCCCTGGCGTCCCAATCCGCTTGGATGGCCGTGATAAGGTTGATCACCCTGCGAGTCTGGTCTGAGGCCTGACGGTTAGGAATAAAGCCTGCCTGGTCCGGGTGGATGTAGCGGGATAAAAAGGAGTTCATTCTGAATGCTAATATTTTAGTCATTACCTTCAGGTCCGTATTGATCAAGGAGATTGGGCGGTAGTTAGCGCAATCTCCGTGATCTTTCCCTGGTTTTGGCAATACGTGTATGTATGCGAAGTTTTCATTGGGAGGGATCGTGCCTTCACGCCTAAGATCATTAAAATATGAGCACAAGTGAGGGACAAGTATCTCCTGGTATATTTTGTAGTAGTGACCTGGGAACCCATCAGGTCCCGGGGCTTTAGAAGGGTGCGTGGCTTTTATAGCCATCTTAACCTCCGCTTCTGTGAATTCCTTGTCCATCAATTCTGCATGATCTCGTGTAAGTTGGGGCAATTGTATATCCCGAAAAAAACTTGTTATCTGGCTCGGTGAGATTTTAGTTTGTGCTGCATATAAATTGGAATAGAACCTATGAAATTCTTGAAGGATCAGTTCAGGGCTTTGCGTGGGGTGACCATTTGGTAGCCTCAGCTTAGGTAAGGTCGGTGTATAAGTTCTAGGTACCAGTTTCCTGGCCAGTAGCGTGGTCGGCTTGTCTCCCATAGTGTAGTATTTGTGTTTCGACCAAGAGATGTATTTCTCCGCTTTAGTGGTCAGGCATAAATTCAGTTCCAGCCTTATGTCATCTATTTTTTGTCTATTGTCTACCTGTGGGTTGGTATGTTGTTCTTTTATGAATTCTTCAAGCTTTAATTCTAGTTGTTTAATGTTTTGTTCCCGGTTCCTTTTAGCTCTAGCTGCTATCTGTATCAATTTCCCCCTTATAGTCGCCTTATGTGCTGCCCAGTTTATTGCCGGAGATGTGTCGGAAGCCTTATTCGTCCTAAAATATGCCTGCAGTTCTTTCTCTACTTCACTAAATATTACGGGGTCATTTAATAAACTTATGTTCAACCTCCATGGGGAGGGGCGTGGTTTGGACCACAGCCCTGTTGTAGCTATCTTAATAGGGGAATGGTCGGACCAAGGCGTATTCAATATTTTGGCTGAGGTTATATTGGGTATTAGGGGTGACTGTACTAGAATGTGGTCAATTCGGGAGTACGTGCGGTGGACCTGAGAGTAATGCGTGTAGTCTCTGGCTGTAGGGTTCTTCTCCCTCCAGACATCTATCAGGTCATGAAGATGGAGGAGACAATTTTGTTGCTGCTGAGTGGTGGTTTTTTAAGGAATATCTTAGAGGGGTTTGATTTATCCATTATCCTATCAAGTGGTACATTGCTGTCCCCCCCCATAATTATTCGTCCCTGTGCCCTAGGCATCAGTGTCTGCAGCATCTTGCTAAAAAATTCTGTCTGACCCGAATTGGGTGCATAGTATGAGATAAATGTCACTTTTTGTTCATGTAGGCGACCCACTGCCATGATATATCTGCCCGCTTTGTCTTTGAGGATAGTGTCAGGGGTGAATGGGGTTCGTTTTGAGAAACAGATAGCCACACCCCCTTTTTTGTCCGAACCTGACGCTAAGTAAAATTGTTGATATCTACTATTTAAGTATCTTGGGGCCGATGTTTTAGTAAAATGGGTTTCCTGCAGCAGGACCACGTCAGCTCGTTGGGTATGGTAGTATTGGAAAGCTTTGGTTCTCTTAGTTGGGGAATTAAAACCGTGTACATTGTGTGTGATTATGGAATAGTCTGACAGATAGTGTTTAGCCATCGTGGAAAGGCAGAGCACTCTTACCTTGCACCTTGATGTTAGGCCTTGGGTCTTTTGTTACCGTTGACCTCTTGTTCGTATTGGACCAGGACCAGAGCACAGAATTGGCGCGTGGAGCCCTCAGTAGGATGTGGAAGGGGAGGGGAAGGGAGGAAACAGAAGCAAAGATTAGATCGACATTAGAGATAAAAACATTTGGCCTATGGCCCAAAGGTGCATATGTAATGTACATAATTTCCTTAGTAACGTATCGGGGTTTAACCCTTGACAGGCATAGTGCCTGATTTAAGTAGTGTAAGAGAATCCCCCTCATCCGAGAAGGACTGTCTCACAGATGGGTGGCATGGATAACCACCCCGACCCATTTAAATTTTTCCGCCATCTGGCAGCTTGTAACATAGTAGCGTGTATAACTATAACCATAACTACAACCATAACTATAATTAAGCCCGGTGTGGGTCAGCCCCCCCCAATTCCGGGCCCGCGACTCTGGGGCGGGCAGGCGCCAACAGGCCATTCCCGCCCCAGAGTCGCAGGCCCGACGCCCCCCAGGGGCTCTCTTTTGGGGATCACGGTGTCCGGCCTCCCCCCCACCACCCACGAACTTTAAGATTTAGCCAGCCCGGGGGGATCTTCCCGTCGCTAGCTGCTCAAAAAATAAAAAGAAGGTAATAACAATAAAAAATAGAAATAAAACTAGAAAAAATAAAAATGAGTCCGCATTTTGTGCCGTGAAGAACTTAGAGTCTTCTCAGCAGAGGTAGGGAATGTCTTTCTCCCCTTGGGGGTAAATATCCCCCAATTACGCGTGGAGAGTCAAAAACCAGAAACTTTTCCAACCAAATGTTCTTGCGTCTTCCTTCAGGTTTCTTGCGG
This sequence comes from Lithobates sylvaticus, assembly GCA_028564925.1. NCBI lineage: Eukaryota > Metazoa > Chordata > Amphibia > Anura > Ranidae > Lithobates > Lithobates sylvaticus. Next base: position 347,219,364 of record CM053027.1, on the reverse strand, counting down.
GGCCCTTCCTTGTCTTGTATCTCTCCTTTCCTGCCACAACGGGGAGAGGGAACGATTTTCTTGGCGTGAGGAAGGGGAGGTATCCCGGTTTTGAGAGATGATTTCAAAGTGTAACAATAGGTCTTCTCCATCTTGGAATGTTGCGAAAGAGTATGATTTGCCTTTGAAAGTAAATGACAATCAAAACGGGAATGACCATCTGTACTTTATCTGCTTGTGTATGAGCTGTTGGAGTAATGGCTTTAGGTTCCTGCGTTTTTGAACCGTCGAGGGGGCCAGATCTGTAAATAGCTGAATGGGTGCTCCCAGCAAAGTGAGATCCTGTCTGTTGCGCGCTGCAAACATCAGCTTTTCTTTAATACGGTAGTAATGTGGCTTGACAATAATGTCTCTTGGTAGGCCGTCCTGCCTAGGGGCTGTAAGGGCCCTATGAATACGATCAATCTCCATATGATGCGACTTAATGTCAGGGATTAAATCTTTCATAAGTTCTGCCATTGCTGTTTCAAGATCAGTGTGAGTCTCGGGGAGGCCTCTGATGCGCACGTTGTATCTGCGTGATCTATTTTCTAAATCTTCGATCTTAGCATTTGCTTCTTCCAATCTATCCTGAAGATCTGTGATCATGTGCGAGTTTTGGTTAACTTTTCTGACTGTGGCCTCTAATTTGTTTTCGACCATCTCAAATCGTTCGCCTATGCTTTGAATGTCCTTCTTTAGGTCTGTGGTTATTATGGCACATGCTTTGGAAAGTTCTTGCTGCAGCATTGTAGAAAAGCGTGCAAGTAGCACTGTATCTCCTGCATATTGTACTGGCTGCGGGTCAGGTGTTAGAGTCCCTGGATTAGGCTGACTGAAGATAGCATCTGTCATTTCTGCCATATTTCTGTCCATAGAGGACATCGGGGAGTCTGCAGGCTCTTGAATGTCCCTGAACATGACCGGTGATGGGGGCTGTGATAGGGAATCACCCTGTGTTTCGGCATCATATTCCCCGGATGATTGGGATGAAAAGGGGTCCCTGATTTTTGCAGGTTCAGTTTGGGGATTAGTGTGTTGGGGGTCGGTAGCTGTGTCTCTCTGGGGGTCTCCCCTACCTTGCTCCGTTTCAGCGTTCTGGGCTGTGCTGCCTCGTGCTGTCCCTCGTGCGGGCGCCATCTTGGGCTGCTGTGTGTGGGTCGGCGAGGGCCCGGCCCGTCCGCCGGTCTTTGCCTGTTTTAGTTGCCTTTTTTTGGGCTGACCTGTGGCTCTCCTGTTCATCCCCAATTCCGGGTCTATGCCGCTCGGTTTCCCGAGTTCAAGCTCTGCTGCTGCCGCTGTAGTTAGCTTCAATGGGTCGGAGTGTGAGGAGCCCGGCTAGAACACGACTTCCTCCGGGATCCCGCACATGCGCCTCGTCGTACCCCTTTTAGGGGAAGAGACTACATCCCCCATGATTCCCCAGGCTCCCGGGCTGCTTGTTTCCGCCCGAGAGGCTGCTGGGGGAGGTTATAAAAAGGAAGAGCGGAGACCGCCTCTTCCTCTTGGGACACTTCCTCTTCTGAGGCCTCACCTGACTGGTCTCCCTCTCATGACTGAGCTTGTGACGCGGAGACTACAGCCAGTGGAGACACCTGTGCGGACCGGAGCTGAAGGCCTGAAGCCTGGGCCTTGCAGCAGATGGAGTGAGACTCTCATCCCTCAGAGTCAGCAGCAGCGGAGCGGAGACTCTTCCCTACAGTCGGTCGGTCGGAGCTGAGGGCCGGAGCGCAGGGGCTGTGACTGAGGAGACCGGAGCCGCCATTGAAGGGACCGGAGCTGAGGACGGTACCCAAGGATTGGTGAGAGAGCTGAGAGGCTCATCCTGCATTGATACACACGTTTTATGCCTATTGAACTGCCTAGGCGCAATTTACTTCAGAGCAGCAAATGTTACTTTCTGTGGATTACAAATACACCATTTAAAGCTACATGTGCACCACCTCTACAGATTAATTGCCGGTGAAGAACACTGTACTAGTACAAGGACTGAGCTCTATTGCTAGGGATCAGGCCTGGTCCGTTAGGTAGGCGCAGATAGATTTATTGCACCTCAGAGGTGCATAGCAGACGGTCGCCACACTTGGCGCTCCGTTTCCTCATTGCTAGTTGATACATATGTGTGTACATGTTAAAGTGCATATTGCAGGGACCTGCTAAAGTATTGTAAGTCATATGTTTAAATGCATGTTACTATTTCTTTTCCTTACTGACAAAGTAAAGCCAGTTATTCTTATTTCAGCAGTCTGCTTGTGAGTTCATACCCATTACACTTAGAGTATAAGTGATGTTTATATGTGCATAGATACATACCCCTTGACTAACTGTGCCAGAGCGGGTAGAGCAAATTGCCGGGGGTTGGTGGAGCTGTACTCAGGGACCCAAAACAAACCAGCGGCTCTCTTAACTGGGGGGTAGCGCTACACTTACTCCCTGTCTAGTAAATGTTTTTATGCAGAACAAGGAGTAAGTATATACCTCTCTCAGGGTGCACCAGGTAGCAGTAAAAAACAGTCTTTCCAAAACTAAGAAACAAAAAGTTTTAGCTGCTACACCCTGCCACTGTGTGAGTATAGGCAAAAGGCACACAGGGTTCTTAAAGTTACAGCTTCAGGGGCTCTTGAGTATTGTTTCTGAGTGCAGAAATACAGAAATACAAACCTTGTCAGTATTGTCCAGGTTTTGTAATGCCGGATCAGGGTCTGGAGCTTCAAAGAGATTTGGGTGGGAAGAAGTCTCCAATTCTGTTTCCAGGTCTTACTGGAGATTTGCAGTTTGTGTGAGTGTACACACTTGTTATAAGCAAGGCCTGGTCATAACTAAGGGTTATGAAAAAAAGCCAAGGGGCCAGGATGTCCCTATTGTGAGGCTAAGGAGTGGGCCGGATGCTGTAACTAAAGGTCAAGAGAGCTGGGAGAGCTGGGAGAGCTGGGTCTGAAGGATTCTGACAAGAGCAGCAGAGTTACTGAAAAGAAAGCTATGTGGCTTGGAATTTTTTTTACCTTTTTATCAGAGTGAAAATCCCCTGCGTGCACTATTTTTGTGAACTTTACTTTTGTTTAATGAAAGTGGACCGGTAAGTTCAAACTTGCATGGGCTCACTGAAATGCATCTACCACTGAGCTAAACAACCTCCAGATTGTAATGGAGATTAACTCCATCCCATAGCTGAAATCTAATACCACTGAGATCTCAGAGCTAAAAACTATTGGCTTGATATTATATAGAGATGATTTGGAAAAACATATGCAATTAGGACTCCAGGGCTTATAGAGCCTTTATACTTTTTATGATAGTAAGTACAGTCTTACCACCATTATTTAGTACACACAATGAACTGGCCACGTTGGTATTATTACAAACACATGTTTTGGTTAATTTAAAGAGGAAGTAAAGCCTCTTAAAAAAAAAGACACCCTGCAAGGCAAAGGCATAATGAGCTAGTATGCATAGCATACTAGCTCATTATGAATGACTTACCTGAAAACGAAGCCCCCAAAGCGGTCCTCATCCACGATCTTCTGCGTCGCCATCAAACCTGGAGTGACTTCCGGGTCTCGCCGCTCCAGCTCTGTCATTTGCTGGAGCGGCGATGACGTCACTCCCGCGCATGCGCAGAAAAGCGGCATATCGCCGTGAACCCGGCATGCGCAGTGCGCGCAGCTGTCTACGGCGCATGCGCCGTAGACAGCGATGCCTTTTCTTTTCTAAATATCTCCTAAACCATGTAGGTTTAGGAGATATTGATTGGACCTACAGGTAAACCTTAATCTAGGCTTACCTGTAGGTCAAAGTGGTTTGTAAGGGTTTACAACCACTTTAAAAGCTCACAGGCACAACATGTATTCAAATAAAAACCTCATCCCCTTCCTTCCCATTTGTCTTTGATATCATGATTAGGGATGAGCTCAAGGTTTGGTCTGAATACAGGTTAAGACCAAACTTTGGCTATTTGGGCATTTGTCCAAAAGCTGAACTTTTATCCCATTCAGCGGGGGCCTCACATCATATATAGTAGCAGTATTTCTAGCACTAGTATTTATCACAGCTTTCTATCTATTGTCCTTAGCAACCAATGATGTCACTGATGGCATTCAAACTGGCACTGCCAAGTTCTTAGAATATTCATGCCATCCTGGACTGTTGGAGGAGAGGTAGGACAATTCAATTTCTTATTAAATGGAAGGGGTACTCCACAAAGGAAAATTCTTGAGAACTGCAGGCAATATACATGCCCCTAGGCTTTTGCAAAGATTTTGTATCAGATACCCTGAAAGATGTGCTCGTTTGGGCACCCGGAGGCTGCCCCTTTTCGGGGGCCTAAGAACTGGCAATTCTGCCAGGGAAATGGCCAAAGAACTGGCAATCCTGCCAACACTCATCATGGTCACGCCAGACGGATTCCCGCGTGCACACGTGCAACAGCGCGGGCGGCTGTACGCGGATGCGCGATGGCGGGTGCACGTAGATGCGCGTGCAGAACGTGACAGATGTTGGTGCCCTCTGGCCTATTTAAACCTGCCACTGACACATGCAGATCCTTGGACTTCCCACTAATGACCCAGCTTGTTGTTACCCGCTTATCCTGAACTCCTGGCTTGACCCATGGCTTGCAACCTGACTCTGCTCCTGCCTGTTCCCTTGTGATTGACCTCAGCTTGGCTCACAACTCTGCTATCTCTTATCTACTGTGTGTGACCCCAGCTTTCTCCAGGTCTGCTATCCAAACCAATCACAGACTGATTCACTGTGTATGACTCCTGGCCTGGCTTCTGACTCCATTGCTGGTTCGCTCTGCTGTCTTATACCTGTGACATCACCTAAGCACGGCTGCCATACAGAATACTCAGCTCACTCCAGCAAGTCTCTGCTCTGGTGACTAGCTCATCTAACAGCAGTAACTGGCAAACCGTGCTTCTTTGGACACTGCACTACCTGTACCACTCCCAAGGGTGCTCTGCACTTAGCCGCAAGGGGTGCCCTCTCAGCAACTCGGCCTCACACCTGAAATCTGACAACAAACAAAAGTAAAGCGGCCAAAGATGTCTTTGGCTGGCAACCTAAATGGCATGGTTTCTTAGTAAATGACAGCTTTGCTACAATAGGTTGTATACATCATACAGATGAGCCACTTCACAGGTAGAATTTTGAATTTGTAATGTTAGCCATAAAGCATTATTAAAATTGCTGCTCCCCGACGAGCGTAATTTTATTTTTGCTTTGTTATATATTCTCCAGGGCAGTGCCATGCCCCCCATGCAATTTGTTTGCCGTTCCCTTGCCTGTTGTTCTAGGAAAATGGTCATTACTGTTTTTTTAAACATTCAGCTACCATTGACTTCAATGGCGTTTGGATTCAGAATATGAAGTGTTGCTCGTCCAACTTGCCTCAAACCGAACCCAGGTACATTCAGCTCATCACTAATCTAGTTAAAGTGGTTGAACCTCTGGTATGAAATATGAACAAAGCTTATCCCTCTATACTGTGTACTTATATGTGTGTGTCTCAATCCAGAGCACTAAGTGTCGTATTTGTCTGCTGCCTCAATCCTTTGCTACCACATTGAGTCACTTCTGCCAAAGGTAAAACGATGACAGGGGAGGGAGCTTCAGCACACAGCCTCTATTCCCGTGTGCTGTGTGTGTCTCTTTCTTCCAATCAGCTCTCAGAGCTCTCCTCACTGAGTGTAGCCCCCCGCCCCTTCTTTCTGAAAGCTTAGACAAGCAGGATAAATTCTGTACTTTGAGCAGCTGTAGAGAAGAATGCAGATAAACATGTACAATTTATGTAGGAGGCTTCTCTGTGTATCACCTGAGGCTAGCTAATTCCCTAGGTATATGTAAGGATTTACAACCACTTTAAGTGTTAGATGTAAACCGTATTTGCAGTTTATTAAACAGGTGCAAAGTTAGAAGCTATAATGCAAAACGGGTTCAGAAGGACAAAGAACATACAATACATACACATACATACAAAGAAATCTGCAAAAACGTGGACTCTTCACGGCAATGTCTTTGTGACCCAGTCAGGGTAACATGTGGCTTAGCAGAGTCTCTATAGGACTCTTTAATGACATAGAATAGACATGAGAATCAATAGTTTGGAACACTGCTATTTGTGACTATCCTCATGAACAGTGTTCCTCACAGTGAAATCCAAGCTAGCTCTGGTAACACAGGGGAATAGCTGGGGGGATCAAAAGAATAGGTCCCCCCCACTGAAACTGGAGTACTCTGGTAGCAATTAGGAAGCCCCCCCCCCCCCCACACACACATTGGCTGGGTCTTCTGGAGCTGCGTGCTATTGGGCTTCTATAAGTCTGCCTGCACGCAAGTTCTGACAATGGATGGGCTTCTCACCTGGCTGCAGATCACTTGTTCAGCTACCTTTGCTTCATCAGGTGTGGCCTCTCTGAGCTGCAGAGGGAGTGAAGTTGAAGAAATTATTACCTACGACACTGTTCCAGGAAACTAGGGGGTTGTGGGAAATAAAATTAAAGAGGGCTTGCACCTGCATCTGAACATTAATAAATAGGTACCTTTGAGGTTCTCATGGTAAGATGTCACCTGTTGTTTAGAGAGCTTGCCATAGCCATATATAAATTTGACTAGTTTTATATATTTATTACTGGTATTTATATAGAGCTGACAATTTACAAAGCACTTTCCATACTGTACATGCACATCAGTCCCTGTCCTCAAGGAGCTCACAATCTAAGGGCCCTATATCCAGGGCCGTCTTTAATATTGATTGGACCCTGGGCAAAACTTCCCCCCCCCCCCCCCATGAAGTTTCACTCTCCACCTGCTCTGAGACATACAATAAATAGCAGCTAGACTCAAAATCAGTTTACCGAGTCAGATCAGGCAGGTATTGCCATTGGTTGCCAGAGGTTACAGTGTATCATTACCACTCACTGACTGGTTGCTAGAGGTTACAGCACACATTATGGCTCACTGGTTAGTTGCTAGAGGTTACAGCACATGATTTCTGCTTGTTGATTGGTTGCTAGAGATTACTGTGGATATGACCTCAGGGGGGCATGATATACATATGAATGCCACCGCTATTTACATGTGAATGCCAGTAATTTACATTTAAACACAGGGTCTGCAGGTGAGTCATCTGTACACAACAATAGGGCAGAGCTGGGCAGCATTAGTAGCAGCACTTCACACTGAGATATTGGGACACAGCACAGGACTAAAACCTCAAGGGATGAGGGAATTTAAACCAGGATAGTTGGCAAGTATGAGGCAGCTGCTTTGGGCCCCACAACAATGACAGGACCCAGGGCAGCTACCCCTTTTGCCCTGCCTTAAAGACAGCCCTGCCTATATCACATTTATACATACAAACATGAGGACTGTTCATGTGATTACATCCACACAAGGTCAAATCTATTAAATAATAGTTACACTGTTAATGAGGCAAGAGGCAACATACAGCTTCCACAATATATTTTATCTATAATATTATAATAATATGTTTAATAGTATCCTTCAAACCATTCTGAAACTACTACATTAATGTAAGCCCCACGGCAGTTATTCTCAGTGTGGGAAGCGAGGAGTGAAATGAGACTTTTTAGTTTAGCCAACAGGCATTAACAGGAGTTCATCTTGTTTTCAAGATACAGTGCAGGATGCTTTCATGCAAGAAATTTTTGTGTATTAAATCTCCTGCAAAGTACTCAGCCCACTTCATATATACATACATTGCCAAAAAAGACAGATAATGCCCTCATATCAACAGCATAATCCATCATCTGCCTGACTATACCAAAATCAAAGCATTATTATTTTGCTGCGGTCACATGACTGATAGATCTGGTTTCTTCCACTGTGGGCAGTGGACGGGGTCTACTGAATAGAGGAGAAGATATTAACCGCTTCCCGACCGCCCACTGCATATATACGTCAGCAGAATGGCACGGGCAGGCAAAAGCACGTACCTGTACGTGATCGTGCATTTGCCTGCCTGTGGGTCGCGCGCGCGCCGCGCTCGCAACCCGGTCGGGAGCTCCGTGACCCCGGCCGCGGGACCAGCGGACCCGATCGCCGCTGGTGTCCCGCGATCGGGTTACGGAGCTGAAGAACGGGGAGAGGTATGTGTAAACAAACCTCTCCCCGCGCTTCCTACTCTGCCTGTCATTGATTGGCTGTTCCCGGTCATCGGGAAAGCCGATCAATGACGTCAGACGTCAGCCCCGCCCCCTAATGTAAAAAAAAACACACACGTCAGAGCCCATAACCCCTCCCCTCCCCCTAGTGGTTAACCCCTTCACTACAACTGTCATTTATACAGGAATCAATGCATTTAAATAGCATTGATTGCTGTATAAATGACAATGGTCCCAAAAATTTGTCAAAAATGTCCGATGTGTCCGCCATAATGTCGCAGTCACAATAAAAATCGCTGATCGCCGCCATTACTAGTAAAAAAAAAAAAATTATAAAAATGCTATAAAACTATCCCCTATTTTGTAAACGCTATAACTTTTGCGCAAACCAATCAATAATCGCTAATTGCAATTTTTTTTTACCAAAAATATGTAGAAGAATACGTATCGGCCTAAACTGAGGAAAAAAAATGTTTTTTTTATATATTTTTGGGGATATTTATTATAGCAAAAAGAAAAAAATATTGCATTGTTTTCAAAATTGTCGCTCTATTTTTGTTTATAGCGCAAAAAATAAAAACCGCAGGGGCGATCAAATACCACCAAAAGAAAGCTCTATTTATGGGAAAAAAAGGACGCCAATTTTGTTTTGGAGCCACGTCGCACGACCGCGCAATTGTCAGTTTAAGCGACGCAGTGCCCAATCGCAAAAAGGGGCCTGGTCCTTTGGCTGCCAATTGGTCCGGGGCTGAAGTGGTTAAAGTGGTTGTAAACCCCATTCATGAAATCTGACCTGGGCACATACACTATATTACCAAAAGTATTGGGACACCTGCCTTTACACGCACATGAACTTTAATGGCATCCCAGTCTTAGCCCGTATGGTTCCAAACTGAGTTGGCTCACCCTTTGCAGCTATAACAGCTTCAACTCTTCTGGGCAGACTATCCACAATGTTTAGGAGTGTGTCTTTGGGAATGTTTGACCATTCTACCAGAAGCACATTTATGAGGTCAGGCACGGATGTTGGATGAGAAGGCCTGGCTCTCAGTCTCCACTCAAATTCATCCCAAAGGTGTTCTATCGGTTGAGGTCAGGACTCTGTGCAGGCCAGTCAAGTTCCTCCACCCCAAACTCACTCATCCATCAATGTATATCTATAGTGTTTACTTATCCCTCTCCAAAGCTCTAAGTGCCATGTCTTTCTGCTGCTCTGTTCCTCTGTTATCAGCATGACACATGAGAAAAAAGCAACTGGAAATTTGTGTCTGGAGGGTGCTTCGAGGTAGATTAGCAGGGAGCTTGTCTATTCAGACTGCAGCTCTTCGTTTCTCTGCCTATGTGGAGGGGGGTGCCTTTCCTCCAATCAGCTCTCACACAGTGTATTCCCAGACTCCACACCCACTTCTGAAACAGGAAGAAAGATTTGTAACACGATCTTCACTTTCTAAAGAGTGTAGACAGCTGAAGACAGCAGATACACATCTAAAACTTATGTAGGGAGATTTGTTTCATCCCTGTGTATCAGCTGAGGCTGTTCACTTCACTGGATATATGTGATGGTTTCCAGCCACTGTAGGTAACATAATACCAGAATCAGTGCTGGGCCACTCACCAAGCATTAGTCTTGTTACACAAAGTGAGTTACATTTTTCTCCATACGTACTGTAGAAGTACCCAATACTTTCTTAACTTCATGTGACCTGTTCCCTCAAAATTATATAAATATAAATTACTGTGTAATCAAAAAATAAATACTCCAAATATTCAAACATTTCACTCAATTAAAAATAATTTCAAGTATTTGATTTTGGCTAATTAGATCTACAATATTTTGCTTATAAAGCATGTGACTATTCACTTCTATTCCTAGCCTATGTTCTGTTCACACTCTTCAAAGCTGACTTTTGGGCACAACATTTTTAATATAAACATATTCTTCAATGGCCACAAATTGGATAAATCAATTCTGTGCACTCAAAATGTGCAAGCACAGTTATACAGTTATCACTTTGTAAACATAGTAGATACATCATCACTGTTCTACACACCTTGTGAATAAAGCAAAGCTGTGAGTGGGACCCAACAAGGCCCCACTTACTACAGGCTGCCTGCAGGGCCATCTTTAATATTGACTGGACCCTGGGCAAATGTCCCCCCCCCCCCCCATACAATTTCACTCTCCCCCTGCTCTGAGACATACAATAAATAACAGCTACACTTAAAATCAGTTTACTGTATCAGATCAGGCAGCAATTGTGATTGGTTGCTGGAGGTTACAGTGTACCATTACTGCTTACTGACTGGCTCCTAGAGGTTACAGCACAGATTACTGCTCACTGATTAGTTGCTAGATGTTACAGCACATGATTTCTGCTTGTTGATTGGTTGCTAGAGATTACTGTACAATAATACTGCTCACTGATTGGTTGTTAGAGGTTACAGCACATCATCTCCTCACTGCAGGGGACATGATATACACCTTTATTTACATATCTATGCTGCCGGATGCAGCTATTTACATATGAATGCTGGCGCTATTTACATATGATTGCCTGTTATTTACATGTAAACACAGGGTCCGCAGCTGAGTCATTTGTACAAAACAATAAGGCAGAGCTGGGCAGCATTAGTAGCAGCACTTCACACTGAGATATCAGGACACAGCACGGGACTAAAACTTCAAGGGGAAAGGGAATTTAAATTGGCATAGTTGGCAAGTATGAGCCAGCTGCTTTGGGCCCCACAACAATGACAGGGCCCAGGGCAGCTGTCCCTTTTGACCTGCCTTAAAAAAGGCCCTGGCTGCCTGCAGAAAACCTCAGGAGGTGGGTGGATACAAGACCAGTCACCCTGCACAAGGACAGATAGAAGCAGTGACTGCTTTTTATTATAGGAAGCTCCTGCACAGAGGCAAAGCTTCTCAATAGATTACTGTACAGATGTGGAAGAAATATACAAAGCACATCAAGATCTAAGTAAGAATACATATGCCTTTTATGTACAGACAATATATTCCCAAGCTGGAATTTAGCTTTCAAGTTAGAATTCCTGCCTAACAATAACTAGTTCCCCCTCCCCATCACTACCCTTGCTGCTACCTATGCTGCCTAACCTGTGTAAAAAAGATGTGTATACTTACCTATTTTTACTCCACTCCAGTCATGTGATCTGCAGCTCTGGCTCCCCTGTGTCAGTGTCAACGGCAGGCAATGGCTGGGTCATAGGAACCTGTGGATGACATCACTGCTCCCAGAATTCCTAGCCATTATCAAGGGTTCTCTCCTCTCCCCTGCAGCCACTGCTCTCTACTACAGGAAATAACATAACCGGACCGGACATAAAATAGGTTAAGAATACACATCTTTTTTACACAGGTTAGACAGTATAAGTAGCAGGAGGTGGAGTAGTGTTTTTAACCACTTTCAGACCGGACCAATTTGCAGCCAAAGGACCAGGCCCATTTTTGCGATTCGGCACTGCGTCGCTTTAACTGACAATTGCGCGGTCGTGCGACGTGGCTCCCAAACAAAATTGACGTCCTTTTTTTCCCACAAATAGAGCTTTCTTTTGGTGGTATTTGATCGCCCCTGCGGTTTTTATTTTTTGCGCTATAAACAAAAATAGAGCGACAATTTTGAAAAAAATGCATTATTTTTTATTTTTTGCTATAATAAATATCCCCCAAAAATATATAAAAAAACATTTTTTTTTCCTCAGTTTAGGCCGATACGTATTCTTCTACATATTTTTGGTAAAAAAAATCGCAATAAGCGATTATTGATCGGTTTGCGCAGAAGTTATAGCGTTTACAAGATAGGGGATAGTTTTTATAGCATTTTTATTAATAATTTTTTTTTATTATTAATGGCGGAGATCTGCGATTTTTTTTGTGACTGCGACATTATGGCGGACACATCGGACATTTTTGACACATTTTTGGGACCATTGTCATTTTTACAGCAATTAATGCATTTAAATGCATTGATTTCTGTATAAATGACACTGGCAGTTTAGGAGTTAACCACAAGGTGGCAGTGTAGGGGTTAAGTAGGCCTAGGGGTGTTTTTTTTACTGTGGGGGGGCGTGGCTGTCAGCTAGTGAATGCTGATCTCTGCTCCAATCACAGGGAGCAGAGATCGGCGTCACTAGTTGCTAGGCAGAACGGGGAGATGCTGTTTATCTCGGCATCTCCCCGTTTAGCCGCTCCGTGAGACGATCGCGGGAGTCCCCGCGGCGATCGAGTCCGCGGGGACCGCGGCCGGACTCACGGGGGTCCCGACCGGCGCGGGAGCGCGCCGCTCCCGGCGCGCTCCCGATGGCACGGACAGGCTAAAGGAGGGACGTATATATACGCCCTCCTGCCTGTACGTGCCATTCTGTCGACGTATATCGTCGTGCCCCGGTCGGCAAGTGGTTAAGTAACAAATTTGTAAAAATCCACCAAGCCCCCCTTCCTACCTTTCCTAGATGCATACTCTAAAGTGGTTGAAAACCCTTACATATAACCAGTAAAGTGACTGGTCTCAGATGATACACAGATGAAACAAATCCTCCTACATACTTTGTACCTGTTTATTTGCAGTCTTCTTTTCTCTACAGCCATTCAAAGTGCAGAATTTATCCAGCTTGTCTGAGCTCTCAGAAAGCAGAAAGCAGGAGGCAGGGAGTTGAAGTTACACACTGCACAGCTCAATGAGGAGAGCTCTGAGAGTTGATTAGAGCGAAGGGACATACCCCCTCCACACACCACACAGGAAGGATGCAGAGCTGAGGATATCAATCACAGGCTGTTTGCTCCCTCCCTTGTCACCTTTTATCTCTTGGAGTCGGGAAAAAAATGGCAGAAATGACTCATGCAGATAGCCAAGGAACTAGACAGCAGAGAGAAATTCAGCTTGGTGCTTTGGATTAAGACCAATACACACTATAGAAGGGTGTGCTTTATTCATATTTCAACCACTTTAAATCAGGTGGATGGCAACTAAAGTGCAATGTGCAAACTTGTATGCATGCTATCATAATGTTTAATGCTAATTTCCATTCTCACTGAAAATTACCTCCCCCCAATCCATAAAGTAGACCTTTGCATGATGGTCTCTAAGGGACCATTACATGTTCTGATTAGGGATCATAGTTATGTGATGATTAGGGTTATGCAGTGATGACTACTTTTTTCTTGTTATTTGAATTGCAGTTTTAGCCATTTGGGCCACTGTAGGTCTGTTGATGGAGCAATCCACTCCTTGTAGCCTACATAGATGGGGGGGGGGGGGGGGGGACTCCTGACAGAACCTCTTTAAGAGACCTGTTTATGGGCAAGAATAATCTGTTTTACACAGCAATGTATGGAAGCACATTGGAAGTGGGCTTTAACTTTTTTTCAAATAATACATTTATTTATATGGCTGTAGCTTATTTTTATAAGTACCTATAAAAATGTAATGTACTGTATGTGCTCTATTCAGCAGTTGATGAGTTATTAAACATTTGGTTACATTTGCAGTAACAAGAGACTCATTAATGATACTGATAGGCAGTAAACCATGCAAGGACATAATGAACTATATGTTCAGTGTTGAAAACACTTTGTTATTAAAATATGAATGCACATTGGTTGATTAGTCTTCATGTCTGCATCCTGTTAATTGTACATATTTATGCAAGCTTAGCTATACATTTGAGTCTAGAAATGGGAAATGGGAACGGTTTACCTCTTAGTGACCAGAGATAATTGATGCATAGACACCCAGGCCATATTTAGTAGCTCAGTATGTATCAATTTATTTGACAATAACTCTACAGGGCTTGTTTATAAAGCAAAAGTGGGGCGGCTGGATTCATTTACCAACCAATGCTGTATACACCAGGTGCCAGGTTAAATTGGCACTTTACAAAGTTAGTGTAATTTAAACTTTAAAGTAATAAAATTTAATAATAGTACCAAACAGTTTTACACTACCGGGCTATCAAAGTCACACTAAGCTAATTCAAGAGGAACTGGATTTTAAAGGGTACGTTCCCCACAAGGGCACTTGACGATAGTTGGTCATGTCCATTTGGTGAGTGCAAATCCATGTGGGGCACTATATGCACAAGTGGAAAAAAAGCACCAAGTTTTAAGTTTCAAAGAGCACCTGCACTTTCACACTGGGGAAGTTTTTTTTATGGGACTTTGATATTATATTGATAAGAATTTGTTTATATTGTGTTATTGAATGTTCAACACATTGATGGTATGAGCATTTGTTTACCACACTAGTGAATGTGACTTTCACCATGTATTCATTGGTGGTAAATCAATCCCTGTCATTTAAAATGTATGCTCCAGGAAGATACACCTGTAGTTATTGTTTTTTGAATATCATATTTGCTGTTTTTTTTTTAAATCTAATTTGCCCACATAATACATTTTCCTTGACGCCAACATGGCAGCATACTAGTGATAGAGCTCCGCCTCTTGACCACTCCCTCAGGACCAGTGAATAGCATAAAAAAGGGCTAGTTAGCCAGCCCCCTCCCATTCTTTTTTCCTCATACCCCCATGCACCAGTGAAGAGTAAGCAGTTCTATGTCCCCACTTCTGCCCCAGTGCAGTTGCCGTCTGGGTTGAGTGCGAAGTCCCAGCGATCGGGCTGCTAAATGCACTAAATAGCCTGGGAGCCCCTTCTGTGGGTCTTGATGGGGCCCTGCAGTATTTCCTCATTAGGAAAAAAAATCTGCCATCATGTAAGTGTCTGTGGGCTGAGGCTTGGCGGGCCAGCTTGTTCATTCCTTTTCCTTTTGGCTCCTTGCACCATACAGGGCTACTTATCCCTTTTAATCTTTTCTGTCTCCTCATATGTGTTCTCCCTTACCTTGGTCTGTTTCTCTTCTGAGTACCTCCAATGTCCCCCCCAACATCTCTCGTAATGAGATTCCTCTTGAAGCTGTCAAGGGAGAACATGGTTGTCATGGCCAAACCTCCATATTGACCACAAAGCCCTCGGTTTTCCCTGGCCATCCACTTCAGTGTACAAAAGATATTTCCCCGCCACACACAGAGCAGGGCTGCAAGCAGGGGAGCAAAAAGGGAAAGCTGGGGAACTTAGGTTGCTCCAGAATCGTTCTAGAGCGATCTCTACTTTGTTGAGTGCGAGAAGGCACTCTACTTACAACATCCATGCCTAAACAAGGAACAAGTTTGCATTGTCTTGGTAGGGCGAGACATTGATCCTACTGCCCCTCCGGTGGCAGCTGTTCTGTACTTACTCTAGGCCGAATTGGACATGAGCCTTGGCCTATCCTCATTAAGCTTGCAAGTGTCAGCTATATCGGCAATAACAAATTTAAATGGCTCAAGAATCCTTCAGTCTGCATGACTTTTGAAGGCAGTTGTGAGTATTCGGTCACCAAGGAAAAGAGGCTTTCCCAGTCAGTTCAACCATTTGCTCCAACCGAGCAGTGTTCGGTTCGGGCCATTACCTACAAGGCAGTATCTATTGCAAGAACTTTAAGCAAAAGTTTGTCTGAGATTTAAGCTCTTGGAGCTTAAAAAAAAACAAAAAACATATTGTTTTCTTCCCAGAAAGAGTAGAGTTGTGTCTTGTAGATCATCTTGTATCAAAGGTAGCAACAGCCCTCTATTTAACAGACATTTGGGCATTGCCTAACTTTCCAGAACATCACACAGGAAAGTCACACGAACTGGCCATTTTCAGAACAACCTGTCCACAATTGCTCTTTCAGGTCCTCTAATAAGCCTTTTGTCATTCCAGCTGGAAATCATCAAGGAAAAGAGGTTACTGCCTGGACTCTAGCAGGCTTGGTTGTGCATATAGGACAAGGTGTCGTTAGCCTCCATCAGCGGCGGTGCACTCTACCAGAGAGGTTGCAGCCTCATAGGCAGCCCATTCAAGAGCATCTATGGCATCCACCTGTGGAGAGGTAACATGGTCATTCCAGCATACCTACACAAACTTTACGAAGTAGACCCGGGTGCCTTGTCATCAGTGGACTTTGTAGGAAGGACCATTCAGTCCTCTGTTCCATTCTAATTAGAAGTAGAACCCACCCTGTCAGCTAGTTATTTACAGTGGTGTGAAAAAGTGTTTGCCCCCTTCCTCATTTCCTGTTCTTTTGAATGTTTGTCACACTTAAGTGTTTCGGAACATCAAACCAATTTAAACAATAGTCAAGGACAACACAAGTAAACACAAAATGCAATTTGTAAATGAAGGTGTTTATTATTAAAGGTGAAAAAAAATCCAAACCATCATGGCCCTGTGTGAAAAAGTGATTGCCCCCCTTGTTAAAACATACTATAACTGTGGTTGTCCACACCTGAGTTCAATTTCTCTAGCCACACCCAGTCCTGATTATTGCCACACCTGTTCACAATCAAGGCATCACTTAAATAGGAGCTGCTTGACACAGTAAGGTCCACCAGAAGATCCTTAAAAGCTACACATCATGCCGAGACCCAAAGAAATTCAGGAACAATTGAGAAAGAAAGTAATTGAGATCTATCAGTCTGGAAAGGGTTATAAAGCCATTTCCAAAGCTTTGGGAATCCAGCGAACCACAGTGAGAGCCATTATCCACAAATGGCGAAGACATGGAACAGCGGTGAACCTTCCCAGGAGTGGCCGGCCGCCCAAAATTACCCCAAGAGCGCAGCGACGACTCATCCAAGAGGTCACAAAAGACCCCACAACAACGTCCAAGGAACTGCAGGCCTCACTTGCCTCAGTTAAGGTCAGCGTTCATGCCTCCACCATCAGGAAAAGACTGGGCAAAAATGGCCTGCATGGCAGAGTTCCAAGGAGAAAACCACTGCTGAGCAAAAAGAACATCAAAGCTCGTCTCAATTTCTCCACAACACATCTTGATGATCCCCAAGACTTTTGGGACAACATTCTGTGGACCGATGAGACAAAAGTGGAACTCTTTGGAAGGTGTGTGTCCAAGTATATCTGGCGTAGAAGGAACACTGCATTTCAGAAAAAGAACATTATACCAACAGTAAAATATGGTGGTGGTAGTGTGATGGTCTGGGGCTGTTTTGCTGCTTCAGGACCTGGAAGACTTGCCGTGATAAAAGGAACTATGAATTCTGCTGTCTACCAAGAGATCCTGAAGGAGAATGTCCGACCATCTGTTCGTGTACTCAAGCTGAAACGAACTTGGGTTCTGCAGCAGGACAATGATCCTAAACACACCAGCAAGTCCACCACCGAATGGCTGAAGAAAAACAAAATGAAGACTTTGGAGTGGCCTAGCCAAAGTCCTGACCTGAATCCTATTGAGATGTTGTGGTATGACCTTAAAAATACCGTTCATGCTCGAAAACCCTCTAATGTAACTGAATTAGGACAATTCTGCAAAGATGAGTGGGACAAAATTCCTCCAGGACGCTGTAAAAGCCTCATTGCACGTTATCGCAAACGCTTGGTTGCAGTTGTTGCTGCTAAGGGTGGCCCAACCAGTTATTAGGTTTAGGGGGCAATCACTTTTTCACACAGGGCCATGATGGTTTGGATTTTTTTTCACCTTTAATAATAAACACCTTCATTTACAAATTGCATTTTGTGTTTACTTGTGTTGTCCTTGACTATTGTTTAAATTGGTTTGATGTTCCGAAACACTTAAGTGTGACAAACATGCAAAGGAACAGGAAATGAGGAAGGGGGCAAACACTTTTTCACACCACTGTATCACTAATATGCTGCCATGTTGGCATCAGGAAAATAAAAAAAAGTATCAAATACTTACCGTAATCTTTCTTTCCTGACGCCAAACCATGGCAGCATATGGACCCACCCTATACGTTTCAGTATGTAGCTTGTGAGAGTGGTCTATCACTAGTATGCTGCCATGGTTTGGCATCAGGAAAGGAAAATTACGGTAAGTATTTGATACAATTTTCCTTTTTTTCATTTTCTTTGTTTCTGAAGGACATATTAGGTTGTTTTTAGGGAACACTATTTTAATCTGCTAAGAATTTTCTTATTATAGTATGAAATTTATCTGAGAAAAGAATAGATAATTTTTAAGTAATGCCCCTTTCACATTAAAGGTCCAATTAGGTTCGGCTCTCCGTTTTTCAGCCAAACCCAACTGGACCCTCCATTGTCCTCTATGGGCAGGGTGATGTAAAACAAACCTGTGTCCGTTTACACCCTGCTACTGTACCTCTGGGTCCGATCTAATCCGGTGAAACAAAAGGAGGAGGATCTGTTCCCCTCCGTCTGGATGGATTAGATCAGAGGTCAGTTGGGCGTAAATGGACAGCTGGTCGTACAGACTGTCCATACAGGCTGTGTCCATGCCATCTCTGCATAAGAGAAGCAGACACAGACCCGTCATCAGGCCATTTGGCTCAGCTCGGCATGTGTTCAGCAGATGGATCTCCTGCTAAGCAAAAAAAGATCCGGCCTGTGTGAAAGGGGGTTAAGGGGAAAGGAATCTTATGCTTTTGAAAGATTTTAATAATATCCTCTTGGACTATATTTTGTATACATTAATACATTTGGGTTTAGATTGGGGGGTTGTTTCTATCCCCTTTCCCTTTTAATGTTTATTTTACTTTTGAGGGGAAAATATTCAGAGACAAAATCTTATTTCCCTATTTTCTTTTGCTGAGTTTAAAATGAATCAGAAAAAAATAAAAAACGAATAGGGGCTTTCCTTGGGTGTAGTGGAGCTTAAGGTTAGACATTCATTCATAGTCGCATAATTTCACACATTCATATTTATGGCTTCAAAAGTCAAAGGCCAGAATATTCAAGTTGGATTATAATACTATTATCTGCTATATGCTGAAGTTGTGAAATGAGTGGTGCACAAAACTTATTTTACTGTAGAAGAGCCTGTTTCATTAAATGTTACATGTTTCTGAAACTGAAGAATTCCTTGTTTTTTTATCTTTTTATTTCAGTAAGTTTTGGGGTGACAGAAGAGATAGAATTTGGGGAAGGATGCTTTATCGAGATTATAGTTATGAAGGAGAAATGATACTCAGGTCTGTTTTAATACAATATCTAATCTTTGGTTATGTCTTTATTTTTAGCCTTTTTAGTTATGGTTAATTTTCTGCTCTTGTTATAGAAGAGAAGTTATATAATGCCCCATCTTTGACCTTTCCCTTCTATACAAGTGTTAAGGATATAGAGAGATCTGGAACTTATATTGGCTGAATACCCTGAAAGCTTTACTGTACTTTTGATAATTACTACCTGGATTATCTATTTTTAACCATGTATCTGTAACCCCATGTATGAACCTTGCTTCATTTACAAAAATAACTAGAACAGCACAGATTTTACCAATATAATGATTTTTTAACTAATTAGTTATATCTTTTTATAACATCATCCTTATTTATATTACTTTTACAGCTCTTCCTAATGTGTAGATCTAAGGGAAATTTAAGGTCAAGAGTAATTTCTTCTAAAAGATAACATTTTCTTTTTTTTGAAAGGTGTTTTAGTTTTCACAACAAAAGGTACATAGAAAAGGAATCACATTTACAGGCACTTGAGGTACTTATGGTCATACCAAGTCAGTATCCCCGGATGGTCAACAAACACATAGTCTGTACCGAAAACAAAAGAAAACCCCAAGCAACATTCACGCATACACATTCATACCAGCACCACATACGACCCCCTATCAGCGTCACATTCTCAGGTTCTCCTTATGTAGCGGAGAGTTCCGCGCAAAACTATACCTGGGCAGTGTGTTGCCATCCATCAAATCATTGTTCCTAAGCTACATCAGTGGAAGGAAACTCACTGAGTAAGCTGCGATGAGAGGACATCCCCCCAGATTCCTCAGACACATCCAACCATGCAGGGCCGGTGCTACCACTAGGCGGATTAGGCAGCCGCCTAGGGCGCACTGCCACCTAGGGGCGCTGCTGACCCTCCTCTTCCTCCTCCATGTCGCTCCCCAGGCTCCCAGCAGGGCAGTTGATAGAGGGGCCCCGGACAGCAAGGCGCTCAGTGCGGCGGGCGGGTGTTAATAATTGCAGAGCGGTGTGCAGTTTCCCCTCTCCCTCCCACGGCTTTCACATGCTGGAGGGAGAGGGACAGTGTGTCAGGCAGCCAATAGCGCTGCTCTTCTGAGTGGGAGGGCATGGCTGCTAAATTGCTCCGCCTCCCACCACCCCCATTAGCCAATCAGATTGCCCAGCCCGCCACATTTGATCAGAAGATATCAGTGACAAGAGCAGGACAGGATGCAGAGGATCCGTCATACCTGAGAATGAAGAAGGTGATCATGTCCCTCACTGGTAATGCAGAAGTCTAATCATCCCTGTGTTCTCCTGTCCTGTGTGTAGATTTGACAATCCCTCGGTCTTCTCACACTGCTTCTTATCTGTCTTTGTATTTACACAGCATGTGACTGATGATTAGACTTCTGCACAACACTTCAAACTAAAACTGTTTCTATAGCTATTTGTGCCTGAGTTGGTGTTGTGTCCCCCATCCCTGATTTATCAAACTTTCCTTGTTATCTTTGAAGGAATTAGCTGGTCAGGCTAGGAGCATCACATACCTGTTAACCATTTACTGTCCTCCTGTGCTGGAGAAATGACTGTTAGAAAATGTTTTTTTTTTTTGGCACTTATAGTTCTATCTTGTAAACTCCTGTTTGCAGTGATCAATGTTTGTCCACACTGGTCACTGCTAGGACACACTTGTACTTTGCCTGCAGTCTCTGACCGTCTCCTGTACCATGTCTGCAGTCTCTGACCATCTCCTGTACAATGTCTGCAGTCTCTGACTGTCTCCTGTACCATGTCTGCAGTCTCTGCCCCTCTCCTGTACCATGCCTGCAGTCTCTGACCATCTCCTGTACCATGCCTGCAGTCTCTGACCGTCTCCTGTACCATGCCTGCAGTCTCTGACCGTCTCCTGTACTATGCCTGCAGTCTCTGCCCCTCTCCTGTACTATATCCGCAGTCTCTGACCATCTCCTGTACAAAATCTGCAGTCTCTGACCCTCTCCTGTACTATATCCGCAGTCTCTGACCATCTCCTGTACAATGTCTGCAGTCTCTGACCGTCTCCTGTACCATGTCTGCAGTCTCTGCCCCTCTCCTGTACCATGCCTGCAGTCTCTGACCATCTCCTTTACCATGCCTGCAGTCTCTGACCGTCTCCTGTACCATGTCTGCAGTTTCTGCCCCTCTCCTGTACCATGTCTGCAGTCTCTGCCCCTCTCCTGTACTATGTCTGCAGTCTCTGCCCCTCTCCTGTACTATGTCTGTAGTCTCTGCCCATCTCCTGTACCATGCCTGCAGTCTCTGCCCCTCTCCTGTACTATATCCCCATCTCTGACCATCTCCTGTACAATGCCTGCAGTCTCTGACCATCTCCTGTACTATGTCTGCAGTCTCTGACCATCTCCTGTAGTATTTCTGCAATAAAGGGGGCTACAGGCACAGTAGGTGGTGAGGGACAGTGTACCTAGGCATGGTGGATAGTGAGGGATGGGGGGCATGTTGGGTGGTGAGGGAAGAGGGCTGTAGGTGCAGTGGGTGGTAAGGCAAGGGAGGCTGCAGGCATAGTAGATAATGAGGAAAGGGGTCCCAGGTGCAGTGGGTGGTGATGGAAAGAATGCCTAGGCACAAGTGGTGGTTAATAAAGGCAAGGCTGTGGAGAAAATTTTAATGTAGCATACAGAGCTTCATAATCCAGGGCCCACCAAAATCCTCAGCACCAGGCTTGTGATGCTCCTAATCCAGGCCGAATGACCAGGCCGCAAAGGTCACACTTGCAATCAGGGCCTAGTGTTCCGCTGCTAATATATTTTTTTTATAATGGCACACAGTGAAATAATTAAAAAGTGCCATTATAAAAAAAAACATTGTGACAGATTTTCACACAATACATACTGGGATCTGTGATGTGTACTGTGCTATTATTTAATGACACTGTCAGACACTGACAAAGCCATTCCTTTTTTTTAAATCTTTTTTTTTTTGGGTGGGGGGGGGGGGAGGGCGCAAGTAGCTGGTCTTGCCTAGGGTGCAAAATAGTCTAGCACCGGCCCTGCAACCATGGTTGCTGAAAAGATAACAATTTCAGTATGTAATATTTTTTCTGACATAAGCCAGCTTACAACCACTTTTACCTACAGGTAAGCCTATAATAAGGCTTACCTGTAGGTACTGTGAATTTCTCTTAAACTTGCACAGTGTAGGAGATGGTAAGGTTTTGTATTTGGGGCGCTACAAATCTTATAACAAAAAAAGAGTAATTTATAAATAATATGAAATATGGAATATAACTCTCAGATGAGGTGTAAGCACCTCTAGTGTGGTGTAACGATCCCTGGTAAGAAGCTCATATAGAGTATTATTATTGATCTCCTAATAAATCAAAAATTGGTAGTGGATAATATAACAAAAACTTCATATAGTGATGAAAAAAAAAACGAAGGAAACCGATTCCTATAATAGTGTCAGATAATTAACCAACAATTAGTGACACCCAGCAAGTCCAATATGAAAGACTAGCACCAAAAAATGACCTCTTGGTCGTGACCAAGTGCTAATTGAATATGTTCACACAATAGACATAAAATGAGACAATATTTAAGTGCTCCCACAAATAAACAGAATCATTCAATAAAAATATAAAAAATAATCATATACAGTGTACCACAACTGTGATGAATAAGAATCACACTAAATGATAAAACAAAAACTCCTCCTTAGTAAAATCCAGATCCAGGACACACCAAATACCTGGACATGAATATGATAGGTGATAAAAAATATATATAGTGTCTCTAAACAATACAAAAAATCACCATAAAAACAAAATTATTATTTAAATCAAAAGTTCGTAGAATATTTGACATCAGTTGAGTGTTGAATTGCACTTTTTCTTAATAACTGTGAATCCCTTCACCGCATAGAAAAATTCTTCTTTCACCCAGGTGATAGCAATAGTAAAACTGGCCGCTTACCGGAAGGTGTTGATTGTTTTAACTAAAAAACAATCACATGCGCTTGTTACAGGACATAGCCTGTTTGGATACACCAAAGGGAAAAAACTTGGAGACACCTCCTCCTCCTCCTCTCAAATTAGCTCAGATCAGGTCATGGATGGGTATATATGTGGAATTGAAAAGACACTTCATAGTGTAATTTTGCTTTTTATTTTTAAAACAATATAACAAAAGAAAGCCAAATGGCCACTCACATTAACCGGTGCCCGCCCGGCACTGGGGCTGCTCGCCTTGATAAAACAGTGGTATGGTTTTTTGAATAGATAGCTCTCCCTCTGATGGATTCCTGGGCCGATCGGCGTGCGTGTCACCTCCTCGCGCCGTCAACCAACAGAGCCGGATATCCTGGGAAGCTTACGTTCAGTGTAGTGATCAGGTACCGCCTCCGACGTACGTTTCGTGATTCCGTCTTCAGGGGGGCGTACCTGATCACTTGGGGAATGCCTGATGATATAGTGTCTCCCATTGGCAAAACAGCCAATGAGAGACCTTGTGAACTGCGCAGCCTCAGTGCCAACTGGACTCCTCATTGCGGACCTGCCGCGCATGATATACATTTACTACATACATCGTTAAAAAATGCCTTAATACAACCTTAAAAACATATATTTAGCTTTTTATTTATCAATCCTACCACTAATTTTTGACTGGATCATGATTTAATTAATAAAGTATTTGGTATTTGCACTTTCTGCAGTGTTTTTGATGTTAGGAAACAAAGGGCACGAAAAAAAAACTTTTTATTCCTTATTTTTATTATGTTGGATTTTTATAATTATTTTTATGCCATCTTATTTAATCTTAGAGGTCTTTGTTCACTTGAATTATTTATTTAAATGTCACCTTTTCTATCGTTGTCGGGAACAACCAAACAACTTAAAAAAATTAAAAAATATATATATATAATAAAGGCGGCCTTATTCTGAGTGTTCCACTAGATGGCGCTCAAACTTTAGTTCTAGCTAATTTTTTGGCTAGTTATATTTTAAAAATTTATGCCAGAGAATGATTTTTATTTAGTTTAATGCTAATTCCCTTTGCATTTATTAACATTGGCATTAGAGTCTTTTAGTGTACCTTTAACAGATCATTTATCTCTATGAGGGTCACTTTAGAGTCACCTCTAATGGTTGATGGTGAAAGAGATTTTGATATGTAAGGAAAAAGAAAATTTTAATATGTAAAGAAAAAGAAAGTATTTTAATTTTTCTTTAGTAACAAAACTCTACCTTCCCTCCCCCCCTCATGTGGTTCATATTCAGATTCTATTCATTTGTCAGAAAACAGTTCAGATCTAATTCTATGTTCATACCTAACGGTTGCATTGTGTTGAGTGTATATAGCCACTTTGTCTCGTTTTGGGAGACCTCTTTTCTCATATCTGTCCCCCTCCAGTGTCTTGAGACCTTATCGATCCCATAGAAACGACACTGGGTGGGGTCAGCATTGTGATATTTCTCGAAGTGTCTCGAAACACTGTGGTTGGGGAATTTTTTCTTTATGTTGGCTAAGTGTTCGTTTATTCTAATTTTAAGTTGTCTGGTAGTCCGGCCCACATATTGCATTGGGCACGGACACTCAAGAACATACGTCACATGGTCTGAGTGACAAGTGATTAGAGGTTTGATCTTATGTGTGTTCTTGGTTACGCATGATTTGAAATGCGAGATCTTTTTTTGGGTTCCTGGCTTCCTAGTCAGTCGGCATGCCTTACATCTTGTACAATAATGAAAGCCAGATCCCCCCAAGAAGGTGGTCACCTTCCTGGGGGGGTCTGGCACATTGGGAGCGATTTTGTTCCTCAATCCTGGAGCTCGTCTGTAAATGAATTTTGGTTGTTGTGTAATGTTTAGGTCCTTGTCTTGTAGCAAAATGGGCCAATGCTTCTTGAAAATTGCTTCGATTTGCCTATACTGCCTGTTATACCCTGTAATAAAGGCCAAAGAGCCCTTATATTCAGGTTTGGCTCTATTTATTAACAGGGTGTTTCTATCCATTTGTGATACCTGAGATACAGCTTTACTAAGGGTTTTATGATTATAACCCTTTTCCATAAAACGAGCTGTTAGTATTTGTGTTTGCTCTTGAAAGTCGCTAGAGGATACACAGTTGCGTTTCAAACGCATGTATTGCCCTTTTGGTATAGCTCCCAACCACCGTGGGTGGTGGCAACTATTTATGGGGACA
Source organism: Lithobates sylvaticus (assembly GCA_028564925.1). Lineage (NCBI taxonomy): Eukaryota > Metazoa > Chordata > Amphibia > Anura > Ranidae > Lithobates > Lithobates sylvaticus. The sequence continues at coordinate 347,194,033 of CM053027.1, read as the reverse complement.
TAACCATTCCGGTCAGTGCTTTTAAAGAACGTCTTGGTGATAAAGAATTCTTCTCTGATGGTGATAGTTAAATCTAGGTAGTTTACTTTTTTACCCATATGTTCCATGGTGAACCTTAAGCCATAGGCATTTTTGTTCATTCCTATTAGATACCTCATAAACTCATCAACATTCCCCTTCCAGAAGAGGATGATATCGTCTATGTACCTTTTGTAAAACATAAGCGACTCGTTTCGTTGGTTGAAAATGGTCTCAGATTCCCACTTGTTGAGGACGATATTTGCCACGCTTGGGGCATAACGTGCCCCCATAGCTACGCCCCCTACTTGATTAAAAAAATCGTTGTTCGCCCAAAAGTAATTGTTACCCATTGTTACATTTAGACCTTTGACCAGATATCTAATTTGTGCCCTCTTCAGCTTGGATTGCCTTATTAGAGCCCATTCAACTGCCACCAGTGCGTCAGCATGTCTGATGTTAGTTTATAGGGATTCTATGTCCACAGTAACCATGACGGTATTAGGTGTGGCTTTTAATTGTTGTAATAAGACTAGTAATTCTCGGCTGTCTTTTAAATAAGAGGGACTCAATGACACAAGAGGTTTGAGGAAACAATCCAAATACTCCCCCAGCCGGGAGAATAAAGAATTGATTCCGCTAATAATTGGCCGCCCCGGTGGATGGTCTTTATTTTTGTGTATTTTCGGTAATAGATATAGTACCGGAGTTTTTGGGGCCTGCGGAACCAAATAAACCGCCTCTTTCTTATTCAGGAACTGTTTGGACACTCCTTCTTTTACCCACTCATTTAGTAAAGTCTTTAACTTAGGCGTTGGATCCCCCCTCAGTTTTTGATAAGTGGTGGGGTCTTGTAACTGCCTATTCATTTCCTGGTAATAATATTCGCGTGTCATAATGACCAAACCCCCCCCCTTTATCTGCTGCCCTGACAACAATTTCCTTGTTATCCTCAATGGATTTTATCCCTTCCCATATTTTTGCTGTATCGGCGTATTTTTTAATCTCTAGATTTTTTACATCATTCTGAACCATGCTTTTAAACACTTCTATGTGATGGTGTTTACCTTTTTGGGGGTTGAAGGTAGAATTGTTTCTTAGATTAGTATGTATAAATGGATGTGTCACTTGGGGGGTATCTTGTGCTGTGATCTGATTGGCAAAATATTTTTTTATATTCAGTTTCCTGACATATTTTTCGATGTCAATAAATAATTCAAATTTATCTGCATTTTTACTAGGTGCATATTTTAATCCCTGATTGAGAACTTCTAACTCAACGTCAGAAAATTGGACCTCTGTCAGGTTGAACAAGCCTTGATTCAGTTGTCCCTTTTTCTTTTTCTTTCGACCTCTCCCTCTTTTTCCTCTCGGTTTATGGTATCTTGCGGTCCCCGAGTGGGGATTTGTGGGATACGATAGGGTTCCTTCCATCCCCTCCATTCCCCCTGGTATTGATTGGCATATTGATTTTGGTATGGGCCGGGTCTACCTCTAAAGTTACCCCTAAAAGTTCCTCTAGGGGGCCTAGGGGGGTAGTGATTACGTTCTGGCCCATAGTGATTGTATTCACTGGATCTATTATCCATCTGTCCATATCCACCGTAGGTTGGCAATGGATATGGTGGTGGATAATATTGGCCATTGGATGGGCCTTGATTGGATCCTCTCTGGTTACCTAGTGGTTTCCCACTGTTAGATCTATTACCAGTTTTGGGGGTACTAGGTCCTCTAGTTGTTTTAACTGATTGGACCGGAACCTGATTATTGGTCTCCGAGGTATCCACCTCTGACTCTGTTAGTAATGTTTCTTGCCATTTATATACTTTATTTTGCTCAAAGTCCTTAATGTCCCTTTGATATTTTTTTATTTTTTTATTTTTGATCTCTCCGTCATATTTTGCCAGATGGCTCTGAAGTGTCTTAGCTTTTTCCACATATTCATTATTAGTACTGAATGGTTCCATCTTTTCCTTAAGGTCTGCGATTTTTGCTTGTACTAATACAGCTTTAGCCTTGCGCTTCTTAACCATAAGCTGCATGAGTTTTTGTTCGCAGGCATTAAAGAACTGGTACCATTCATCCAATGATTGTAAGTCCTCGGATCCCTCATTGGGGCTAATGTCCCATCTTAATCTTCTAGGGGTTAAATTGTGGCCAATATACATTTCAAATGAGGCCACATCCCACCACAACCTTATTTGTTTTTCCATATCTGCTTGTAATTGTTTAAACCCTCTCTCGAGGTCTAGATTGGGGCTCGGTGTCTGTTGAAACACTTCCTCTAGATTTATATGTCTCTCCTGCATAAAGTTGAATACGTCCATGCCTGCGTGGGTTGTTGGCATTAGCACAAAAAATGTTTTAATTAGTATTAGCCAATACAAATAGAAATGTGGGTATAGAAAACCCCAAGAAAAAGGGTTATCTCAACCCCGCGCTTGGAGGAGAGAAAACTATACAGTCCAAAAATATATATATTCAAAAAATAGCAATATATATATATATGAAATGTTTTAGTGTTAAGGTGATGAATAATGCGCTAATGAAGCACTAGTATATCATCCTTAATCAATTAAATATTAATTGACTACAGAAGCTGCTCCCTTTAAAATCCGTAGATTTGATGAATGGTAAGGTTTTGTATTTGGGGCGCTACAAATCTTATAACAAAAAAAGAGTAATTTATAAATAATATGAAATATGGAATATAACTCTCAGATGAGGTGTAAGCACCTCTAGTGTGGTGTAACGATCCCTGGTAAGAAGCTCATATAGAGTATTATTATTGATCTCCTAATAAATCAAAAATTGGTAGTGGATAATATAACAAAAACTTCATATAGTGATGAAAAAAAACGAAGGAAACCGATTCCTATAATAGTGTCAGATAATTAACCAACAATTAGTGACACCCAGCAAGTCCAATATGAAAGACTAGCACCAAAAAATGACCTCTTGGTCGTGACCAAGTGCTAATTGAATATGTTCACACAATAGACATAAAATGAGACAATATTTAAGTGCTCCCACAAATAAACAGAATCATTCAATAAAAATATAAAAAATAATCATATACAGTGTACCACAACTGTGATGAATAAGAATCACACTAAATGATAAAACAAAAACTCCTCCTTAGTAAAATCCAGATCCAGGACACACCAAATACCTGGACATGAATATGATAGGTGATAAAAAATATATATAGTGTCTCTAAACAATACAAAAAATCACCATAAAAACAAAATTATTATTTAAATCAAAAGTTCGTAGAATATTTGACATCAGTTGAGTGTTGAATTGCACTTTTTCTTAATAACTGTGAATCCCTTCACCGCATAGAAAAATTCTTCTTTCACCCAGGTGATAGCAATAGTAAAACTGGCCGCTTACCGGAAGGTGTTGATTGTTTTAACTAAAAAACAATCACATGCGCTTGTTACAGGACATAGCCTGTTTGGATACACCAAAGGGAAAAAACTTGGAGACACCTCCTCCTCCTCCTCTCAAATTAGCTCAGATCAGGTCATGGATGGGTATATATGTGGAATTGAAAAGACACTTCATAGTGTAATTTTGCTTTTTATTTTTAAAACAATATAACAAAAGAAAGCCAAATGGCCACTCACATTAACCGGTGCCCGCCCGGCACTGGGGCTGCTCGCCTTGATAAAACAGTGGTATGGTTTTTTGAATAGATAGCTCTCCCTCTGATGGATTCCTGGGCCGATCGGCGTGCGTGTCACCTCCTCGCGCCGTCAACCAACAGAGCCGGATATCCTGGGAAGCTTACGTTCAGTGTAGTGATCAGGTACCGCCTCCGACGTACGTTTCGTGATTCCGTCTTCAGGGGGGCGTACCTGATCACTTGGGGAATGCCTGATGATATAGTGTCTCCCATTGGCAAAACAGCCAATGAGAGACCTTGTGAACTGCGCAGCCTCAGTGCCAACTGGACTCCTCATTGCGGACCTGCCGCGCATGATATACATTTACTACATACATCGTTAAAAAATGCCTTAATACAACCTTAAAAACATATATTTAGCTTTTTATTTATCAATCCTACCACTAATTTTTGACTGGATCATGATTTAATTAATAAAGTATTTGGTATTTGCACTTTCTGCAGTGTTTTTGATGTTAGGAAACAAAGGGCACGAAAAAAAAACTTTTTATTCCTTATTTTTATTATGTTGGATTTTTATAATTATTTTTATGCCATCTTATTTAATCTTAGAGGTCTTTGTTCACTTGAATTATTTATTTAAATGTCACCTTTTCTATCGTTGTCGGGAACAACCAAACAACTTAAAAAAATTAAAAAATATATATATATAATAAAGGCGGCCTTATTCTGAGTGTTCCACTAGATGGCGCTCAAACTTTAGTTCTAGCTAATTTTTTGGCTAGTTATATTTTAAAAATTTATGCCAGAGAATGATTTTTATTTAGTTTAATGCTAATTCCCTTTGCATTTATTAACATTGGCATTAGAGTCTTTTAGTGTACCTTTAACAGATCATTTATCTCTATGAGGGTCACTTTAGAGTCACCTCTAATGGTTGATGGTGAAAGAGATTTTGATATGTAAGGAAAAAGAAAATTTTAATATGTAAAGAAAAAGAAAGTATTTTAATTTTTCTTTAGTAACAAAACTCTACCTTCCCTCCCCCCCTCATGTGGTTCATATTCAGATTCTATTCATTTGTCAGAAAACAGTTCAGATCTAATTCTATGTTCATACCTAACGGTTGCATTGTGTTGAGTGTATATAGCCACTTTGTCTCGTTTTGGGAGACCTCTTTTCTCATATCTGTCCCCCTCCAGTGTCTTGAGACCTTATCGATCCCATAGAAACGACACTGGGTGGGGTCAGCATTGTGATATTTCTCGAAGTGTCTCGAAACACTGTGGTTGGGGAATTTTTTCTTTATGTTGGCTAAGTGTTCGTTTATTCTAATTTTAAGTTGTCTGGTAGTCCGGCCCACATATTGCATTGGGCACGGACACTCAAGAACATACGTCACATGGTCTGAGTGACAAGTGATTAGAGGTTTGATCTTATGTGTGTTCTTGGTTACGCATGATTTGAAATGCGAGATCTTTTTTTGGGTTCCTGGCTTCCTAGTCAGTCGGCATGCCTTACATCTTGTACAATAATGAAAGCCAGATCCCCCCAAGAAGGTGGTCACCTTCCTGGGGGGGTCTGGCACATTGGGAGCGATTTTGTTCCTCAATCCTGGAGCTCGTCTGTAAATGAATTTTGGTTGTTGTGTAATGTTTAGGTCCTTGTCTTGTAGCAAAATGGGCCAATGCTTCTTGAAAATTGCTTCGATTTGCCTATACTGCCTGTTATACCCTGTAATAAAGGCCAAAGAGCCCTTATATTCAGGTTTGGCTCTATTTATTAACAGGGTGTTTCTATCCATTTGTGATACCTGAGATACAGCTTTACTAAGGGTTTTATGATTATAACCCTTTTCCATAAAACGAGCTGTTAGTATTTGTGTTTGCTCTTGAAAGTCGCTAGAGGATACACAGTTGCGTTTCAAACGCATGTATTGCCCTTTTGGTATAGCTCCCAACCACCGTGGGTGGTGGCAACTATTTATGGGGACATAACCATTCCGGTCAGTGCTTTTAACCACTTGCCGACCGCCCCCTGTATATATACGTCGGCAGAATGGCACGTACAGGCAGAACCACGTACCTGTACGTGCCATTCTTCCGGCGGGTGGGGGGTCCGATCGGACCCCCCCCGGCCGGCGGGGACGGTCGGGATCGCTTCAGGAGCGATCCGGGATGAGGGGACGGCCAGTGGTTTCTGGCCACCCCCTCGCGATCGCTCCTGGCGAATCAGATGCTTCCTCTGTCTGTGTCAATCAAAACACAGGCAGAGGAAGTGATGTCACGCTCGGTGCGCCGGTCTATGTGACCGGAACGCCGAGCTGTGAACATCTAAAGGTTAGTGCACAAACAGTACACTGACACCAGTACACATAGGCACACAAAACACCCCCCTGTCACCCCCTGATCACCCCCCAGATCACCCCCTCCCCCCCCAGTCACAGTGTCACTAATTGCAGTGATCATTTTTTTACTGATCACTGCATTTAGTGTCAGTGTGACTGTAATAACTGTCAGGGCAGTTAGTTTTAGGTCCAAGGTAGCCCCCCACCCCCCCCTAATAAAGGTTTAACCCCTTGATTGCCCCCCAGGTAACCCTTTCACCCCCTTTTGCCAGTGTCACTAAGCGATCGTTTTTCTGATCGCTGTATTAGTGTCACTGCTGTCGCTAGGTAACCATTTTTTTTTTTTAGGTAACCGCCATGTTTATATAGGTTCATAAATAGGTTTATAGGTCAGGTACCCCCATATTACAACCTAAATAAAGGTTTTAACCCCCTGATTGCCCCTAGAGTTAACCCTTTCACCAGTGATCACAGTATAACTGTCACTGGTGACGCTGGTTAGCCAGTTAGTTATTTCGTTATTTAGGTTCCCCGTCAGGTTTTTATATAGCGTCAGGTACCCCCATATATTACCTAATAAAGGTTTTAACCCCCTGATTGCCCCTAGTTAACCCTTTCACCCCCTTTTGCCAGTGTCACTAAGCGATCGTTTTTCTGATCGCTGCATTAGTGTCGCTAGGTAACCATTTTTTTTTTTTAGGTAACCGCCATGTTTATATAGGTTCATAAATAGGTTTATAGGTCAGGTACCCCCATATTACAACCTAAATAAAGGTTTTAACCCCCTGATTGCCCCTAGAGTTAACCCTTTCACCAGTGATCACTGTATAACTGTCACTGGTGACGCTGGTTAGCCAGTTAGTTATTTCGTTATTTAGGTTCCCCGTCAGGTTTTTATATAGCGTCAGGTACCCCCATATATTACCTAATAAAGGTTTAACCCCCTGATTGCCCCTAGTTAACCCTTTCACCCCCTTTTGCCAGTGTCACTAAGCGATCGTTTTTCTGATCGCTGCATTAGTGTCGCTAGGTAACCAGTTTTTTTTTGTATTACTGTTACGGGTGACGCTGGTTAGTTAGCTTGTTTTTTATACTGTCAGGGCACCCGCCATTTATTACCCAATAACGGTTTAACCCCCTGATCGCCCGGCGGGTGATATCAATTAGGTTTTAGGGTCAAATAAGGTCTGCGTCGCCCCAGGTTAGTGCCAGTACCGCAAACACCCACGCACAAAGCATACACCTCCCTTAGTGGCACAGTATCTGAACAGATCAATATCTGATCTGATCAGATCTATACTAGCGTCCCAGCAGTTTAGGGTTCCAAAAAAAAACGCATTGTTAGCGGGATCAGCCCAGATACCTGCTAGCACCTGCGTTTTCCCCCTCCGCCCAGCCCAGCCCACCCAAGTGCAGTATCGATCGATCACTGTCACTTACAAAACACTAAGCACACATAACTGCAGCGTTCGCAGAGTCAGGCCTGATCCCTGCGATCGCTAACATTTTTTTTGTGGTAGCGTTTTGATTCAGTCGCTTCAGTCAGGAGCTTTTTTACCTGTGAATCTCAAAAAAATAAAAAAAAATAAAATAGTTGTCGTTTTATTGTTCTCTCTCTCACTCTATTCTCTCTCTATTGTTGCTCTTTTTTTACTCCATTCTATTCTGCAATGTTTTATTATGTTTTATTATGTTTTATTATGTTTTATCATGCTTGCTTTTCAGGTATGTAATTTTGTTTACTGTGTGTTTTAGTGTTGAGCATTTTTTTGTTTTCAGGTGCGCCATTCAGTTGCAACGCGGATTTATTTATCTTGACAGCAACAGCGTTTGCTCCCACGATACATAAAGCCGCGACTCCAACGCTGTAGGAGGTGATTTCACCACCACAGTTAAAAAAAAGAGCATATATGCCGAAGCATGGGGGCAGCAGGGGGGGGGAGCGATTGGCTCCTAATGCCACGTACATACGGTCGAAATTCCGACCGTGTGTACACGGCATAACTTTTGCGGGAGGATGCCCCCATGCATCGGCATATATAAATGGTGCATGTATGCCCATCATTAGAAGTGGGTGGATGAAGGGAGGTATTCTAATGGTGGGCATACCCACCAATCAATCTCTTTTTTTCGTTCAGCCAAGAGGCTGCATGAAAAAAAAAAAGATTACAATATATGTCCAGTATGTTGCTGGACTTTGAATGGTTATACCAGAATGATGCCTGCAGGTTTAGGTATCATCTTGGTATCATTCTTTTCAGCCAGTGATCGGCTTTCATGTAAAAGCAATTCTAGCGGGTAATTAGCCTCTAGACTGCTTTTACAAGCAGTGGGAGGGAATGTCCCCCCTCCCGGATATAAACCGCGCCATTGGGAAATTGGGAAAGCATTTTATCACACCAATCTTGGTGTGGTCAGATGCTTTGAGGGCAGAGGAAAGATCTAGGGTCTAATAGACCCCAATTTTTTCAAAAAAAGAGTACCTGTCACTGCCTATTGCTATCATAGGGGATATTTACATTCCCTGAGATAACAATAAAAATCATAACAAAGAAAAAAAATGGAAGGAACAGTTTAAAAATAAAATAAAAAAGCTAAATAAATAAAAAAAAAACCAAAAAAAAAAAAAAAAAGCACCCCTGCCCCCCCTTCTCTTGCGCAAAGGCGTACACAAGCGTTGGTCTGGCGTCATATGTAAACAGCAATTGCACCATGCATGTGAGGTATCACCGCGAAGGTCAGATCGAGGGCAGTAATTTTAGCAGTAGACCTCCTCCGTGAATCTAATGTGGTATCATGTAAAGGCTTTTAAAGGCTTTTAAAAATGTATGTAGTTTGTCGCCACTGCGTGTTTGTGCGCAATTTTAAAGCATGTCGTGTTTGGTATCCATGTACTCGGCCTAAGATCATATTTTTTATTTCATCAAAAATTTGAGCAATATAGTGTGTTTTAGTGCATTAAAATAAAAAAAAGTGTATTTTTTCCACAAAAAATGCGTTTGAAAAATCGCTGCGCAAATACTGTGTGGAAAAAAAAAATGCAACACCCACCATTTTAATCTGTAGGGCCTTTGCTTTAACAATATATATAGTGTTTGGGGGTTCAACGTAATTTTCTTGCAAAAAAAAAATATGTTTTCATGTAAACAAAAAGTGTCAGAAAGGGCTTTGTCTACAAGTGGTTAGAAGAGTGGGTGACGTGTGACATAGGCTTCTAAATGTTGTGCATAAAATGCCAGGACAGTTCAAACCCCCCCCAAATGACCCCATTTTGGAAAGTAGACACCCCAAGCTATTTGCTGAGAGCAATGTTGAGCCCATTAAATATTTTTTTTTTTTGTCCCAAGAGATTGAATAATGAAAAAAAAAAAAATATATATATTTTTTTTACAAAAAGTTGTCACTAAATGATATATTGCTCAAACATGTCATGGGCATATGTGGAAATACACCCCAAAATACATTCTGTTGCTTCTCCTGAGTACGGGGATACCACATGTGTGGGACTTTTTGGGAGCCTAGCTGCGTACGGAACCCCAAAAACCAATCACCGCCTTCAGGCTTTCTAAGGGTGTAATTTTTTTATTTCACTTCTCACTGCCAATCACAGTTTCGGAGGCCATGGAATGCCCAGATGGCATAAAACCCCCCAAAATGACCCCATTTTGGAAAGTAGACACCCCAAGCTATTTGCTGAGAGGTATTGTGAGTATTTTGCAGATCTCGCTTTTTGTCACAAAGTTTTGAAAATTGAAAAAAGAAAAAAAATTTTTTTTTTTCTTTACTTTCTTCATTTTCAAAAACAAATGAGAGCTGTAAAATACTCACCATGCCTCTCAACAAATAGCTTGGGGTGTCTACTTTCCAAAATGGGGTCATTTGGGGGGGTTTTGTGCTATTTTGGCATTTTATGGCCTTCGAAACGGTGATAGGTAGTGAGGAGTGAAATCAAAAATTTGCACCCTTAGAAATCCTGAAGGCGGTGCTTGGGTTTCGGGGCCCCGTACGCGGCTAGGCTCCCAAAAAGTCCCACACATGTGGTATCCCCATACTCAGGAGAAGCAGCAAAATGTATTTTGGGGTGCAATTCCACATATAACTATGGCATGTGTGAGCAATATATCATTTAGTGACAACTTTTTGAAAAAAAAAAAAAATCTTTTTTATTTTTGTCTTTATTCAATCACTTGGGACTAAAAAAAAAAATATTCAATGGGCTCAACATGCCTCTCAGCAAATAGCTTGGGGTGTCTACTTTCCAAAATGGGGTCATTTGGGGGGGTTTTGTACTTCTCTGCCATTTTAGCACCTCAAGAAATGAAATAGGCAGTCATAAATTAAAAGCGGTGTAAATTCCAGAAAATGTACTCTAGTTTGTAGACGCTATAACTTTTGCGCAAACCAATAAATATACGCTTATTGGCATTTTTTTTACTAAAGACATGTGGCTGAATACATTTTGGCCCAAATGTTTGACTAAAATTGAGTTTATTAGATTTTTTTTTATAACAAAAAGTAGAAAATCTCTTTTTTTTTCAAAATTTTCGCTCTTTTTCCGTTTATATCGCAAAAAATAAAAATCACAGAGGCAATCAAATACCATCAAAAGAAAGCTCTATTTGTGGGAAGAAAAGGACACAAATTTCGTTTGGTTACAAAATTGCATGACCGCGCAATTACCAGTTAAAGTAGTGCAGTGCGAAATTGAAAAAAGACCTCTGGTCCTTTGGCTGCCAAATGGTCCGGGGCTGAAGTGGTTAAAGAACGTCTTGGTGATAAAGAATTCTTCTCTGATGGTGATAGTTAAATCTAGGTAGTTTACTTTTTTACCCATATGTTCCATGGTGAACCTTAAGCCATAGGCATTTTTGTTCATTCCTATTAGATACCTCATAAACTCATCAACATTCCCCTTCCAGAAGAGGATGATATCGTCTATGTACCTTTTGTAAAACATAAGCGACTCGTTTCGTTGGTTGAAAATGGTCTCAGATTCCCACTTGTTGAGGACGATATTTGCCACGCTTGGGGCATAACGTGCCCCCATAGCTACGCCCCCTACTTGATTAAAAAAATCGTTGTTCGCCCAAAAGTAATTGTTACCCATTGTTACATTTAGACCTTTGACCAGATATCTAATTTGTGCCCTCTTCAGCTTGGATTGCCTTATTAGAGCCCATTCAACTGCCACCAGTGCGTCAGCATGTCTGATGTTAGTATATAGGGATTCTATGTCCACAGTAACCATGACGGTATTAGGTGTGGCTTTTAATTGTTGTAATAAGACTAGTAATTCTCGGCTGTCTTTTAAATAAGAGGGACTCAATGACACAAGAGGTTTGAGGAAACAATCCAAATACTCCCCCAGCCGGGAGAATAAAGAATTGATTCCGCTAATAATTGGCCGCCCCGGTGGATGGTCTTTATTTTTGTGTATTTTCGGTAATAGATATAGTACCGGAGTTTTTGGGGCCTGCGGAACCAAATAAACCGCCTCTTTCTTATTCAGGAACTGTTTGGACACTCCTTCTTTTACCCACTCATTTAGTAAAGTCTTTAACTTAGGCGTTGGATCCCCCCTCAGTTTTTGATAAGTGGTGGGGTCTTGTAACTGCCTATTCATTTCCTGGTAATAATATTCGCGTGTCATAATGACCAAACCCCCCCCTTTATCTGCTGCCCTGACAACAATTTCCTTGTTATCCTCAATGGATTTTATCCCTTCCCATATTTTTGCTGTATCGGCGTATTTTTTAATCTCTAGATTTTTTACATCATTCTGAACCATGCTTTTAAACACTTCTATGTGATGGTGTTTACCTTTTTGGGGGTTGAAGGTAGAATTGTTTCTTAGATTAGTATGTATAAATGGATGTGTCACTTGGGGGGTATCTTGTGCTGTGATCTGATTGGCAAAATATTTTTTTATATTCAGTTTCCTGACATATTTTTCGATGTCAATAAATAATTCAAATTTATCTGCATTTTTACTAGGTGCATATTTTAATCCCTGATTGAGAACTTCTAACTCAACGTCAGAAAATTGGACCTCTGTCAGGTTGAACAAGCCTTGATTCAGTTGTCCCTTTTTCTTTTTCTTTCGACCTCTCCCTCTTTTTCCTCTCGGTTTATGGTATCTTGCGGTCCCCGAGTGGGGATTTGTGGGATACGATAGGGTTCCTTCCATCCCCTCCATTCCCCCTGGTATTGATTGGCATATTGATTTTGGTATGGGCCGGGTCTACCTCTAAAGTTACCCCTAAAAGTTCCTATAGGGGGCCTAGGGGGGTAGTGATTACGTTCTGGCCCATAGTGATTGTATTCACTGGATCTATTATCCATCTGTCCATATCCACCGTAGGTTGGCAATGGATATGGTGGTGGATAATATTGGCCATTGGATGGGCCTTGATTGGATCCTCTCTGGTTACCTAGTGGTTTCCCACTGTTAGATCTATTACCAGTTTTGGGGGTACTAGGTCCTCTAGTTGTTTTAACTGATTGGACCGGAACCTGATTATTGGTCTCCGAGGTATCCACCTCTGACTCTGTTAGTAATGTTTCTTGCCATTTATATACTTTATTTTGCTCAAAGTCCTTAATGTCCCTTTGATATTTTTTTATTTTTTTATTTTTGATCTCTCCGTCATATTTTGCCAGATGGCTCTGAAGTGTCTTAGCTTTTTCCACATATTCATTATTAGTACTGAATGGTTCCATCTTTTCCTTAAGGTCTGCGATTTTTGCTTGTACTAATACAGCTTTAGCCTTGTGCTTCTTAACCATAAGCTGCATGAGTTTTTGTTCGCAGGCATTAAAGAACTGGTACCATTCATCCAATGATTGTAAGTCCTCGGATCCCTCATTGGGGCTAATGTCCCATCTTAATCTTCTAGGGGTTAAATTGTGGCCAATATACATTTCAAATGAGGCCACATCCCACCACAACCTTATTTGTTTTTCCATATCTGCTTGTAATTGTTTAAACCCTCTCTCGAGGTCTAGATTGGGGCTCGGTGTCTGTTGAAACACTTCCTCTAGATTTATATGTCTCTCCTGCATAAAGTTGAATACGTCCATGCCTGCGTGGGTTGTTGGTATTAGCACAAAAAATGTTTTAATTAGTATTAGCCAATACAAATAGAAATGTGGGTATAGAAAACCCCAAGAAAAAGGGTTATCTCAACCCCGCGCTTGGAGGAGAGAAAACTATACAGTCCAAAAATATATATATTCAAAAAATAGCAATATATATATATATGAAATGTTTTAGTGTTAAGGTGATGAATAATGCGCTAATGAAGCACTAGTATATCATCCTTAATCAATTAAATATTAATTGACTACAGAAGCTGCTCCCTTTAAAATCCGTAGATTTGATGAATGGTAAGGTTTTGTATTTGGGGCGCTACAAATCTTATAACAAAAAAAGAGTAATTTATAAATAATATGAAATATGGAATATAACTCTCAGATGAGGTGTAAGCACCTCTAGTGTGGTGTAACGATCCCTGGTAAGAAGCTCATATAGAGTATTATTATTGATCTCCTAATAAATCAAAAATTGGTAGTGGATAATATAACAAAAACTTCATAGTGATGAAAAAAAACGAAGGAAACCGATTCCTATAATAGTGTCAGATAATTAACCAACAATTAGTGACACCCAGCAAGTCCAATATGAAAGACTAGCACCAAAAAATGACCTCTTGGTCGTGACCAAGTGCTAATTGAATATGTTCACACAATAGACATAAAATGAGACAATATTTAAGTGCTCCCACAAATAAACAGAATCATTCAATAAAAATATATAAAATAATCATATACAGTGTACCACAACTGTGATGAATAAGAATCACACTAAATGATAAAACAAAAACTCCTCCTTAGTAAAATCCAGATCCAGGACACACCAAATACCTGGACATGAATATGATAGGTGATAAAAAATATATATAGTGTCTCTAAACAATACAAAAAATCACCATAAAAACAAAATTATTATTTAAATCAAAAGTTCGTAGAATATTTGACATCAGTTGAGTGTTGAATTGCACTTTTTCTTAATAACTGTGAATCCCTTCACCGCATAGAAAAATTCTTCTTTCACCCAGGTGATAGCAATAGTAAAACTGGCCGCTTACCGGAAGGTGTTGATTGTTTTAACTAAAAAACAATCACATGCGCTTGTTACAGGACATAGCCTGTTTGGATACACCAAAGGGAAAAAACTTGGAGACACCTCCTCCTCCTCCTCTCAAATTAGCTCAGATCAGGTCATGGATGGGTATATATGTGGAATTGAAAAGACACTTCATAGTGTAATTTTGCTTTTTATTTTTAAAACAATATAACAAAAGAAAGCCAAATGGCCACTCACATTAACCGGTGCCCGCCCGGCACTGGGGCTGCTCGCCTTGATAAAACAGTGGTATGGTTTTTTGAATAGATAGCTCTCCCTCTGATGGATTCCTGGGCCGATCGGCGTGCGTGTCACCTCCTCGCGCCGTCAACCAACAGAGCCGGATATCCTGGGAAGCTTACGTTCAGTGTAGTGATCAGGTACCGCCTCCGACGTACGTTTCGTGATTCCGTCTTCAGGGGGGCGTACCTGATCACTTGGGGAATGCCTGATGATATAGTGTCTCCCATTGGCAAAACAGCCAATGAGAGACCTTGTGAACTGCGCAGCCTCAGTGCCAACTGGACTCCTCATTGCGGACCTGCCGCGCATGATATACATTTACTACATACATCGTTAAAAAATGCCTTAATACAACCTTAAAAACATATTTTTAGCTTTTTATTTATCAATCCTACCACTAATTTTTGACTGGATCATGATTTAATTAATAAAGTATTTGGTATTTGCACTTTCTGCAGTGTTTTTGATGTTAGGAAACAAAGGGCACGAAAAAAAAAACTTTTTATTCCTTATTTTTATTATGTTGGATTTTTATAATTACTTTTATGCCATCTTATTTAATCTTAGAGGTCTTTGTTCACTTGAATTATTTATTTAAATGTCACCTTTTCTATCGTTGTCGGGAACAACCAAACAACTTAAAAAAATTAAAAATATATATATATATAATAAAGGCGGCCTTATTCTGAGTGTTCCACTAGATGGCGCTCAAACTTTAGTTCTAGCTAATTTTTTGGCTAGTTATATTTTAAAAATTTATGCCAGAGAATGATTTTTATTTAGTTTAATGCTAATTCCCTTTGCATTTATTAACATTGGCATTAGAGTCTTTTAGTGTACCTTTAACAGATCATTTATCTCTATGAGGGTCACTTTAGAGTCACCTCTAATGGTTGATGGTGAAAGAGATTTTGATATGTAAGGAAAAAGAAAATTTTAATATGTAAAGAAAAAGAAAGTATTTTAATTTTTCTTTAGTAACAAAACTCTACCTTCCCTCCCCCCTCATGTGGTTCATATTCAGATTCTATTCATTTGTCAGAAAACAGTTCAGATCTAATTCTATGTTCATACCTAACGGTTGCATTGTGTTGAGTGTATATAGCCACTTTGTCTCGTTTTGGGAGACCTCTTTTCTCATATCTGTCCCCCTCCAGTGTCTTGAGACCTTATCGATCCCATAGAAACGACACTGGGTGGGGTCAGCATTGTGATATTTCTCGAAGTGTCTCGAAACACTGTGGTTGGGGAATTTTTTCTTTATGTTGGCTAAGTGTTCGTTTATTCTAATTTTAAGTTGTCTGGTAGTCCGGCCCACATATTGCATTGGGCACGGACACTCAAGAACATACGTCACATGGTCTGAGTGACAAGTGATTAGAGGTTTGATCTTATGTGTGTTCTTGGTTACGCATGATTTGAAATGCGAGATCTTTTTTTGGGTTCCTGGCTTCCTAGTCAGTCGGCATGCCTTACATCTTGTACAATAATGAAAGCCAGATCCCCCCAAGAAGGTGGTCACCTTCCTGGGGGGGTCTGGCACATTGGGAGCGATTTTGTTCCTCAATCCTGGAGCTCGTCTGTAAATGAATTTTGGTTGTTGTGTAATGTTTAGGTCCTTGTCTTGTAGCAAAATGGGCCAATGCTTCTTGAAAATTGCTTCGATTTGCCTATACTGCCTGTTATACCCTGTAATAAAGGCCAAAGAGCCCTTATATTCAGGTTTGGCTCTATTTATTAACAGGGTGTTTCTATCCATTTGTGATACCTGAGATACAGCTTTACTAAGGGTTTTATGATTATAACCCTTTTCCATAAAACGAGCTGTTAGTATTTGTGTTTGCTCTTGAAAGTCGCTAGAGGATACACAGTTGCGTTTCAAACGCATGTATTGCCCTTTTGGTATAGCTCCCAACCACCGTGGGTGGTGGCAACTATTTATGGGGACATAACCATTCCGGTCAGTGCTTTTAAAGAACGTCTTGGTGATAAAGAATTCTTCTCTGATGGTGATAGTTAAATCTAGGTAGTTTACTTCTTTACCCATATGTTCCATGGTGAACCTTAAGCCATAGGCATTTTTGTTCATTCCTATTAGATACCTCATAAACTCATCAACATTCCCCTTCCAGAAGAGGATGATATCGTCTATGTACCTTTTGTAAAACATAAGCGACTCGTTTCGTTGGTTGAAAATGGTCTCAGATTCCCACTTGTTGAGGACGATATTTGCCACGCTTGGGGCATAACGTGCCCCCATAGCTACGCCCCCTACTTGATTAAAAAAATCGTTGTTCGCCCAAAAGTAATTGTTACCCATTGTTACATTTAGACCTTTGACCAGATATCTAATTTGTGCCCTCTTCAGCTTGGATTGCCTTATTAGAGCCCATTCAACTGCCACCAGTGCGTCAGCATGTCTGATGTTAGTATATAGGGATTCTATGTCCACAGTAACCATGACGGTATTAGGTGTGGCTTTTAATTGTTGTAATAAGACTAGTAATTCTCGGCTGTCTTTTAAATAAGAGGGACTCAATGACACAAGAGGTTTGAGGAAACAATCCAAATACTCCCCCAGCCGGGAGAATAAAGAATTGATTCCGCTAATAATTGGCCGCCCCGGTGGATGGTCTTTATTTTTGTGTATTTTCGGTAATAGATATAGTACCGGAGTTTTTGGGGCCTGCGGAACCAAATAAACCGCCTCTTTCTTATTCAGGAACTGTTTGGACACTCCTTCTTTTACCCACTCATTTAGTAAAGTCTTTAACTTAGGCGTTGGATCCCCCCTCAGTTTTTGATAAGTGGTGGGGTCTTGTAACTGCCTATTCATTTCCTGGTAATAATATTCGCGTGTCATAATGACCAAACCCCCCCCTTTATCTGCTGCCCTGACAACAATTTCCTTGTTATCCTCAATGGATTTTATCCCTTCCCATATTTTTGCTGTATCGGCGTATTTTTTAATCTCTAGATTTTTTACATCATTCTGAACCATGCTTTTAAACACTTCTATGTGATGGTGTTTACCTTTTTGGGGGTTGAAGGTAGAATTGTTTCTTAGATTAGTATGTATAAATGGATGTGTCACTTGGGGGGTATCTTGTGCTGTGATCTGATTGGCAAAATATTTTTTTATATTCAGTTTCCTGACATATTTTTCGATGTCAATAAATAATTCAAATTTATCTGCATTTTTACTAGGTGCATATTTTAATCCCTGATTGAGAACTTCTAACTCAACGTCAGAAAATTGGACCTCTGTCAGGTTGAACAAGCCTTGATTCAGTTGTCCCTTTTTCTTTTTCTTTCGACCTCTCCCTCTTTTTCCTCTCGGTTTATGGTATCTTGCGGTCCCCGAGTGGGGATTTGTGGGATACGATAGGGTTCCTTCCATCCCCTCCATTCCCCCTGGTATTGATTGGCATATTGATTTTGGTATGGGCCGGGTCTACCTCTAAAGTTACCCCTAAAAGTTCCTCTAGGGGGCCTAGGGGGGTAGTGATTACGTTCTGGCCCATAGTGATTGTATTCACTGGATCTATTATCCATCTGTCCATATCCACCGTAGGTTGGCAATGGATATGGTGGTGGATAATATTGGCCATTGGATGGGCCTTGATTGGATCCTCTCTGGTTACCTAGTGGTTTCCCACTGTTAGATCTATTACCAGTTTTGGGGGTACTAGGTCCTCTAGTTGTTTTAACTGATTGGACCGGAACCTGATTATTGGTCTCCGAGGTATCCACCTCTGACTCTGTTAGTAATGTTTCTTGCCATTTATATACTTTATTTTGCTCAAAGTCCTTAATGTCCCTTTGATATTTTTTTATTTTTTTATTTTTGATCTCTCCGTCATATTTTGCCAGATGGCTCTGAAGTGTCTTAGCTTTTTCCACATATTCATTATTAGTACTGAATGGTTCCATCTTTTCCTTAAGGTCTGCGATTTTTGCTTGTACTAATACAGCTTTAGCCTTGCGCTTCTTAACCATAAGCTGCATGAGTTTTTGTTCGCAGGCATTAAAGAACTGGTACCATTCATCCAATGATTGTAAGTCCTCGGATCCCTCATTGGGGCTAATGTCCCATCTTAATCTTCTAGGGGTTAAATTGTGGCCAATATACATTTCAAATGAGGCCACATCCCACCACAACCTTATTTGTTTTTCCATATCTGCTTGTAATTGTTTAAACCCTCTCTCGAGGTCTAGATTGGGGCTCGGTGTCTGTTGAAACACTTCCTCTAGATTTATATGTCTCTCCTGCATAAAGTTGAATACGTCCATGCCTGCGTGGGTTGTTGGCATTAGCACAAAAAATGTTTTAATTAGTATTAGCCAATACAAATAGAAATGTGGGTATAGAAAACCCCAAGAAAAAGGGTTATCTCAACCCCGCGCTTGGAGGAGAGAAAACTATACAGTCCAAAAATATATATATTCAAAAAATAGCAATATATATATATATGAAATGTTTTAGTGTTAAGGTGATGAATAATGCGCTAATGAAGCACTAGTATATCATCCTTAATCAATTAAATATTAATTGACTACAGAAGCTGCTCCCTTTAAAATCCGTAGATTTGATGAATGGTAAGGTTTTGTATTTGGGGCGCTACAAATCTTATAACAAAAAAAGAGTAATTTATAAATAATATGAAATATGGAATATAACTCTCAGATGAGGTGTAAGCACCTCTAGTGTGGTGTAACGATCCCTGGTAAGAAGCTCATATAGAGTATTATTATTGATCTCCTAATAAATCAAAAATTGGTAGTGGATAATATAACAAAAACTTCATATAGTGATGAAAAAAAACGAAGGAAACCGATTCCTATAATAGTGTCAGATAATTAACCAACAATTAGTGACACCCAGCAAGTCCAATATGAAAGACTAGCACCAAAAAATGACCTCTTGGTCGTGACCAAGTGCTAATTGAATATGTTCACACAATAGACATAAAATGAGACAATATTTAAGTGCTCCCACAAATAAACAGAATCATTCAATAAAAATATAAAAAATAATCATATACAGTGTACCACAACTGTGATGAATAAGAATCACACTAAATGATAAAACAAAAACTCCTCCTTAGTAAAATCCAGATCCAGGACACACCAAATACCTGGACATGAATATGATAGGTGATAAAAAATATATATAGTGTCTCTAAACAATACAAAAAATCACCATAAAAACAAAATTATTATTTAAATCAAAAGTTCGTAGAATATTTGACATCAGTTGAGTGTTGAATTGCACTTTTTCTTAATAACTGTGAATCCCTTCACCGCATAGAAAAATTCTTCTTTCACCCAGGTGATAGCAATAGTAAAACTGGCCTCTTACCGGAAGGTGTTGATTGTTTTAACTAAAAAACAATCACATGCGCTTGTTACAGGACATAGCCTGTTTGGATACACCAAAGGGAAAAAACTTGGAGACACCTCCTCCTCCTCCTCTCAAATTAGCTCAGATCAGGTCATGGATGGGTATATATGTGGAATTGAAAAGACACTTCATAGTGTAATTTTGCTTTTTATTTTTAAAACAATATAACAAAAGAAAGCCAAATGGCCACTCACATTAACCGGTGCCCGCCCGGCACTGGGGCTGCTCGCCTTGATAAAACAGTGGTATGGTTTTTTGAATAGATAGCTCTCCCTCTGATGGATTCCTGGGCCGATCGGCGTGCGTGTCACCTCCTCGCGCCGTCAACCAACAGAGCCGGATATCCTGGGAAGCTTACGTTCAGTGTAGTGATCAGGTACCGCCTCCGACGTACGTTTCGTGATTCCGTCTTCAGGGGGGCGTACCTGATCACTTGGGGAATGCCTGATGATATAGTGTCTCCCATTGGCAAAACAGCCAATGAGAGACCTTGTGAACTGCGCAGCCTCAGTGCCAACTGGACTCCTCATTGCGGACCTGCCGCGCATGATATACATTTACTACATACATCGTTAAAAAATGCCTTAATACAACCTTAAAAACATATATTTAGCTTTTTATTTATCAATCCTACCACTAATTTTTGACTGGATCATGATTTAATTAATAAAGTATTTGGTATTTGCACTTTCTGCAGTGTTTTTGATGTTAGGAAACAAAGGGCACGAAAAAAAACTTTTTATTCCTTATTTTTATTATGTTGGATTTTTATAATTATTTTTATGCCATCTTATTTAATCTTAGAGGTCTTTGTTCACTTGAATTATTTATTTAAATGTCACCTTTTCTATCGTTGTCGGGAACAACCAAACAACTTAAAAAAATTAAAAAATATATATATATAATAAAGGCGGCCTTATTCTGAGTGTTCCACTAGATGGCGCTCAAACTTTAGTTCTAGCTAATTTTTTGGCTAGTTATATTTTAAAAATTTATGCCAGAGAATGATTTTTATTTAGTTTAATGCTAATTCCCTTTGCATTTATTAACATTGGCATTAGAGTCTTTTAGTGTACCTTTAACAGATCATTTATCTCTATGAGGGTCACTTTAGAGTCACCTCTAATGGTTGATGGTGAAAGAGATTTTGATATGTAAGGAAAAAGAAAATTTTAATATGTAAAGAAAAAGAAAGTATTTTAATTTTTCTTTAGTAACAAAACTCTACCTTCCCTCCCCCCTCATGTGGTTCATATTCAGATTCTATTCATTTGTCAGAAAACAGTTCAGATCTAATTCTATGTTCATACCTAACGGTTGCATTGTGTTGAGTGTATATAGCCACTTTGTCTCGTTTTGGGAGACCTCTTTTCTCATATCTGTCCCCCTCCAGTGTCTTGAGACCTTATCGATCCCATAGAAACGACACTGGGTGGGGTCAGCATTGTGATATTTCTCGAAGTGTCTCGAAACACTGTGGTTGGGGAATTTTTTCTTTATGTTGGCTAAGTGTTCGTTTATTCTAATTTTAAGTTGTCTGGTAGTCCGGCCCACATATTGCATTGGGCACGGACACTCAAGAACATACGTCACATGGTCTGAGTGACAAGTGATTAGAGGTTTGATCTTATGTGTGTTCTTGGTTACGCATGATTTGAAATGCGAGATCTTTTTTTGGGTTCCTGGCTTCCTAGTCAGTCGGCATGCCTTACATCTTGTACAATAATGAAAGCCAGATCCCCCCAAGAAGGTGGTCACCTTCCTGGGGGGGTCTGGCACATTGGGAGCGATTTTGTTCCTCAATCCTGGAGCTCGTCTGTAAATGAATTTTGGTTGTTGTGTAATGTTTAGGTCCTTGTCTTGTAGCAAAATGGGCCAATGCTTCTTGAAAATTGCTTCGATTTGGGAGACACTATATCATCAGGCATTCCCCAAGTGATCAGGTACGCCCCCCTGAAGACGGAATCACGAAACGTACGTCGGAGGCGGTACCTGATCACTACACTGAACGTAAGCTTCCCAGGATATCCGGCTCTGTTGGTTGACGGCGCAAGGAGGTGACACGCACGCCGATCGGCCCAGGAATCCA
This sequence comes from Lithobates sylvaticus, assembly GCA_028564925.1. Taxonomy (NCBI): domain Eukaryota; kingdom Metazoa; phylum Chordata; class Amphibia; order Anura; family Ranidae; genus Lithobates; species Lithobates sylvaticus. The sequence continues at coordinate 347,172,116 of CM053027.1, read as the reverse complement.
TCAGAGGGAGAGCTATCTATTCAAAAAACCATACCACTGTTTTATCAAGGCGAGCAGCCCCAGTGCCGGGCGGGCACCGGTTAATGTGAGTGGCCATTTGGCTTTCTTTTGTTATATTGTTTTAAAAATAAAAAGCAAAATTACACTATGAAGTGTCTTTTCAATTCCACATATATACCCATCCATGACCTGATCTGAGCTAATTTGAGAGGAGGAGGAGGAGGTGTCTCCAAGTTTTTTCCCTTTGGTGTATCCAAACAGGCTATGTCCTGTAACAAGCGCATGTGATTGTTTTTTAGTTAAAACAATCAACACCTTCCGGTAAGCGGCCAGTTTTACTATTGCTATCACCTGGGTGAAAGAAGAATTTTTCTATGCGGTGAAGGGATTCACAGTTATTAAGAAAAAGTGCAATTCAACACTCAACTGATGTCAAATATTCTACGAACTTTTGATTTAAATAATAATTTTGTTTTTATGGTGATTTTTTGTATTGTTTAGAGACACTATATATATTTTTTATCACCTATCATATTCATGTCCAGGTATTTGGTGTGTCCTGGATCTGGATTTTACTAAGGAGGAGTTTTTGTTTTATCATTTAGTGTGATTCTTATTCATCACAGTTGTGGTACACTGTATATGATTATTTTTTATATTTTTATTGAATGATTCTGTTTATTTGTGGGAGCACTTAAATATTGTCTCATTTTATGTCTATTGTGTGAACATATTCAATTAGCACTTGGTCACGACCAAGAGGTAATTTTTTGGTGCTAGTCTTTCATATTGGACTTGCTGGGTGTCACTAATTGTTGGTTAATTATCTGACACTATTATAGGAATCGGTTTCCTTCGTTTTTTTTCATCACTATATGAAGTTTTTTGTTATATTATCCACTACCAATTTTTGATTTATTAGGAGATCAATAATAATACTCTATATGAGCTTCTTACCAGGGATCGTTACACCACACTAGAGGTGCTTACACCTCATCTGAGAGTTATATTCCATATTTCATATTATTTATAAATTACTCTTTTTTTGTTATAAGATTTGTAGCGCCCCAAATACAAAACCTTACCATTCATCAAATCTACGGATTTTAAAGGGAGCAGCTTCTGTAGTCAATTAATATTTAATTGATTAAGGATGATATACTAGTGCTTCATTAGCGCATTATTCATCACCTTAACACTAAAACATTTCATATATATATATATTGCTATTTTTTGAATATATATATTTTTGGACTGTATAGTTTTCTCTCCTCCAAGCGCGGGGTTGAGATAACCCTTTTTCTTGGGGTTTTCTATACCCACATTTCTATTTGTATTGGCTAATACTAATTAAAACATTTTTTGTGCTAATACCAACAACCCACGCAGGCATGGACGTATTCAACTTTATGCAGGAGAGACATATAAATCTAGAGGAAGTGTTTCAACAGACACCGAGCCCCAATCTAGACCTCGAGAGAGGGTTTAAACAATTACAAGCAGATATGGAAAAACAAATAAGGTTGTGGTGGGATGTGGCCTCATTTGAAATGTATATTGGCCACAATTTAACCCCTAGAAGATTAAGATGGGACATTAGCCCCAATGAGGGATCCGAGGACTTACAATCATTGGATGAATGGTACCAGTTCTTTAATGCCTGCGAACAAAAACTCATGCAGCTTATGGTTAAGAAGCGCAAGGCTAAAGCTGTATTAGTACAAGCAAAAATCGCAGACCTTAAGGAAAAGATGGAACCATTCAGTACTAATAATGAATATGTGGAAAAAGCTAAGACACTTCAGAGCCATCTGGCAAAATATGACGGAGAGATCAAAAATAAAAAAATAAAAAAATATCAAAGGGACATTAAGGACTTTGAGCAAAATAAAGTATATAAATGGCAAGAAACATTACTAACAGAGTCAGAGGTGGATACCTCGGAGACCAATAATCAGGTTCCGGTCCAATCAGTTAAAACAACTAGAGGACCTAGTACCCCCAAAACTGGTAATAGATCTAACAGTGGGAAACCACTAGGTAACCAGAGAGGATCCAATCAAGGCCCATCCAATGGCCAATATTATCCACCACCATATCCATTGCCAACCTACGGTGGATATGGACAGATGGATAATAGATCCAGTGAATACAATCACTATGGGCCAGAACGTAATCACTACCCCCCTAGGCCCCCTAGAGGAACTTTTAGGGGTAACTTTAGAGGTAGACCCGGCCCATACCAAAATCAATATGCCAATCAATACCAGGGGGAATGGAGGGGATGGAAGGAACCCTATCGTATCCCACAAATCCCCACTCGGGGACCGCAAGATACCATAAACCGAGAGGAAAAAGAGGGAGAGGTCGAAAGAAAAAGAAAAAGGGACAACTGAATCAAGGCTTGTTCAACCTGACAGAGGTCCAATTTTCTGACGTTGAGTTAGAAGTTCTCAATCAGGGATTAAAATATGCACCTAGTAAAAATGCAGATAAATTTGAATTATTTATTGACATCGAAAAATATGTCAGGAAACTGAATATAAAAAAATATTTTGCCAATCAGATCACAGCACAAGATACCCCCCAAGTGACACATCCATTTATACATACTAATCTAAGAAACAATTCTACCTTCAACCCCCAAAAAGGTAAACACCATCACATAGAAGTGTTTAAAAGCATGGTTCAGAATGATGTAAAAAATCTAGAGATTAAAAAATACGCCGATACAGCAAAAATATGGGAAGGGATAAAATCCATTGAGGATAACAAGGAAATTGTTGTCAGGGCAGCAGATAAAGGGGGGGGTTTGGTCATTATGACACGCGAATATTATTACCAGGAAATGAATAGGCAGTTACAAGACCCCACCACTTATCAAAAACTGAGGGGGGATCCAACGCCTAAGTTAAAGACTTTACTAAATGAGTGGGTAAAAGAAGGAGTGTCCAAACAGTTCCTGAATAAGAAAGAGGCGGTTTATTTGGTTCCGCAGGCCCCAAAAACTCCGGTACTATATCTATTACCGAAAATACACAAAAATAAAGACCATCCACCGGGGCGGCCAATTATTAGCGGAATCAATTCTTTATTCTCCCGGCTGGGGGAGTATTTGGATTGTTTCCTCAAACCTCTTGTGTCATTGAGTCCCTCTTATTTAAAAGACAGCCGAGAATTACTAGTCTTATTACAACAATTAAAAGCCACACCTAATACCGTCATGGTTACTGTGGACATAGAATCCCTATATACTAACATCAGACATGCTGACGCACTGGTGGCAGTTGAATGGGCTCTAATAAGGCAATCCAAGCTGAAGAGGGCACAAATTAGATATCTGGTCAAAGGTCTAAATGTAACAATGGGTAACAATTACTTTTGGGCGAACAACGATTTTTTTAATCAAGTAGGGGGCGTAGCTATGGGGGCACGTTATGCCCCAAGCGTGGCAAATATCGTCCTCAACAAGTGGGAATCTGAGACCATTTTCAACCAACGAAACGAGTCGCTTATGTTTTACAAAAGGTACATAGACGATATCATCCTCTTCTGGAAGGGGAATGTTGATGAGTTTATGAGGTATCTAATAGGAATGAACAAAAATGCCTATGGCTTAAGGTTCACCATGGAACATATGGGTAAAGAAGTAAACTACCTAGATTTAACTATCACCATCAGAGAAGAATTCTTTATCACCAAGACGTTCTTTAAAAGCACTGACCGGAATGGTTATGTCCCCATAAATAGTTGCCACCACCCACGGTGGTTGGGAGCTATACCAAAAGGGCAATACATGCGTTTGAAACGCAACTGTGTATCCTCTAGCGACTTTCAAGAGCAAACACAAATACTAACAGCTCGTTTTATGGAAAAGGGTTATAATCATAAAACCCTTAGTAAAGCTGTATCTCAGGTATCACAAATGGATAGAAACACCCTGTTAATAAATAGAGCCAAACCTGAATATAAGGGCTCTTTGGCCTTTATTACAGGGTATAACAGGCAGTATAGGCAAATCGAAGCAATTTTCAAGAAGCATTGGCCCATTTTGCTACAAGACAAGGACCTAAACATTACACAACAACCAAAATTCATTTACAGACGAGCTCCAGGATTGAGGAACAAAATCGCTCCCAATGTGCCAGACCCCCCCAGGAAGGTGACCACCTTCTTGGGGGGATCTGGCTTTCATTATTGTACAAGATGTAAGGCATGCCGACTGACTAGGAAGCCAGGAACCCAAAAAAAGATCTCGCATTTCAAATCATGCGTAACCAAGAACACACATAAGATCAAACCTCTAATCACTTGTCACTCAGACCATGTGACGTATGTTCTTGAGTGTCCGTGCCCAATGCAATATGTGGGCCGGACTACCAGACAACTTAAAATTAGAATAAACGAACACTTAGCCAACATAAAGAAAAAATTCCCCAACCACAGTGTTTCGAGACACTTCGAGAAATATCACAATGCTGACCCCACCCAGTGTCGTTTCTATGGGATCGATAAGGTCTCAAGACACTGGAGGGGGACAGATATGAGAAAAGAGGTCTCCCAAAACGAGACAAAGTGGCTATATACACTCAACACAATGCAACCGTTAGGTATGAACATAGAATTAGATCTGAACTGTTTTCTGACAAATGAATAGAATCTGAATATGAACCACATGAGGGGGGAGGGAAGGTAGAGTTTTGTTACTAAAGAAAAATTAAAATACTTTCTTTTTCTTTACATATTAAAATTTTCTTTTTCCTTACATATCAAAATCTCTTTCACCATCAACCATTAGAGGTGACTCTAAAGTGACCCTCATAGAGATAAATGATCTGTTAAAGGTACACTAAAAGACTCTAATGCCAATGTTAATAAATGCAAAGGGAATTAGCATTAAACTAAATAAAAATCATTCTCTGGCATAAATTTTTAAAATATAACTAGCCAAAAAATTAGCTAGAACTAAAGTTTGAGCGCCATCTAGTGGAACACTCAGAATAAGGCCGCCTTTATTATATATATATATTTTTTAATTTTTTTAAGTTGTTTGGTTGTTCCCGACAACGATAGAAAAGGTGACATTTAAATAAATAATTCAAGTGAACAAAGACCTCTAAGATTAAATAAGATGGCATAAAAATAATTATAAAAATCCAACATAATAAAAATAAGGAATAAAAAGTTTTTTTTCGTGCCCTTTGTTTCCTAACATCAAAAACACTGCAGAAAGTGCAAATACCAAATACTTTATTAATTAAATCATGATCCAGTCAAAAATTAGTGGTAGGATTGATAAATAAAAAGCTAAATATATGTTTTTAAGGTTGTATTAAGGCATTTTTTAACGATGTATGTAGTAAATGTATATCATGCGCGGCAGGTCCGCAATGAGGAGTCCAGTTGGCACTGAGGCTGCGCAGTTCACAAGGTCTCTCATTGGCTGTTTTGCCAATGGGAGACACTATATCATCAGGCATTCCCCAAGTGATCAGGTATGCCCCCCTGAAGACGGAATCACGAAACGTACGTCGGAGGCAGTACCTGATCACTACACTGAACGTAAGCTTCCCAGGATATCCGGCTCTGTTGGTTGACGGCGCGAGGAGGTGACACGCACGCCGATCGGCCCAGGAATCCATCAGAGGGAGAGCTATCTATTCAAAAAACCATACCACTGTTTTATCAAGGCGAGCAGCCCCAGTGCCGGGCGGGCACCGGTTAATGTGAGTGGCCATTTGGCTTTCTTTTGTTATATTGTTTTAAAAATAAAAAGCAAAATTACACTATGAAGTGTCTTTTCAATTCCACATATATACCCATCCATGACCTGATCTGAGCTAATTTGAGAGGAGGAGGAGGAGGTGTCTCCAAGTTTTTTCCCTTTGGTGTATCCAAACAGGCTATGTCCTGTAACAAGCGCATGTGATTGTTTTTTAGTTAAAACAATCAACACCTTCCGGTAAGCGGCCAGTTTTACTATTGCTATCACCTGGGTGAAAGAAGAATTTTTCTATGCGGTGAAGGGATTCACAGTTATTAAGAAAAAGTGCAATTCAACACTTAACTGATGTCAAATATTCTACGAACTTTTGATTTAAATAATAATTTTGTTTTTATGGTGATTTTTTGTATTGTTTAGAGACACTATATATATTTTTTATCACCTATCATATTCATGTCCAGGTATTTGGTGTGTCCTGGATCTGGATTTTACTAAGGAGGAGTTTTTGTTTTATCATTTAGTGTGATTCTTATTCATCACAGTTGTGGTACACTGTATATGATTATTTTTTATATTTTTATTGAATGATTCTGTTTATCTGTGGGAGCACTTAAATATTGTCTCATTTTATGTCTATTGTGTGAACATATTCAATTAGCACTTGGTCACGACCAAGAGGTCATTTTTTGGTGCTAGTCTTTCATATTGGACTTGCTGGGTGTCACTAATTGTTGGTTAATTATCTGACACTATTATAGGAATCGGTTTCCTTCGTTTTTTTTTCATCACTATATGAAGTTTTTGTTATATTATCCACTACCAATTTTTGATTTATTAGGAGATCAATAATAATACTCTATATGAGCTTCTTACCAGGGATCGTTACACCACACTAGAGGTGCTTACACCTCATCTGAGAGTTATATTCCATATTTCATATTATTTATAAATTACTCTTTTTTTGTTATAAGATTTGTAGCGCCCCAAATACAAAACCTTACCATTCATCAAATCTACGGATTTTAAAGGGAGCAGCTTCTGTAGTCAATTAATATTTAATTGATTAAGGATGATATACTAGTGCTTCATTAGCGCATTATTCATCACCTTAACACTAAAACATTTCATATATATATATATTGCTATTTTTTGAATATATATATTTTTGGACTGTATAGTTTTCTCTCCTCCAAGCGCGGGGTTGAGATAACCCTTTTTCTTGGGGTTTTCTATACCCACATTTCTATTTGTATTGGCTAATACTAATTAAAACATTTTTTGTGCTAATACCAACAACCCACGCAGGCATGGACGTATTCAACTTTATGCAGGAGAGACATATAAATCTAGAGGAAGTGTTTCAACAGACACCGAGCCCCAATCTAGACCTCGAGAGAGGGTTTAAACAATTACAAGCAGATATGGAAAAACAAATAAGGTTGTGGTGGGATGTGGCCTCATTTGAAATGTATATTGGCCACAATTTAACCCCTAGAAGATTAAGATGGGACATTAGCCCCAATGAGGGATCCGAGGACTTACAATCATTGGATGAATGGTACCAGTTCTTTAATGCCTGCGAACAAAAACTCATGCAGCTTATGGTTAAGAAGCGCAAGGCTAAAGCTGTATTAGTACAAGCAAAAATCGCAGACCTTAAGGAAAAGATGGAACCATTCAGTACTAATAATGAATATGTGGAAAAAGCTAAGACACTTCAGAGCCATCTGGCAAAATATGACGGAGAGATCAAAAATAAAAAAATAAAAAAATATCAAAGGGACATTAAGGACTTTGAGCAAAATAAAGTATATAAATGGCAAGAAACATTACTAACAGAGTCAGAGGTGGATACCTCGGAGACCAATAATCAGGTTCCGGTCCAATCAGTTAAAACAACTAGAGGACCTAGTACCCCCAAAACTGGTAATAGATCTAACAGTGGGAAACCACTAGGTAACCAGAGAGGATCCAATCAAGGCCCATCCAATGGCCAATATTATCCACCACCATATCCATTGCCAACCTACGGTGGATATGGACAGATGGATAATAGATCCAGTGAATACAATCACTATGGGCCAGAACGTAATCACTACCCCCCTAGGCCCCCTAGAGGAACTTTTAGGGGTAACTTTAGAGGTAGACCCGGCCCATACCAAAATCAATATGCCAATCAATACCAGGGGGAATGGAGGGGATGGAAGGAACCCTATCGTATCCCACAAATCCCCACTCGGGGACCGCAAGATACCATAAACCGAGAGGAAAAAGAGGGAGAGGTCGAAAGAAAAAGAAAAAGGGACAACTGAATCAAGGCTTGTTCAACCTGACAGAGGTCCAATTTTCTGACGTTGAGTTAGAAGTTCTCAATCAGGGATTAAAATATGCACCTAGTAAAAATGCAGATAAATTTGAATTATTTATTGACATCGAAAAATATGTCAGGAAACTGAATATAAAAAAATATTTTGCCAATCAGATCACAGCACAAGATACCCCCCAAGTGACACATCCATTTATACATACTAATCTAAGAAACAATTCTACCTTCAACCCCCAAAAAGGTAAACACCATCACATAGAAGTGTTTAAAAGCATGGTTCAGAATGATGTAAAAAATCGAGAGATTAAAAAATACGCCGATACAGCAAAAATATGGGAAGGGATAAAATCCATTGAGGATAACAAGGAAATTGTTGTCAGGGCAGCAGATAAAGGGGGGGGTTTGGTCATTATGACACGCGAATATTATTACCAGGAAATGAATAGGCAGTTACAAGACCCCACCACTTATCAAAAACTGAGGGGGGATCCAACGCCTAAGTTAAAGACTTTACTAAATGAGTGGGTAAAAGAAGGAGTGTCCAAACAGTTCCTGAATAAGAAAGAGGCGGTTTATTTGGTTCCGCAGGCCCCAAAAACTCCGGTACTATATCTATTACCGAAAATACACAAAAATAAAGACCATCCACCGGGGCGGCCAATTATTAGCGGAATCAATTCTTTATTCTCCCGGCTGGGGGAGTATTTGGATTGTTTCCTCAAACCTCTTGTGTCATTGAGTCCCTCTTATTTAAAAGACAGCCGAGAATTACTAGTCTTATTACAACAATTAAAAGCCACACCTAATACCGTCATGGTTACTGTGGACATAGAATCCCTATATACTAACATCAGACATGCTGACGCACTGGTGGCAGTTGAATGGGCTCTAATAAGGCAATCCAAGCTGAAGAGGGCACAAATTAGATATCTGGTCAAAGGTCTAAATGTAACAATGGGTAACAATTACTTTTGGGCGAACAACGATTTTTTTAATCAAGTAGGGGGCGTAGCTATGGGGGCACGTTATGCCCCAAGCGTGGCAAATATCGTCCTCAACAAGTGGGAATCTGAGACCATTTTCAACCAACGAAACGAGTCGCTTATGTTTTACAAAAGGTACATAGACGATATCATCCTCTTCTGGAAGGGGAATGTTGATGAGTTTATGAGGTATCTAATAGGAATGAACAAAAATGCCTATGGCTTAAGGTTCACCATGGAACATATGGGTAAAGAAGTAAACTACCTAGATTTAACTATCACCATCAGAGAAGAATTCTTTATCACCAAGACGTTCTTTAAAAGCACTGACCGGAATGGTTATGTCCCCATAAATAGTTGCCACCACCCACGGTGGTTGGGAGCTATACCAAAAGGGCAATACATGCGTTTGAAACGCAACTGTGTATCCTCTAGCGACTTTCAAGAGCAAACACAAATACTAACAGCTCGTTTTATGGAAAAGGGTTATAATCATAAAACCCTTAGTAAAGCTGTATCTCAGGTATCACAAATGGATAGAAACACCCTGTTAATAAATAGAGCCAAACCTGAATATAAGGGCTCTTTGGCCTTTATTACAGGGTATAACAGGCAGTATAGGCAAATCGAAGCAATTTTCAAGAAGCATTGGCCCATTTTGCTACAAGACAAGGACCTAAACATTACACAACAACCAAAATTCATTTACAGACGAGCTCCAGGATTGAGGAACAAAATCGCTCCCAATGTGCCAGACCCCCCCAGGAAGGTGACCACCTTCTTGGGGGGATCTGGCTTTCATTATTGTACAAGATGTAAGGCATGCCGACTGACTAGGAAGCCAGGAACCCAAAAAAAGATCTCGCATTTCAAATCATGCGTAACCAAGAACACACATAAGATCAAACCTCTAATCACTTGTCACTCAGACCATGTGACGTATGTTCTTGAGTGTCCGTGCCCAATGCAATATGTGGGCCGGACTACCAGACAACTTAAAATTAGAATAAACGAACACTTAGCCAACATAAAGAAAAAATTCCCCAACCACAGTGTTTCGAGACACTTCGAGAAATATCACAATGCTGACCCCACCCAGTGTCGTTTCTATGGGATCGATAAGGTCTCAAGACACTGGAGGGGGACAGATATGAGAAAAGAGGTCTCCCAAAACGAGACAAAGTGGCTATATACACTCAACACAATGCAACCGTTAGGTATGAACATAGAATTAGATCTGAACTGTTTTCTGACAAATGAATAGAATCTGAATATGAACCACATGAGGGGGGAGGGAAGGTAGAGTTTTGTTACTAAAGAAAAATTAAAATACTTTCTTTTTCTTTACATATTAAAATTTTCTTTTTCCTTACATATCAAAATCTCTTTCACCATCAACCATTAGAGGTGACTCTAAAGTGACCCTCATAGAGATAAATGATCTGTTAAAGGTACACTAAAAGACTCTAATGCCAATGTTAATAAATGCAAAGGGAATTAGCATTAAACTAAATAAAAATCATTCTCTGGCATAAATTTTTAAAATATAACTAGCCAAAAAATTAGCTAGAACTAAAGTTTGAGCGCCATCTAGTGGAACACTCAGAATAAGGCCGCCTTTATTATATATATATATTTTTTAATTTTTTTAAGTTGTTTGGTTGTTCCCGACAACGATAGAAAAGGTGACATTTAAATAAATAATTCAAGTGAACAAAGACCTCTAAGATTAAATAAGATGGCATAAAAATAAAAATAAGGAATAAAAAGTTTTTTTTTTCGTGCCCTTTGTTTCCTAACATCAAAAACACTGCAGAAAGTGCAAATACCAAATACTTTATTAATTAAATCATGATCCAGTCAAAAATTAGTGGTAGGATTGATAAATAAAAAGCTAAATATATGTTTTTAAGGTTGTATTAAGGCATTTTTTAACGATGTATGTAGTAAATGTATATCATGCGCGGCAGGTCCGCAATGAGGAGTCCAGTTGGCACTGAGGCTGCGCAGTTCACAAGGTCTCTCATTGGCTGTTTTGCCAATGGGAGACACTATATCATCAGGCATTCCCCAAGTGATCAGGTACGCCCCCCTGAAGACGGAATCACGAAACGTACGTCGGAGGCGGTACCTGATCACTACACTGAACGTAAGCTTCCCAGGATATCCGGCTCTGTTGGTTGACGGCGCGAGGAGGTGACACGCACGCCGATCGGCCCAGGAATCCATCAGAGGGAGAGCTATCTATTCAAAAAACCATACCACTGTTTTATCAAGGCGAGCAGCCCCAGTGCCGGGCGGGCACCGGTTAATGTGAGTGGCCATTTGGCTTTCTTTTGTTATATTGTTTTAAAAATAAAAAGCAAAATTACACTATGAAGTGTCTTTTCAATTCCACATATATACCCATCCATGACCTGATCTGAGCTAATTTGAGAGGAGGAGGTGTCTCCAAGTTTTTTCCCTTTGGTGTATCCAAACAGGCTATGTCCTGTAACAAGCGCATGTGATTGTTTTTTAGTTAAAACAATCAACACCTTCCGGTAAGCGGCCAGTTTTACTATTGCTATCACCTGGGTGAAAGAAGAATTTTTCTATGCGGTGAAGGGATTCACAGTTATTAAGAAAAAGTGCAATTCAACACTCAACTGATGTCAAATATTCTACGAACTTTTGATTTAAATAATAATTTTGTTTTTATGGTGATTTTTTGTATTGTTTAGAGACACTATATATATTTTTTATCACCTATCATATTCATGTCCAGGTATTTGGTGTGTCCTGGATCTGGATTTTACTAAGGAGGAGTTTTTGTTTTATCATTTAGTGTGATTCTTATTCATCACAGTTGTGGTACACTGTATATGATTATTTTTTATATTTTTATTGAATGATTCTGTTTATTTGTGGGAGCACTTAAATATTGTCTCATTTTATGTCTATTGTGTGAACATATTCAATTAGCACTTGGTCACGACCAAGAGGTCATTTTTTGGTGCTAGTCTTTCATATTGGACTTGCTGGGTGTCACTAATTGTTGGTTAATTATCTGACACTATTATAGGAATCGGTTTCCTTCGTTTTTTTTTTTTTTTTTTTTCATCACTATATGAAGTTTTTGTTATATTATCCACTACCAATTTTTGATTTATTAGGAGATCAATAATAATACTCTATATGAGCTTCTTACCAGGGATCGTTACACCACACTAGAGGTGCTTACACCTCATCTGAGAGTTATATTCCATATTTCATATTATTTATAAATTACTCTTTTTTTGTTATAAGATTTGTAGCGCCCCAAATACAAAACCTTACCATTCATCAAATCTACGGATTTTAAAGGGAGCAGCTTCTGTAGTCAATTAATATTTAATTGATTAAGGATGATATACTAGTGCTTCATTAGCGCATTATTCATCACCTTAACACTAAAACATTTCATATATATATATATTGCTATTTTTTGAATATATATATTTTTGGACTGTATAGTTTTCTCTCCTCCAAGCGCGGGGTTGAGATAACCCTTTTTCTTGGGGTTTTCTATACCCACAGTGTAGGAGATATTCACTGTATCCGCATGTGCCGATATCATCAGCACATGCGCACTGAAGAAGCAGCCTGCTTGTGACGTTTCTTCAGCTGCTGTGCCGGCGGCTCCTGCGCGCATGCGTGGGAGTGATGTCATCATGGCTCCGGCCAATCACAGCACCGGAGCCCATAAACCTGGAAATAACTCTGGGATGACATGTTTCTGGTCACAGCGGGTTGCCGGGACCACTGCAACAGCATCGTTCTAAGTTAAGTACTGTATTTATCGGCGTATAACACGCACCTTTTCCCCCCTGTAAATAGGGGGCAAATCACGGGTGCATGTTATATGCCAATAGTGTACCTCAGAGGGGAAGGAGGGGGCTGAGCCATCATCTCCTGTTTACTCGGCTCTCACGTCAAACACAGAGTCCCGCCTCCGCCCCCGGAATTGGATCAGTGTTCTGTCTATCACAGGAGCTGGTCCAATGGCGATGGCGGAGGCGGGACTGTGTATGTGACTGCCGACTGAGAGCTGAGTAAACAGGAGATGAAGGCTCATGATTTCTTGCACTGCATTGATGAGAGATGGTGAGGCTGCAGATGGGCGCAGATCAGGCTGTGGATGGGTGCAGATCAGGCTGCAGATGGGGCGCAGATGAGGCTGCAGATGGGCACAGATCAGGCTACATTGAGGCTGCAGATGGGCACTAATCAGGCTGCATTGAGGCTGCAGATGGGCACTAATCAGGCTGCAGATGGGCACTAATAAGGCTGTATTAAGGGTGCAGTTGGGCACTAATCAGGCTGCAGATGGGCACTAATCAGGCTGCATTGAGGCTGCAGTTGGGCACTAATCAGGCTGCAGTTGGGCACTAATCAGGCTGCATTGATGGGCACTGACCATTATTTTGCTTCAAAGTGGTTTATTTAAAAAAAAAAAGTTTTCTTCCTGAAATTTCCCTCTTAAATTGAAGGTGCGTGTTATACACCTGTGCGTGTTATATGCCGATAAATACAGTATTTCATAATGAGCTAGTATGCGATGCATACTAGCTCATTATGCCTTTGTCTCGCAGGTTTTTTATTTTTTTTCATCTGGGTTTACAACCACTTTAAAGAAAATAGTACAAGGTGTCTGCTACTACCTCTAATTAAAAAAGCCTATTACATTTTTCACTATATTCGCAATGTCATTTTGCATCCCAGCTTTCTTAAACACATTATGTACATAGTCATAAGGCAAACTTAATAAAGAAGTTAAGAATCTTCATTATAAAAAGTGACACTATATTTATCAAGTCACTTGCAGATAAAATAAACAGAAATTTGCTTTCTACATAATAAATTAAGTGAATCTTTACTTTTTTGAGTGAAGATTCTCAAATCCATTAATCAGTGTCACTATGTTGTGATTGGTTCCACTAACAATTGCATATGCAAATTCATTGCCTGTCACGAATAGCAGCATTGCTTAACACACTACCGTGTTTTTTTTTTTCCTGCCCTAAAAAACATTTTATGCAAAAGAGATATTGTATTCAACAAGTATACATTTCTACAATTAGTTTGTTATGTCTACATTGAGCAATGTTCAGTACAAGTAACAGTGATAGACAAGGCTTATTTTTTGGATATTAAAAAAAAAAATGGAAAAAACTACACAGAACCTAACCACTGAGTGTTTGAAAGAAAAACCACGTGGCCTGTAGCAATTAGTCAGTTATTTACCCTTGATAAAACAGTCAATATGTAGTTGCTATGGACAACAAAGTTATTTTTCAGAAAATTCCAGTTGTGAAGTTGGGTAGACAATACATACAAAAATAAAAGCGATAAGGAATATTTCTTACATACTCAGTGAAAAGAAGCAAAGCTCATAATCTGACAGAAATGTTCAACCAGTCATGAGAGGAAAGAGGTGAGTTTGACAGGCACAGTGGGAAATCCCATGGCGATCTTGTCATGTAGTGCTGGCAGGAGATTGCCAGAATTTCACACCAGGGGTATCAGCTAAAGTGCATTGCTATAAAAACAAAAGAACTCCCACACAAAGGTGAAACTGTACATGTCACAAAAAGTTAAAGTATCAGATGCTAAATCACCTGATGTCGTCAGCATGAGTCTGGGTTAAACACACTTTTACTTCATTCATTTTATACATTTTTTTTTAATTGAAGAAGAATGTTAGTCAATGCAAAGTCCAGTAAAGGCCCATTCACACTATTGTGATGCATTAACACACACACATTGACATGCATTTTCAATGCATTTATCTGTGTTGTTTTAAGGCAGCCCATTCATTTTTAATGGGCTGTCAATGAACCGCATGAAAAAACTAAACAAAAAAAAAAAAAACACAACACACATTGAGGAAAATTATTTATCAATTTTGTCATAAATCAAGACAATGCTAAACAGGAGCAGTAAAACACATTATAAAACAGATTTACTATAAGAGTTAAAGTGATTCATTTTTTTTTTTATATAACAAACATGTTATACTTATCCAGTCTGTACAATAGAATAGAATTAGGATTTGACTGACAGCAGCGGGAGCCAATGGGAGAGCCACTAACCGCTTTACGACTGCCCACCGCACATATACTGTCGCAGGTTGGCTGCTCTGCCCTGGATCACGTACCTAGTACGCGATTCATTCTCAACACCCTGGCTGTGCTGCGATTGACTGCAGTACCAATCAATTGGCATCTGCCGGCTGCTGATTGGTCGCCAGCACCCGACGATCTGCTCCGGACATTACCGGAGAGAGCCCTGTGTAGGTAAAGAAACACGGGGCTCTCTTCTGACAGGAGCAATGTGCTGTTTTCTTATTCCTGTAAAGCAGGAAATAAAAAACAGCAACATTGCTTAGTTAAAACAGCACACAGTACACACAGTAACATATGTTGGCCACACATTTAGCTCCTTGATCACCCTAGGTGTTAACCCCTTCCCTACCAGTGTCATTAGTACAGTGACAGTGCATATTTTTAGCACTGATCACTGTATTGGTGTCACCGGTTCCTGAAAAAGTGTCAAAAGTGTCAGTTAGGTGTCCGATTTGTCTGACGCAATATCACAGTCCTGCTATAAGTCGCTGATACCCGCCATTACTAGTAAAAAAATTAAAAATAAATTAAAATTCCATAAATATATGCCATAGTTTGTAGACGCTATAACTTTTTTGCAAACCTATCAACATACGCTTATTGAGATTTTTTTACCAAAAATATGTAGCAGAATACATTTTGGCCTAAATTGATGAATAAATTAGATTTTTAAAAATGTTTTTATTGGATGTGTTTTATAGCAGAAAGTAAAAAAATGTGTTTTCTTTTTTTTCCTAAATTGTTGGTTGTTTTTGTTTATAGCGCAAAAAATGCAAGGAATGCATTAAAGTAAAAAAATATTTAGGGGTCTTTAGTGAGATATCAGAACAGAACCAAAACGGACCTCCATATCTTTTTTTTTTTGAGACAGAGAAAGGGACTGAAGATAGTCCGTTTCTCTGTAGCACTTTACTTAAATTAATAGGGAATCTGATACGTAATCGGAATCGGAAACAGTCTGATACATAGTAACACTCACAGTTTACTATATATCAGCTATCAGTAGGACATATAGGGGCGATCTGTAGTGATCGCTGCCTGCGCCCACTCTACTATGGGGGGGCTTGGTAAACACATGTTTACCAAGCCCCCCCAAGCCCCAACTTCACCCCCACCCACACCGCTCCCCCTCTCCTGGCTGCGCTCCGCTGCATGACAGCTCGCCGAAGATCAGTGCATGGAGCAGCTGAAGGAGACTGGAGCGAAGGAGGGATGCCGCTCTGAGCAGTGATGGATCGGGGGTGTGGGGGCAGTACGAGGGGTGATGTGACTGGCGAAAGAGGCAGAGGAGGCATGCTGGCTAATGATGGTAGCTGCGGGGATCTGGTTTGCGGGGGGGGGGGGTCAGATCGGGTGGAGGGGGGTAATTAGTGCTGGGGGGAAGAAGGGGGGTGAAGGGGATAGGAAAGGATATTGGGGGGAGTACTTTTATGGTGAAAGTTAGTGGCAGGAGGTGGAGAGGCTAGGGACAGGGAAGTGGCGGCATGGGTGGGGAGGGGGGCGGTCATATTTAAGGTTAATAACTCTGATCAGCGGGTTGTAATTTGATAATCAGAGTTATAGAATTGTTCAGGAGAGTCTGCTGAACAGTTCTAATATAAGTTATGGTCATTGAAGTGACCATGAGCTTATAGCAGAGGGAGAAATTAGGTCTGTACGGCGTACAGGCTTGACCACCTGCAGGCACCTCTGTAGGTTCGTACAGCGTACAGACCTGGCAGTGAAAGGGTTAATGTGGAATTTAGTCAGAAAATGAAGTCCTGCTAGATCACTTCAGGCTGGCCCCTTTTGCAGGTATAGCTATGTAAAACAATAAAATGAATGCCTATACTGTTTAAAGTCCAGTAAAACACTGTTTCACCCTGCTCTGCACATGCTCAGGTGCTCTCCATTTTTGACATTGTGATGAAAATTAGAGCACTAGAGGTCAATCTGCTGGCAGCCGAAAGATTACTGCTGCTCAAGGGCTCTGGGATTCAGCAAAATGGCAGCCTCTGGCAAGAAGAATCAGGAGCAATGCTGGAGGCAATTTACAGCACACATTCATTGTGGTAGCATAATTATTAATGTGGAATGTATGTTTTTTTGCTAAAGAGCATTATTTTTTATCAAGTTGTTAAATCTGTTACGGTTGGCTGCCCACACTTTTAAGTGCAAGGGTCACAAATACAGTGATGGACAAAAATATTGGCACCCCTGCATTTCTGTCATATAATGCATCACTTCAACCAGAAAATTGTTGCAATTACAAATGTTTAGGCATTCACATGTTTATTTCTATTGTTTGTTTTGGTGTGACACAAAAAAGTGGAGAAACAAAAAGCCAAATCTAACACATTCCATGCAAAACTCAAAAAATGGACTGGACAAAATTTTTGGCACCCTCAATTTAATATATGGTAACACACCCCTTGGAAAAAATAACTGAAATCAATCACTTCCTGTAACCATCAATGAGTTTCTTACATCTCTCTACTGGAATTGTAGACCACTATTCTGTCGCCAACTGCTCCAGGTCTCTCAGATTGGAAGGGTTCCTTTTCTCAACTGCTGTTTTGAGATCTCTCCACGGGTGCTCTATGAGATTTAGATCTTGACTCATTGCTGGTCAGCTCAATACTCGCCAGCACTTTGTCTTAAACCATTTCTGGGTGCTTTTTAATTTGTGCTTTGGGTCATTGTCCTGCTGCAAGACCCATGACCTCTGATGGAGACCCAACTTTCTGACACTAGGCCCTACATTGCACCCCAGAATTATCTGATAGTCTTCAGATGTAATAATGCCATGCACACAGTCAGGACATCCAGTGCCTGAAGCAGCAGAGCAACCCCAAAACATCAGTGAACCTCCACCACGTTTGACTGTAGGGACTGTATTCTTTTCTTTAAAGGCCTCATTTCTTTTTCTGAAAACAGTAGAATGATGGGCTTTACCAAAAAGCTGTCATTTTGTTTTGTCTGTCCACAGCACATTCTCCCATAAAGATTTTGGCTGCCTCAGGTAAGGTTTGACAAACTCTTTGGTAATTTTTTCTATTTTGTCCATGTCCAGGAAGATTAGCTACAGTGCCATGGGCTGTAAACTTCTTGACAATGTTGCGCACAGTGGACACAGGAACATTAAAGTGGGGTTTCACCTTACAAAAAATTTTTTTAAAAGTCAGCAGCTAAAAAAAAAGTAGCTGCTGACTTTTAAAAAGTACACTTACCCTCCCAGGGCGCCCGAGATGTCCGTCGTGGAGGACGAGCTGTCCCTCGGCGATTCGGTTCCAGCGCCGCCATCCTCGGTAAGGGAAACGGTTTCACGTTTCCTACTGCGCATGCGCGACTCTAATTTCTGAATGGGGAACGCGATGTATTGTGGGACATAGTTCCCACAACACATCGCGCCCCATTCAACAGAAGACGGAAGAAGAGAAGATCACCGCGGAGCTGGAGGAGGCAGATTAGGACGATCTGCCTAGCAACAGCCATTTCTGGTAAGTAAAAAAAAAAAAAATTTTTTTTTTTCATTTTAAATGGTTACTAACATATTTTTAAGTTTTTGTTTTCAGGGTGTCCCCCCACTTTAAGATCCCTGGAGATGGACTTGTAACCTTGAGATTGTCCATGCTTTTTCACAATTTTGTTCTCAAATCCTCAGACAATTTTTTGCTGCTCTTTCTCTTGGCACACAGAGGCACACAACAGAAAGTTTAAGTACATTTAACAGGTTGCCAGTGTGATTTCTATATTGTCGGCACCTGTTAATTGATACAGGTGAGTTTAATTACAAATTATAAGAGCAACACAAACTTGGAATGCAACTATTTTTACAATTTTGAGAAGGTGCCAATAATCTTGTTCTTGTCAGCTTTGGCTTTTTGTCTCTACACTTTTTTTGTGTTATACTAATACAAACAAATTAAATAAACATGAGAATGCCCAAACATTTGTAATGGCAGCAATTTTCTGAGCGAAGTGGTGCATTATCTGACAGAAATGCAGGGGTGTCAATATTTTTGGTCATGACTGTACATAAGTAAACTGTTAAAATTACTTTGTTAAACAAATTTGCAAAGTGAAAAAAAAAACCTAGGAGTCACATATAAGCACAACTGGAGTAACAGTTCAAGGTTTGTAAACAGATGTGTGTAAATCTTACACTAGAAATTTGAAGGTACAAAATGAAACACTGAAGGAAACTGACCAACTTTAGAGAAGTTCACTGATTACTGTGCAGACAGTTAATGGGGTAGTTATGATGGGTGAAGGATGATCAGGTAGGGCCACACTTCAGCTAAATGGGGTGGTTGAAATAATCAGGCATTCAGCACTATCACTCCAGAAATCTTTAGCTCCAAACTTACCCAGCTAACTGTGCCTACCTTTAGCTGTCAGTGGATTACCGACCGGATGTCCTGATAGGCAGGAAGCAGCACGTGAGGCTAGAGATAATCATATAAAGCATCCAGACAGTGCTCCCCAAGGATGTGTGTTCTCCCCACCAAACTTTTCCCTATATACCAATGTCTGCATCTCTGGGATCTAATTTGTTAAGGTGTTAAAATATGATGACAAAATCGTCATTGGTCTTATCAGGGATGGCGATAAGTGGCGTTAAGTCCTGGTCCTGTGGTGCAGTCATCACAACCTGGAACTCAACACACTCAAAACGATGGAGATGACAGTGAATTTTCAGGAGATGCCTCCCGACACTACCACCTCATTACACTCAACAGTACTGTGTTGACTTTGGAGACCTTCAGATTTATGGGATCTTTAAGCAATAATCAAGTCTGTTTTTTTTTTTTCCATAAATTTTTCAAGGTCAAAAACAGGTAAATGTTACTCAAGTCTGTTTTTTGCCCTTTCATCTATGTTTGTTTTGGTTCAGCCTCCAACCAGATAGGAACTGACTACAGTGAACAGTAAGGCCTGCAAAACCAAAAAAACGGCTGCTGTGTGAAAACAAATTGGAGCACCCAGGTGTGATGATTTCCAACGCTGGGTTCGTTTTGAGAGTGTGGTTTTTAGTGTTAGGTGTTCTTCAAATAACACAGCACTGGGAACAGCATTTTGCAATACTTATCCAGTTTTATTTTATACACTTGGGGGCTTTACAATGCAGGTTAAAAAATAGCCCTATGGTTTTTTAATCTTTTCAGAAAAAAATGACACATCAATTATTCAACACCATATAAAACAACAAAAGGTTTTACTGGCAGTGTCAGCGATGAGTGTGATATTAATGAGAAAGGTAGGAGAAGGAGAGAGTGAATCAACAAAAATATGGATCAGATTCATCTTTCTTAAATTGACTGCCACCTGTGCTGACCCATTCATTGCTAGCGAGGACAGTAATACTGCACAAGGTCTGACATCGTAATGAGTTACATCTTGTAGAAGGATTAGAAAATATGTAACTTAGTTCCCAGAAAAATTGTACTTGAACCAAAGTCTTAACATTCATGACAAGACAAATAGAAAGCCTAGACCACCAGTTCATGAATGATTGATAGCTATTGTGCTTAAAAAGCAACATTTTTCATGAAGTATCAAATGCTAAGTGGATTAAAAAATGAATGAATTTCATGAATTTGCAATGCTTGAGGTCTGTGCAATGGTTTTAGGAGATAAACACAAGTACCTCTATCTGTCTTGTTCGGCTACTGTATGCTGTGCGGGGTATTCACGCTGATTAACCTGGTGCTGCGTCTTACTTGGTTGTCACCACTGGCACATCATGTGGGATTAGCGTTCAGGGGATATCTCAGGGTATAGATCCTCACAGGAGAGAGATAAAGGATCTCATAGTGTAGTAGTTTTAAAAAAAGGGTTTCATTTAAAAAATTGTATAAAACAAAACAAAACTAAAAAACACAGGTCTTCCCTCCAATGGGTATGTCCTGGTTAAACTACACTAATACAAGTGTGAAGCCAGTTCGCAGTGTGCGCTCCAACTGAGTTCCAAGCTTCTTCTTCCGTACCGGAAATGACGTAAGTGCACCTAAAGAAACAGCTAATTGTTCAAGGAACCCCTGGCAACCACTGGAGGAACCCTAGGGTTCCATGAAACCCTGCTATATACAGAGTGTCGGTTAATTCATAGCCACACCAGGAGGCCTATCATGTATATGTCGTTCAGTGTTGGTGGAGCATTACTAACTTCTAATGTAACATAACCTAACACACGGGGCCCACGGGAAAGCATTACCTGTCCTCACTAGAGTCAACTTGTTAAATACTGTATAAAATTATTCATACATACTGTAGAATGTTATTAATCTATACTTACAGGAGGAAACTGATGTAATTCCCCCACTGTATCTATTAACATTGTGCAGAAATTCCTTTTACAGGTTCACAGCAGGGACACTGACATCTTAACTTATTTCTTTATAAGCAGATCTTGGCAGCTGGACGGACTTCTATTGTAAATAACCAGTGGGTGTTTTTAAGGTTTTAGAAACCCACTTAACTGACATCAGAGTGTTTGTTGTGATCTTTAAGGATCTTTGAGAATGAGATACTTTATAGTACAGGCTGCTACAGAAGTAAGGAAAGGTTTTTGCTCTACTTTATGGTTTGTTAAGAATAGGTAAGCATACAGAAAAGAACACAGCTTACACAAAAATGTGCTTTATCATACATTCTGTTGGCTAAAATTTGTATTTTTTTTTTACTTTCACTTCTTATACATCTTATGCTTCTCCTTTCTATACCTTTGCCTTTCCAACATCTATACCTTAAAGGTCACCCAATATTTTTTAGACATGGCCACAGGACATCCCCACACTGACAAACGGCGATTGAGAGGAGGATATCCAACAATACTTTCCACTTATGATATCGGCAAGAGATAGATAAGTGCAGCTAACATTTCTACACAGGGTATATTATCACAGTGTTTCTTCACTATTAATAAAACTGTAGATGAGACTTGTCCTAAATGCCGTACTGAACTTGGTACATTTATCCATATGGTGTGGTCCTGCTCATTTATACAATCATTTTGGCGGGGGGTGGTGGAAGATATTCGTTCAGTGAGTAGTGTGGTAATTTTTTTATTTTTTTCAATCAACAAAATAGATTTTTATTGAGTAGAACACAAGGCATTACATGGTACAATTGGGTAGGCATAAAATCCATAGAAATCAGGAGATGCAAAGCTTTTATTAAAAAAATATTTGTAATAACTGCATAGCCAACTTATCTATCAAAAGAAGGGGAGGCATTGCATAATACCTTAAGTTCATAACACTATTTAAAAAAATGCAAACAATTAAAGAAAAAAGAAGAGAAGAACAGACCAACTGGAAGTATACAGCAATTACTTTGTTTTAGAGAGATCCCAATACCAACACGCCATTGCCAGATATCTCATAAGGCAAATCACTACTGACAGGTCACAAATAGTCCCATATGGTCACTCAACTGGAGTCAGTGCAGGAAACCATCTAGCCCATCTAGACTTTTGGTGTGCCCGAGCCCCTCCTGCCCCCAAGCATCCACCCCCTTTCATGGGCTGGCTTGCTGTGTGTTTGGCTAGGGGTTTGTTGGTGTGTGGGAGGGGCACAATATTTTTTTAGATGTGCGTCTGCTGTGTATGTGAGATGCGCAAGTTCTGTTTGCGCGGAGGTATGTACCCGTGAGGCATATCTGGTTCCCGGAAGCGGTGGCCAGCACATAGGAATGACATCACGCCCCTCCAGGAAGTTGCTTGTACTGCTGCTAATTTCTTCCCACCACCATGCCCCGCTCACTGTTCTCTGAGGAAGAGATGATCCTTATTTGCAAATTAAAATAATTGTTTATTTCTTTTTACATGGGGTGGTGTTTGTGTGGGTCATGTGTGTATGTCTAAATGATTTAGCCTCAAAACACACACCTACGTCCTGTGTACAGATTCATTTCCGGGCCAATGTATATTGCTTCCTGCTTTAGTGTGTGTGTATATATAGATATATCTATATATATATATAGATATATAGATATATCTATAGATGTAGGTTCTTGTGTCCACCAGCAGAGAGAAATTGGGTAGATGCCACACTCCCAATTCTGTAAGGCATAATAATGATCTAGCACAGGGGTCTTCAAATTATGGCCCTCCAGTTGTTCAGGAACTACAATTCCCATCTTGCCTAGTCATGTCTGTGAATGTCAGAGTTTTACAATGTCTCATGGGATGTGTAGTTCCGCAACAGCTGGATAGCCGTAGTTTGAAGATTCCTATCACTCTAGCATGTCTTGAAAAAAGGTGTTTTTTCATGTGCCTTGTATAATGCCCAAGAATTATCGATTGGAAAATACAACTGGGTCATGACACATCTACATTCCAAATTTGGCACTTAAGATTGATTGGCCAATCTCTGTACAACTCGATATTTATGCAAAATAGGTAATAGGAAGACGAACAATTAATTCTAATTATAGGAAATCAAACAGGCTCTTGCACTAAATCTAATTTATTTAAGATCTAACTGATTGCAGTGTATGGTCACCTTTAAAGATCAAGATCGGAAAAAATGATTTTATTGGGTTTAGAAACACTTCTCTGTTCTTTGTAATGTATTGAAAGATTTGGGTAAAAAAAGAAAAAAAACACATTTCAAAGATATATTAGAAGTGATAGGAATGAGATTAGCATCAAAAAAGGTTAATTAACTGAGAACACCTACCAATTGCCTAACAAGACACATCCTAAGATATGAAATTAACCAATTGTATTGGGCGTGCGATATTATCAATGGGAAAACCGCAGTTACCCTAGTGCCAGTTGCAATTTACATATACGGGTATTTATTATCGTTATTTGCGCTTCAATGTGCACCTCTTCGCACGTTCAATTAATTACTTTTCCGGCACACCAATTAATGTATGAACTGGTGCATTGCCTTCTTTTTATTAAATCACCCCCACTATCTCTTAAAAATATGAAAAGATTGTCATTTATCCTTTCCCAGAAGGTGGGTGTTAATTCGTATTTTCCCTTTTAATCATTGAAATTTCTCAACTCTATAGAAATACTTTTATTATTCGTTGTGCTCATTTAAACTTGTGATTGAACGCATTTGTGTTGTAAATATACAGTATATAGCTTCTTTAAAATTCAAGATCCTCTATTATCTTTCATATTAATTCTAGGAACATTCTCAATACCCATTGGTATGATCAATAAACAATGGAACCCCCCAATAAAGTTTTTACATATATACAGAATGCACACAAATTCATCTAAAGTAGTACAGTGCAGTTAACCCTTGGCACAGAAAACAAATGAAAATTAATTAGTATCCTAGCCATTTAACCCATCCTTAAATCTTAAAGTATATCTATGAAAAATGTAAAATGTATATGTAGTCTATTGCACTTTGGGATTACATTATTTATATCCTACTCCTATTCATCTGAATGATCTTGAAGCTTGGAAACAAAACAAAAAATCTCCTATGTGCTATATAAATAAATAAGTTTTCATTTAAAATAAATAAAGTTACATACAAGCACTCCCCCCCACTCCCCCCAACATTTTGAGCTTGTCCCACCTCCACATATATGCACATATCAACGCAAACACACCCAAGTGTAACATATTGGGGAATTAAAGTTTATCATTTTATGGATGCAACTTGACTCAGCACAACTGTATCTTTTATAGCTTACAGAAAATTGCATTTTTCATCTGTGCGCCACTCTATAGAAAACGTGAGTGGGAGAAATTGGCCGATAATGGGATGGTGTGCTAATTTCATCTGTGTGCCCCAAAATGAACTTTAGTGTATTTTTAAACTGTTTTGCAAATATTATGTGCGTAAAAAAAAATTGGAGCTACCACTATTTTATTCTCCAGAATGTGTGCTTTCATAAAGTATATAATGTTTGGGAGTTTAAACTAATCTTTGGGTCTAAAATCATTTTTTAAACATGTTTACAAAAAAATCCACAAAAACAGTCCTGGCAGCAAAAGGGTTAATCCCCAAATCAAAAATGTCATATATTGCAGCTTACCAATCATTAGATGGAATGGCTGCATTCATTTATTTTCTAATGCCCCGTACACAACCATACGCAACCTGCTCTCAATCTTTTGCTGGCGGAAATTCGGCCAGCAAAAGACAGATGAGAGCTTTTGGTCGGAAAATGCGACTATGTGTATGCTCCATCGGACTTTTGCTGGCCGAATTCCCGCCAGCAAAAGACTGAGAGCAGGTTCTCAATTTTTCGGTCGGAAATTCCGATCGTCTGTAGCAATTCCGACGCGCAAAATTCCTACGCATGCTCGGAAACAATTTGACGCATGATCTTAATTTTCTCGATTCGTCGTAGTGTTGTACGTCACCACGTTCTTGACGGTTGAAAGCTCAGCGAACTTTTGTGTGACCATGTGTATTCCGTCAGAAAAACTATCCAAGATTTTTCGGAGGGAAAATCTGCTTGTGTGTACGCAGCATTAGGGTTTTTATCCCCTCTCTTTTACCCTGGTGATCTGGTCAGTAACACTCCTCCTATATTATACAGACACCACTCAAGAGGGCAGATTTGGACAGCAGCTTTGTCAGTCTAGGGTGGAATGTTAGATATACTAGCAGATTTAAATACACTAGCAAATTGAAGCTGAACTCCGGCTGATACTGTATAATCAGTTACAGCAAATAGTATTTTTTTCCTTTTGGGATTAAGGTTTTACATAAAAAAGCTGATAATTTAAAGTGGATGGAAACCCGAATTTTGTTTTTGTCTGGCACAATATAGCATATGGCATTTCAGATCAGCTGTGCCCAGTCTTGCCACAAAGAGTTAATCTAGCAATCCTCATATCTTTTTTCAGTGAAATAAAACAGACAAACTGTGAAAACATTGTCCGTTCTTCCCCCTTGCTGTGATTGACCGGTGATTTACATATATCATGCGCTAGCCTAAGACATGCATTATTTTTTAATTCCCACCCCCACTCCTTTCTTCAGCATCTCTGCAAAGATTGGCTGTTCCACACCTCAGCATGCTGAAGTCATGTGGGGACTTTTCTGGGTTTTGACTGGATGTTAGTGATCATAGCAGAAGTTCAGTGTAAGAAGTATACAGGAGAAAATGCATAAGGGGAATGTAGAGGTGGGTGGGGAGTCTACTGACATCACGACTCCACCCACTGAGCCCTGGAAAACAGACCCACCCACAAAATCTGCAGTTTTTTGTATCTCATAGCAGACAGAGGGGAGACTTTTGACATATAAGTATACATGCAGGAGGCATGTATATCCTTCTAGATAACCAATATTTCAGTAGTTTAGGAAGGATGAGAGTGGGTTTACATCCACTTTAAGGCACCCTGTCCAGTGTTAAATGACTTGTCTCATCCCTGTAACTGCAAAGGAGCTTTTCTGTTGAAAAACAACAGACTTATTGGCTGGATCATCAGATGTAAATAAAGGAAAGAAAGCCTAAAAAAAGGAAAGTAATACAACCATCGTATCTAAGAACTGGTAAGCTGCAATGTAATAAATGTTTGCTTTTAGGTTTAATTCTGCTTTAAATTAAATTACTTTTTACTCAATTTCCATTTTTTATACACGTTTGAACAATTAAAAAAAAAAAAAAGGAAGCTACAATTGGCCTTAAACATGTTCAATAAACCCCATTATAGGTGACACCAGGTAAGTGTTATGGCTGATGATTTTGAAAGCAACAGCAAAGCTAATAAAATCTTGAACATAAAAATAAAATTTTCCCATTTTGCAGGATATGTGTTCATCTAGTATGTACACAATATCACAGTTAGTACAGCCTGTAGGTAAATTAATAATTCAGCTTTTTGCCTGTCATCATCAGGAGAGCTTGAAACAAGGTCACAAGATACAAATGAAGATTAGACAAGTAAATCTATCTTTGAGCATCATATACAGTATGTCATAACTTCTTTTTCTTTCTAAATATAGTTCACTATATTGGGAATGAACATTTATCAAACTTCCTTTACAGGTAGTCCCCGGGTTACAAACAAGATAGGTTCTGTAGGTTTGCTCTTAAGTTGAATTTATTTGCAACAGGTAAAAATTTTAAGTGTAACTTCAGCCAAAAAAAAAAAATATTTTTTAACCACTTCAGCCCCGGAAGGTTTTACCCCCTTAATGACCAGAGCATTTTTTTGCAATACGGCACTGCGTCGCTTTAACTGACAATTAACTGACAAAGTTGTACCCAAATAAAGACGTCCTTTTTTTCTCACAAATAGAGCTTTTGATCTGACACTTTTGACACTTTTTTGGGACCATTGATATTTATACATACAGCAATCAGTGCTAAAAAAATCCATAGATTACTGTGTAAATGTCACTGGCAGGGATGGGGTTAACACTAGGGGGTGATCCAGAGGTTAAATGTGTTTCCTAGGTGTGTTTCTAAGAGTGAGGGGATGTGACTGCCTAGAGGAGGAGCCAGATCGTTGTTCCTACTTAGTAGGAACAGACAATGTGTTTCTTCTCCCCTGTCAGAACAGGGATTTGTGTGTTTGAACACACAAATCCCCATTCTGGCTCCCGTGCCCGCGATCGCAGGAGGCCACGTGCATCGGGTCCCCCACCGTGCAGCGGGTGCGTGCGCGCACCTGCTATGGCCCTTAAAGGAGCCACAGTACATATTCCACGATTCATGCAGGAGAGCCATCCTGCCGCCGTATACGTACAGGAACCGGTCGGGAAGTGGTTAAGGTTTTTAGATAGCACAGGGAAGGGTTAACAACCCTGTAACATTTTATTTAATGTCTGTGCCCCTGTGGGGAAGATTTGACCTCACTTTCTGTTCCTATGACAATTGGATTTGAAAAATGTTGGGTTTTAGTGGAAACAAGGATTGGCGATAAAGCTTCAGTGGAGACACCTTTTTTCCATGGCAAGTCTTACAGAAGTGAATTTCCCTTCCTATGGGTAGATTTCCTCTCACTTCCTGTTGACTCCCTCTGTTTGTAAGAGTTGTATGTAAGTCGGATGTTTGTAACTCGGGGACTTGCCTGTATGTGCAATGAGATTATTTGCCTTATTCTGTTGACTAGGCAAGAGAAAGGAAATTATTCTGGTACCATAAATATAGTTATTTATAACAACAAGTCTGTTGGCAAGAAATCAACATTATTATGTGGTCTGCTGGACAATAAATTATATCTACCTACTCACAAAGACACATAGAACACTGGCTGCATGCAGTCATAAGATTTTGGTCTGTAAATAATCCAGAAGCCAAACTGGAATGGATGCTTGCCCATACTCAACCAGTCTGCAGTTTATTAGAGAGTAAAGCAATAATAATCATAAAAGCCCTGACAATGACATTATAATATAAAACCAGCAATGGCTATGGGATCGTAGACAGTACCAATTTACACTTCAACAATAACATATTAGTAATAATAAAAACACTACACATACTTTTAATAGATCTAAATTGGCCGTGGCCCTTTATTATTGGCAATAAAATTATTTATTTGATCTTATAATCCAATTTCATAACACATACCTGTATATAACAGTCTTGCCTTCTGTCCAACTATTTCACACCAAACTAAAATATTATAATACAGTATCTCACAAAAGTGAGTACACCCCTCCCATTTCTTTGCATTCTTTATTATATCTTTTCATGTGACAACACTGAAGAAATTACACTTTGCTACAATGTAAAGTAGTGAGTGTACAGCTTGTATAACAGTGATAATTTGCTGTCCCCTCAGAATAACTCGACACACAGCCATTAATGTCTAAACTGCTGGCAACAAAAGTGAGTGAACCCCTAAGTGAAAATTTCCAAATTGGGCCCAACGTGTCAATATTTTGTGTGGCCACCATTATTTTTCAGCACTGCCTTAACTCTCTTGGGTATGGAGTTCACAACGACATCATGGAGCTGGTGGATGTTAGAGACCTTGCGCCCCTCCATCTTCCATTTGAGGATGCCCCACAGATGCCAAAAAGCATTTAGGTCTGGAGACATGCTTGGCCAGTCCATCACCTTTACCCTTAGCTTCTTTAGCAAGGCAGTGGTGGTCTTGGAGGTGTGTTTGGGGTCTCCAAAGGGAGGGGATCATGCTCTGCTTTAGTATGTCACAGTACATGTTGGCATTTATGGTTCCCTCAATGAACTGTAGCTCCCCAGTGCTGGCAGCACTCGTGCAGCCCCAGATCATGACACTCCCACCACCATGCTTGACTGTAGGCAAGACACACTTGTCTTTGTACTCCTCACCTGGTTGCAGTCACACAGGCTTGACACCATCTGAACCAAATAAGTTTATCTTGGTCTCATCAGACCACAAGACATGGTTCCAGTAATCTATGTCCTTAGTCTGCTTGTCTTCAGCAAACTGTTTGCGGGAT
This sequence comes from Lithobates sylvaticus, assembly GCA_028564925.1. NCBI lineage: Eukaryota > Metazoa > Chordata > Amphibia > Anura > Ranidae > Lithobates > Lithobates sylvaticus. The sequence goes on along the minus strand of CM053027.1, from coordinate 347,142,588 downwards.
TTCTTGTGCATCATCTATAGAAGAGGCTTCCTTCTGGACTACAGCCATGCAGACCAATTTTATGCAGTGTGCAGCTATGGTCTGATCACTGACAGGCTGACCCCCCTCCCTTTAACCTCTGCAGCAATGCTGGCAGCACTCATACCTATATTTCCCAAAGACAACCTCTAGATATGACATGAACACGTGCATTCAACTTCTTTGGTCGACCATTGCGAGGCGTGTTCTGAGTGGAAGCTGTCCTGTTAAACCGCTGTATGCTTTTGGCCAATGTGCTGCAGCTCAGTTTCAGGGTCTTGGCAATCTTCTTATAGTCTAGGCCATCTTTATGTAGAGCAACAATTCTTTTTTTAAGATCCTCAGAGAGTTGTTTGCCATGAGGTGCCATGTTGAACTTCCAGTGACCAGTATGAATGAGTGGGAGCGATAACACCAAATGTATCACCTTCTCCCCAATCACACCTGAGTCATTGCAACACTAACGAGTCACATGACACTGGGGAGGGGAAAACGCTAATTGCGCCCTAATTGGACATTTTCAGTTAGAGGTTTACTCACTTTTGTTGCCAGCGGTTTAGACATTGATGGCTGTGTGTTCAGTTATTTTGTGGGGACAGCAAATTTACACTGTTATACAAGCTGTACACTCACTGCTTTACATTGTAGCAAAGTGTAATTTCTTCAGTGCTGTCACATGAAAAGATATAATAAAATATTTACAAAAATGTGAGGGGTGTACTCACTTTTGTGAGATACTGTATATCCTTATATATATATATATATATATATATATATATATATATATATATATATATATATATATATATATATGAAAACTTTATCTATAACTCAGCCATTAAAGCTCAAGTTATAATCATTAAACAAAAAAAATGCCCCCTTTCAGCATAGAAGGATGGATGGGCGGGAGGGTGAGAAGCTTCTTCTTCTGTTGCTAACCGCCTAGGTGCCAGTAGTTCGTGCCAAGTCAGTTATGTCCATGTGACCTTATATTAGGCCAATTAAATTTAAATATTTTAAACTGTCTGTTGCTATGGACTTTATCCCTGTTTTATATGTGTCACACTCCCATAGGTGGTTGAGGCAAAATAATTACTCCCCCACTTTCATTCATATATTTCTATCCAAAAACAAAATTGCAACTTACAAATTCATTACAGTAAACAAGACACAGAATCTGGTTGCCTTGATATGCCAATTTAAAGAGGGTGGTATTATTATCAGGCTTACCTGAGAGTCTTGCGAATCATATCTTCATCTGTGATCCCATAATATGTTAGCGTTTCATTCCATGTGGGGTTAAGCGTATTCCTCAAGGTCTTTGTTCGTAATTTGTTTGCCTGAAACAAGACCAAATGGGTTCTGTTACAAACTGAAGCTCAAAATCATTTTAACCTTCATCCTATCCTCTTTTAAAAAAAAAAAAATGAAATGCCCTCATAGGTCTCTTTTACTGCAAAACCATGGCACTGTGGCTGCAGGGTTTCATGCTCTTTCTCTATAATATATAAGCAATAATGCAATGTACAACACATTAATTCAATTCTATTTTATATTAGCACAGATAAAACAGATAATATCAGTGATATAGCAGGCGGCAACTTGGCATATATTGCTTTTTAACTATTTAAGTCTAAATTTTAATATGTTGCTTTATTGTCTCCCATTATATTGTAAAGCACTGTGCAAACTGTTGGCACCATATAAATTCTGTATAATAATAATAATAATATTAAAAACTAATACTTATTAAACTAATGGAACTAATGGAGACCACATTGTATGATCAGTAAAGGAGCAGGATCTAAATGATTTTCCAGATGTTGTATTCTTAAGGATACATTAAACTTTTGTCTTTTAATCACCAGTCTTTAAAAGCATATATAGACTTATTTTCAAATTTAAATAAAAAAATACTCTTTATTCAATATACTGCATTACATTCCTTCCATAGCCAAAAGGCAGTAAGTAACACATAATAACATGTTCAGTGCATCTCATTATGATTAATTAAATCTCACACAATTTCTCAGACACCAGGATATTAATGGCATTTTACTCTGTCAGAGCTTTGTCCAGCAGTTCAGTGAAAATAATACCATTTTACTTCCGTATTACTAAATGTAGTTAATAGGTGTTTGGCATGCAAATAGGAAAAAAAATAATAAAATAAAAGATAATATAAATATATATATATATATAAATCTATAAATATAAATATATATATAAATATATAAAAATAAATATATATATATATATAGATATAAATATATATATATATATATATATATATATATATATATATATATATATATATATATATGACAATATATATATATATATATATTTACTTTAAATATATATATATATATATATATATATATATATGTGTGTGTGTGTCATATATAAATATATATATATATATATATATATATATATATATATATATATATATATATATATATATACGTTAAGTGTGTATGTGGGATATATACAAATATTGTAGTTTTCTGTTAGATTTGTGATTTGCATAAAATGAGTATGTTTTCTCCTTTTTTATTTGCAATCTGAACCTTGGTAATTGTAGTAAAGAGGCCTTTTATGTTTATTAAAACTGATTTTGGATGATATGAGATGAGTTGAGAATAAATGCATTTTTCGAATCTTCCGTTATTGTCTATAAAATGTATGCATATTCTTGTGGATGTGCATGTTTGTTGGAAGAGGCTCTATAAAAAAAGAGGATGGTGAGGGAAGGCTAACAGGTGTAAGAAATGTCACCTGGTTGAAGTGGCACTTCAGGAGTACAAATTTTTATTGTTTCATTACAGCATCCTTTGGGACATTACCATTTGTTGTAACATTATAAGTATCAGTAAAAAGTTCAAAATACTTCACTCCTTCTGCAATAAACACCATTAAAACAGCACACAAAGACAGCTTTTTCAACATGATTTACTGAAAATGTTAATTTGCTCTGGGAAAACCATGCTAAACATATTGAATTCACCTCTTCATAATTAAAGTAAAGCTAATCTCTCACAATAGAATTCTTAGTTTTGTAGAGAACATAAAACAGGAACCTGTTTTTTTTGTTGCAAACATTCAGTTTTCCCTTTACCTTGTTTGTGTTTTTGCTCCCTGAGCATTGCATACACTGTATATTATCTATAGGAACTTACTTTGTACATGTGCACACTCCAGTGGCAGCTGAATGGCACAAATGTACTATGGCAACTATGACGGAACATGACACTACACTGTGCATTGGAATCGTTTTTGTAGTCCAACACAGTAACAACATCACAGCCTACATCCACAGATCTTCTGTGGATGTAGGCTGCCTCAAATCCTTCTGTCTCTTCATCTAATCCCAGACAGACTCAATGATTTTGAGATCAGGGCTCGGTGGGAGCCAAACCTGCACTTCCAAAACTCCTTGTTCTTTACGCAGAAGATAGTTCTTCATGACATTGGCTGTATGTTTGGGGTTATTGTCCTACTGAAGAATATTTGGGGCCAGTAATAAACCTACCTTATGGTATGGCATGATGGGTAAGTATCTGCCTGCATTTCTCAGCATTGAGGACACTATTGATCCTGACCAAATCCTAATTCCATTTGCAAAAATGCAGCCCAAACCTATAAGGAACCACCATCATGCTTCACTGTTGCCTGCAGACACTCATTATTGTACTGCTTTCCAGCCCTTTGGCGAACAAACTGCCTCCTGCTACAGCCACATATTTAAAATTTTGACTCATCAGTCCAGAGCACCTGCTGCTCTTATTTTTCTGCAACCCATTTCCTATGTTTTTGTGCATAGATAAGTTGCTTAGGCTTGTTTCCACACTGAAGGTTTGGCTTTTGGTCCATGAAGACCACTTCTGGCGAGACCTCTCTAAACAGTAGTTGGGTGAACCTGATGATTTACAGCAGTTCTGTGCTGATGACACTGCTGGACATCTTCCAACAAACCCAAAACCTACAGCCAATGTTATTAAAAAGTATCTTCAGTGTAAAGAAGAACAAGTTTACCTGGAAGTGATAAGTTGGCCCCACACACACACACATATATATATATATATATATATATATATATATATATATATATATATATATATATATATATATAAGCACCACAGGTAAATAGCTTTTTTAACATGATCTACTGAAACTGTTAATTTACCCTAGGAAAACCACTGCATTCTGTAGAACCCTGAACCCTGCCAAAACTCCCCTCTCCATGTTCGAGCACTGTCCCTTTCTTCTACCCATTTCCTCCAGGTTAAATAATGGTCAGGGCTTGGGTACATATATCTGGAGTTCCACTTTAAATGTATTGGTTTATTTCAACTTTAGGTGAAAAAGATGACCAGTGAAACCCTTGGTGGCTGATATTATTTTAAAATGAGCAGTGTAGAACATATTGGAGGAGATTTACTAAAACAGGAGCACTCAGAACCCAATGCAGCTGTGCATGGTAGCCAATCAGCTTCTAACTTTAGTCATCTGGAAGCTGATTCTGCACACTCCAGTTTTTGTAAATCCTGCCAATTGCTACTCTTTCAGGAATTGCCATGTTATGTTAGCTTATATTGTTAATTGCTAAATGCCAGAGGTGGGCTAGGACGTAAGAAATGAAAAAACATTATTATAATGAAAATAACCAATTTGCCAGGCAGGATTACATGAACGACATCATTGTATATATAGCAACAAAATCACTCCCAAAACTGATACTATTGTTAAAATGATGACACTGATTTAATAAGGTAACTTGGATTTTGAAAATGTGTCATTACCAAATTGTCAGTGACACAAAACATAGCTGCTATTTCATGAAGTTTGAGTTGTCAGATACATAAATTAAACAGGCAGTGATTACAGCAATCATTATTTTTGCATTCATGAGTTTACTTCTAGAACTACCAGGACTACATACTTACGATGAGCATGACTCCCACTTATATCTTGTAAATGTTTTTAATGTTGTACAAAAAATGTTACTGTTTTAATACTACACTTAGAGAGGCACCCCCCCCCCCCCTGTTTCTTTTATATGTTTTGCAGAGTTGCTGGACACACTCTGAGGATGGCTGCTTCTTTTTAAATCACCCCCTTACCGTGGTTCAACTTTGTTTTTACCTAAAGACTGACTAATCAAATGTACATTATTACAAACTAAGGGCATTGCCTCCTGGAGCGCCAGATACCCAATTTACCTTTACTATAATTTTTATACGTGATGCTTTAAAAGCATCTACAGATTATCGCTTTAGAGTTAACTGTGGGCCTAGAATTACTGATTTCACTACTATTGTGTGCGTGGCAATATGTGCCACGTGTAGTACCCCTGACATGTGCAATTTAATTTGTACATGCGGAGTGTGGAGGTGGGGGGTGGTCTCAAAAAAATTTTGGAGCAAATTTTATGTGCTTGGTTGTAACTTAAATTTTTTACACCTTTTATTACTTTTTTTACTAAACATTTTTTCATCACATATGGGTACAAAGTCCCCTATATGATGATTTTTGCTTGGTAACAGGTTCTCTTTATTGAAACATCAGGTGTCCAAAAACCCCTGATCTCAAACCTGTCCTTTAATCTCCCTCCCCTCTACCTGGCGGCACCCACCATGCTGGTCTCGGGTCTGCCAATGGGCTTGAGGAGCCAGGGAAACATGGCAGAGGCATGCACATGAAGGGGCCCGACCCTTTTACTGTTGTTGAGGTGCAATAACCGCAGGGCTCTCGTATGGAGCAGAGAACCAGTACTAGTGCTGCTCATCCTTCTGGTGAACTGGCAGGCACCAGCGGCCTAGTACACCCTGGTCGTAGTCAAACCAACACTGCAGTATTATGTGGTGACGTGATGTGTCCCATAAGTGCAGTTCAAGCTGGTGCGGTGGCTAGCACAAGTAGTGTCCCGCAGCCACCAAGAAGACAAACACAGCCCCGTCGAGCCCATAGTGCCCTTCCTGCTGCATTTGCCCATCCTAATTGGCAGCCCACCACTTCTGCAGCACCCGTACTTCCCCGATTCACTGGCCAATCCAGAATTCAGGTGGAAACAGTTGATTTTACGTCACTTGATTTTTATTCACAGTTTTATCTCTATAGATCTATTGTGGACCAAAGCAATTTGTATGCTGGTCAATTCATCGCCGCTAATCCCCAGTTGACCCTTGCCAGAGGTTGGAAACCTATTACGGTTTCCGAATTTAAATCTTTCCTGGGCCTATCCCTCCTCATGGGCATAACTAAAAAGAGTGAGTTGTGGTCATATTGGTCCACTGACCCAATTAACCATATGCCTGTGTTCTCTGCATCCATGACCAGGGCTAGATACGAGCAGATCTTGCAATTTATGCACTTCAACGACAATGAACTCTGTCGTCCTCGGGGTGACCCTGGATTTGATCAGCTTTACAAAATTCAGCCCCTCGTAAACCACTTCAACCAACAGTTTGCAGCCTTGTTTACTACTGATCAAGTTGTCTGCGTTGATGAGTCCCTGATTACGTTTTCTGGTCACTTGTCTTTCAAACAGTATCTTCCCAGCAAGCGTGCCAGATATGGGGTCAAGTTGTATGAGCTCTGTGACAGGGCAACAGGCTATACATATAGTTTTATGGTTTACAAGGGAAAAAATAGTCACATGGAGCCGGAGAACTGCACAGACTACATAGGGAGTGCTGGTAAGATTGTGTGGGACTTGGTGTCACCCTTATTCGGAAAGAGGTACCACTTGTACGTGGACAATTATTACACAAGCGTGCCACTTTTTAGTCACCTTTTTGATTGTGGAATTGGTGCATGTGGCACTGTACGATCTAATCTCCAGGGCTTACCCCAGCGGCTTGTAGATTCCCGTCTTAGGCTAGGGGAGAGAGCCTGCTTGAGATGTAATAATTTGCTCGCAGTGAAGTGGAGGGATTCACGGAATGTTTTCCTCCCTTCATGCAGATACGACAGTCCAATCTCCAACGGCGACTGGTGTTGTGGAGAAACCCCTCTGTGTCCACGAATACAACCTTAATATGGGAGTGGTGGACCTCATCGACCAATTAATGGCACTGTACTTAATTGCCCATAGAGCCAGATGCTGGTACAAAAAAGTGTCTGTATACCTTTTTCAATTGGCTCTACTGAACACTTATGTGCGATACAAGGCATCAGGATGAACTGGATCCTTCCTTAAATTCCAGGAAGAGGCTATCACAGCCCTTCTGTTACCAGACCATGCTGTGCCCCAAATTCCCAATGCAAATGCAGTGAGCCGGCTGCATGAGTGGTATTTTCCATATGTCCTCCGTGGTACCCCTACTCAACTAACCCCCCAAAGAAGATGTGTCTTTAGGAAACGCCGATACAGGCGTTACACCCACTTTTATAGTCCCTCGTGTCCTGACCAACCTGGTCTCTGCATCTGTGAATGTTTCCAATGCTACCACACATTAGTGGAGTATTAGCGTAGGGTACAGCACTGAACAGTCATAGGACACACTTTCACAGGGTCTCCAAAGATTCCATCGCATATATATATATATATATATATATATATATATATAAAATAAAAGAGCCAAAAATAGTTGTGGTTTTCTCTCTTTATTCTCTCTCTATTGTTCTGCTCTGTTTTACTGTATTTTATGCTTAACTGCAATGTTTTATTGTTACTATGTTTTATCATGTTTGCTTTGCAGGAATGTAATTCTTTTATACTTTACTGTTTACTGTGTTTTATTGTTAATCATTATTTTCTTTGTAGATACGTCATTCAGCTGCAGCACTGATTATCCATCTTGACAGCAGCAGCGTTTGCTCTCACTATACATAAATCAGGGACTCCAGCAATGTAGTAGGTGATTTTACCACCACAGTTGAAAAAAAAAGAGCATATATGCCAAAGCATGGGGGCAGGTGTGGAGGGGCCCTAGTAATATTAGGGGCGGATTGCCCCCATGTTTCGGCATATATTTTTTACTCTTTTTTGGCACAGATTGCAATAAAAATAAGTTGTTTTATTGAGTTAATGTTTTATTGTTACCATTGTTTGCTTTTCAGGTACGCCATTTAGCTGCAGCACTGATTTATTTATCTTGACAGCAACAGCATTTGCTCTCATAATACTTAAATCAGCGACTCCAGCGATGTAGGAGGTGATTTCACCACCACAGTAAAAAAAAAACGGTGCATGTATGCCCATCATTAGAAGTGGGTGGATGCAGGGCGGTATTCTAATGGTGGGCATACCCACCGATCAATCTTTTTTTTTCGTTCAGCCCACAGGCTGCATGAAAAAAAAGAACATTACAATATATGCCCATCAAGGATAAGCAACGTTTATTTTTGAGTGATTATACCAGAATGATGCCTGCAGGTTTAGGTATCATCTTGGTATTGTTCTTTTCAGCCACTGGTCGGCTTTCATGTAAAAGCAATCCTAGTGGATAATTAGCCGCTATACTGTTTTTACAAGCAGTGGGAGGGAACGTTTCACCCCCGCTGTCTTCCTTGGTTTTCTCTGGCTCTCCTGTCCCATCGGGGAACCTGAGAATGCTGCCGGTGGTTCCGCCAGCTGACCATAGAGCTGATCTAAGACCAGAATGGCTCCAATCATCTCTATGGCCTAACCCAGAAGCTACAAGCATTTTTATGACTTTGGTTTTGCTGGATATAAACAGCGCCATTGGGAAATTGGGAAAGCATCTGATCACACCGATCTTGGTGTGATCAGATGCTTTGAGGGCAGAGGAGAGATCTAGAGTCTAAAAGACACCATTTTTTTTTTTAAAAAGAGTACCTGTCACTACCTATTGCTATCATAGGGGATATTTACATTTCCTTTAATAACAATAAAAATTATAAAAAAAAAAAGAAAGGAACAGTGTAAAAATAAAATAAAAAGGCAAAATAAATAATAATAAAAGAAAGCACTCCTGTCCCCCCGTGCTCTTGCGCAAAGGCGAAAGCAAGCGTCAGTCTCTTGTCATATGTAAAGAGCAAAAGAGCACCATGTATGTGAGTTATGACCGCAAACGTCAGATTGAGGGCAGTAATTTTAGCAGTAGACCCCCTCTGTAAATCTAAAGTGGTAACCTGTAAAGGCTTTTAAAGGATTTTAAAAAAGTATGTAGTTTGTCGCCACTGCACAGTTGTGCACAATTTTAAAGCATGTCGGCATAAGATCATCTTTTATAATTTACCAAACATTTGGGCAATATAGTGTGCTTTAGTGCATAAAAAGTGTTTTTATTTTTCCAAAAAAAATGCGTTTGAAATATCGCTGCGCAAACACTGTGTGAAAAAAAAATTGCAACACCCACCATTTTAATCTGTAGGGCCTTTGCTTTAAAAAAAATTATAATGTTTGGGGGTTCAAAGTAATTTTCTATCAAAAAAAACATTTTTTTTTCATGTAAACAAAATGTGTCAGAAAGGGATTTGTGTTCAAGAGGTTAGAAGAGTGGGTGATGTGTGGCATAAGTTTCTAATGTTGTACATAAAATACCAGGACAGTTCAAAACCCCCCAAATGACTCCATTTTGGAAAGTAGACACCCTAAGCTTTTTGCTGAGACTCATGTTGAGTCCATGGAATATTTTATATTTTGCCACAAGTTTCAGGAAAATTTTAATTATTATTATTTTTTCACAAAGTTGTCACTAAATGATATATTGCTCACACATGACATGGGTATATGTGGAATTTCACCCCAAAATACATTCTGCTGCTTCTCTTGAGTAAAGGGATACCACATGTCTGGGACTTTTTTCGGAGCCTAGCTGCGTACAGGACCCCAAATACCAATCACAGCCTTCAAAATTTCTAAGGGCGTAAAATGGTGATTTTTCTTCTCACTACCTATCACAGGTTAAGAGGCCCTGAAATGTCAAAATAGCACAACCCCCCCCCCCCCCAAATGACCCCTTTTTAAAAAGTAGACACCCCAAGGTGTTTGCTAATAGTCATGATGAGTATTTTGCAGCTCTCATTTGTTTTTGAAAATGAAGAAAGAAAAGGAAAATTTTTTTTTTTGTGTTCAATTTTCAAAACTTTGTGACAAAAAGTGAGATCTGCAAAATACTCAAGATGCCTCTCAGCAAATAGCTTGGGGTGTCTACTTTCCAAAATGGGGTAATTTGGGGGGGTTTGTGCTATCTTGACATTTCAGGGCCTTCGAAATGGTGACAGGTAGTGAGAGGTGAAATCACCATTTTACAACCCTTAGAAAGCCTGAAAGCGGTGATTGGATTAAGGGGTCCTGTACGCGGCTAGACTGCCAAACAGTCCCACACATGTGGTATCCCCGTACTCAGGAGAAGCAGCAGAATGTATTTTGGGGTGTAATTTCACATATGCCCATGGCATGTTTGAGCAATATATTGTTTCAGTGACAACTTTGTGTACATTTTTATTTTTTTTTGTAATTTTTCAATCGCTTGTGACAAGAAAGTAAAATATTCAATGTGCTCAACATGCCTCTCAGCAAATTCCTTGGGAATGTCTACTTTCCAAAATGGGGTCATTTTGGGGGGGGGGGGGTTATACTGCCCTGCCATTATAGCACCTCAAGAAATGAGATAAATAGTCATAAACTAAAAGTTGCGTACATTTCAGAAAATGTACCCTAGTTTAGAAGCTATAACTTTTGTGCAAACCAATAACTATACGCTTAGAGTAGAAAATATATATTTTTTTCAAAAGTTACAGCCTTTTTTCGTTTATAGAGCAAAAAGTAAAAAACGCAGAGGTGATCAAATACTACCAAAAGAAAGCTCTATTTGTGGGAAAAAAGGACGCAAATTTTGTTTTGGAACAGCATTGCATGACTGCGCAATTACCAGTTAAAGCAGCGCAGTGCCAAATTGTAAAAAGTGCTCTGATCAGGAAGGGGACAAATCCTTCTGGGGCTGAAGTGGTTAAACATCAATTTCTGGCTTAACTTAAACTTTTAGACAGATAGTACATTCTGATCAAACACACTTAGATACTATGCAGAATGTATAGTTGGTTGATAACTGAAAGCTACACAGGCCTTGAAGCAGCAAAGCAAACCCAAACGACAATATCTCTATCACCATGCTTCATAGTTGTTATAGGGTTCTTCTCTTGAAATGCTGTCTTTGGCTTGTGGCAAACATGTCTACTGTTATTGTGACCAAAGCACTCTGTCTATTGATAAGTCTTCTGCACATTGTTCTAGATTGCTTTATCTTTTCTATATATTGTGGAATTGCAAACTGTAGTCTTGCTCTAATGCTCTTTTTGAATAGCAAATGCTTTTTCCTAACACCCCTCTCATGCAGGTAAAATTAATGCAATCTGTTTCTAACTGTTGATACATACACATAAACCTCCAACTGTTGCAATATGTACCTGAACCCCCCACATTTAATATGAGGTTCTTGGGTTCTTTTAGCATCAAATAATCAGCTCTTGGGTTGAATTTGTTGGGCTGGCCAGACCTATACAATTAGCAGTGATTTGAAATCTACATTTTCTTTCCTTAAAGTGAAATGACTGATTTGAAATAAATTGTCAATCTTTTGAAATTCCTTGCCAGACACAGAGGCATCCATATCCTTCTTTCAGATGGCCTTAGAGAGCTATATTGACATCACGATGACACCACACACGTCAATAGCAAAAAGAACACCAGACCCAGGAAGTTGAAATAGGACAGGTTCTAATTAATGACACCAAATATGGAACACCTTATTCTAATTTTATGAATTTTAAATAGTGCTAAATGTAGTAGTGTATTTACAAATATGCATTTTCATTAATCTAAACTAGGGGTCTCCAAACGTTCTAAACAAAGAGACAGTTTTTTTATTCCTCAGAGTTTAGAGGGGCTAAACTGTGGCCAGTAGGAGTAGAAAATATCCTGGCATCAGTAACAATGCCCCATCATTGGTGTCAGTGAGAGGAGTAGTGCCCCATCATTGGTCTCAGTAGGAGGAATAGTGTTCCATAGTTGGTGTCAGTGGATGGACTAGTGCCCCATAGTTTGTGTCAGTAAGAGGGATAGTGCCCTCTAGTTGGTGTCAGTGAGAGGAATAGTGCCCCACAGTTGGTGTCAGTGGGAGTAATTATGCCCCATTGTTAATGTCAGTGGGAGGAATAGTGCCCCAAGGGTCTATAATTGTAATGGTAGGTTTATTTTAACAGTGAGAGACAGAATAACAACAAAAATATCCAGAAAAATGCATTTAAAAAAAAAAAGTTATAAATTGATTTGCATTTTTGAATGGGTGAAATACGGGATTAAGGTCTGATGACTGGCTAGGAAACTCCAGGACCTTGTGTTTCTTCTTGAGCCACTCCTTTGTTGCCTTGGCTGTGTGTTTTGGGTCATTGTCATGATGGAATACCCATCTATGACTCATTTTCAATGCCCTGACTGAGGGAAGGAGGTTTCTAACCCAAGATTTGACGGTACATGGCCCCGTCCATCGTCCCTTTGATGCGGTGAAGTTGCCCTGTACCCTTAGCAGAAAAACACCCCCAAAGCATAAGGTTTCCACTTCCATGTTTGAAGGTGGGGATGGTGTTCTTAGGGTCATAGGCAGCATACCTCCTTCTCCAAACATGGCAAGTTGAGTTGATGCCAAAGAGCTTGGTTTTGGTCTCTTCTGTCCACAACACTTTCACCCAGTTCTCCTCTGAATCATTCACGTGTTCATTAGCAAACATCAGACAGGCCTGTATATGTCTTTTCTTGAGCAGGGGGACCTTGCGGGCATTGCAGGATTTCAGTCCTTCACGGCGTAGTGCTTTTACCAATTGTTTCCTTGGTGACTATGGTCCCAGCTGCCTTGAGTTTAATGACAAGATTCTCCTGTGCAGCTCTGGGCCAAAACCTCACTGTTCTCATGATCACTGAAACTCCACAAGGTGAGATCTTGCATGGAGCCCAACACTGAGGGAGATTGACAGTTTTTTTGTTTTTTTTTTTTCCATTTGCGAATAGTCGCTGTTGTCACCTTCTCACCAAGCTGCTTGGCGAAGATCTTGTAGCCCATTCCAGCCTTGTGTAGATCTACAATCTTGTCCCTGACATCCTTGGACAGCTCTTTGGTCTTGGCCATAGTGGAGAGATTTTAATCTGATTGATTGCTTCTGTAGACAGGTTTCTTTTATACAGGTAACAAGCTGAGATTAGGAGCACTTCTTTTAAGAGAGTGCTCCTAATCTCAGCTCGTTACATGTATAGAAGACAGCTGGGAGCCAGAAATCTTGCTGATTGAAAGGGGATCAAATACTGATTTCACCCATTAAAATGCAAATCAATTTATAATTTTTTTGAAATGCGTTTTTCTGGATACTTTTGTTGTTATTCTGTCTCTCACTGTTAAAATGTACCTACCATTAAAATTATAGACTGATTGTTTCTTTGTCAGTGGGCAAATGTACAAAATCAGCAGGGGATCAAATACTTTTTTCCCTCACTGTATATATATATATATATATATATATATATATATATATATATATAAATAAATATTGTGACAGTAGGAGATGCTGTCAAGGTAAAATTGATAATTTGGGGGACACAGGGTATGCATATTTGCTTGGTGCAAGGCTACTGAGCATAAATGTGGACTGGAGAAAACTGCTTTTGCAGCTTTCTCCAGGTTTTGGTATTCGGTCATGGGGCTCTGTAGTTTGGAGATTCCATAGTGTCTTGGGTGGGAAGGGATCTCCAACCCTGTGTCCAGACTTTGTAGATTACCAGCAGGGTGTGTGCTCAGGTGAGCACAGCATTTATAATGAGGGTATGGGAAGACCTAATGGCTCCCAGTTGGAGACTGCTTCACACTTAGAGAGACAGGAGGTCTCCAGGAGTCAGAAAGGTTGCAGGAGGCAGCCAAAACGTGTGACTGCAAGAGGCAGTGCAACGGCCTGAGGACTAAGGCCAGAGCGGAGCTGTGGACGCTAAAGTGAAGCCATCCACATTGAGGAATCCTGTGGTCTGTGTGACCAGGATAAAGAGCAGAGGTACTGCTAAAGAGCCAGATGGGCTAGCATTTTCTGTGTGTTGATTTGCTGGAGAAGAACCCCTGTGTGGGAAACCTTTATGTCACAGACTTTTATTTGCCTTTTTAATAGAAATGGGCTAACATGCCCTTAAATATAGTTCCTGACTCGCTTGGATGACTGAAAACACATCTACCACAAGAGTTAATGGTCCCCCATGTTACAATATATATATATATATATATATATATATATATATATATATATATATACACAATGCCTTGAAAAAGTATTCATACCCCTTGACATTTTCCACATTTTGTCATGTTACAACCAAAAACGTAAATGTATTTTATTGGGATTTTATGTAATAGACCAACACAAAGTGGGACATAATTGTGAAGTGAAAGGAAAATGATAAATGGTTTTCTAAATTTTTTACAAATAAATATGTGAAAAGTGTGGTGTGCATTTGTATTCAGCTCCCTTTACTCTGATATCCCTAAAATCTAGTGGAACCAATTCTTTATGTATTTTTATTGGGATTTTATGTAATAGACCAACACAAAGTGGGACATAATTGTGAAGTGAAAGGAAAATATTAAATGGTTTTCTAAATTTTTTAAGTGTGGCGTGCATTTGTATTCAGCTCCCTTTACTCTGATATCCCCAACTAAAATCTAGTGGAACCAATTGCTTTTAGAAGTCACCTAATTAGTCTACCTGTGTGTAATTTAATCTCAGAGGTTTGTGAAGCCCTCAGAGGTTTGTTAGGGAACCTTAGTAAACAAACAGCATCATGAAGGCCAAGGAACACTCCAGACAAGTCAGGGATAAAGTTGTGGATGGTTTAAAGCAGGGTTAGGTTATAAACAAATATCCCAAACTTTAAACATCTCAAGAAGCACTGTTTAATCCATCATCCAAAAATGGAAAGAGTATGGCACAACAGCAAACCTATCAAGACATGGCCTTCCACCTAAACTGACAGCCTGGACAAGGAGAGCATTAATCAGAGAAGCAGCCAAGAGGCCCATAGTAACTCTGAAGGAACTGGAGAGATCCACAGCTCAGGTGGGAGGATTTGTCCACAGGACAACTATTAGTTGTGCACTCCACAAATCTGGCCTTTATGGAAGAGTGGCAAGAAGAAAACCTTTGTTGAAAGAAAGCCAAAAGAAGTCCTGTTTGCAATTTGCGAGAAGCCATGTGGTGAACACAGAAAATAAGTGGAAGAAGGTGCTCTGGTCAGATGAGATCAAAATTTAACCTATTGGCCTAAAAGCAAAACACTATGGCGGTTATTTACGAAAGGCAAATCCACTTTGCACTACAAGTGCAAACTACAAGTGCAAAAAGCACTTGAAATTGCACTGCAAATGCACTTGGAAGTGCAGTCGCTGTAAATCTGAGGTGTGGAGCTGAAATGAGGGGAAGCTCTGTTTATTTTCTCATCCAATCATGTGCAAGCTAAAATGCTGTTTTTTATTTCCCTTGCATGTCCCCCTCAGATCCACAGCGACTGCACTTCCAAGTTCATTTTCAGTGCAATTTCAAGTGCACTTTGCACTTGTAGTGCAAAATGAATTTGCCTTTCGTAAACACCATCCCCACTGTGAAACATGGTGGTGGCAGCATCATGTTGTGGGGATGCTTGTCAGCAGGGACAGGGAAGCTGGTCAGAGTTGATGGGAAGATGGATAGAGCCAAATACAGGGCAATCTTAGAAGAAAACCTGTTAGAGTCTGCAAAAAACTTGAGACTGGGGTGGAGGTTCACCTTCCAGCAGGACAACGACCCTAAACATACAGCCAGAGCTACAATGGAATGGTTTAGATCAAAGCATATTCATGTGTTAGAATTGCCCAGTCAAAGTCCAGACCTAAATCCAATTGAGAATCTGTGGCAAGACTTGAAAATTGCTGTTCACAGAGGCTCTCAATCCAATCTGACAAAGCTTGAGCTATTTTTCATAGAAAAATGTGCAAAGCTGGTAGAGACCTACCCAAAAAGCCTTGTAGCTGTAATTGCAGTGAAAGGTGGTTCTACAAAGAATTTATATTTATTTGTAAAACCTTTTGAAAAACATTTATCATTTTCCTTCCCCTTCACAACTATGTGCCACTTGTGTTGGTCTATCACATAAAATCCAGATAAAATATATTTTTTTTGTAACATGACAAAATGTGGAAAATCTCAAGGGGTATGAATACTTTTTTTAAGGCACTCTATATATACAGTGCGGAAAATAATTATTTGATCCCCTGCTGATTTTGTAAGTTTGCCCACATACAAAGAAATTAAAGGTCTATAATTGTTATCATATGTGTATTTTAAATGATAGAGACAGAATATCAACCAAAAATCCAGAAAAAACACATGATACAAATGTTATAAATTGAGTTGTAGTTCAGTGAGTAGAATAAGTACAGTAAAAGGTATTTTCAGAACAAAGATATGTTAGGTGTAATTGATCTCCACAACACAAACAGGATTTGCTAGAAAAAACACCTGTAGTTGGAAATGATATATAGTCTTTGTACTCCTCACCTGGTTGCCACCACACACGCTTGACACCATCTGAACCAAATAAGTTTATCTTGGTCTCATCAGACCACAGGACATGGTTCCAGTAATCCATGTCCTTAGTCTGCTTGTCTTCAACAAACTGTTTGCGGGCTTATCTTTAGAAGAGGCTTCCTTCTGGGACTACAGCCATGCAGACCAATTTGATGCAGTGTGCAGCGTATGGTCTGAGCACTGACAGGCTGACCCCCCACCCCTTCAACCTCTGCAGCAATGCTGGCAGCACTCATATGTCTATTTTCCAAAGACAACCTCTGGATATGACACTGAGCATGTGCACTCAACTTCTTTGGTCGACCATGGCGAGGCCTCTTCTGAGTGGAACCTGTCCTGTTAAACCGCTGTATGGTCTTGGCCACCATGCTGCAGCTCAGTTTTAGGGTCTTGGCAATCTTCTTATAGCCTAGGCCATCTTTAGGTAGCGCAACCATTCTTTTTTTCAGATCCTCAGAGAGTTCTTTGCCATGAGGGGCCATGTTGAACTTCCAGTGACCAGTAGGAGAGAGTGAGAGCGATAAAACCAAATTTTACACACCTGCTCCCCATTCACACCTGAGACCTTGTAATACTAACGAGTCACATAACACCAGGGAGGAAAAATGGATAATTGGGCCCACTTTGGACATTTTCACTTAGGGGTGTACTCGCTTTTGTTGACAGCGGTTTAGACATAAATGGCTTTGTGCTGGGTTATTTTGAGGGTACAGCAAATTTACACTGTTATAAAAGCTGTACACCCACTACTTTACATTGTAGCAAAGTGTAATTTCTTCAGTGTTGTCACATAAACTGATATAATAAAATATATACAAAAATGTGAGGGGTGTACTCACATTTGTGAGATACTGTAGATCAAAGTCTAAGTTCAGTCCATTACGTGACAATGTATCCAAACAGTGGATCCATTCTACTTCCCATTTTCTCAGGGTTAGTTCTCTATTACCCCTACGTCTATTTCTCGATATATCATCTGTTACCATAAATATAATTTATATTAGATCTAAGACAGGATTGCCTGACACAAGTACTCGACTAAGTTACCTTTGGCAAGACACTTTATTGAACAGGGTCACGCTATTTCCCAGCTTAGCTTTATAGTAATAGATGGTATATCGAGGAAATAAACACGGGGGTAATAGATTCCAGGTGTTTATGTATATGTATATATATATATATATATATATATATATATATATATATATATATATATATATATATATATGTATACTTAATGTATTATAGATAAAATCAGCGCAACCTACACTATTAGTGATATGTGTAAAATATATTTAAAATGTTCTTGTGAATACAGTGGTGTGAAAAAGTGTTTGCCCCCTTCCTCATTTCCTGTTCCTTTGCATGTTTGTCACACTTAAGTGTTTCGGGAACATCAAACCAATTTAAACAATAGTCAAGGACAACACAAGTAAACACAAAATGCAATTTGTAAATGAAGGTGTTTATTATTAAAGGTGAAAAAAAAAAAAAAAAAACCATCATGGCCCTGTGTGAAAAAGTGATTGCCCCCCTTGTTAAAACATACTATAACTGTGGTTGTCCACACCTGAGTTCAATTTCTCTAGCCACACCCAGGCCTGATTATTGCCACACCTGTTCACAATCAAGGCATCACTTAAATAGGAGCTGCTTGACACAGTAAGGTCCACCAGAAGATCCTTAAAAGCTACACATCATGCCGAGACCCAAAGAAATTCAGGAACAATTGAGAAAGAAAGTAATTGAGATCTATCAGTCTGGAAAGGGTTATAAAGCCATTTCCAAAGCTTTGGGAATCCAGCGAACCACAGTGAGAGCCATTATCCACAAATGGCGAAGACATGGAACAGTGGTGAACCTTCCCAGGAGTGGCCGGCCGCCCAAAATTACCCCAAGAGCGCAGCGACGACTCATCCAAGAGGTCACAAAAGACCCCACAACAACGTCCAAGGAACTGCAGGCCTCACTTGCCTCAGTTAAGGTCAGCGTTCATGCCTCCACCATCAGGAAAAGACTGGGCAAAAATGGCCTGCATGGCAGAGTTCCAAGGAGAAAACCACTGCTGAGCAAAAAGAACATCAAAGCTCGTCTCAATTTCTCCACAACACATCTTGATGATCCCCAAGACTTTTGGGACAACATTCTGTGGACCGATGAGACAAAAGTGGAACTCTTTGGAAGGTGTGTGTCCAAGTATATCTGGCGTAGAAGGAACACTGCATTTCAGAAAAAGAACATTATACCAACAGTAAAAATATGGTGGTGGTAGTGTGATGGTCTGGGGCTGTTTTGCTGCTTCAGAACCTGGAAGACTTGCCGTGATAAAAGGAACTATGAATTCTGCTGTCTACCAAGAGATCCTGAAGGAGAATGTCCGACCATCTGTTCGTGTACTCAAGCTGAAACGAACTTGGGTTCTGCAGCAGGACAATGATCCTAAACACACCAGCAAGTCCACCACCGAATGGCTGAAGAAAAACAAAATGAAGACTTTGGAGTGGCCTAGCCAAAGTCCTGACCTGAATCCTATTGAGATGTTGTGGTATGACCTTAAAAAGGCCGTTCATGCTCGAAAACCCTCTAATGTAACTGAATTAGGACAATTCTGCAAAGATGAGTGGGCCAAAATTCCTCCAGGATGCTGTAAAAAACCTCATTGCACGTTATCGCAAACGCTTGGTTGCAGTTGTTGCTGCTAAGGGTGGCCCAACCAGTTATTAGGTTTAGGGGGCAATCACTTTTTCACACAGGGCCATGATGGTTTGGATTTTTTTTCACCTTTAATAATAAACACCTTCCTTTACAAATTGCATTTTGTGTTTACTTGTGTTGTCCTTGACTATTGTTTAAATTGGTTTGATGTTCCGAAACACTTAAGTGTGACAAACATGCAAAGGAACAGGAAATGAGGAAGGGGGCAAACACTTTTTCACACCACTGTATATATATATATATATATATATATATATATATATATATATATATATATATATAGGAAGGCCAGCATGGTGGCCTGCAATTATGGGGGGAGCCCGGAGGGTATACATACCAGACCTCTCCACGCGGCTGTTGTCGGTTCTAGCGCGCCGTATTCCACGTCACCAGGCCGACAAACAACTCAGTACATGTTCCTGAGTTGTCCTACGTTCCTCGTTTCCAGATTACTGATTCGATTCCCGATCGCACCCCCAGTTCGTTCCGCTTCAGCGTCGCAGGTAGGATTTACGCTTTTTCGTCGTTACATCGAAACCCCTGTTTTTCCCACTGAGTCATTTCGACCACCATGCCTTTTTTCGTTTGTTGCCTACCACACAATTCACCCCACTATCTCTGGTCGTTACGCACCGCTACCCAGTGCAAGCACCCCCTCACTCACACATACACCGCAGCCCCCCCCCCCCCAAACCCACCAGAGCATCTGTCACTGTCCCCCCCCCCCCACACACTTCTTGTAGTCACCGCAAGCCCGTGTAAATGGGCCCCCACACCTTGCAAACCTCAGCAAGACACTCCACTCCTTGCCTTTCACGGCAACCCAGCCAATGTGAGGCACAGCCGCCCCCCGCACACCTTGCTTCACCGCAGGTTTGGGCCCGGCTCCCACATCCACCCTCCCCTACACCTCTGCAATCGTTGCAGCTCGACCTCCATTGGCCTCGCAGCCACAACTTCCCCAGTAGCAAACTCAGCTACTCACGCCTTTCTCTATCCCTTTTCACCTTTTCCGTAGGTCAGTAAGTCGTCCCTGGTCTCCTATACAACAGGATCGGACCACCCCTTTCTTTTTCCAGGTAATTTTTGAGGGCTTGCATCTCTTCACCAGGGGGTCAACTACGGCCCCAAATCAGCTCTTGCAACCCATCTCTCACAAATAATTTCATGTCACCCCACCATAGGCACCAGGTCTCCCAGGTTTTGACCCCAACAGAGACTCTATCACTAGGGCAGCAAGCAGGTGCGTAGGTTGTTGTTGTTTCAGTTTTCCATTCTCTTCACACACCTTTTCACTACATATCCCTGTCACACATACTTATTTGGCTCAGCACCCAGGCGTTAGTAACTGTCACATACTTCTATGCATGTCACTCTGTTTTCGAAGCTCAAGTCTTCACTACGCAGACAAGGTCACCTAGTCTCATGACTTGCTGGCAGTGCAAGTATTAGCTGACCGAACCCACGTCAAACTACTACAGACCGAAACATCCCTACTTAGCAACCAACCAGCAGCCACTCTCCCCAGTACCGCCCTGGTGGGGCTCTGGTTGAACTAGTCCGTGCCGAGCACAGACGGACACCCGAGCATCGGTTACCTGGTCAGTCACCTCCTGGCTTACCTCGGTTGTCACGCATTCTCTGAGTTCCACAGGCCAAAGAAACAAACTCACCCAGCGCTCACGCGCATCCCCGATTGTTACCATACCGTCGAACGGTATCCTGCTTCGTTCACACATCTCCCCTCCCCATCCAAGCAGAACACCATAGTTTTGACTAAAATCTCCAGGCGTTAGTAACTGTCACATACTTCTATGCATGTCACTCTATTTTCGAATCACAAGCCTTCACTACGCAGACAAGGTCACCTAATCTCATGACTTGCTGGCAGTGCAAGTATTAGCTGACCGAACCTACGTCAAATTGCTACAGATCGAAACATTCCTACTTAGCAAACCAATCAGCAGCCACTCCCCCCAGTGCCGCCCTGGGGGGGCTCTGGTTAACCAGTCCGTGCCGAGCACAGACGGACACCCGAGCATCGGTTACCTGGTCAGTCACCTCCTGGCTTACCTCGGTTGTCACGCATTCTCTGAGTTCCACAGGCCAAAGAAACAAACTCACCCAGCGCTCACGCGCATCCCCGATTCTTACCATACCGTCGAACGGTATCCTGCTTCGTTCACACATCTCCCCTTCCCATCCACGCAGAACACCATAGTTTTGATTAAAATCTCCAGGCGTTAGTAACTGTCACATACTTCTATGCATGTCACTCTATTTTTCGAAGCACAAGCCTTCACTACGCAGACAAGGTCACCTAATCTCATGACTTGCTGGCAGTGCAAGTATTAGCTGACCGAACCCACGTCAAATTACTACAGATCGAAACATTCCTACTTAGCAAACCAATCAGTAGCCACTCCCCCCAGTGCCGCCCTGGGGGGGCTCTGGTTAACCAGTCCGTGCCGAGCACAGACGGACACCCGAGCATCAGCCACCCGGCCAGTCACCTCCTGGCTCACCTCGGGTGTCACGCATCCTCCGAGTTTACATATAGGCCCATGGAACATCCCACTCAGCGCACGCGCGCAACCCATTTGTCCCCATACCTGTCACACAGGTATCCCGCCCTGCCCCCCCCTCCCCTCTTCATATTTCCGCAATCTACAAACACAGATATATCCTCTCCTGCCCTTCAAAACTCAAAAAAAAAAAAAAAAAAAAAAGTAAACGAGAGAAACATGCATCCCCCCCTCCCTTCCCCCCCTCTTTTATTCTAGCAGACGCCATGTCTCTGGCCGGCAGCGACGATCTCACCCCCGCCCCATCACCTCCCGAAGCGGGCCCGGCAGACAACTTCTCACAAGCCTTCAGAGTTTGGACCATCCCCAGACTCTCAGCCGAGCTGAGGCGCAGGAACATCCCCTTCCCCATCACGGCCAGGAAAGCTGAACTGTTCAGACTACTGTTCCCAAGCCCATCCCCACCAAACCCACCAGACACTCAGGCATCACTACAATCAATTGCCTCGGCAGTGTCCCAGCTACACACGCTGGTCTCCTCCCTATCAACTACCATCTCTGACGTCCAGGCCAGAGTGGGGACCTTGGAGCTCCAGCAAGTTACCCCCACTCCACCAGCTGTCGCCCCCGCCACCCCCGCATCATGCATTACAGGTACGCCCATGGCGGTTTTTCTGTTTTCCCCCTTCTCCCCAGATAGTCACTGACGCCGCTGCCCCCACGGGCTTCGCAGCTATTTTTGGCCCCCACTGGTTTGCCGGTCCATGGCCGACAGAGATCTTGGCAATCCCCGGTTTCAGCCAATCCTCCTCCTTATTTGAACTATACCCAATAGTGGCAGCAGCGCGAACCTGGGGAAGCAGTTGGGCAGGCCAGACGGTGGTTTCACCACCGACAATCAGGCCACAGCCGACATCACAAACAAAGACCGTCCCAGGTCCTTGACCATTTTTGGCCTTCCTGCGCAGGCTAGTTCAACTGTCCCTGCTACACCAGTTCAAAGTCCTCTGCGTCCACATCCCGGGCAAGTGTAACACCTCAGCCGACGCTCTGTCCCGATTTAATTTCCCGTTGTTCTTTTCACAGGAACCCGGAGCCGATCCGACCATGTCCGCTATCCCTCACTGGTCTCAACTAACCCTAGTCTGAGTCACCACCTTCACGGCGCCACCAGTCTCATAAACTTCTCATTGTCACACAACACGCTGAAAGCCTACCAAGCTGCTTGGAGGACGTACCTACGGTTTCTGGACACAAGCCACGGGGGGTCACCAGGGGACCTCCACCATATCCTAGCCTTCATTTCTCACTGCTACACTCGGCTGGCGTTATCACACAATACCATCAAACTTTATCTAGCCGGTATCCAGCATTTCATTTCCTTACAAGACCCTTCTAAACCATCTTTGTTCACCTCCCACGCAGTCAAGGCAATCCTGCGCGGCATCCTCAAAAAACAGCCGCAGGTCAATACCAAACGCCTCCCAGTAACCGGTGCCATTTTCCGGGAGTTATCGATCATGCTTTCGCATTCCCCATTTGGCCTTTTTCCCAGCCTGGTCATCCAGGCAGCCATGTACCTGGCCTTCTACGGCTTCTTACGGCCCAGCGAGTTTTTAGTTACCGGCCCTAGCTGCAAGACGCTACGCAGGCGGCATCTCGTACGCCATCAGACCTTTTTCATCCTGCACCTCGAGGCATCCAAAACGCAGCAGACTGGCCCAGGCACCGACATCAAACTGTTCGAAACTCTCAATGCCTGGTGCCCCGTGGCAGTTCTAGACCAGCTACTAGCACACCTACCTGATCCCTCACCTGACAGCCCGTTGTTACCATTTCCGGTCAGACCCCTTAGCAGCAATCAATTAGTCACGCACGTCAGGATCCTCCTCCGCAACTTAGGTCTTGACCCAGCGAAATTCTCAGGTCACTCCTTTCGCATCGGAGCAGCCTCCGCGGCCTCCCGCAATGGAGTCCCCGATCACGTGATCAGGATGATGGGACGGTGGAAGTCCACCTGTTTTGCCCGTTACATTCCCGATCCCCAGACCGAAATGTCCCGGGCCTTCAGTAACCTTGCCTTGTAGCATTTGCCTTTACCAAACAAATAAATCATTACCTCCCTAAAAACAAGCCTTTGCGCCCTTTTCTTAACTACTCTCCTAGCAGAAAGGGCCTCACGGCCCAGCTCACCAGGGCTTACCTTACGGTAGACCAGGGCACACTTCAGGTCTAGTTTGTTGTCTGTCTTGTGGCGTGTTTATGTTTGCTCCTTCACATCGTTATGGACCGAGGGCTCCGACCATAAATAGGAAGGCCAGCATGGTGGCCTGCAATTATGGGAGGAGCCCGGAGGGTATACATACCAGACCTCTCCACGCGGCTGGTGTCGGTTCTAGCGCGCCGTACCCGCCCACCCATTCCCCTTCTCAGAACACTCTGATATGTTTCTCTACAGAAACAGCCATTACTTCTCAGGTAAGCACCCTTTTCTTAACTACTCTCCTAGCAGAAAGGGCCTCACGGCCCAGCTCACCAGGGCTTACCTTACGGTAGACCAGGGCACACTTCAGGTCTAGTTTGTTGTCTGTCTTGTGGCGTGTTTATGTTTGCTCCTTCACATCGTTATGGACCGAGGGCTCCGACCATAAATATATATATACACACACACACACAGTTGTGCTCATAAGTTTACATACCCTGGCAGAATTTATGATTTCTTGGCCATCTCTGAAGTTTCTGGATTCTGAGTCATGGGGAAAGCAAAAGAATTATCAAAGGATCTGTGGGAAAAGGCAGTTGAACTGTATAAAACAGGAAAGGGGTATAAAAAGATATCCAAGGAATCGAGAATGCCAATCAGCAGTGTTCAAGCTCTAATCAAGAAGTTTAAAATGAGAGGTTCTGTTGAAACCAAACCACGGTCAGGTAGACCAACTAATATTTCAGCCACAACTGCCAGGAAAATTGTTCGGGATGCAAAGAAAAACCCACAAATAACTTCAGGTGAAATACAGGACTCTCTGAAAACATATGGTGTGGCTGTTTCAAGATTCACAATAAGGAGGCACTTGATGAAAGATGGGCTGCATGGTCGAGTCACCAGAAGAAAGCCATTACTACGCAAATGCCACAAAGTATCCCACTTACAATATGCCAAACAGCACAGAGACAAGCCTCAAACCTTCTGGCACAAAGTCATTTAGAGTGATGAGACCAAAATTTTGCTTTTTGGCCACAACCATAAACGCTACATTTGGAGAGGAGTCAACAAGACCTACGATGAAAGGTACACTATTCCTACTGTGAAACACGGAGGTGGATCGCTGATGTGTGAGCTACAAAGGCACAGGAAATTTGGTCAAAATTGATGTCAAGATGAATGGAGTATGTTATAAAAAAATACTGGAGGAACATTGGCACTCAACAGCCAGGAAGCTGCGCATGAGACATACTTGGACATTCCAAAATGAGAATGATCCACAATGATCCACAACACAAGGCCAAGTCGACCTGCCATACTGGCTACGGCAGAATAAAGTGAAGGTTCTGGAGTGGCCATCTCAGTCTCCAGACCTCAAAATCATTAAACCACTCTGGGGAGATCTCAAACATGCAGTTCATGCAAGGCAGCCCAAGAATTTCTATCTGAGAAGATAAAGAGCCTCATCCACAAATACGACAAAAGACTTCAAGCTTGCATTGATGTTAAAGGGGGCAATACACGGTATTAAGAACCCGGGGTATGTAAACTTTTGATCAGGTTCATTTGGGTAGTTTCTGTTGCCATTATGATTTAAAAAGAGTAATCACAGTTTATTGATAATAAATGGCTTCAGTCAAACACTAACCATGAGTGAAAGAAAAGTTGTTGTGCTTATCATTCATATTCTCTGAAAAATGGCCTAGAAATCATAAATTTTGCCAGAGTATGTAAACTTATGAGCACAACTGTATATATATATATATATATATATATATATATACTGTGGATTTTATTTTAGAAATATCTTTCAGGTACTAAACATATACAGTGCTTTGACCAGAAAATGTACACAAGTTTTTTATATCACACATTCTGTAAAATAGTTTTACAGGGCGGTGAATTGCATTTGAAGAGTGGAGGATCAATATATACAGTATTACCCTATTATGGTTGTTAAATCTTAGCACTTAGACATCACCAATTTATAACATTGTCTGATATCCACTAAAAAAGTAAACTACCAAAGCATGCCTTAGTAGAAGAACACTTTCTGTGCAGTGACAGGTAATCAATTTGAGTTTATTTTGCTACATTTGGGAATTAATAATTTTATAAAATGTAGTTATATGTTTTCACTGTAGGGATTTGTTGGCTAAGATAATAAAAAAGGAGCATAAGGCAAATACTTCTTTAAAATATAAAATGTTATATCTGGAAAAAGCAAATTTGAGACATTTTAGAATAAAAACATTTTACACCTGAAAAAGGTAATTAAAGTGCTAGGCAAAGAACCAGCTAAATAAAAGTTATATCATAGGTGGCTGCACATGGAAGTACCACTAAATTGCCCATCAATTTAAAACAATATTTTTTTAAGTCTCATGCACACGGGATGTTTTGCAAACTCTCCTAGAAACCTTTCCTTCTGGTAGCAATGCTTTTGCAGAAAACACGCCTAATGCTTGTAAAAGTGTGTAATGCATTTAGGCGCATTTACAGGTCAATCGCTTGAGCGTTAATTAATTTCATTGGCCAGAATAGTAATTTATTTTGGCCACTGAAATTTGTTAACACTCAAGCACTAATGTGCCTAGTGTTAACGCTCATTTAGTGGTGCCCACTGGAGTTGCTATATTTACCTTCCACATCCAAGGTTTTAGTTTGACGGGGAGATTGGTATTGTTTCGAATACTGACAAGGATCTTTCTGTGATTTCACTGCATGGCCTTAGATTCTTCAGAACTGAGCCTCCAGAGCTTTCCCACCCCTTCCACTGGGGTCTTCTCAATAGATCAATGTTTGTCCCTATTAACAAGGTGTTCTGTTTTGCCCCAGAGGGACAAGGACACATGACTGCTAAGGTATCGAATGTCTCTGTTTTTCCGACTGTTATAGGAAAAACAGGTCGGGAAACATGCTGGATGTAGGTTTGGTGGCTCAGACTTGCACAATCCTCAAACTTTGTTTCTGCTCCTCTTGCCATGCTATGAATGCCCTGCGGAATGGTATGCATTGCCTTTCTGTGCCTGTTTGCCAAAAGGCATAGAGTGCCAGCTGGGCTGTGAATCAGGAATAACAGAAGAAGCTTGTCTTGATGCTTTGGGCCCTTGTGAGAGTGTCTTGACTCCTTTAGGTTTAGAGCTCGCAGTAGCAGTTGGGCCTTCAGATATCTCCTTCACTGATGCCCCTTTGGAGTTTCCCTCCAGCTTTCCAACCTCAGCAGTTAAGTCAGCTACAGTCTCCCCCTTTGGGCATTGTGCCTTACAGTGGTTATAAAGCCTAGCATTTCTTACCTTAATACATTCCTTGCATTTAGGTAAATGTTTAGGTAATAGTACCCCTTCTAATCCCCCTTTACACTTACCTAAGCCCGCATTCGATCCACTGAACACATCTGTAGGTCTTCTCTCCCCTCAATTCCTGGCCACACAGGCTTTTCTGAGGCAGCGCAAGCCATTGGCTCCTGCTGCTGTCAGTCAAAGTCAATGATGAGGGAGCAGGGGGCAGGGCAAGCCCTGCTGTCTGTGTCTTTGCCCCCTATAGGGGCACTCGGCAGGGGGGAGGAGCTACTTCCCACTCTTCGACTGCTTGTACAGCTTGATCAATCCAAATTGCAAACGTATCTTCTTCCAAAGGGGTTAGGGTCTTCCCAGAAAAGAACCACAGCTTCCTGTAACCATGATTGACCAGCACAGAGATATTCTTCATAAGGCTTTGTATCAACTTCCCGTTTTGATGCAAATGGAGATAGAAAAAACCTCTGGCAGCGCCACAGATGCTGAGGCAACCACCTTGGGTTCTGACATGACCCGTGCAAAACTCTTTGGATTTACGTCTGACATTCTCATTTGGATCATTGATTAGCTGAAGGTTAACCCCCTGGAAACTGGAGGAGATCCTTTTTTTCACTCTATAAGAGCATGAGGTGCTTTGATTTGTCTTCACGTCAAGGATAAACACTGTTCTTCTATCCACTCATTCCTTGACACATCAATCACTACACACAGCTCTGGTCAACCATTTTGTTCTTGGCACCATTCGACAGCTGCAGTGGAGTTGAATGTGGTTTTTCATGGGCAATTTGTCGGGGCAATGGCTGGTGTTGGTGCTTCAATCATCCTGGCACCATAGTTGATATGGTGTCAGGATGTTTGAAGCGCATGATTTCTATTATTACATTGTAATATAAAATTAAATTGTTCAACTTAATAAAAAGATTAAAAAAAATAAATAAAAAAATTGTTCAACTTACCATAATGCAGAATCAGTGGGATCCCTGAGCTTTTCACAGTAAAGGTCATTCCAAAGAAGAAAAACTAGAAGAACTTTGCTTCACAGATATATTATACTGATACTGTAAAAAGCTACAGTTATACTAGACCCAAAGGTTAAATGCAGTCCAAGCTGCAAACCCTTCAGTCCCCACTAATTTGAAGTCCTTTACTAAGTCAACTAAAACACTGATCATAGTTTCCCTGTAAGCTATAGCACAATAAGGAGCCATTCTCATTGAATTCAGAAAGAAATTCCCTTTTCCTCAAGCAAAGCAGAGACAATTGACTATGCTTAATTGTTGATGAAGAAGTCCTTGGAATGTCTGCCATCTGCTGGCTTATTTTAGTAATTGTGAAGATTACATATTGTTGCAGCATAGTTGATAAAATCAACGGCAATAATTTAGTGTAAGAGCAGAAAATAACAAATTGTAAAACATATTTGTATAGGAAAAACTCTCTGTAAGGGGATATATCCTCATAATTGGAGGATCAATGCATTTCCTAAGGCCTTAGTGTTCCCATTTGTTATTCTTTGAGTTTTCAGAATGCTAGAGAAAATGACAGCACAAATCATGCCTTAACTGAATATAAGCACCAGCCAACTGTTTTCATGAAGAAGAGCGATTTCACAACCAGAGGGAGCAACCATATGAATTCAGCTGAAGCTTTAATTAAACCAGAGCTGCAGGAACTGCCTAACTGTGGAGCAATTTCTACTTCAGCTGCATGAGGTACTCACATAGCTGCCAGCGCTGACACTTCTCACTTTAATGAGTTTTGATTAGATCGATAAATAAAAGTTTTCTGCTATGAATTAACGGCTAGAAATTAAGACTTTGTGGTTTTAATAAAAAGCTGTTGCTTGCCAATTGCGCCAACACGCATTCCTCTAAACAGTGGCAAAGGAATCTTTTGTGGAAAGACTTTGTTTCTTTACACAAAAGTGTCAGATTGGGAGACAATAGACACAGGGTAAACAATCTGTAATCCATATACAGCAAGTTCAAAATGTTACACAGAAAAAAAAATAAAGGATTATGATTATTTTAACAAATGAAAATGTCTGGGGGAAGTTTCAAGGATCCACAACAGAATGTAGCGGTGCTATTTACAGTGACATCACAGGAACACGTGTACAGTCTAGTGTAGATGATGAGCACCCCATCTGCTCATAAAATGAACTTGAAGTTAACCCCAATCACTTGTGGCTAGGGATAAGAAAAAACTGACAGTTTTTACGTTTTTGCAGGACATTTTAGTGAAATCTGTCATTTGGAGAAATTAATTGGAGTCAATGGAAAAGGAAAAATTAAGATTTTTTTTAAGCAGGGTTAAATGGTACAATATTTGTAAATGAGTACTCCCGCGCTATCACTTTAAGTGTGCGGGATAATTTATGTGCCACCCAGTAAACATATAAATTCTAGCCTGTTTAAACAAAAACTTGTGCAAATGCGCAAATAAATATTAAAATTAGGTATTGCATACATATACATTCACAAAATAAACAATCTTTAAAGTGATCAGTGCTTGAAAGTGAATGGACAACTGAAAATGTTAACAAGTAGTGCGACTAAAATACATCTACCAATGAACTGTGACTGTAGTGCAATCGATCAAAAAAATCCAAAAAACTGTGAGCCAATAAAGTCCATATAAACAATCAGTGTCCTCTGCTGTAGTGCTGTCTAGTGTATCCCTTCACTGTTTAGGGTGGGTAAATAAATGGTGTCTGTTCTTTCAAATGATGTGACACCTATGTGATTCCTAGCCTCTCGCCTTACTGCTGTAAGGTAACAGCATGTGTTGGTATCTTTATCTGATAATCAGTATGCCTCCGCTTGCCTCTTGCCCTGGGGTTTCCTCCTGGTGTCATCTGTATTATGTGCATATATAAAAGAGACTCCCCATAGCGTAGTATTGTTTAAAAGGTTTATTTACAAGAAACAACTTATTTCCTCACTTTTTAGAAATATAAAACGTGTATATCATCCACGAGCGCCAAGCTCATATACCGATATCATCAAGGTTACATGAGCATGACGTAACGCATAGGGCGTGAGCAGAGGCATACCGGAAGTGATGCCGGTGGTATACATAAATAAGTTGTTTCTTGTAAGTAAACCTTTTAAACAATACTACTAGGGCTGTGGAAATTAAAGAATAATTCCTCGATTAATCGTTAATTTTGTTGATCGATCAAAATTCTTTTGATCAGTACTCACCTCTCCGCCAGCTTCCGGGAGTTCCGTCGGAGATCCGGTGATGTAAAAATCGATTAATCGAACGAACATTTTAATCAGTAACAGCCCTAGATACTACGCTATGGGGAGTTATCTATCCCAGCAATCTGGGTGACTACACTGGAGGTCAGTATTGCTACACAGCCAGTTGCGCGATATCATTTGTTCACTAATTTTATTTTAGTGACAGAGTCGCTTCAAGGGATGCATGTGTTCAAAAAAGTTATCTTTTATTTGAGCAGACTGGTGATTCCACTGCAAAAACAGATGTACTGGGGTTGATTTACTAAAGGCAGATGAGCTGTTCACTTTGCAAGGGAATGTTCCCCTGCCAACTGAATACTGCAAAAAATCACTTTGCAAAGAATACCCAATGATGTGCAAGGAGGCCGAGACCGGAAGTACCTGTATTACCACGCTGTTTGCTGCTTATCTAAATGTAAGTGGTTATTTTTTTTTTTCATTTATGTTAATATTACTACACATTGGAGCTCCCTTGTCCTTACACCCTTACATACTGATATCTGCTGGGAATGCTTTTACTATGATTGGAGCAATTTTAACCTGGTGACCGGAGCCTTTACTGTGAGATTCCACAGGAGAAGCAGAGTGGTGAACCTGCTGAAGAGCGATTGATCAGGAGTACTACCAATACGCATACAGCACAACTAGGCCTTTACTTGAGATGAAAGGCTGGGGGAAACAGTGGGGTGCACCCCTGAACAAGCACGGAGCACACTGATTGCATGGATCAGCACTGAAAATTGGAACACAGATTTGTTTGAATCGTTCACATACGCATAAGAAGAACTATTGCAAATAATTTTAGCACGCACTGTGTTTTTATTCTCACACATTGTGCTTTTGCACAAACTGCTGGGACATGTAGTTCACCTATTCAATTTTTTTAAAAAAATTATGGAATTTTTTTGCGATTTATTTACTCAGTCTTTATGATATGTCTGCGATTTGCATCCATATATAATTTTGGGTCATTTTGTTCATGGAATTTGTATTGCACGGATACCATTATTTGTGAATTCAGGTGATCGGACACCTGGAATTTTTGCACAATATCTTGAGTTTTGCACTTGGAATTCAGTTATTTTCGCACTTTGCACTTTCAAATATTTATACGCATATTGTATTTCTAGTTGGAAGGTTTATTTACTGCCATTATTGCTGAAGGTTTATTTATTGCTGAGTCACTTTATTGCACTTGTATTTTGCACACTAAGGCTACAGACCATTAGCACCTTATACCAGCCATTTTACTGAGTAAAATAGTTTTGTAGTATTCATTAAGTTGGTTACCATCAATCTGTTTGAAGTTTACACATGGTTGGACCACTTTATTTATTTTAGATCCCTCAGTCAGTGGTTAGCGCCACATACCTCTTTTAACATATTCTTATTCACTGTGTGAGATCACTTATATGTTGGCAGCTTCCCACAAACTTACTCATTAAGGTTGAGCACACTAGTTACCCCCCTTTTCATATCTCCTCACAGAGGACATCTAGGGATGTAATCAGGGCATTGATCATCAGTGCCCTGATTGCAATTAAGTGCCAGCAATGTCAACAATGCTACTGCCAGCAATCAGTGCCAACCAGTGTCCACAATGGGCACCAATATGTGCCCACAATGGGCACCAATCTGTGCCCACAAGTGCCAGCAATCAGTGCCCACAAGTGCCAGCAATCAGTGGCCATCACTGATGCCAGTCAATGCTGGCTATCAGTGCTGCCCATCAATGCCCATCACTGGTGCCCATCAATGCTCATCACTGCTGCCCATCAATGCCACCCATCAATGCCCATCAGTGCCGCCTATCCGTTATAGGTCCAGATGAAGTGCCTGTATATAGGCACGAAACGCGTCGACCTAGCATTGTCATAACGCTGCTGTCGCCCCCCCCCACTACACTCCCCGAGTGACTCTACACTTTGATGGCCATTTTGGGTTATTGCATAGACTTTTTTCTCTTGACACAAGCACACTGGTGAATGTTTCACTTAGAGCTCCCTCTGCTGGAGGCCTGTGCGGACTTATCCCTTTGGAGACTATTGATGACCATGATGTGCTAAGAGTGCTTGCTCCCTCATGCTGTCCCACGCTGTCTAGCGACTATCTGCTGGGTAACCACTTCGCCTGGAGCCTGCCCGCTTGCACTATGGTGACCATCCTTTACACTGTGAATTAAAGCGGAATTCCAGTCCCCCAAACCTTTTTTTTTTAAAAGACTGCTCTGTAACTGTCTTCATCTGTAAATGAACATTGCTAACATGTCATATTTTTGGCGCTATTACTTAGTTTAAAAATAGTTATTTACTTACTGATCTCGGAAGCAGGCAGGTTCCATTTTAGTTGTGGGCATCTGAAACCCTCTAGTGTCAGTTTCTGGGATTTCTGTGCAGCTGTCTACCCATCATGCATCACCAAATCTTGCACATGCTCAGTGATGCCTGCATCGCTGGGGGGGGGTTTTGTCCGAACACCCCCCCCCCAAGCGATGCCGCTGCATTGCCATGATAGACGTGTATGGTTTGTAATATTGCTTTGTATGACATGTTCGCTTATTGTACTCTAACTGCAGGGAGAGAGGCGCTGTGACAAATCGTAGATGCTGCCTGGGTGGGCGGGGCCGAGCATCTACCGAAAATGAGCCAATAGGATGGTGTCTGGGCGGGCCGCTACGTGTATGCGGCTCCGCCCCTTTCTTAAGAAGCAGAATAATTGGCTGTTCTTCGATAGCTGCTTGGCCCCGCCCACCGTGACATCATCTAAGATTTGTTTCAGCGCCTCTCTCCCTGCAGTTACACTACAATAAACGGCACTAGGCAGTTCGCAATGGCTCCTGGGATACATGACGGAGCTATCCCAGGAACCATTGCGAATTGCCTAGTGACGTAATAGCCTAGGCTATTGGGGGCGGAACGAAAAGAAAATCTGCAAAAAAAAGGTATTTAGAGGCAGAATATATTTAAATCATTGGCCATTATAAAAAGTCTTATTAAAGAGCATTCTGCACTGACAGACTTTAATAAATGGGTGGAGCTCCGCTTTAATTCCCCTTGGACACTTCCTGATGGCATGATCGCGGTGATCTGATGGACAGCTGAGTGACATGAGCGGTATGTTACCAGTATAGTCAGAGTCTGTATTCATCTATATGACCATATAGCCAGTTGGCAGCTGACGTGTGTGTCTTCAGATACGATAAAACCTATGGAGTCATACTATGCAACACAGATCCCCCACTCTCTATATTGTTTGAGGGGTATTACATTGTTATACTCTGTGGAAGTGTTTGGGAACTCCCTCTTAATTTTTGCATCAGCAGACTATATACTCTCCATTTATTGGACTGCCTTTGTTGCTCCATATTTGTTATACCAGCCATAGACTTTCACAATAAGATTTTTTGACAAGTGATTACATGGGAAGTGAACATATATTTTCCCTCCTGCTGGATCTCTATGGACTGCAAATATATTCCATATCATAGGTCTGGTGCAGTCAATTAGGAGATTATGAGAAAGTATTGCTATGCTCTACACCTGGCTTAGTACATTTCTATTAGAGTACAATATTGGGGTTACTAGGAAGTGTGGGGGTTTAAACAGTTGACAGCAGCGTATTGTATTGATTTTAGTATACAACCTTTTTTTTTGTTTGTTTCATTTTTCTCTACAGCTTTATGTTTTACTTGATTATGTGGTACAGTGAAGGAAAGGATCTCACAGGCTGTAGATATGTGACACACTTGTGGGATTTCTTTTTTAGATGTTTCGCATCTTTTTCAATAAAGTTTACTTTTTGATGATCATAATATACTACTTTTTTGCTTTCTTTTCCCATTGTGAGCAGTCGTGAGCCCGCTATGGTCTCATCTCCCCCCTCCTTTTCTGTTCACGCCTATCCGTGATGCCTATCTGTGCCCACCAGTGCTGCCTATCTGTGGCCAGTGCCCACCGGTGCCGCTTATCAGTGCTCATTAGTGCCACATATCAGTGCCCGCTATCAGTGCCCATAAGTACGGCATATTCGTAACTCTTCATTAGTGCCACCTAATCAGTGCCACCTAATCAGTGCCCATCAGTGCTGCCTCATCAGCGCTCATCAATGCTGCCTCATCAGCACCCATCAGTTGAAGAGAAAAATTACTTATTTACAAAATTTACTGACAGAAACTAAAAAAATTTTTTTTTTTCAAAATATTTGGTCTTTTTTTTTTTTTTAGGAAAAAGTTAAAAACCCAGGAGTGATTAAATACCACAAAAAAAAAAGCTCTATTTCTGTGAATAAAATGATAAAAATTTCACATGGTTACAGTGTAGCATGACCGCACAATTGCCATTCAAAGTGTGACAGCGCTGAAAGATGAAAACTGTCAGTAAGGGGGTGTAAGTGCCCTGTATTGAGGTGGTTAAAGCGGTTGTAAACCTTGCTTGGTTATTTTTATCTACAGGTAATCCTATAATAAAACGTACCTGTAGGTAAAATGAATATCTCCTACACGTGCACCATTTAGGAGATATTCCCCCAGCATACAGCCAGTGACATCACTAGCACATACGCTCTGAAGTTCCGGCATACCTTGTTGGAAATTCAGAGCTTCTCACCGGATTTGAGGGCATTGCGGCTCTGGCCAATCACAAAGCCAGAGCTCGTGAACCTGAAAGAAAGACTGGGAACATGTCAGCCCTCTCAGCGTTGACTGTACAGCGCTGGAGGGCTTCGTTCCAAGGTGAGCATTTCATAATGTGCTAGTATGCGATGCATTCCAGCACATTATGCAATTGTCTTGCAGGTTTTTTTTTTTTTTGTTGTTGAACATCCGTGGTTTACAATAGCTTTAAGACATTTTTTTTTATCTCTAATAAATGTATATGTGAATTTTCTTACTCGGTTATGATTCTGGTTTCTTCAACTGAGTGTTAGTAATTTTTTTGGCTTTTGTCTCTGAAATAAAAAACATGTTAACCAGTATAACCATGAAATCAATCTTGAGGCACTTCGGACAAAACCACTTGGACAAGTGTTTTGCCTTCTTCTGGCTTGCAATCAGTATAAATGTAACTGCATACTTGCATACCAAATACTGAAAAGGTACAGATTGTTTAATCAGCAAATTGAATGTTTACTCTCCAAAGTGAATGCTCACCAAGCTTAGAAAACAAGGTGCAAAAATTTGCAAAAATAAGGTTCAATAATGTGCAAAACATTTTTTTTTTAATTATTCCTTGCACGTGATTGGGTATTCACAGTGAGCACAATGTTACCTTAATTAATAGCTACAGTGGATTGTCACATTTCAAAGTGAACTTTTTCTTCTCCTTTTATTGTCCAGTTACAGGCTGGTGACAGGGGCCAAACCTTGTTGTATTACTACACTGCAGCAGAGAAAATTCAAGTGTCCAGATTGGCTGTACTGTGTGGCAGAGATATTTATCCCTGGAAAGAATGGACAAAAATACAAATCCTTTGGCAGGTAAAACTCCCTTATATGTATTCCATCTGTGTATTTAGTGGTTTGTCTGGAGTTCAGCTTTGAACATAAAATCAATCCAAGCAATTGGATGGATACACAAGACTTGGAGAAGATCTATCACCAACAGTGTTGAATTTCAAGGATACGTTTTGTATTTATGACATCTTTACAATGTGCATTCCTTCATTCTGTTCTGTGGGTAACATGATTTCTAGAAATACTGTAAGAAATTACCTAAAACAAAAATTATTATAAATCCACACTTGCTTGAAGCTAAAACTCTGATAAAACATTTGAGGAAGAAAATATAAAAAACGGCCTAAAATTAATAACCATGAATAGGAGAACTTACATACTATTTCAAAGCAATTTTATTTTTTTTTCTAAAATTGCCTTTGAAGTTTACTAATTTGTCTGCTGCATTTATAGCTATATAAAAATTACTGTTTTAACTGTACTGGTAACTGTATTACTGTTACCATTTGCTGTTCCTTTCAATAAGAAAAAGTTCATAGTTTTAATAGAAGGAAAAAAGTTGGATAAATAACATTTACATGCTTTAATAAAAAAAAATAAACTTTAAAACTTGACATAATGGACACAACGTTTAAGCTAATTGAACCATTCCTGTGCATGTTTGTAAATCAATCCAACAAACCATTTTTTTTTTGGAATGACTGAATGCTTACTCTCTAAAAACCTTTGAATTAAATGTAATTATATATATATATATATATATATATAGAAATGTTCTGTTAAAAAATGTGACTTTGTGCTTGTAAATGTAGATGCCAGTGTAATCCAGTTTTAATCTCAAATTGTTTTGTTATTATGCAGAGACACGGCTTATTGTAAAACTCAGAGCTGTCCTTTACCTGGATGTTCACTTTTTTCAAATAATTTCTTAGCCCTAGACAGCAAATTACCATGATGAAGCTAAACATGGTGCATTGTGGTATTGTGGTGCCATTCCTTTTGAGTGGCACCCCAAAACATATAGCGACTGGACAACACATGGACATTTTAGAGCAGCACAACACACATATATTTTTATTTTTTCTTGCACATGATTGGGTAATCACAGTGAACACAGTGTTACTTTATTTACTAATCACAGTGCACATTCGCATTTCAAAATGAACTTCCACTTTTCTGTCTTGTGATTACAATATCATTTTTGAAGAACACTGAAGAACAATGTCCTTATTCCTGACTTACTACAATCCTAGGCATAATTTATTACACAAAGATGATTTTTTACATGAATTTGATCTTTATTTGTAATGTTCTTGGGTATAGGAATTGCAATGTATTTACTACATCTTGTTATAGCTTCAAAATGAATGTTTTATAAATATAACTGGATGGGGTCTAGTTAGTAAGAGCATACAGACAGGTGATTAGGGAAGAGCGGTTTGTAATTACTTTCCAAAATCATAATGATCCACTTTAATTAGACAGGAATTTACTTAAGCGTTAATTAGAAAATGTACAGTTTAATCACAGCCTATTTTTCAGCTAAGCTAGTTGGTAAAAGTTATAGCAACAATATGTAAAGTTGTAGCTAATACAAAAGGCTTGAAGGATAACCATAGTTTCAACAACTTTATATAGATGATGGCTATTTTACAGCTCCCTTTATTAACCACATGATTACTTTGCACTTAAACCCCCCTCGTGACCAGACCAATTTTCAGCTTTTGGCGCTGACGCACTTGGAATGACAATTGCGCGGTCATACAACACTGTACCCAAATGACATTTTTACAATTTTTTTCCCACAAATAGAGCTTTCTTTTGGTGGTATTTAATCACAGCTGGGGTTTTTATTTTTTGCTAACAAATAAAAAAAGATGGAAAAGTAAAAAATAAAATCAAATCATGTTTAATAGTTTGTTATAACATTTTTCAAACAGGTAATTTTTCTGCTTCATTGATATGCGCTGATGAGGCGGCACTGGTGGGCACTGATAGGCTGCACTGGTGGGCACTGATAAGCTGCACTGGTGGGCACTGATGGGCTGCACTGGTGGGCACTGATAGGCTGCACTGGTGGGGACAGATAAGTCGGTACTGATGGGCACAGCAAAGATGGCACTGATGGGCACGGATGGGTGGCACGGATGGGTGGCACCGATGGGCACTGATGGATGGCACTGATATATGGCACTGATGGGCACTAATAGATGGCACTGATAGATGGCACTGATGGGCACTGATAGGTGGCACTGATGGGCACTGATAGGTGTCACTGATGGGCACTGATAGGGGGCACTAATGAGCACTGGTAGGGGACACTGATGAGCACTGGTAGGTGACACTGATGTGCAGTACTGGCACTGTGGGCACTGACAGATGGCACTGACATATGGCACTGTGGGCACTGACAGATGGCACTGTGGGCACTGACAGGTGGAGCTAGTGGGCACTTTTATTATCCAAAGGTGGGCACCATGGACCCTGGGCATATTGCAGTGAGAGGGACTGATGTCCCTCTCACTGCCGCCGGTGATCAGCTTTTTTTTTTCTCCTCGCGCTGTCAGCACGAGCAGGAAAAAAAGCCGATTACCGGCTTGGTTATTATCACATGATCAGCTGTCATTGGCTGACAGCTGATCACGTGGTAAGGGGTCGGGATCAACCCCTTACTCGGATCTGTGATCCAGCGAGTCTCACAGACTCGCGGATCACAGAGCGCGCCGCACGCGCCCTTCAGGGGGCGCGCAGGCAGCTCGTTGCCGGGACGACGTCAATAGATGTAGTCCCGACACATCAGATCCGCGCTGTAGCCGTCATTCGGCTATAGCGCGCATCTAAGGTGGTTAATCAGTACTCTACTACAGAAGACTAAGGCCATCGGGTGTAGGTAATGCCTGGCTAAGGAGCAAGAAATTTCCTATTGGGAGTCCTACAGTATATGTGCCTCAGCAACTTTTTTAATCCTGAGTCAGGATAAAGGTACTACTGATACCAAATGCAACTATTTGAATAACAATCTAGTAAACAGACCCCCAGTCTACCAGTCTATGGAACTAGAAACTTGAGCAAACAATATAATATATAGGACTCAATTCACTAAGGAATATTTCATTAGATAATTGAATCCTGTGACACATTTTTTCCAATTATCTCATGAGATGCTGAAAATGTCAATTCACTATCACCCTATGGGTTATTTACCTCGCAAACCAAAAAAATTAGGTAAATAACTCATAAAATTACATTAAAGTCAATTCAATAAAGGATATAAATAAATAAATGTGTGTATGAAATAAGTAGAGGTCCAGACATGAGGTATTTAAGGAATGTAAAAAAATAATAGCCAATTTGGAGTAGTCTCTCACAGTAATGCATAGAAACCTAAATATGAAAAAACACAGCATCAATGGGGCTGATTTACTTAAAGTATAACTAAAATCAAAACCTTTTTTTTTTAGTTTTGGATAGAGTGGAGATGGATTAGACCCCCTGTCAGGTTTTTATTGCTGCCTGTGTCCCCATTAGGGAGATTAACCCTCTCTCTATTTGTCTTTTGGGTTTACCGTTATCATTGAGTACCCGTCATATGGGAACTTCTGTGCCCCAATGCCCCATATCTCTAAGTCTTCCAACTTCCGTAAGGGTAAGTGTTTCAGATATTTGTCATAAAATACAGTAATGTCACTTGTGAATCCATATCTAGCAGAGCCTTGGTGTAGAAACCCTCTACTTGGATGGGAACTAACAATGAGGGACCCACTAGCTGTTCAGGAAACATGCTGGATGTAGGCTTGGTGGCTTGGTCTTGTGCATTCCTCAAACTTTGTTTCTGCTTCCCTTGCCATGCTATGATGAACAAAAATCCCACATTTTGGGTTCTCCCCAGAAAAGTAATAGAAGAAATCTATTGGGGAATGGTGACACTAGTTCTGGTGACTTGGGGGGGGGGGGGGATTGATAATTTTAATTTGTAGGGATTTCCTCTCACTTCCTGTTTTGGCTATGGGATAGGAATTGAAAGAAAATCTCCCAAATGGCAAAGTTGTCTTTTTTTTTTTTGGATGGAAAAAGAGTACTTATATATGTGTGTGATTTTTGATACTATTTTCATTTAGTATTAGACATTTATAAAGATATTTTGTATTTAGTTAATTTAACTTATGTCTACATATGTATGTCTACAGTGTAAACCATTTTACCTCTTTATTAGCACTAAAAACTGACAGGAGTTCCTTGGCCACTGTATCCATCCCACTGCATATTGCATGAGATAAAATACTGCATGGTTTTATGAGTAAAATACCTCACATTTTGATGAAATAACTCATGCTTTATGTTAGTAGCGATTTTTTTGTCAATTTCAAAAAATGTTTGAGAAAAGCCATGAGTTATTTTATCTCAAGTTTTAGTCTCCATGCCCACTAGCATTTTTTTTTTAAATCTAAAAACATGCTGGAAAAAATGCTGGATAAAAAATGCTGGAGGTAGCTTTTTGTAGTAGCAATTTAGCAGTGTTTAGAAACGTTTAAGAGTGTTTATGAGTGTTTAGGAGCAGAAAACAATTGTTTTTCTGCTCCTAGATGCTGAAGCTTAAAAAACACTAATAGCCTAACGTACTGTGCATGGACACATAGGATAACATTAGTTAACTTCTAAAAAAAATGTACACTGTACACAGACCTAAGTGAAATCTAATCAGTAAACTCTCATATAATGTTTAATGTATTAACATCATTTTAAAAGGTGTTTTCAATATTTTTAAATCTATTGATTTTATTAAAATAAAATCTGGTGATTCTGCCATAAGGGTCCTTTATGCACTTTGTTATAGGCAGACAACATTTTGCCCTTGGGTTTGCAATGGAGATTACAAGTGTCTGTTTCAACACTCATGCAGATGTGGTCCAAGTTTGTCACCATCAGAAAACCCAGGAACAAATATGGTTAAAACAAATATTTTATTTTAAAAAATGACAAGTGTTTAACCTCCCTGGTGGTATGATTATATCAGATTTTTTAATCTCAAAGGCAGTACATCGTTTTGCATAAAAATTTGGTGTTTTATATTGTAGGCCTGTAATTCTTAGTAATAACACACTTAAATCTGTCCAAACAAGAGTCTAGTAGATATCCCGGGTATGATAAAGTTTGAAACACAAAATCTTAACGTATAATATAATAAATAACTATAAATAATTATAAAAAATAATAATATAATAATAATAAAATTAATTTCCCCACGAATCACTATTGCTCAAATCTGCAAGTGTTCTAATTTACTATCGATGTTTTCTAGCAGGTCTAAAACCGCTTTTGACGTAAAGGGACACTTCTCGGATGCTATGGACAATCTCAAGTTTCCAGGCAGAAAGAACAGTATAAATAATATATACATGCAGGGTACTGGACAAAGCACTATGGACAAAATGAGTGAAAAGTGAAATGATTAGATACAGTAATGTAATCTGTAAGATTACAGTGTACTGTATGTGTTATGTTTTTTTGTACTTTTTGAATTTGCCACCAGGCTCCGCCAACATGCATTGTGACGCTCGCAGGGAACAGAGCCCGGCACACAGAGGCATCGGGCGGAGGACACAGCCCACAGACACAGCTGGGGGAACTGTGCAGGATCCTGGTGACAAGGAAAGTAACCTGGACCAGAATCCTGAGATGCAATCCTGAGTGTGGCTTGGGGTTACTGCTAATGGTACTGAAATTAAACCCTGAGACACACTCTGGATTACCGCCAGGGAGGTTAATGACACAGAGGGGTTGATTTACTAAAAATGGGGAGGGCAAAATCTTATGCAGCTCTGCATGGAAACCAATCAGCTTCCAGTTTTTTTTTTTTGTCAAAAGCTAAATTGAACAAGCTGAATTTAGAAGCTGATTGGCTACCATGCACAGCTGCATCAGATTTTGCACTCTCCTGTTTTTGCAGTAAAAAAAAAGCATTTACTATATTATTTTTTAGAAGCCTGGAAAGAATTGCTACAGTGGGAGCTTACACAGGGCTGAGGGGTAAAGAGATTCTAAAGGCTGAATGTTTTTTTTTACCTTTGTGCATTTTATGCTTGAAGGTAAAAAATCTTCAGAGCCCCACTGTGTGTGTCCATAGACACACGCAGTGCAGCTTGAGATCGAGACAGCACAAGTGCCCCTCATTACAAGTGGCTTGCTATGGGGGCACTCAGAGAAGACAAGGAGCCAGGAGCGCCGACGGGAACCCCAGAAGATTTTTTTTAATTTTTTTTTCTATTTCTAACTTTTTTCAGTACATCCTCAAATTGTACTATCAGGAATGATACAGTGGTGTGAAAAAGTGTTTGCCCCCTTCCTCATTTCCTGTTCCTTTGCATGTTTGTCACACTTAAGTGTTTCGGAACATCAAACCAATTTAAACAATAGTCAAGGACAACACAAGTAAACACAAAATGCAATTTGTAAATGAAGGTGTTTATTATTAAAGGTGAAAACAATTTCAAACCATCATGGCCCTGTGTGAAAAAGTGATTGCCCCCTAAACCTAATAACTGGTTGGGCCACCCTTAGCAGCAACAACTGCAACCAAGCGTTTGCGATAACGTGCAATGAGGCTTTTACAGCGTCCTGGAGGAATTTTGGCCCACTCATCTTTGCAGAATTGTCCTAATGTCCTAATTGTCCTAATTCATAAGTCAAATAATACATTAGAGGGTTTTTGAGCATGAACAGCCTTTTTAAGGTCATACCACAACATCTCAATAGGATTCAGGTCTGGACTTTGGCTAGGCCACTCCAAAGTCTTCATTTTGTTTTTCTTCAGCCATTCGGTGGTGGACTTGCTGGTGTGTTTAGGATCATTGTCCTGCTGCAGAACCCAAGTTCGTTTCAGCTTGAGTACACGAACAGATGGTCGGACATTCTCCTTCAGGATCTCTTGGTAGACAGCAGAATTCATAGTTCCTTTTATCACGGCAAGTCTTCCAGGTCCTGAAGCATCAAAACAGCCCCAGACCATCACACTACCACCACCATATTTTACTGTTGGTATAATGTTCTTTTTCTGAAATGCAGTGTTCCTTCTACGCCAGATATACTTGGACACACACCTTCCAAAGAGTTCCACTTTTGTCTCATCGGTCCACAGAATGTTGTCCCAAAAGTCTTGGGGATCATCAAGATGTGTTGTGGAGAAATTGAGACGAGCTTTGATGTTCTTTTTGCTCAGCAGTG
This sequence comes from Lithobates sylvaticus, assembly GCA_028564925.1. Classification (NCBI taxonomy): domain Eukaryota; kingdom Metazoa; phylum Chordata; class Amphibia; order Anura; family Ranidae; genus Lithobates; species Lithobates sylvaticus. The sequence continues at coordinate 347,099,344 of CM053027.1, read as the reverse complement.
GTTTTCTCCTTGGAACTCTGCCATGCAGGCCATTTTTGCCCAGTCTTTTCCTGATGGTGGAGGCATGAACGCTGACCTTAACTGAGGCAAGTGAGGCCTGCAGTTCCTTGGACGTTGTTGTGGGGTCTTTTGTGACCTCTTGGATGAGTCGTCGCTGCGCTCTTGGGGTAATTTTGGGCGGCCGGCCACTCCTGGGAAGGTTCACCATTGTTCCATGTCTTCGCCATTTGTGGATAATGGCTCTCACTGTGGTTCGCTGGATTCCCAAAGCTTTGGAAATGGCTTTATAACCCTTTCCAGACTGATAGATCTCAATTACTTTCTTTCTCAATTGTTCCTGAATTTCTTTGGGTCTCGGCATGATGTGTAGCTTTTAAGGATCTTCTGGTGGACCTTACTGTGTCAAGCAGCTCCTATTTAAGTGATGCCTTGATTGTGAACAGGTGTGGCAATAATCATGCCTGGGTGTGGCTAGAGAAATTGAACTCAGGTGTGGACAACCACAGTTATAGTATGTTTTAACAAGGGGGGCAATCACTTTTTCACACAGGGCCATGATGGTTTGGATTTTTTTTCACCTTTAATAATAAACACCTTCATTTACAAATTGCATTTTGTGTTTACTTGTGTTGTCCTTGACTATTGTTTAAATTGGTTTGATGTTCCGAAACACTTAAGTGTGACAAACATGCAAAGGAACAGGAAATGAGGAAGGGGGCAAACACTTTTTCACACCACTGTATGTATAAAGGTGAATTCTTCAACACTTCTGTTTTATTCTATTTTACTGTACATAACATCGGATGCGACTGATGTATCGTACCAACCTAATAGTATAATTCATTGTTTTCAATGGACTACTATTATGATTAGTATTGTATTTTTATAACTGTATGCAATTAACATAATTGTATATACATTGCAGTTATATAAGTATAATACGTATAAATAAATCTGCGCTTGGAATAAACAACCTCCAGAGCTGCGGCAAAGTCGTAATGACGAAACGCGTCAGCTCATGAACATATTGAATGAATGGAGTATGGACATTGTAAAGAAATATACGTCAGATGGTTCAGTATAGAACAGGATATTAGAAATTATGGTGAAATGATGATATCTTAAGAAGAGGATGCTATACAATAATATAATGTTCAACTAGATCAGGGGTGGCCAACCAGTGGCCCGGGGGCCGCATGTGGCCCGCGGAGCCCTCTGATGTGGCCCGCGACCCCCTGCTCTGGAATGGCGGGTTAGCAAGCCCAGAACGCAGCTTGCCGACCCGTCATACCACAGCATCAGTGTTGTGACTGAAGCTGGTGGTAGAGGAAGAAAGCGGCTGCAGAGCAGAGCCCCATAAGCCGATGCTTCCTGTACAGCGCCGTCTTTTGCCACAGGCAGACTCTATGGCGGCACCCGCGGTGTGGGTAAACCACAGCACATCAGTATGAAAGTCTTAGGCCCTTTTCACACACTCGTCCCTACACAATCGGACCCTCAAATTTACTTCTACAGAGCGGCAGATGTAAACAGACTTTTGTCTATTTACTCCCACCTGCCCCCGATCCTCTAAAAAAAAAAAAAATCTGTGTGGATCGGATTGGAGGGCCTATAGATTAGCCGTGACCTGTCATCTGCCCACTCCGCTCATTGTGGCCCGCGACTGGTTACCAAGTTGCTTAAGTGGCCCTCACCCTTAAAAAGGTTAGGCACCCCTGAACTAGATGATGAAACATGTTTATATGTATTTGTATAATTTTTTTTAAAAATTAATAAAGGAAGACTGAAAACAGTGCGTGACCATGCGGCAACCGGAAGTGACCTGCGCATGTCACGGACAGAGAGGAACAACCAGCGCAGCCAGCATGATAGATGATTCATTCCCCTACTGACCGGCGATAACGCTTTGTTATATTACAATGCTTGGATATTATTGATGAGTGTAAGTGCTTTTTCGGGGGGGGGGGGGGGGGGGGGGGGGGGTTTATACCAATAAATGTGGATGAACAGGATCACGCTATGTGGAGTATTTCTTTTGCATGATTGACTATCCCTGGAATGATCATTAGCTTAAGCGACCCCTGTGAAACGGATGACACTGAGATAACTAAAGGCCTGTGATATTCATCATGATGGTGAGTTTGAATCCCTAGGGGTGTGTGACCCCCATGGTGTAGATCTTGGTGTATGGTGCATGATATTCAACATCGATTAGGATCACTACCTTCTAAAGAGACTTTTAAATCACAAGGTGTCAGCTATCAATTCTCATATAGTTAACATATGAACGATGGTTATGTTTTTTAACCATTGACAGGAGCACAGAGATCAGTATTGGATTTTTCAAAAGACTGAGCTTTTGATTTTATTCATTACTATTGTGTAGTATTATTTTGATTGCTTATTACAGGGGTGTACAACCAGTGGCCCACAGAGTATTAATGCGGCCCAACACAAAATTGAAACTTAATTTAGATTTTAAAAAATATATTTTTGTAAAATTGCATTTTCACTTAGCAAAGAAATTTTTTTCAGTGTCTCTTTACTGGACTTTTATAAGCTTTATGTTCCCAAATTAAAATATCCCACTGGTCCCAATTATGCCTTATTCATTTCATCAGTTTTCAGCAGCGCCAATATTTATGAGTAGAGATGTGCATTACAAAAAGATATCTTTAGTTTCAGTTCATATTATTATTAATTATTTTATTTCATCACACTCATTATGTTAAAATGATTCATTTTCGGAATTAGTTTCATATATTCAGATTCGTTGCTTATATTATATTAATTATATTTATAAATGAGAATTTTGGAAGAAAATTTGTTCTATTTTTTCTACTCTTTCTCTGCTATTCTTTCATTTTCTTTTCTATTATTTTATTTTCTGTTCTATTCAGTTTTATTCTATTTTATTATATTATGTTTTATTCTATTCCATTGTATCCCATTCTATTCTATAAAGCAGCCTACGTAGGACTCTTCATCTTATTTCACTTTTATACCTTACTGTATTTATTCAAATTCAAAATAATTTTCAAATTCAAATTCATTTTCTAATTTGTTTAGTTATAATTTACTTCAGATTCGCTGAAATTCATTACTATTGTTATTAGAATTTTCGTAACAAAACAAATCACACACGATTGTCTATTTGTGAGCCACTATTTTAAAGGATGAAGCACACAAAGGGCAAAATTGGAATCAAAAAATCTGATGAGCACCTTAGGAATTCATTGAGAATTGCAACTACATCCATCGAAGCAGATATTGCTTATCAAAAACAGTGTCAAGTATTGTTATGTTGCCCTCTTACTTTTATAATCAAGAAAAAAAAATAAGTTTTGTTACTCAGACAGGTACATTATCTTTATCAGTGATCGTTAACTTGTGATCTGCCTGACTTTTCTGCTCATCGGCTATCCTTATTGTTAGTGTATTTTATGTGTGACCCAAGGCATTTTCTCTTTTTTCAATGTGACCCAGGAAGGTCAAAGGGTCGGACACCCCTGGCTTATAGTGTCTGTTTCAGGTAGGTACCCTGAAACAACAATTACATTTCTACTAATTTTAAATATGAATATTTATCATCAAAGTGATCAATGTTCTCTATAGACAGAAGATAAACTATTATAATATCAGCATAATGTTATTATTAACATATGAGAACAAACAGTAGAATTTGTGAATGTGAACTCACCTTACTAGCACCAGGAAGTAAATGTAATTTTACATATGGGTCTGCCAGTCCATTGTGATCCATTGGCTTCAGGCCCTAAAATATAAAGTAGACACCCAAACGATTAAATCAAGCATGCGCATTTCACTTATAATTTTTTTTTTTAAATGCTTGACCTTGAAAATCTTTTGTTTATTCGAAAAAAAAATCCAACATGTTCATTCATTTTCATGGAAATCGACTGTTGCAGTAAGCACACTAACCATACAAAAATCGAATGATTGGTCTACCAACCGATTTTCCATTTGAACCTTCTTCACTCTATGCAAAACTAAAAACAATGGCTATAGATACAAAAAGGGCTCTGGAGTTAGCAAACAATTACATTTAGACCCCTTTCACACTCGGGCTGTGGGGGTGTTATCAGTAAAGTGCCGCCAGTTCTGGCGGCGCTTTATTGCTGTTATAGCGCGGCGCTTTTAACCCCCCCCAGAAGTGATTAAAGAGGGGTTAAAAGTGCCCACTTAGCGCTGCTTTCAAAGCATTTTGAAAGTGGTGCCCATTCATTTCAATGAGCAGGGGCGGTGGAGGAGCTCCCGCACCACCCCAAAGATGCTGCTTGCAGGACGTTTTTTTCCTGTCCTGCAAGCACACCACCCCAGTGTGAAAGCACTCAGGCTTTTACACTGGGACTGCAGAAGACGCAGTTTACAGGCGCTATTTTTAGCGCATAAAATGCCTGTAAAGTGCCTCAGTGTGACATGGGGTCTAAGGTTTGCATATTCATGCTGTATATTTCACACGAAAATTTTTATAAACCATAATATGCCTATATCTGGATATAGAGATTTTTTGTCAGTTGGGTTTTAAAGAAAGTAATCACTACTTATGTAATTTTTCCTCATATGCTCTATTTATATGGCCAGGTATGTAACAGGTTCACATTAACATACGTCGATTAAACTGAGTTTTCAACACAATACAAAATGCAATTCAACAGTCAGCATCATAAAAGGTAAATGCAGCACTGAAAAAGTAGTTGTTTCCTACATAAATTTAATAAAATAATGTACGGATTGCTGGCCAAGGAACAAAAGATATTATTTACAATTAGTGACAAGTTAAAGTGTTACTAAACTGAGGACCCTGAATTCCCTATATCTGGTCTCCAACAGTACACAGAACATGGAAATATATTTTAGTAAATATAAACTGCTAAATACCTTTTCTCATCAGCAGTATATAGCAGTCTTGTGACATTTATCATTGTCTGGTTACAGCTTGTATGAGAAGTTTTCATTTAACTCTGACTGTCCTATGAGGCTGCATCATCCCTGATCGTCTGTCTGGACAGTGCTTATTGGCCCTGTGCCGATCACATGCACACTTCCAGGAAAAAAATAACTCCCTAGCAATAAACACCAAACTGAGCATGTGCAGAGTGACTGCAGATGCTCTGTCTTATCAGGAGATTAATTGATTAATTAATTTTTACACAATCTGGAGGTTTAACCCCTTAGGTTCCACAGTGAGTATAACAAGCGTTCTTTACTGCATATACAAACTGATGTTACTGTTGTGGGTTTAGTAACACTCTGATTTACCTAAACCAGAGATTTACATAGTATTGTACTAATACATGGTGAGTATGCCTTCTGCCACCATGTCGTTCCAGAGCCTAGGTCCCTTTCCTGCCCTGCCATGCCCTGGACAATTATGTCAGGAGTGCACCCATAAGGCTATGCGGTTGATCTACTAAAGACAAATAGACTGTGCACTTTGCAAAGTGCAGTTGCACTCTGCAAGAGCAGTTGCTCCAGAGCTTAGTAAATGAGCAAAAGCTCTGCTGACTTTTATCATCCAATCATGTGCAAGCAAAAATGCAATTTTCTTTATTTTCATTGCACGTGATTGGGTATGCTTTGCAAAGTAAAACTTTACCTCATTTACTAAGCTCTGGAGCATCTGCACTTTGAAAAGTACACAGCCTATTTGCCTGTAGTAAATCAACCCCAATGTGAATTGCCATTATTATATGACAGGTAAACACCTGCTGACAGATAGGAGGAAACTTGAGGGGATTATTTTACCTGTTTTCTTATAGCTGGTCATCAAAGGTATATAATTTGCCTAAACAAGTAGATCACAGGTTTACATTTGATGGATGGTTGGTTTAGCAAATCAAATCCTCGTGGATTATTGAATTGGATTATTTATAACAGATGTAAGATATAACTTAAAATCTTTAGGATGTTTTGTGGATTTCTACAATAAAGCTGGACTCCGGGAATTATGAAACTGTATTTCATTATCAAAGCTCTACCAGTAAGCAGAAACCAAAAGTTGCCTGCTATTAACATTATGAGCCAGCAAGGCTTCTACTGTCAGTGTTTCTATTGATAATAATATTTCTAAAGGAGTCTGATATTCCCTGACCTTGTAAGCACTGCCTACTGCTCTTACACTGTCAAATAAGATTCCATTACTTGCCAGTATGGGCACTATTATTATTTAGGCGCCATTTACAAATTGGAGCTTTATTAGAGACTCAAGGACCATGCTTCCTCTTGCAGTCTCAGATCCTAAAGGAGGATCAGGCCCTGTACACACAAATATTGGTTGTGAGCTTGTTGGCTGAACATCCGACGTGTGTATGCTCCATAGAACATTTGTTGTCAGACTTTCCGCCAACAAATGGCTAGCAGGTTCTCAAATTTACCGCCGACAAAATTTGTTGTCGGAATTTCCGATTGTGTGTACACAAGTCTGACACACAAAAGTTCACGCATGCTCGGAATCAAGCAGAAGGAACTGGCTATTGAACTTCCTTCTTCTTGGCTCATCGTACGTCTTGTACGTCACCACGTTCCCACGTTCGTAATTGTTGGCCAACATTTGTGTGACCGTGTGTATGCAAGACAAGTTGGATCCAACAACCTTCTAACAAAATTCCATGGTTTTGTTATGGGAAAGTCCGATCGCGTGTACGGGGCATAAGTCTTCCTTACACTACTTAAACCCCCCTTCCACCCACATAACACCTATGCTGAATAACCTGTGTAAGAAAGCTGTATATACTTACCTATTTTCAGGCAACTCTGGTCTGATCACATGATTTGACTCCTCTGTGTCAGCCAGTACAACTTTAGGGAAGAGGAAGGAGCGCAAAAACAGATGTGTCATTAAAGCCCAAGGGATACATCATGGCTTTAAAGCCCAAGGCTTTACTAGTAGAGATGGGCCGAACACCCCCCTGTTCAGTTCACACCAGAACTCCTGAACAGAGAAAAAGTTCTGACCCGAATGGTGAACCCTATTAAAGTCTATGGGACCCGAACGTGAAAAATCAAAAGCCCCCATATTTAAGGCTTGTATGCAAGTAATTGGCCATAAAAAGGGTATGGGGGTCCGGGTACTGCCTTGGAAGACATGTATCAAAGCAAAACATTTATTTTTTTTAAAGATCAGAAGCAGGTATTTAAAAAAAACATGAAATTACAATTAAATTTCCGCCAATACAATACCATTCCTGGTAATAGAAAAATGTAAAAAAAAAAAACGATGTGGGGACGGGGGGTCCATACCAGGCCATTTGGGTCTGGTATGGGTTTTAAGGGGAAGCCCACATTTTTAAAAAAAAGCACCTTGTCCCCATGGGGGCATGATGATGTCACAGCTATTTTCACAGGGTAATATCTGGGCTTGCAAAGGCGTTTGGAGCATATAAAGTGTATTTATATCCTTTGTGGCTATTGAGGATTATATTCAAATGAAAGTGTTTGTGCCCAGAGCTCAGCTTTAAGATAACAAAGTAATACATACAGTATGGCATATTTTCAAGACTTTCTTTTTGTGATATTGTTTTGCAAAAAGGTATGCAATCAATAGACAAAACATACTGTAAAATCTAAAAAATCTAAAAAAAATATTTTTTTCTAATTTAGTGTTTAATATTAAAACAACTAGTGATTGTGCTGTGATTAAAAATGCGTACAATTTACATTATAATGTATCCTGTTTATAATGACACTAAAGCCGGCCATACATGGATTGAAATTTGGCAGCAGGGACCAGTCAAATTTTGATTCATGTATGGGCAGGCTGGCTGTACACAAATAGATGTATCGAGTGACTTGTGTACAACCAGCCTGTCATGTTTTTCCCAAACAATCAGTGCCACAGGCTATAGCCAGCAACACTTATAACACTTATAATTGTATTCTGTTGGTGGAGAAGGCTCCTTGCTGGCAGAATACACTACTACAGCAGGAAGGATTCCCCATTCCACATTGATGGATGGTATGGTATGGAATGGATGGTAAAATTGGATCAACCGACAGGGAGAGTAGCAGGAAGTGTTTAAGTTTTTAGGGCATAGCTCCTATGCCCAAGGTCCTCAAGTGGTTTTTATCACGGTGGTCATAGGAAAAGTTTGTTAACTTGTCACAGTATCAAACATTCCCTCTGCCTAAAGTTTTGTGTCCAGAGAGAAAGACACATCAGCTTGACACACACACATACAGTGCCCTGAAAAGGTATTCATCATACCCCTTGAAGTTTTCCACATTTTGTCATGTTACAACCAAAAACTTAAATGTATTTTATTGGGATTTTATGTGATAGACCAACACAAAGTAGCACATAATTGTGAAGTGGAAGGAAAATTATAAATGTTTTATTTTTTTAAATAAATATGTAAAAAGTGTGGGGTACATTTGTATTCAGCCCCCCTGAGTCAATACTTTGTAGAACCCTATTTCACTGCAATTACAGCTGCAAGTCTTTTTGGGGATGTCTCTATCAGATTTGCACATCTAGAGAGTGAAATTTTTTCCCATTCTTCTTTGCAAAATAGCTCAAGCTCTGTCAGATTGGATGCAGAGCATCTGTGAACAGCAAGTCTTGCCACAGATTTTCATTTGGATTTAGGTCTGGATTTTGACTGGGCCATTCTAACACATAAATAATGCTTTGATATAAACCATTCCATTGTAGCTCTGGCTGTATGTTTAGGGTTGGTTGATGCTGGAAGCTCAACTTCCGCCCCAGTCTCAAGTCATTTGCAGACTCTAACAGGTTTTCTTCTAAGGTTGCCCTGTATTTGGTTCCATCCATCTTCCCATCAACTCTGACCAACTTCCCTGCTGAAGAAAAGCATGCCCACAACATGATGCTGCCACCATCATGTTTCACAGTGGGGATGGTGTGTTCAGGGTGATGTGCAGTGTTAGTTTTCTGCCACACATAGTATTTTGCTTTTAGGCCAACAAGTAAAATTTTGGCTCTCTTTCAACAATGGCTTTCTTCTTGCCACTCTTCCATAAAGGACAGATTTGTGGAGTGCATGGCTAATAGTTGTCCTGTGGACAGATTCTCCCACCCAGGGGCGGACTGACCATTCGGCCACTCGGGCACTTCCCGAGGGCCCCGGGCCATTAGGGGGCCCCATCAGGGTTGCCAGCCTCAGTAAAACCAGGGACAGTATGTAAAAATCTGTGTTTTTTTTTACATCTGTTTCTGAAATGTCCCTTACCGACATCCTTTTGGTCTAAAAATCCAGAGATTATAGCTGCCCCACCTCTCCAGTACCTTCTCAGCCAATAGAAACATGTCTGTGTATACTGTGTGTACATTTATGTGTATACTGTGTGATTGTGTTTTTTCTTCCCAAACTCTGCTGGTCCTGGACGCACCGGCAGTGTTTTTTTCCTGTCTCTAAAAGCCCCTACCACTAAAGGCTGATAAAAGCCTATGTGTGCATGGACACAAACGCTAACATGCAGGGGAGTTTAGAGGCAGGAATAAAACACCAGATGCCCCTAGGAGTAGCTGTAAAAACATCCAGTGTGCATGATCCTAGTTAGCCATCAAAGTAAGTAAAGTTAGGACTCTGTCCACTGGACAGGTAAGTATTGATCTTCTTTTGCAAGTTTGCACATGTTCACTTTTGCTTTTACATTTCTCACAAGGTGCAAAATAGATGTATGTCATTCACCACCTTCATTAACCAGTTCTCGACCAGCTCATGTCTTTTTACAGGGGCAGAATGGCACCCCTGCACGTAACCCCGTACGGGTACGCGGTTTCCTTCAAGAGCTGCCAAAGGGTGCGTGCGTGCCGCCGGAGGCACGCACGCCCGCATGCCTGCTGCACAGCAGAGGACCCAATGCGTGTGGCCGGAGCGGTCACGTGCATGAGAGCCAGCACGGGGATTTGTGTGTGTAAGCACACAAATCCCTGTTCTGTCAGGGGAGAGGAACAACTAAGTAGGAACAACTATATGTTTCCTCCCCTAGTCAGTCCTAGCCCCATAAAGTTAGTACACATTGAGGGAACACACATTTAACCCCTTGATCGCCCCCTAGTGTTAACTCCTTCCCTGCCAGTGACATTTATACAGTAATCAGTGCATAATTATAGTACTGATCATTGTATAAATGTCAATGGTCCCAAGAATGTGTCAAAAGTGTCCGATATGTCCGTTGCAATGTCGCAGTACCTCTAAAGATCGCAGATCACCGCCATTACTAGTAAAAAAAAAAAAAAAACTAGTAAAAATGCCATAAATCTTTCCCATATTTTCTAGATGCTATAACTTTTGCGCAAACCAATCAATATACGCTTATTGTGATTTTTTTTTTGACCAAAAATATGTAGAAGAATACATAGCTGCCTAAAATGATGAAGAAATTCGTTTTTTTAACAAAATTTGGGGATATTTATTATATCAAAAGGTCAAAAATATTTTTTTTTTTTCAAAATTGTCGCTCTTTTTTTGTTTATAGCGCAAAAAGTAAAAACCGCAGAGGTGATCAAATACCCCCATAATAAAGTTCTATTTGTGGGAAAAAAAGGAATTAAATTTAGTTTGGGTACAGCGCCACATGACCGCGCAATTGTCAGTTCCGGGGCTGAAGTGGTTAAAACATTAACTTACATACGGATATGTTCCACAATGTTATTTGATTTTGCTGCTTTTCTGTCATAGATGGCATCAGGATAAACAAAGAATATTTTTCACTTTCAAAACAAAATCAGTTATGAGAACTTCACATTTTGGAACATTCAAAGGCAGACTCAGTAAACCGGATGGCAATAAAGTGGATTTGGAAACATCAAATCAAGGTTCTTTTTTAGAAATGTGGCTTTAGAATATAATGAGTTCCATTATAATTTTAAGTTCCATTGTTAAATGGCTTTAAAATAGATTCAGCAAAGCGGATGTTTGGCATACTGCCATTTCTCACTGGAATCCTGACTATGTTGCTGTTATTATATTACAAAGAATGTAAGCTTTCCTTTATTTTCCTCTTTTAGAAATAATAATAGTTAATAAATAATGTTTAGAGCTCCAGTGAAATGATTGTGTCTGCCCCAGGACATAGTCTGTATGCCACCCTAAAGGACCAGAGCAAGACAGTACTATGAATATAGCTAATGATGAGTCAATTTTAACCCTTTTGCTGACAGCATGTTGTTATTCTCTAAAGACTGTTGAATCTAATTAAAGCTATCAAACTATGAAATACTGTATGTGGTTAAAAAGGAAGAGAGTAGATAATATTTTTTAGATAGCTTTTCTTACTAAAGGGTCCATTTATGAATGTTTTCATCCAAGATTCGCAAATTTTTCCCTAGATTTATACATTTTCCATCTAATTTATTATGTATTAATTAGGAACATTTTTAGAATCTTTGGTAATAGTTATGTGAAGCTTGTGTGAAAACACTTAAAAAATAAACTACTAAAGCTTGCCAGCAGGGTGATAAAAAAAACTGAACAGAATTCCCCATCCACACAGGTGAGGTGGCTGGGGGAATCCTCCCGCTGTGTTATTATATTCTGACTGTGCTATCAGAAATACACTAATACAATCTTCAGCTTATTGGCTGCAGTGGTGATGAAACACACATTTTCCAACAAGCCTGTTCATGATAAGTTGATCACTAGATTGACTTCTAACAAACAGGAACAGCCATAGATGGATCGAAATTCAACTGGTCCCTGCTGACCCGTCCGAGTTTTGATCCATCTGTGGACAGTTTAAGCAATTATCCCAAGAAGATATATGAAAATACAACAGTTTAGAAGCCTCAAGCATGAAAAGAATGTTAAATCAACAACACAATGTGGAACATTCTACTCTATTAAACAAAAATAATCTGATACTGTATTAAATTATGTCTATTATAAATCATTTCCAATCATAATAAAGACAAAGCACAGTCATTAAATTTAGCAAGAATTTTTAGCAGAGGCGTCGCTAGGGGGGGGGTGGGTCATGCGGGCCGCACCCGGGTGACACCAGCCAGAGGGGTGACACCCATGTGTAGCAGCACCGCTAACACTGCCCGCTGCTCTACACTAATCTGCCTCTTATATCTTGCGTCTGTGTCCCTCATTGGAGCGGACCAAAGCCACCTCACCCTCCTCTGTGTTTACATCCACACAGGAGGAGGAGGAGCCCAAGGGACACACACCGCTGTCTGCTGTGTATACCGCCTGCGCTGTTTTGAGGTCTGTACACTACTACGGTATATGAAGATTTACTAGTGCAGGGGGGCGCTATGGGAGGGGAGAGGGTGTCTATACTGATAGGGGGTCTGCACTGGGGGGGGGTCTATACTGATAGGGAGGTCTGCACTGAGGGGGGTGTCTATACTGATGGGGTCTACACTGAGGGGGGTCTATACTGATGGGGGGTCTGCACTGAGGGGGTGTCTATATTGATGGGGGGTCTTCACTGAGGGGGTCTGTACTGATGGGGGGTCTACACTGATGGAGGGGGGGGTCTATACTGAGGGGGGTATCTATACTGATGGGGGGTCTGCACTGAGGGGGGATCTGCACTGGGTGGGTGTCTATATGAGGGAAGGGGGTCTGTACTGAGGGGGGTGTCTATACTGATGGGGAGTCTGTACTGAGGGGGGAGGTCTATAGTGATTGAGGGGGGTCTGTACTGAGGGAGGGGGATCAGTACTTAGTAGGGCTTTGTCTATATTGAGGAAAGGGGGTCTGTACTTAGTGGGGCAGTCTATACTGAGGAAAGGGGGTCTGTACTCAGTGAGGGGGGTCTAAACGGAGGGAGGGGGGTCTATACTGTGGGAGGGGATCTGTACTTAGGGGGTCTATAGTTAGTGGAGGGGGGTCTGTACTGAGGGGGGACTATAGTTGGTGGTGACACCAATTCTTTCCACACTGGGTGACACCAACCCTAGTGACACCACAGATTTTTAGAGTTATCTTCCTGCAAGTACAAAGCTATAGTCGTATAATATTTTAAACTGCTGGGGAAGACTTGGATACTGGGGAGTCCTTGGAGTCCTTTTCCTCTAATGCCACGTACACACGGTCAAACGTTCCGACCACAAAATCCGTCTGATTTTTTCAGACGGATTTTGTCCGAAACTTGTGTTGCACACACGGTCGGACAAAGTTGTCGGAAAATCCGATCGTTCGGAACGAGGTGATGTACAAAACGTACGACGGGACACCGTAGAGGCCAGTAGCCAATAGCTTTCGTCTCCAAATTTCATCTGAGCATGCGTGGCACTTTGTGCGTCGGAATTCTCTACACACGATCGGAAAAAGTCTGATTGGATTTTGTTGTCGGAAAATTTTAGATCCTGCTCTCAAATTTTTTCCGTTGGAAATTCCGATGGAAAAAGCCCGCTAGAGCCCACACGCGATCGGATTTTCCAACAACATAATCCAATCAGACTTTTTCCATCGAAATAGCCGACTGTGTTTATGGGGCATTAGACACTGAATAGGATTCAGACTGGTTGACTGATTTTAATATTCTAATACATACAGTATCTCACAAAAGTGAGTACACCCCTCACATTTTTGTAAATATTTTATTATACCTTTTAATGTGACAACACTGAATAAATTACACTTTGCTACAATATAAAATAGTGAGTGTACAGCTTGTATAACAATGTAAATTTGCTGACCCCTCAAAATAACTCAACACACAGCCAATAATGTCTAAATCGCTGGCAACAAAAGTAAGTACACCCCTAAGTGAAAATGTCCAAATTGGGTCCAATTAGCCATTTTTCCTCGCTGGTGTCATGTAACTCGTTAGTGTTACAAGGTCTCAGATGTGAATGGGGAGCAGGTGTGTTAAATTTGGTGTTATCGCTCTCACTTTCTCATACTGGTCACTGGAAGTTCAACATGTCACCTCATGGCAAAGAACTCTCTGAGGATCTGAAAAAAAGAATTGTTGCTCTACATAAAGATGGCCTAGGCTATAAGAAGATTGCCAAGACCCTGAAACTGAGCTGCCGCACAGTGGCCAAGACCATACAGTGGTTTAACAGGATGGGGGTTTCAATCAGAACAAGCCTTGCCATGGTCGACCAAAGAAGTTGAGTGCACGTGCTTAACGTCATATCCAGAGGTTGTCTTTGGGAAATAGACGTATGAGTGCTGCCAGCATTGCTGCAGAGGTTGAAGGGGTGGGGGGGGGGGTCAGCCTGTCAGTGCTCAGACCATACTCTGCACACTGCATCAAATTGGTCTGCATGGCTGTCATCCCAGAAGGAAGCCTCTTCTAATAATGATGCACAAGAAAGCCTGCAAACAGTTTGCTGGAGATTAGCAGACTAAGGACATGGATTACTGGAACCATTTTCTGTGATCTGATGAGACCAAGATAAACGTATTTGGTTCCGATGGTGTGAAGCGTGTGTCGCGGCAACCAGGTGAGGAGTACAAAGACACGTGTGTCTTACCTACACTCAAGCATGGTGATGGGAGTGTCATGTTCTGGGGCTGCAGGAGTGCTTACGACACTGGGGAGCTACAGTTCATTGAGGGAAACATGAATGCCAACATGTACTGTGACATACTGAAGCAGAGCATGTTCCCCTACCTTTGGAGACTGGGCTGCAGGACAGTATTCCAACATGATAACAACCCCAAACACTCCTCCAAGACGACCACTGCCTTGCTAAACTAGCTGAGGGTAAAGGTGATGGACTGGATAAGCATGTCTCCAGACCTAAACCCTATTGAGCATCCATGGGGCATCCTCAAACGGAAGGTGGAGGAGCGCAAGGTCTCTAACATCCACCAGCTCCGTAATGTCATCATGGAGGAGTGGAAGAGGACTCCAGTGGCATTCTGTGAAGCTCTGGTGAACTTCATGCCCAAGAGGGTAAGGCAGTGCTGGAAAATAATGGTGGCCACACAAAAGATTGACACTTTGGGCCCACTTTGGACATTTTTACTTAGGGGTTTACTCACTTTTGTTGCCAGCGGTTTAGATATTAATGGTTGTGTGTTGAGTTATTTTGAGGGTACAGCAAATTTACACTGTACAAGCTGTACACACTACTTTTCATTGTAGCAAAGTGTAATTTCTTCAGTGTTGTCACATGAAAAGATATAATAAAATATTTACAAAAATGTAAAGGGGGTGTACTCACTTTTGTGAGATACTGTACATCATCATCAGTTGTGTTAAAGTATCCAGTTCTCCTGAAATGTAAAAAAGATATGGGAATGGAAGAGGGGGATTATAACGGTGCCAAATATTAATAAATTCGTCAAGATTTACATAAAAAATATAGTTTATTTATTTTAATACAAAATTAAAAATATTGACATCAAATACATATTTCGACATTAGTGTGAGATAACAAGTCAACCCAAACATAATTTATTCTATGTATTCTCTGTATATCTTTAGTATATACCAAATCACTCAAACATGTTCTTACTATTTGTATAAAGATTATATTTGTTTTGGGTTACACACCATATTGTTTTTCTATTTGTGGTGGCCACAGGATTTGCAGCGAAAATGATGGAACTGTGTTTTGAACATAATCTTGTATTTGTAAAACTGCTAAAAATGTTGATGAGATGATGGTAAAGATGAAACAAAACAAAAAAAGTGTAACAATGCAGCGCTATCACCGTAGGTAATAGCTGGTTCTTCCCAAATAGTACAGAGCCTGTCTGTCCCCACAAGCACAAATCCATACACACTGGCTGCAATAACTCTGTTTAGTGGATATATTTTTGAACTATATTGCTTGAAGAACTTTAAACAGGAGAGGGGTTAAGGCATGGGATACTCTGAAATGTTTGCACGGGAATGTTTGCAATGTTTCGGGAGAACTCTCTTCTCTAAGCTTGGCTTTGGCTCTTTGATAGATAAGTATCTGCCTGTATTTCCGAGCATTGAGGATACCATTGATCAGGAACATTGATGACCGTAGACGCATTGGTCAGCCAAGGAAACCTAATGTAGCCGATGAAAGACACACCATACTTACTTCCCTTGGAGGTTGGAAGATTTTTCAGTTCAGTACTCTACAGCAATTTGTCTTAAACCATTTATCAGTGCTTTTTGACGTGTGCTTTTGGTCATTGTCCTGCTGTAAGACCCATGACCTCTAACAAAGACCCAACTTTCTGACACTGGGCCCTACACCCCAGAATTCTTTGGTAGGCTTCAGAATTTATAATGCCATGCGCACGGTCAAGACATCCAGTGCCTGAATCAACAAAGCAACCCCAAGGCATCAGTGAACCTCCACCATGTTTGACTGTAGGGACTGTATTTTCTTTAAAGGCCTTATTTCGTTTTCTGAAAACAATAGAATGATGAGCATTACCAAAAAGCTGTCATTTTGTTTCATCTATCCACAGAACATTCTCCCAAAAGGATTTTGGCTTCCTCAGGTAAGTTCTGGCAAACTCCAATCTGGATTATTTATGTTTCTGCTTCAGCAATGGGGTCCTCCTGGGTCTCCTACCATAGCATCCCTTTTCATTCAGATGGTGACATATAGTGCGAGCTGACACAGTTGTGCCCTGTGCCTGAGGGTCAGCTTGAATTTGTCTGGAAGCTTCTCAAGGTTCTTTATCCACCATTCGAACAATCCTTTGCTGCAATTTTTGATCAATTTTCCTCTTTCGTCCACATCCAGGTATGCCATGGGCTGTAAATTTCTTGAAAATGTTGCGCACAGGGGACACAGGAACATTAAGTTCTCTGGAGATGGATATGTAACCTTGAGATTGTCCATGCTTTTCCACAATTTTTGTTCTCAAATCCTCAAATATTTTCTGTTCTTTCTCTTCTACATGGTCCGTGTGGCACACAGAGACATAAAACAGAAAATTTTAGTCTATTTTTTACCATTTTAACTGGTTGCCGTGCGATTGTCAGCACCTGTTAATCGATACAGGTGAGTTTAATACAAATATAATAATTAAAAATATCATGCTGGATAGCTATACTGATAAGGACTGGGTAAAGTGTGATGGAAATGTATTAACCTAGGGGGGGCTGAATTAAAAGACACCCGGAAAATCAAAGTGACAAAATGATGCAGCAGGCTAGTCCATTTTGCTGAAACTTCATTGCAGCAACTCAAAATGGTACTCAGTAGTTCATATGGCCCCCATGTGCTTGTATGTATGCATAACAACGTTGATGCTCCTGAGACAACGGATGGTGTCCTGGGGTATTTCCTCCTAGATCTGGACCAGGGCATCACTGAGCTCCTGAACAGACTGAGGTGCAAACTGGCGGCGTTGGATGGGCCGAAACATAAAGTCCCAGAGGTGTTCTATTGGATTTAGGTCAGGCGAGCATGGGGGCCATCCAATAGTATCAATTCCTTTATCCTCCACATGGGGCTGGGCATTGTTGTGCCCCAGGAGGAACCCAGGACCCACTGCACCAGTGTAGGGATTTCATCCCGATACCTAATGTCAGTCATGGTGCCTTTGTCTAGCCTGTAGAGGTCTGTCTGTCCCTACATGGATATGCCTCCCCAGACCATCACTGACCAATGTTACAGGCAGCATAACGTTCTCTGCGGCTTCTCAAAACCCTTTCACATCTGCCTCAGGGTGAACCTGCTCTCGTCTGTGAAAAGCAAAGGGCACCAGTGGCATACCTGCCAATTCTGGTGTTCAATGGCAAATGCCAATTGAGCTCCACGGTGCAGGGCAGTGAGCACAGGACCCACTAGAGGATGTCAGGCCCTCAGGCCACCCTCATGAAGTCTGTTTCTGATTGTTTGGTCAGAGACATTCACAACAGTGGCTTGCTGGAGGTAATTTTGTAGGGCTCTGGCAGTTTTCATCCTGTTCCTTCTTGCACAAAGGTGCAGATACCGGTCCTGCTGATGGGTTAAGGACCTTCTACAGCCCTGTCTGGCTCTCCTAGAGTAATTGCCTCCTGGATTCTTCTCCATGTTCTTGAGACTATGCTGGGAGACACAGCAAACCTTCTGGCAATGGCACGTATTGATGTGCCATCCTGGAGGAGTTGGATTGCCTGTGCAACCTCTAAGTCCAGACATCCCCTCATGCTGCCATTAAAGACGCTGACCCTAGCCAAATGCAAAACAATTGAAAAACAGTCTGAAAAGATGAGTAGGGAAAAAAATGTCAGTGACCTCCGCCTGTAAAACCATCCTAGTGCACCTGTTGTTAATTTCATTAACACCAAAGCGGCTGAAACTGATTAACAACCCCCTCTGCTACTTAACTGACCAGATCAATATCCCAGGAGTTTATATAACTTGATACTATACTCTGATTAAAACGTGTTCCTTAAATTTTTTGGAGCAGTATATATATATATAAATGTTTTGCCTTTTACAGTTTCAGCTAAGCAGCTAACCCTTTCTGTCATAAATAGCTTATCGCAAGGTTAGTTGCACATAGGTGGTTGCCACCTCTTACCATTGAACCACTTTTGGAATGTCCATTACAGGCTGACATGAAAAATGTCACCCTGGTGACTTTCCGTGTGGTTACTCAAAGTTGCCAGGTCAGTTCACATATGGTGTCAAACACTGCTCCTGTGCATCCCCGCTATTGCTCTAAGTATAGCACTAAGTTTTCATTATTTAGTGGGCAGGATCAGTCTGACATCCGACATGATGATGTTGACATGTTTCACCCGCAAACACACGTGTGCTTTGTCGGGATGAAAAAACATTGCAGAATCAGTGCAGCATGTTTCTAAAAGCCTGAGACAACTTTGATTTTAGCTTGCAGCCATCTTGATTGGACATGCTCCAAATCCACATGAATGTTACACAAAGTTAGGCTAAAAAACTACTAATTGGTCTATTTATGTTTAAACTGACTGAACCTCCCCAAAGACTCAAACTCATTTATTAATTTGAATGGTTATGGTATCTGTGTTTACTATAGCAGTGTACAGTATATATTATATACTGGGGTTAACTGAGCTTTATAATTCTCCTATGAATTGTTAATTCAGCAGCACAGTTCATTTAAATGAAACTAATTATCTCGATGGTACCTGAGAGAATTACAAAACAAGACTTGTATCATTCATTGCTAATGTGTCCTGCCAAATGTAAGAGTAAAAAATGTAACATTTAGTCTGCTGAGGCTTGTGCCACTTCTTTCAAGTATGACTCCTCTTATACATAAAAATTACAGCTTCTTATCCACTTTAGAAGGGTATTACATTTTAATGGTTTTATACAAGTTTATGCTTTTTCTTAACTATTCTGTAGTAAAATGCACTACTGCCTATTTCCAGGATGCTTTGACTATAATTTATTGTTCCATAGATATTAAAGAATACACAATTTTAGCATGTACCGGAAACTATAATCTTAGGGCCCATTCACACCAATTGCATTGGGTGGCACTGGACAGCCTTGCCCAGCCTTGACAATTTGAGTTCTATGAATTGCACTGCAGTAGTGGTAGCTAAATAAAAATGGGACACGCTGCATTTTTCACACTGCAATGCACTACAGTGCATAAAGCTGAATAAAATGCCATTTTGTGAAATTTCAAAAAAGTTAAAAAGGGTAAACTGTATGATGCATGGGGGAATGTTTGCCTGGTGACCATTTCGGATACTTGAATCCCTTTCTTTGTATAGGGTAAGTTCTTCCCATTTCATTTATGGGAGTAGATATTTAGCTATTTATTTTGAATATAGTTTTGATCTTGGTCACTTTGCATTTTTTCATATAGTACCCGGGAAAACTTTGTTTTTCAAGCGCCATTTTTGGGATTTATTTTATCCGGCTATCCTGTATGAGATACATGAGAGGCATATGTTACTATGCTTACTAAGTTTAAGGATCCTTCTTCTTGATACCATGATGAATGCATCCGCTATTTGAATTCATTGAAAAGTAAGTCAACATATACCTTTTGAGTTGTATTAGTGTGTATGAAATATGACCTGTAATGGAACTGAAACGCTGTATATATTAAATGAATCTTTTCTGATTTATCATAGAGAGTGATACAATATCCCTGACGAAGATTTATTAAATGATTACCTGTTGAAACGCGTTGGATGAACCGCTTTTTCCGTCACCGCCAGTTTTCTGGAGGTCCCAGAATTTTCTAGCTGACAGTATCACTCTTTCAAATCATATGATGTTTTTAATATCCAGACGTGTGTGTCATTCCATATATATTTTCTATGTATTTTGTCTATAAATATTTTGTAAAATAAATGAATTTTTAATATACTATTATATCATCTTTTTTGCCTTTAAAAATCCCACAATAGAGGTTTTCTCTTACTTCTTAAATATATAAGGGATGATGGCAACCACATGCCCAATGACATGAGTTATCATTTTTTCAAACTGTATGATGCACAATTAAAATGCATCAGAACAGCTAGCTTCACAGCATACAACAGTGATACATCAATATTTGGTTAGCTTTCTTTAAACCAATGTTGATGTGTAGTTCTGGGCAAGTGTCATTGGTTGCTAGATTGCAGATGGTCGCATGAGGGGAGATTTATGAAAACTGGTGCACACAGAAACTAGTGTAGCTGTACATAGTACCCAATTAGTATCTAACTTCATCTGGTTCAATTAAGCTTTGACATTAAGCCCACGTTCACAGTGGGCCGATTTGGAATGCGATTTGACATGTCGAATCTCATGCCAAATCGGGTTCCTTTTGCTGGCAACGGCAATGGCATTCCCAAAAGTTATTCCTGTACTACTTTTGGAGACTTCGGGGGTGATTTGAGTAGACATCTGGGCATGAACCCCGCACAGATGTCTGTCAAATCACCCCCTGAAGTTGGACTAGAATGCCGGTTTGAAATGAACTTGCACAAGTTCAAACCGGCCCTAAGGCTGGGTTCAAACTAATACTACACGATTGTTGTACGACTGTCATCCTACTTTGCCCTGCTACATCTGTCCTACATTGGTCCTACTTTGGTCCTACTTCTATCCGACTTGAATGAACAAGATAAGATTTTTCTCCGACTTTGAGATAGTATGACTTGTCCTTTGACCAATCAAAACAATCCCAGAGTGACATAAATTCCTTTTAGGCCCCTTTCACACTTGTGCGACTTTAAAGTCGCACAATTTTGCCGTGATTTTGCGGCCGCAATTTTGACAAAACAGTCTTATGATTGTATATCCGACTTTGCCCTGCGACTTGAAGTCCGACTTCAATGAACAGGTATCTGACTTTGATCCCCTATAATACCAGGCACTATGTCTGGTATAAATCTTTAGGGGGAGCTCCACGCACAATGTAAAAAAAAAAACAGCATGAGTTCCCCCTCCAAGAGCATACCAGGCCTTTCGGTCTGGCATGGATTTTAAGGGGAACCCCCAATGGCGAAAAACATCATGGGGGCCCCCCAAATCCATACCAGACCCATATCCGAGCACACAGCCTGGCAGGTCAGGAAAGGGGGTGGGGACGAGTGAGCACCCCCCCCCCGAACCATTCCAGGCTGCATGCCCTCTGCGCCCCCCCCCCCAAAGCACCTTGTTCCCATGTTGATGAGGACAAGGGCCTCTTCCCGACAACCCTGGCCATTGGTTGTCGGGGTCTGCAGGCCCCCGTCCCCCCACACTATGTGAATGAGTATTAGGTACATTGTACCCCCACCCATTCACCTAAAAAATAGTGTCAAAAATAAAACACAGAAAACATTTTTAAAGTAATTTGTTAGGCAGCTCCGGGGTCTCTTCTCATTTCTTCTCCCCTCTATGACTCTTCTGCCTTCTCCTCTGATGTTTTCTGCCTCTGCTGGTTCTTCTCCCTCTGTCAGCTGTCTTCTGCCTCTGCTGGGTCTTCTCCGCTATCTTCTCAATCTTTTTCTGGATCTTCTCCACTGTCTTCTCCCTCTGTTTTTCTTCCGATGTTGACTAAACACTCTCTCCCGCTCTAATGCCGGATGCGTGGTGTGCTACTTATATTGGCATGGGGTGGGGTCACCGGAGGCCCACCCCTTATGACGTCGCCCCTCATCATGCCCCGTGTGGTGACGTCATGAGGGGTGGGGCCCCCGGATGATGTTACACGTTGACCCCGCCCCATGCCAATATAAGTAGTGGCACACCACGCATCCGGCATTAGAGCGGGAGAGAGCGTCGAGTCAACATTGGAAGAAGAACAGAGGGAGAAGACAGCGGAGAAGACCCAGCAAAAGAGCGAGAAGATAGCAGAAAAAAGACCCAGCAGAGGCAGAAGACAGCGTACAGAGGGAGAAGAACTGGAGAGGGCTAGAAGACATCTGCGGAGAAGAACCTGAGAGGGTAGAAGAACCAGCAGAGTTGAAGACATCAGCGGAGGAAGCAGAAGAGCCGGAGAGGGGAGAAGTTGGAAGAGACCCCGGAGCTGCCTTAATAAATTACTTTAACACCATGTGTCCTGTGCTTTATTTTTGACACTTTTTTAGGTGAACGGGTAGGGGTACAATGTACCTGATACTCATTCACATAGGGTGGGTGGCTTCCGGATTCCGATAAGCTCCTCACCCGCAGACCCCGACAACCAACGGCCAGGGTTGTCGGGAAGAGGCCCTTGTCCCCATCAACATGGGGTCAAGGTGCTTTGGGGTGGGGAGGAGGTCCCCCCCTGCCTCAAAGTACCCACCCCCCATGTTGAGAGCATGCGGCCTGGTATGGTTCAGGAGGAGGGGCGCTTGCTCATCCCCACCCTCTTTCCTGACCTGCCGGCTGTATGCTCGGGTAAGGGTCTGGTATGGATTTTGGGGGGAACCAAACGCCGTTTTTTGGTGTGGGGGTTCACCTTAAAATCCATACCGGACCGAAGGGCCTGGTATGCTCTTGGAGGGGGAACCCATGCAGTTTTATTTTTATTTGTCTTGGAGTTCCCCCTAAAGACTCATACCAGACACAGTGCCTGGTATTGTCAGGGATCAAAGTCGGATCCCTGTTCATTGAAGTCGGATGGATGTAGGACCAATGTAGGATCGATGTAGGACTGATGTCGCAGTGTAGGATGATAGTGGTATGACTGTCATGTTGTACCAGTGTGAGCCCTGCCCCAATGTCTGAGTGTTTGTCATACAAGTGTGAACCCAGGCTGAAACCTAGAAGCTAAGTGGTTACTATGCACAGCTGCACCACATTCTGTGTGCATCAGTTTTTTTTTTAAGAGTCAAAATTGTTCCTTTATTTAACAGAATATTATACAGGTTACAACAAAAGTCCCACATGGACTGAATCAAGTATATATTACAGGCGTCTTGGTGTGAAGATACATACGACAATTTCTGAGCATGTGCAGTGAAGATAATAGTAACGGCAAGGTATACAGTTGTTTATAGAGGCAATGTATATATGGTGATAAGCAATCTCCCTCCCACACAACTCTTTGCAGCTTCCTTAAATTCTCCCGAGTATATGCCTGTTACCCCGACAGAGGGTTGCCACACTCTGTTAAATTTATTGGGACAGTTCCTGTTAATGTACGTCAACTTGTACAGGGGGAGGACATCATTAATGGACTTTTCCCATGCTGTGATTGTGGGGGGGGAGCTCCAGCGAAGTACAATCTCCCTTTTGGCATAAAAGAAGAGGTAAGTCAGTAATAATTTTGTGTATCTAGGCCTTTGATCGTCGTCCTGAATGCCTAACAGTATCAGCTCAGGTATAAAGATAGAAATACCCGCGCTTAGGGTGTTAGGAACTGCTGCCCCCCTAGATATACTACACCTAGATGTAGTATGAATGAATGAAATTGTGGGAAAGGGGTGTTGGCGCTGTTCAGAGTGTAAAGGTATATAAGGGGTATTAAATTAGTAATGGGAGACTGTGGATTATAGGGACTCAAAATATCCTAGGGGGGGGTTGGATAGTATGATCATCAACAATATTAAATCAATGTAAAATAAGGCCACACCAGTGGGAAGGTGTGCAAGAACACAAGTATTTTGCAATGGGCGTGGATAATGATGGGTAAAAACAGGAGCAGTATAAATAAATAAATAGCATTAAGGAGATGGAAGGTATAATAAATAAGTAAAGTGCACGTGCAAAAATATATATACACCTTAATGTAACATGAATATTGACTGATATGCAAGTTTTATATTACCTAAAATTAATACAAACACATTGATATAAACAAGTGTATAAAATTGTATAAAATACAGGATAACTGATAATATATAAATATGTGAGTATGAACACTATATACTATATATAAGTGCCAAAAAAAAAAAAAAAAGTTCAGTATATTCAAGTGATACGGTTAGGCTGATAGGTATCAGTGAATGAAAATTGATAACATATGTCCTGAATCTGCAATCACTACAGCCCGCAATAAAAAATCAACGGTAATAAGTCCATATACTGTGTGCAAAAAGTGTAAGTAAAAAGTCAATAGGTGAATACGATCTGTGTTCTCTTGATGTGATCACACGGTGGATATTGGCAGTGTGTTGAAAAAAATGTGGATAAGCAGCTGTGGGGGTCCTTCACTCCCCTCCTTCCGTCCGTACCCCTAATGAAAATGCACTAACCAGAGTGCCCAACCCCTGCAGGGGTAATGGGCATATAAGTGGTGTTCCTCTCGGGTCTTCCTCGTCCAGGTCGGTGGTGTCCTTCTCTGGGGGGTCCGTGCCAGCTGGGTCCTCTGAGTTCTGCCGTCCGGTGCGCTCAGATAAAGAGAGTGTGGGGAAGGTATGGACACATAGTGTGACTCCGTATAGTTTAAAAGTAACGAAATTTTATTCGGAAAAAGAAAACAGTCACCCACCAAGTGGTATGACTAAAAATATCAGGGCTAGTAAGCCCTATGCGGATGTTCAAATTAAATGTTTTTTAAATAAAAATAGCAAAGCCGGCGAGTGTGCTCAGCCTTTCCGGGTATTCGGCGTGCGTTCCACGGCCGTGAGAATGCCGAAACCGGAAACAGAGGCTGCGCCGGATGTGACGTATTGCGTACCACGATAGTCCCGCCTTACGCGTTTCATCATTGGACGTCGTCTGAGGCTCGGCCATCTTGGTACACCATACGTCTTAACCTTTTATGTACTTAAGACGTATGGTGTACCAAGATGGCCGAGCCTCAGACGACGTCCAATGACGAAACGCGTAAGGCGGGACTATCGTGGTACGCAATACGTCACATCCGGCGCAGCCTCTGTTTCCGGTTTCGGCATTCTCACGGCCGTGGAACGCACGCCGAATACCCGGAAAGGCTGAGCACACTCGCCGGCTTTGCTATTTTTATTTAAAAAACATTTAATTTGAACATCCGCATAGGGCTTACTAGCCCTGATATTTTTAGTCATACCACTTGGTGGGTGACTGTTTTCTTTTTCCGAATAAAATTTCGTTACTTTTAAACTATACGGAGTCACACTATGTGTCCATCCCTTCCCCACACTCTCTTTATCTGAGCGCACCGGACGGCAGAACTCAGAGGACCCAGCTGGCACGGACCCCCCAGAGAAGGACACCACCGACCTGGACGAGGAAGACCCGAGAGGAACACCACTTATATGCCCATTACCCCTGCAGGGGTTGGGCACTCTGGTTAGTGCATTTTCATTAGGGGTACGGACGGAAGGAGGGGAGTGAAGGACCCCCACAGCTGCTTATCCACATTTTTTTCAACACACTGCCAATATCCACCGTGTGATCACATCAAGAGAACACAGATCGTATTCACCTATTGACTTTTTACTTACACTTTTTGCACACAGTATATGGACTTATTACCGTTGATTTTTTATTGCGGGCTGTAGTGATTGCAGATTCAGGACATATGTTATCAATTTTCATTCACTGATACCTATCAGCCTAACCGTATCACTTGAATATACTGAACTTTTTTTTTTTTTTTTGGCACTTATATATAGTATATAGTGTTCATACTCACATATTTATATATTATCAGTTATCCTGTATTTTATACAATTTTATACACTTGTTTATATCAATGTGTTTGTATTAATTTTAGGTAATATAAAACCTGCATATCAGTCAATATTCATGTTACATTAAGGTGTATATATATTTTTGCACGTGCACTTTACTTATTTATTATACCTTCCATCTCCTTAATGCTATTTATTTATTTATACTGCTCCTGTTTTTACCCATCATTATCCACGCCCATTGCAAAATACTTGTGTTCTTGCACACCTTCCCACTGGTGTGGCCTTATTTTACATTGATTTAATATTGTTGATGATCATACTATCCAACCCCTCCCTAGGATATTTTGAGTCCCTATAATCCCATTACTAATTTAATACCCCTTATATACCTTTACACTCTGAACAGCGCCAACACCCCTTTCCCACAATTTCAGTATCAGCTCAGGTGACCTAGGGAGATTCAGTTGGAGGCGACCATTGACAGACTCCAATACCGCATCCCAGTATCCAGCTATTTTGGGACAGCTCCAGAACATATGAAAATATGTTCCTGCGTTGTCCCGGCAACGGGGACAATCGGGGGATCGCTGTGGGAATACCCTGTGGAGCCTCTGGGGGGTAAAATAGACCCTGTGCAGAAACTTCACTTGTATGAGGCGCTCTCTGGAGGAAATCAGTAGGGAGGCGCTGTCTGCAAGGCAGTCATTCCAGTCCTCCTTGTCCAGCCCAGGGATGTCTGTCTTCCAGTAGTCAAAAAGTCTGTCCACTTTGGCAGAGTCAGTCCTGAGGAGCTCAAGATATAGGGCCGAGAGGGGTTTGTCCAGTTGTTCTTGTGATAGCACCTGTTCGACAGGGTCCACAGTCAGTCTGATGGGAGTAGGAAATTCGGCCCTAATAGCGTGGCGTAGCTGGAAATACCGAAACAGCATCCAGTCCGGCAGCTGGAGGGTTGCCTGGAGTACCGGGAATGGCTTCCCGGCGTCATTTGTTAGAATGTCGCTAAGGGTCTTTATCCCAAACCCAGCCCAAACCACCGGGTCCGGGACCGTCCTGATGTGGGGAAGATTGGGATTCCCCCATAGAGGGCATCGAGGAGACCAATTCCGGGGGTCTATCTTCCCCCTCCTGGCCGCCAGCCAGACCTTAAGAGTGGTCTGAGTGGGCACCGGGAGTTCGGCATACGCCCTGCGTCCCCTGTAGACCAGGTTTCCCAGCTCCTGTAATGACCCAATGATTGCTGCTTCCAGGCATACTGCAGCATTGCCTCTGGAGAGGACGTACCACCACCTAATTGTTACTAAGACAGCTGCCCAGAAGTACGTCCGGTAGTCTGGCATTGCTAGGCCCCCACATTGGACAGGTAGGATTAAGGTGGATTTGGCCAGTCTTCAGGCTTTACCCCCCCATACGAAGGAGCCCACACATTTATCCCCCTCTGCAAACATGGATTTGGGTATCCAGATGGGACTGTTGCGGAAAACATACAAAAATTTAGGGAGGAATATCATTTTTAGCAGGTTTATACGGCCCATGAGATTCAAGGGTAAGGTATTCCATGAAGAACATTTGGATCGTAACTGTGCCACAACCGGGCGTACATTAAGTTCCCTATATTCTGCCACTTGTCTCTTGACCTGGATACCCAAATATTTAAATTGGTCAACCCAAATGAGGGGTATGTTAGGACTGACTTCACGCGCCTGGGGGTCTAGGGGGAAAATGTTGGACTTGGTCCAGTTAATGCGCACCCCAGAGAACCTACCAAATGTGTCGAAGATCTCAAGAGCCGCAGTCAACGAGTCCCCTGCGTCTTGCAGATACAGGGTGTGCATCAGTTTTAGTAAATCTCCCCAATTAATGTCATTGTTGGCTAGGTTGCTTACGAGCAAACAGCGTTTGATCAATTATATTAGCTAGAATATCTGGTTCTCTTGTTATTCAGCTGCTACCCAAAGAAACGTCATTAATGGCAAGAGTATTGGCAGAAGCAGGTCATTGGCGCTGATTGTCATGTTTGTTTTGGCGGGGTATCATTAACTGTGATTGCCAATAGATCTCTATCACTGGACAATGTCACTGACATTAGATGTACAGTGCATTGTAGAACATTACTTAAGGATTTTTTTTAATAACATTTTTTTTTTTAAATGTGTCTGTGTTTTTATTTACTATTTAATTTTTTTTTTGTTTTGTGAATGAGTTACCAGGGGTATTATGTACCCCTTATTTATATAGGTGGGACAGATATCTGGGGGCCTTCTTTCCAGATTCCTCCCCCCACAGACCCTCATGTCTACAAGGCCAGTGGTGTAGGGAAGAGGCCCTTGCCTTCATTAATATTGGCAGGGTACCCATCCTATGTATGTATGAGGCATGTGACACAGTATGGTTCAGGAAGAGGGGCATTTCCTGACTGGCTAAGTGACATGCTTGGATAAGGATCTGGCATGGATTTTAGGGGCAGTGGTACTAAACATTTTTTTTAATCCATATCAGTCTCTTATCAATGATAAGAGTGTCCTGGAATGTTTCTTTGTGTAGGGTTCCTTCTTAAATCTTTAACATGCTCTTATTAAGGGTAAGGGTCTAGTATGGATGTTGAGGGTAATTCCCTGGCTGCTTTACAAATGGAATGCAGAGGCTGGAAAATGTAGTTTAGCCTCAATTATTTTTTCCAAATGTCACTTTTGCTTTAGTACATTGTACAGGTGGGCCACTCTATGTGCAGCTTAAGGGCAAATTTATATTAGTGCATCGACTGGCATTTTACCTCACTGTCAAACATCAGTCACGGCTAGGACACACAGAAAACAAGTGTTTTCTATGTGTCCTATACACTGTAAAGCTTCCTGGAGCTACAGACATGCTGCATTTCATTGCAGTAAACTGGACAGTATCGCATGTCACTGTACAGCAGTGCAGCACATTGCACTGCTGTAGAGTGACATAAAAAAAAGTGTAACTTAAAGTTTATTTGAAAGAAATATGAAAAAAGGAAGCTGTGTGATGTGGTAGATCACGCATCGCACTGCCCCCTATCACTGGCTCAGTGCAGTCTAGACAGACAGCTTCCAGACGGTTATACTGTTGCGGTTAATCTGTGCCATATCCACATTTTAGAAAAAAAAAAAAATTCATAGTTTGTTCGCTGATGTGCAGTGATGAGGCTGCACTGATGGGCACTGATAGGTGTCACTGATGAGGCAGCACTGGTGGGCACTGATGAGGAGGCACTGATGGGCACTGATAGGTGGAACTGATGGGCCCTGATAAGTGGCACTGATAGGTGGGAACTGATAGGCACTGGTAGGCGGCACTGATGGGCAATGATAGGCAGCACTGGTGGCCACTGATTGACAGCATTGGTGGGCACTGATTGGCAGCAAAGTCAGGCACTGATTGGCAGAACTGGTGGGCACTGTTGGGACTGCACTGATAATCAGGACACTTATAATCAGTGCCCTGATTATCAGTGTTGATGTCCCTTTAACAAAAGCTAGTTATCGCATCTCTCCTTTTCTCTCAGCATGAGGAAAGAAAAGCCAATAACCAGCTTGCATTGACATCTGTGATCAGCTGTCATTGGACACAACTGATCACATGGTAAAGGGCCACTGTGATTAGCCCTTTACCCTGATCTGTGATCAATTGAGTCCGAAGGACTCAATGATCACTGGAGGACGTCAATAGATGCCCTCCTGGCAAAGTAAGCCCATGCTGTAGCCGTCAATCAGCTATAGCGTGGGCGGGGAGAGGTTAATGTTTAATTTCAAAGCAGCACTTAACCCAATGATTGAAAGGTTTTCTAAAACATATAAATTCAAGGCATGCTATAAATGCTGGGAAACAGAGGCTGCGCCGGATGTGACGTATTGCGTACCACGATAGTCCCGCCTTACGCGTTTCATCATTGGACGTCGTCTGTGGCTCGGCCATCTTGGTACACCATACGTCTTAACCTTTTATGTACTTAAGACGTATGGTGTACCAAGATGGCCGAGCCTCAGACGACGTCCAATGACGAAACGCGTAAGGCGGGAATATCGTGGTACGCAATACGTCACATCCGGCGCAGCCTCTGTTTCCGGTTTCGGCATTCTCACGGCCGTGGAACGCACGCCGAATACCCGGAAAGGCTGAGCACACTCGCCGGCTTTGCTATTTTTATTTAAAAAACATTTAATTTGAACATCCGCATAGGGCTTACTAGCCCTGATATTTTTAGTCATACCACTTGGTGGGTGACTGTTTTCTTTTTCCGAATAAAATTTCGTTACTTTTAAACTATACGGAGTCACACTATGTGTCCATCCCTTCCCCACACTCTCTTTATCTGAGCGCACCGGACGGCAGAACTCAGAGGACCCAGCTGGCACGGACCCCCCAGAGAAGGACACCACCGACCTGGACGAGGAAGACCCGAGAGGAACACCACTTATATGCCCATTACCCCTGCAGGGGTTGGGCACTCTGGTTAGTGCATTTTCATTAGGGGTACGGACGGAAGGAGGGGAGTGAAGGACCCCCACAGCTGCTTATCCACATTTTTTTCAACACACTGCCAATATCCACCGTGTGATCACATCAAGAGAACACAGATCGTATTCACCTATTGACTTTTTACTTACACTTTTTGCACACAGTATATGGACTTATTACCGTTGATTTTTTATTGCGGGCTGTAGTGATTGCAGATTCAGGACATATGTTATCAATTTTCATTCACTGATACCTATCAGCCTAACCGTATCACTTGAATATACTGAACTTTTTTTTTTTTTTTGGCACTTATATATAGTATATAGTGTTCATACTCACATATTTATATATTATCAGTTATCCTGTATTTTATACAATTTTATACACTTGTTTATATCAATGTGTTTGTATTAATTTTAGGTAATATAAAACCTGCATATCAGTCAATATTCATGTTACATTAAGGTGTATATATATTTTTGCACGTGCACTTTACTTATTTATTATACCTTCCATCTCCTTAATGCTATTTATTTATTTATACTGCTCCTGTTTTTACCCATCATTATCCACGCCCATTGCAAAATACTTGTGTTCTTGCACACCTTCCCACTGGTGTGGCCTTATTTTACATTGATTTAATATTGTTGATGATCATACTATCCAACCCCTCCCTAGGATATTTTGAGTCCCTATAATCCCATTACTAATTTAATACCCCTTATATACCTTTACACTCTGAACAGCGCCAACACCCCTTTCCCACAATTTCAGTATCAGCTCAGGTGACCTAGGGAGATTCAGTTGGAGGCGACCATTGACAGACTCCAATACCGCATCCCAGTATCCAGCTATTTTGGGACAGCTCCAGAACATATGAAAATATGTTCCTGCGTTGTCCCGGCAACGGGGACAATCGGGGGATCGCTGTGGGAACACCCTGTGGAGCCTCTGGGGGGTAAAATAGACCCTGTGCAGAAACTTCACTTGTATGAGGCGCTCTCTGGAGGAAATCAGTAGGGAGGCGCTGTCTGCAAGGCAGTCATTCCAGTCCTCCTTGTCCAGCCCAGGGATGTCTGTCTTCCAGTAGTCAAAAAGTCTGTCCACTTTGGCAGAGTCAGTCCTGAGGAGCTCAAGATATAGGGCCGAGAGGGGTTTGTCCAGTTGTTCTTGTGATAGCACCTGTTCGACAGGGTCCGCAGTCAGTTTAATGGGAGTAGGAAATTCGGCCCTAATAGCGTGGCGTAGCTGGAAATACCGAAACAGCATCCAGTCCGGCAGCTGGAGGGTTGCCTGGAGCACCGGGAATGGCTTCACGGCGCCATTTGTTAGAATGTCGCTAAGGGTCTTTATCCCAAACCCAGCCCAAACCACCGGGTCCGGGACCGTCCTGATGTGGGGAAGATTGGGATTCCCCCATAGAGGGCATCGAGGAGACCAATTCCGGGGGTCTATCTTCCCCCTCCTGGCCGCCATCCAGACCTTAAGAGTGGTCTGAGTGGGCACCGGGAGTTCGGCATACGCCCTGCGTCCCCTGTAAACCAGGTTTCCCAGCTCCTGTAGTGACCCAATGATTGCTGCTTCCAGGCATACTGCAGCATTGCCTCTGGAGAGGACGTACCACCATCTAACTGTTACTAATACAGCTGCCCAGAAGTACGTTCGGTAGTCTGGCATTGCTAGGCCCCCACATTGGACAGGGAGGATTGAGGTGGATTTGGCCAGTCTCGGAGCTTTACCCCCCCATACGAAGGAGCCCACACATTTATCCACCTCTGCAAACATGGATTTGGGTATCCAGATGGGACTGTTGCGGAAAACATACAAAAATTTAGGGAGGAATATCATTTTTAGCAGGTTTATACGGCCCATGAGATTCAAGGGTAAGGTATTCCATGAAGAACATTTGGATCGTAACTGTGCCACACCCGGGCGTACATTAAGTTCCCTATATTCTGCCACTTGTCTCTTGACCTGGATACCCAAATATTTAAATTGGTCAACCCAAATGAGGGGTATGTTAGGACTGACTTCACGCGCCTGGGGGTCTAGGGGGAAAATGTTGGACTTGGTCCAGTTAATGCGCACCCCAGAGAACCTACCAAATGTGTCGAAGATCTCAAGAGCCGCAGTCAACGAGTCCCCTGCGTCTTGCAGATACAGGGTGTGCATCAGTTTTAGTAAATCTCCCCAATTAATGTCATTGTTGGCTAGGTTGCTTATGAGAAAACAGCGTTTGATCAATTATATCAGCTAGAATATCTGGTTCTCTTGTTATTCAGCTGCTACCCAAAAAAATGTCATTAATGGCAAGAGTATTGGCAGAAGCAGGTCATTGGCGCTGATTATCATGTTTGTTTTGCGGGGTATCATTAACTGTGATTGCCAATGGATCTCTATCACTGGACAATGTCACTGACATTAGATGTACAGTGCATTGTAGAACATTATTTGAGGATTTTTTTTAATAACATTTTTTTTTTTAAATGTGTCTGTGTTTTTATTTACTATTTTTTTTTGTTTTGTGAATAAGTTACCAGGGGTATTATGTACCCCTTATTTATATAGGTGGGACAGATATCTGGGGGCCTTCTTTCCAGATTCCTCCCCCCACAGACCCTCATGTCTACAAGGCCAGTGGTGTAGGGAAGAGGCCCTTGCCTTCATTAATATTGGCAGGGTACCCATCCTATGTATGTATGAGGCATGTGACACAGTATGGTTCAGGAAGAGGGGCATTTCCTGACCGGCTAAGTGACATGCTTGGATAAGGATCTGGCATGGATTTTAGGGGCAGTGGTACTAAACATTTTTTTTAATCCATATCAGTCTCTTATCAATGATAAGAGTGTCCTGGAATGTTTCTTTGTGTAGGGTTCCTTCTTAAATCTTTAACATGCTCTTATTAAGGGTAAGGGTCTAGTATGGATGTTGAGGGTAATTCCCTGGCTGCTTTACAAATGGAATGCAGAGGCTGGAAAATGTAGTTTAGCCTCAATTATTTTTTCCAAATGTCACTTTTGCTTTAGTACATTGTACAGGTGGGCCACTCTATGTGCAGCTTAAGGGCAAATTTATATTAGTGCATCGACTGGCGTTTTACCTCACTGTCAAACATCAGTCACGGCTAGGACACACAGAAAACAAGTGTTTTCTATGTGTCCTATACACTGTAAAGCTTCCTGGAGCTACAGACATGCTGCATTTCATTGCAGTAAACTGGACAGGATCGCATGTCACTGTACAGCAGTGCAGCACATTGCACTGCTGTAGAGTGACATAAAAAAAAGTGTAACTTAAAGTTTATTTGAAAGAAATATGAAAAAAGGAAGCTGTGTGATGTGGTAGATCACGCATCGCACTGCCCCCTATCACTGGCTCAGTGCAGTCAAGACAGACAGCTTCCAGACGGTTATACTGTTGCGGTTAATCTGTGCCATATCCACATTTTAGAAAAAAAAAAAAATTCATAGTTTGTTCGCTGATGTGCAGTGATGAGGCTGCACTGATGGGCACTGATAGGTGTCACTGATGAGGCAGCACTGGTGGGCACTGATGAGGAGGCACTGATGGGCACTGATAGGTGGAACTGATGGGCCCTGATAAGTGGCACTGATAGGTGGGAACTGATAGGCACTGGTAGGCGGCACTGATGGGCAATGATAGACAGCACTGGTGGGCACTGATTGACAGCATTGGTGGGCACTGATTGCAAGCAAAGTCGGGCACTGATTGGCAGAACTGGTGGGCACTGTTGGGACTGCACTGATAATCATGACACTTATAATCAGTGCCCTGATTATCAGTGTTGATGTCCCTTTAACAAAAGCTAGTTATCGCATCTCTCCTTTTCTCTCAGCATGAGGAAAGAAAAGCCAATAACCAGCTTGCATTGACATCTGTGATCAGCTGTCATTGGACACAACTGATCACATGGTAAAGGGCCACTGTGATTAGCCCTTTACCCTGATCTGTGATCAATTGAGTCCGAAGGACTCAATGATCACTGGAGGACGTCAATAGATGCCCTCCTGGCAAAGTAAGCCCATGCTGTAGCCGTCAATCAGCTATAGCGTGGGCGGGGAGAGGTTAATGTTTAATTTCAAAGCAGCACTTAACCCAATGATTGAAAGGTTTTCTAAAACATATAAATTCAAGGCATGCTATAAATGCTAACTGTTGCATTTGCTTGTGCTCTCCACCAAACTGTCAACCCATTAAACAGGCTAAGATGGCAGCTACCTTGAAGGAAGGTTTGATTCTACTTTATTAAAAAACCTACTCCCCACTGAAAGTTTATTTATTTATTTTTTGCATTGGTACATATCTACCATAGCAGTGCCCAGCTATCTATGCCTTTCTTTCCACAAACTTGCAAACTTGCCTTGAAAAATAAAAAATAAAAAGAAGAGCTCATAAAGCCTTTACCAGGGTTCGTGTGCGCTGTTCGAGGTTCGCGGATGTCAGGCTGGTTTCAGTGAACGAGATGCAATTCGAACCCAGACAATCTGCTTTTAAATAGTAACTGCTAAGAATAAAAAATAAGATAAAATTAACATGGCAATGATGGGGATAAGCCAGGATTTTGGAGGAATATATTCCAGCCAGAGCTCCAGAAAGCACTCTCTGTAGTCGCAGTTCCAAAAATGGATTCATACAGTAATAGGAAAGTGCATACATATCGGAAAATGATATGTCTAGTATATATTTCTAAAGTAAGGTGGCTGGAACATAATGATATATTTTAATATATGTGTCAGAGCCTAAGAAATAACTGCACTTTTCTAACTTATAATGTAAAATGTTACTGCAAAGAATATTCCATGTGTCAGGTTTCTATAATATTTTTAATGAAATAAGTTGATTTCGATTGCTGTCTATTCAGTTGCATCCAATGATGAAAACCACTTGCTTTTTCAGCAAACCTCTTATAACTGCCAGCAGCAGATAGAATGCCAGTTTTGCCTTCCCACAGATCTGCAAAGACTGACGTGCAAGCAAGGAGAGGATGAACTGTGCATTAAAAACATCTAAACATTAAAGGGCAGAAACAAAATAAAAAAATAAATACATGGGGAATGTTTTTAGGCTTTATTCTTTCTTAGCTTGTACCTCATATATGCAGTTCTTTTAAAATGATTTGGAAGCTTCACCTTCTAGTTAAAATAAATGTTTATTTTCATGGCTGTACAACGGTGATGTCTAGCTAGAAAAAAAAATGTCACTGTATAAACAATAATGCTGCCTTTCTGGAGCTTAGAAAATGAATATATGATTCAAGCCCAACGTGTTTATCACAAGTAGGCTATAACCTCAATCAGTATTCCAGCTAGAGGGCTCCGGAGATCTAATTGAATT
Organism: Lithobates sylvaticus; assembly: GCA_028564925.1. Classification (NCBI taxonomy): domain Eukaryota; kingdom Metazoa; phylum Chordata; class Amphibia; order Anura; family Ranidae; genus Lithobates; species Lithobates sylvaticus. Next base: position 347,063,662 of record CM053027.1, on the reverse strand, counting down.
GTTACACCTGCAAAATGGAACAGGATGCTCAACTTACAAAAGGCATATTCATTCTTATCTCCTGATTCCTTTCCGGTTGACTTTTCCCAGGTGGTCTTATGTAATTCCACATATGACCCCAATTACACTACAAGATTATCTTGTGCATTGGATACTCCTAAATGTAAGAGATCAGGGCTAAGATGTACAATACATTCTATGATGAAATCACAATGCTGTTTTATTTTTGTTTTTTTATTGTTATTCCTACACTACATATAAACCCAGAATTATAGATTATGAATAGAGAAGAATGAATAAATTAAATAAACTGCCAAATCAGCTTTTATTTCTCATCCTTGAAAAATATTCAATTCCCAGGAAAGAATGAATTTATAAAAGCTGTGATTTAAAAAATGTAAGGCCCATTTACACATACATGCATGATGCAATGCCCTTCACATTTTGAATGGGCCCATACCCCAAGAACAATCGCTCCTGCTCCATTTTTTGCATCACAGAGCACATACATTGTGCATTGTAGAATGTTGTAACACAGCTGCGTTTTGGAGATGCACAGGGGGTTCCATTCAAAATAAAGCAAAATGCAGCCTCTAAGCAAACTCCAGCTTTGCGTAAACTAGTCAGATTTGCTGTTATTTATGATTCACTGCAAACCAAACTACACATCTCCACTTAGAATCATATAGGCTAAGATGCCAAGTATGTGTCTGATGGGGCATACTGCCAGAGTTGCAATATGATCAGGAGTCCCATATTTTAAAAATGTATTCTACTTCAGACGATTTACTAATTGACATGGACCTATGTTCAAATGTTAAAGTCCAACTCGAGCAGAAAAAAAAGATCCCCTCCAGTGGGGCTGTGCTCGTACTGCAAGAGTTAACAGCTTGTTTTTTTTTCATTAGGGAGAAACAGTTTTACTTACCTAATCCTCCACTCCTCCAGCAGACGGTGCTCCCCTAAGATCCAGTGGTGGACTATCTCTTGATGTCCTTTCATCCAAAACAGGGTACTGGTGTTGATGATGCCAGGACTCTAGATTGCTAGAGTGCTGGGTTGCAGAATCTGCGGTGACCGGTCTAGTATATTTCCTTTTTTTTGTTCCCCTTGACCAGTGGTCTTCTAACTGCGGCCCGGTGGCCAAATGTGGCCCTTTGCTTGCCTTTGTCTGGCCCTTGAGGCACTATTCCTTCTACTGACACTAATGATAAGGAACCATTAATTTCACTGAAAACAATGATAAGGCACCATTGTTTTCACTGACACCAACAGTAGGGCACTATTCCTCCCACTGATACCAATGATGGGGAATCATTCCTTCCACTGACACCAATGTTGGGGAACTGTTCCTGCCACTAATACCAATGATGGTACATTATTCCACCTCCTACTGACCATATTTTTTTTAATACTACTGACCACCAGACCTGAGACATTGTGGACTCCCATCGATGCTCAGGCATTTTCTACTACCATTGGCCACAGTCCAGCCCACCTAAAGTGTGAAACACAGGAAACTGGCCCTTTGTTTAAGAAGTTTGGAGACCCCTGCCCTAGACCAAAACAAGCAATTACCCCCTTGGGAACATTTGTTATTTGCCTGGATTTGGGCTTTAACAAAAAAACGTTGTTAGCAGTCTTGCTGGGTTGGAGATATGACCAGTAATACAGAAAGCAGGACATTTTAGCTAGGCAAAAATGCAGCTCTGGCTTATTTCCCAGCTAACATCAATATCTAAAGCTTTATCTATATATCTGAATAATACATCGATAATTTAGCATATGGGCACAAGATCCTATGCACAGACCATTTTTTCCAAATACACTCAGCCCAGGAGTGTCTGAAAGATCCCCTGCAATTTTCAGGAAAAGCTTTTAATCTCTTGGGTAAACTGACAATCAACCTTATATTAAAATCTGCATGAATAACTATAGTTTTTTTATGAATAATCAAAACTCAATTATTAATACACTTTGGTAGAGTGGCTGACAGCTGAAAATCAATTGAGCCAAATTTAAAATATGAACTTGTTTTCAGTGTTGTTTAACAGTATGATTTTATTATGCTCCTAATATTAAACCGGAAGAGTCCTAAAATATCACAGGACCCTACCTGCAGCAAAAATTACCCACTAAGAATACATTTTATTCACAGTAAAAAAATACACTGTATACATATGGTTTGATAACCTACATTATAAATGTATAAAAAGAGCACATTTTTCTTATAAGAAAATGAAGATACAATACAGGGGGTCCCCGGGTTACAAACAAGTTAGGGACTGTAGGTTTGTTCTTAAGTTGAATCTGTTTGTAAGTCGGAACAGGTACATTTTTTAAGTGTAGCTCCAGCCAAAAAATCTATTTTAATTTTTTTTAGATAACATAGAGAACGGTCATCACCCCTGTAACATTTGTTTTGCTGTCTGTGCCTCTGTTCAGAAGATTTCACCTCACCTTCTGTCCCAATGACAATTGGATTTTGAAAATTTTGGGTTGTTAGGGAAACATGGACTGGTGATAAAGCATTAGTGGAGACACCTTTTTCCCATATTAACTCTTACAGGAGTGAATTTTCCTTCCTAGGGGTGTATTTCCTCTTTCTCCACTTCCTGTTGTCTCCTTCCGTTTGTAAGTAGGAGTTGTTTGTAAGTCAGATGTTTGTAAGTAGGGGACCCCCTGTATACAGTAAAAAGCAGGACATACTTAGGAAGATAGGTCTAAAACAAGGTTGAGAATAATGCCATTAAAACAAAGTATACTATTAAAAAGAATCACCATATGAGCATTTAACAGAAAGGGTTCCTAAGAGGAACCTTGAGTGTGTGATTGCTGACCTCTTTCGGAAAATGCTAGCTGCCTGTCAATAATGATGATCTTCTGGCTTCAATACATTCTGAACTACTGACCCAGAATGAATATGTAGCAGATAATGTCAGAGTGATGTTGCTGATCTGCATGCATGTTGCAGGTCAGTGAAAGAATTAAACGATACGATATACGATTAGGCTAGCCAGGTTGCTGGAATTTTCTGAATAAGAAGTCAGTAATGGTAGTTAGGGATGAGCCTAAGATTTGGTCCAAACACAACCTGAAACTGAACCTTGGTTGTTCAGGCATTTGGACAAATGCCCAAACATTTGTTTGGGCATGTATAATGTATATGTATAATGTAATGTATTACTACCGCTATTATACATGACAGCATTTTGCAGGCACTGTCAAGTCACCAGATGGGAATCCCTGGCCATGTAAACAAAGGAGCTGGGGATAGTAAAAAAAATAAGGAGGTTTCCCCTCTAATGTTGGACCCAATAGCACAAAACAAAACACATTAAAAAAAAAGAGTGGAGGTCGTCCCAAAAAAATCCATACCAGACCCTTATCTGAACATGAAACCTGTCCTGAACCATACCACACCACATGCCCTCAACACAGGTAGGGATACTTTGACAAGGAGTGAGAACAAGGGCCTCTTCAGACTTGTCATTTGAAGTGGCTGGATCAGATGTGTTTTGATGGCCAACAGATTTTTTTTCTCTCTGTCACCTTGATTGACAAAATCGACATCACGCTGGATGATGTGATTGCTGGAGGATGTACATCTTGGAGTTTTTTTTAAATAAATGCCTTTTATTTAAAATGTAAATTTTTTTGAGAATTATTGGGGGTACTATGTAGCCCTTACTTATTAACATGGGGAGGGGGGGTCACAATATGGGGAACCCCTTATTAATAAAGTGGACTTCCAGATTCAGATAAACCCCTGACCCTTACAATTACTGGGCCAGGGTTGTGGGAAAAGATGTCCTTGTCCTCATCAACAATGTGACAAGGTGCACAGCCAGGGGGCTCCTCCTTTTCTGGCCATCAAGACTGTATACATGGATAAAGGTCTGGTTTGGATTTTTGGGGGACTTCGGGGAACCTACTGTGCCTATGATTACATGCTAAGCTTGCTACAAATTTTGCAGCACATTTTCTGGTGAGTGCTCATTTCACGAGGTGGTGGCTGAAGCTTCTTTACACTGGAAAGAGTATGGCAAAAATTTGACTTGGTGGATACATTATAATACATTTGTTTTTTGGAATATTCAGGACTCTTGTGCACTTTATCTGTACTTTATGCACTTTTATACATATACTGTATACTTTAATTTTATTGTGAAATTATACTGCACTTTAGTATTGATGTATTTATATTTATGTAGAATTTTGCACTTTATATAGATATGTGACTAATGTTGCACTTTGTGATTAATTGTTGTACTATGATTATGTGGCGCTGCAGGTTTCTCCCAACACAAGTCGACTACCCTTATCAGAAGATGGTCATATATTAATTGAGGGTTGAATAACTGAAACCCTTTTTTCTTTCCACATTTACTTTAACGTTTATATGCATTTGATTACCAAGGCTCTAGGCCAGAAATGTTTTCCTGTTTGGTTAAAATGATCATTTTAGGCAGTTTTAGATTACTTTTCCCACAAGAGAATGCTATACAGGAGATGTGTGTATTGAGTATTAAAAATGAATGCATTTATCTGTAGACATTATTCTCTTAACAATAACCTGACTGCATACTACTTTACCCAAGCTACTGCACAGAATTTTCCAATATATCTGGGCTAACAATTAACCTGGAGATGCCCAAACCTCCAAATGTAAATCTGCTGCAACATACCGTATCACTTCCTAAACAGAACTTCCAGTATTGGTACCTTTATTGGCATAAACCTTACAGTCAGATTGAACTAGCAAACAAAACATAAAAAATTACCAATTACCAATTACCATCAGAGGTGGCCCATCCATTAAGGGCACCCAAGCGCTGCCCCCTCTATTCACAGCCACTTATTCATGCTCTATCCACGGCCACCACCCCCTACTCATTCATCCGGCCCCTTTCAGGATGCCGGGCGCATGAATTATAGCGGCAGGGATGTTTTTTGAAGCACCTTATTAGAGCCAGAAGCTCTAATAGGCTTCAAAATAGGGCGGGCTCGCGGCGCAGAGCATTGCGCTACAAGCCCACCCAGGTGTTACAACAGCAAATGAATATTCGCTATTGAAACACTGATCCTCAATCTAGCCAATCAGAAGCGGGTCCGAGTCCATTTTCCGATTGGCCAAAAAGAAAACTGGCCACTGAGGAGGGGGGAAGAAAGGGAAGATGTCGCAATGCCTGTCGAGAGCAGGGGAATCCGCCGAGCAGAAGAAGCTGCTGGTGAAGCCCGGGAGATAAATGGGGTAAGTGCTCCAGACCTGACCGAGTGGGGGGGTGTTACTGATTGACGCCCTCTCAAATACAATTACTGGCCACCACTGCTAATCATACCTGCTATCATGTCCACCATCATGTCCCACTTTGGACTCTTTTAGAACCTTTAGAATTACCTAACTGCAACTCTATCACTATACAGGCCATATTGTAGCTGCATCCACCCAACAGGCAGACTGACCTAAGCTCTTTTAAAACATAACCTAAGAATATAAGACTTAAAAAAAAACATCTCAAAGCCCCCTCTAACTCCTACTATCTTTAACACCAGGCCTAGACAACCATGGAGCATTCATTTGGTGGTCAGCAAATAAATAGGATGAGATAGGGCGGGGTGGGACAGGGTAGGGTGAGGTAAGATGGAGGGTAAACCCACAGAAAACCTAAGTTTCTGTTCTTTTTCCTTTCAAGATCCCCTAAATCTCTCCTGCTATTTTATTGTCCCCTATAATCCTGCAATATAGCCCAAGTAGATGTGTACAATATATTTACTTCCTTTAATATATAACACAATCATGATTTCCTCTCTTTCTGCACCACCTTAGCTCCTACTTCATTCTTCAGGGAAAACTAACCAACATATGCAAATGATTCATGTTATCAATGTAATCTAGTTACATTTGTGAATTGACCCACTGAGGTTGATTTACTAAAGGCAAATAAACTGTGCAATTGCACTCTACAAGTACAGTTGCTCCAGAGCTTAGTAAATGAGATAAAGCTTCACTTTGCAAAGAATACCCAATCCCATGCAAGGAAAATTTAAAAACAGCATTTTTCGCTTGCACATGATTGGATGATGGTAGTCAGCAGAACTCTCCCTCATTTCCGAAGCTCTGGAGTAACTGCACTTGCAGAATGCAACTGCACTTTGCAAAGTGCACAGTCCTTTTGCCTTTAATATGTCAACCCCACTGTGTTGTACTTTACTTTGTGATTAATTTGTAAAATTAGCTAGTTAAGGACACTGGGCATGCTACACGCACCCAAACAACTACATCAAAGTACACAGGGCAGGTGAACTACACACAATCCTTCTGCCCTGCTGCTGTGCCCTCTTCTATTCCCCATCGATTCTTGGCTGCGATTAATCAAAGCTGGGATTTGCTGTAAATATTGAGCAACTCCAGCTTTCAAAAAAAAAGATTCTGAATCTGACTTTTGACTTTTTTCAACACAGCTCAGCAAAATAAAGGGAAGTAAATAAGTAACATTGTTACTTTGTATCTACTCTGTTTCATTCATCTGCAATTCAAAGGGATGAGCTTTGATGTGCAAGTGTGTTAGTTCAAGCAACCTAACAAGTTAAAAATAAAGTTTTTTTTTACCATTTGTTAATCTAAAGTTTACCCTAATCAGCCCTAATTAACGTCTTTATCTCCTTCTCCCTTCCACCAATAATTTCCCACCTTTTCTGTTTATTTCTATTTAATTAAAGCAGTGTTTCGCCCAAAAAAATAAATAAATAAATAAAAGCCAGCAGCTACACATACTGCAGCTGCTGGCTTTTAATAATAGGATACTTACCTGTCCTAGAGTCCAGAAATGTCAACACTGCGGTTGATGTTTCCATCAGCTGTCGGGTGCTGCCGCTGCCATTGCGGGTAAGGTTGCCCGGCAGTGAAGCCATACGGCTTCACGCCGGGAACTCTACTGCGCATTTGCGAGGCCCAGCTCCTCTCTCCTACTGGCCCAGCGGCAGGGAGAGGAGGAGGGATGAGGAGGAAGCCCCGCGGTGATGTCACGGGCCGCGGCCATTATATATTTAACCATTAATATTTAAACATTTATTTTCTTTTTAATTTGTTTTGTTAATTATTTTGCGTCATTTTTTATAATAAACATGTTATATTAGCTGTACCTTCTCTGTGCAAGAGTATTGCTTAGACTGGCCCTGATCCTCCTCTTCTGTGGCCTCCACCGTTGCTCTTTGCTCCTCCTCATCTTTGTGCGCCACCATAGGAAGAAGCTTTCTCTTGTCTGCGGGCTCACTCACGAACCAGGCCCTGTGCGTCCACTGACACAAACAGCATAGCTCCCCCCTCATCGGATTTGATTGACAACAGCAGGAGCCAATGTCTCCTGCTACTGGATCTGTCCTGTGAATGCAGGGAGAGAGCCACTACAGATGGGCACAGCGCTGGATCAAGGTAAGTATTTAGAGGGAAGTGATACAAATACTTGGACATTTTTTTACCTTAATGCAGGGAATGCATAAAGTAAAAAATGTCTAGCCTTTACAACTGCTTTAAAGAATTATACTCAACTCCCTAACCATACTCCACAGAGCAGTAAGTGCCACTGGACCAGCCGCAGGGGGATGGGGGCTTGGAGAAGTGACAGCCGGGGGACGCACCTGGCTGCATATAATGGGCACAGTGGCTGTGTTGCTGGGCACAGTGGCTGTAATTGATGGCACAGTGGCTGTATTTGCTGGACACAGTGGCTGAATTTGTTATTCACAGTGGCTGCATATGATGGGCACAGTGGCTGTAATTGATGGCACAGTAGCTGTATTTGCTGGGCACAGTGGTTGTATTTGTTGGGCACAGTAGCTGCATATGATGGGCACAGTGGCTGTATTTGCTGGACACAGAAGCTGCATTGGATGGGCACAGTGGCTGTATATGATGGGCACAGTGTCTGCTTATGGTGGGCAAAGTGGCTGTAATTGATGGCACAGTGGCTGTATTTGCTGGACACAGGGACTGCATATGATGGGCACAGTGGTTGTATTTGATGGGCACAGTGGCTGTATTTGCTAGGCACAGTGGCTGCATATGATGGGCACAGTGGCTGTAATTTATGGCACAGTGGCTGCATATAATAGGCACAGTGGCTGTAATTTATGGCACAGTGGCTGTATTTGCTGGACACAGTGGTTGCATATGATGGGCACAGTGGCTGTAATTGATGGCACAGTGGCTGTATTTGCTGTGCACAGTGGCTGTATTTGCTGTGCACAGTGGCTGTATTTGCTGTGCACAGTGGCTGTATTTGATGGGCACAGTGGCTGTATTTGCTGGGCACAGTGGCTGCATATGATGACACAGTGGCTGCAATTGATGGCACAGTGGCTGCAATTGATGGCACAGTGGCTGCATTTGATGGGCAAAGTGGCTGCATTTAATAGGCACAGTGAGGCTGCAATTGATGTTCTTTTTAAGTATTTTTCAGAATTTCTCTGTTTGTTTGTGCATACCCACCCCCCCCCCCCCAAAAAAAACGATGTCACTCACTAACATGTGAGGCCACTGGATGTGCAGTATAAACTATATGTAGCTGCGTCTACATACAGCATACCGCACTGTGTTCTGGGTTCGAGCCAAAACTTCCAGTCTCATATCCAGAACACAGTAGAGTCTATCACAGTGGTGCTCAGCTAAAGCAAGTGATGTATTTTACCAATAAATACAAAGCTTTCTCTGGTTGGCTGAGTCAGTGGTTGTGAAATCAGCAACTGCTTCTCTGCAGGGCTAGACTGGAGTGGGCAGTGACTACTAATGTGCTAAGGGAAGAAGCAAAAATGGGTTGATGTGGGTGAAGCTGAGATGCAGTGGGTTAAACTGGCTGCCAGTTGTTCAGTTCATGCTGATGTGGTTACATTAACATGATTTGTTATAACTACAAAGTGGCATTGAAGGGACCATTCATATGGTTTCCCACAGGGCAGGCCCATGTGTCAGGACTCTTAGACAGGAAATGGGGTACAGAAAGTCTCTGAATGCTCACTTTGTCTAAGGCTAAACCAAGAATACTTCTAAAAACTGTGGTAAAAGGACAGAAAAAAAGGTTACCTGTAGTGATTCAGAGTGGGGCTTTAAGTGTTATACCACGTACAGACGATCGGACATTCCGACAACAAAACCGTGGATTTTTTTCCGACGGATGTTGGCTCAAACTTGTCTTGCATACACATGGTCACACAAATTTTGTCGGAAATTCCGAACGTCAAGAACACGGTGACGTACAACACGTACGACGAGCCGAGAAAAATTAAGTTCAATAGCCAGTGTGGCTCTTCTCCTTGATTCCGAGCATGCGTGGAATTTTGTCGGAATTGTGTACACACGATTGGAATTTACGACGGATTTTGTTGTCGGAAAATTTGAGAACCAGCTCTCAAATTTTGTTTGTCGGAAATTCTGACAAAGAATGTCCGATGGAGGCTACACACAGTCGGAATTTACGACAACAAGCTCACATCGAACATTTGTTGTCGGAAATTCCGACCGTGTGTACGCGGCATAAGAGTAGGTTAAGTATTAGTTGTATATAATTAATTTCCAGTGTTAGTAGGAAGGCTAAGTGTTAGGAGTCAATTTTAGACGATAAGTAAATAAGGTTAGGAAGAGTAATAGTGTTAGTGATAGGTGACATTTAAGTACAGTGAAATTCACAATTGCTGTTTGTGTTTAAATACGTGCATCCATAATATAAGACACTGGCTTTGAAATGTCGAGAACTAGCATACAGATAATAATAGACCAAAGAACATTTTTTCAGTTATGTCAGTTTTCGGACTAATTACAATGTGATACAAAATTCACTGTGGGAGCATTCAACTAATTATCTGCAGTATCCAGGCACAGAAATGAAGACGAATCATATCTTTTTGATCTATTTGTATAACATATTTCCTTCAACAGCAACAAAAAAAAAATATTACAGAATGCCTCTAGACACACAGTTTACAGAAGACAACCTACTTGATTTTTGTCTATCTACTGTAGATAAACTGAAAAGACTTTGCTGTTTCTGCTAAGTAAAATGGAGGGAGAATGTCCTTCCTTTGGTTCAGCTGTGTACCGTATATACTCGAGTATAAGCCGACCCAAATATAAGCCGAGGCATCTAACTTTACCACAAAAAAAGGGAAAATTTATTGACTCGAGTATAAGCCTAGGGTGAGAAATACGCAGCTACTGTAAGTGGAAAAGAGGGTCAACAATGCCCATTTGCAGCCTCACTGTGCCCATTTGCAGCCATAGGTCCCCTTAACTTCAAACTTGGTAGTTAAGGGTTCATAGATGCCCCCTAGCTGCAGCCAAAATTGGGGTCTCTGGACTCAAAGGGTCCCGAAATGACATTGCTGCAGATGGACACAGTTGACAGACTTTGGGGCCCTCTATCTCGGGGCCACTTGGTATTAGGAACCCCATACTATATGTTGTAGTGTTGGTTCCACTGGGTGTGCACACCAAATGTGGGGTTCCTAGCACCAAGTGACCCCGAGATACGGGGCCCCAAATTCGGGTCGGAAAATGTCAAGCACTTTTCTGCAGCAGAGAATGACATTTTCCGAACCGACTTTGGGGCCCCGTATCTCGGGGCCACTTGGTGCTAGGAACCCCAAAGTCGGGTCGGAAAATGTCATTCTCTGCTGCAGAAAAGTGCTTGACTCTAGTATAAGCCGAGGGGGGCACTTTCAGCACAAAAAATGTGCTGAAAAACTCGGCTTATACTCGAGTATATACAGTATGTAAAATCTCATGCTATTCAGGTCAATTTAACACACAAGCTATACACAGTGTAGCAGTAAGTCAGCTTAAAAAAACTAAAAACGATTAAATTGAATTATTAAAGTATTTTTAATATTTTCATTTTTTTATGCTGCAATTAATAAAATCAATTCTAAGAAGCACATAAATGCTTTGTTAAAAAGTACTAAAGTCACAGATTTACCACTGCTTGATTATTAGTAAAGGAAATCTCAAGTGATATTAAACCCAAATGCAAACACTTATTATATTGCAGCTTACCATTTCTAAGATGTGGTGTCGGCATTTTTTTTTTTTTTTTAGACTTTCTTTCTTTTATTGTAACCTGCTGATTTGGCCGATTTGGCCCGTAAGTCTGCTGTTTTTCAACAGAACACACTGTCCTGCAGATGTAGCAGTTACAAGTTTGACAAAAACCAATTACTCCTGAGCCCAGGGCGAACAGCGCCCCCCACCCCAAGATGTATGAGCATCATGCGTTAGCAAAAATCCTCTCACAAAAACATTGAGCACTAATCTGTATGCTTACCCCCTAGGCATATTTCCCCCCTCCTCCCAATATAAAGCTGCCCCCTTGCTGAAATACCCCCTTTCAGCACAAAACTTTGCCCCCAAATGCCCTGGGCTAAAATTCCCCCTCAAAAAAAGAATTCACCCCTCCTAGCACAAATCCTCTACCCCTAAAATGTACCCTCCTAGTACACTTCAAATCCCCCCTCCCAGCACAAATTCCCCCCCAAATCCCCCCCTCCTGGAAAAAAGCTTCCCTCCTCCCAACACAAATCCCCCGAAATCATCACTCTTAGCACCCCCCAAATTTCCCCTCCTAGAACAATACTTACCCTCCCGCCACCCCTCAAATTTACCCCTTCCAACATAAACCTCCTTCCCCCAATCTCATTGTGGTCCCCCCCACCGCACATGATACAACAGTGCCCGCCCCTTGTCCTGGCCCTGCTGACAAGGTTGCTTACAATGATTAGCTTTTATTTATTGATGTAAAACCTTTATCCCAAAAGAAAAAAAAAAAGCTGTTGCTGTAACTGCTTGTTTAATTGCAGTGTTATCTGGAATTTGGCTTTACTTTATCAGTGTATTTAAATCTGCTAGTACATCTAACACTCCCTCCCCCCAGACTGACAATGCTGCTGTACAAAAGTGCCCCCTGTGCTCATTTACCCATAGTGGAGGCACTCTAATACAGGAGGTGTGTTACTGGCCTGATCACCAGGTGAAAACAGAGGTTAAAAAGCCTAAACAAAGAAAAGTAATGCAACCACCACATCTAATGATTGATAAGCTGCAATATATTACATTTTCGGTTTGATACCAACCTAAATAAAAAAACAAAAAAACAAAAAAAACAAAAGGACTTCTGGGGTGTCTCAGACTGTTGTACAACACTGTATTATTCCTCACTGTACCTGAGGACAGAAATGTGCCGTTGTTTAGGTGTTTATAACGGCACAGATTCCAAGTCTGTCAGCCTGATCCTGGATTTATGACCTAGTGAACCACTGATTTACTAAGTGTGTGAGTAAAGTCTGAACTCTCATGCCGAAAATTTGCTCTAGGTCTGGGACTTGCTAGATAGCAAAGCCAGGATAAAGATGACAGCCCCCCCCCCCCCTTTTTTTTTTTTTACAAGCAGCTTCCATATTTTTTTTTCCTTACAGGGTCACTTAAAGGAGTAATTATTTTGATAATAGAGATAACATTTACAAACCCTATAATAAAGGCACATATCTACTGGCTGACATTAGAGCAAGAGCATACTGTAGCTATTATAGTACATGTATATTTTATCATCTTATATCTGGTATGATTTAAAAATATACCCCAGGTGTCAGGATAAAAATAATGAGCATGTCTGGTATATATGTGTATACACATAAAAGAGCTTGTTTGGCTGGGTGAATGTTTCTTCTTCCTGATAGAATGAAGACAAATCATGGAATGATTTGTGCTATGTTTGCAGGAATTTATTGAGCAAAGATTTTGCTTTGTTAGTGATCAGTTTGTAACAAGCTCTAACAAACTGCCTGTCTCGTTCTTTTATTATCTGTGTGCCTGTGACTAATACCACTCTCCCTCAAGTCCATGACTTTGTTTCTTTTCTGTGTGTGATTATTCAATGTATTTAGGAAATGTGCCTGTATTTTTTATATTTCAATTTGAGCAAACTTCTGTAATTGGTATGCAGCACACACGTCTTCGCAAAAATTCATATCTGCAGATCCATGTACTGTATATACAGGTGCATCTCACAAAATTAGAATATCATTAAAAAGTTAATTTATTTCAGTAATTCTAGTCTAAGTTGGTGAAGTAAAATTAGAAAAATATATACATAAAACTTTTTTTCAGAAATAAAAACTGAAAATTGGCATGTGCGTATGTATTCATCCCCTTTGTTATGAAGCCCATAAAAAGCTCTGGTGCAACCAATTACTTTCAGAAGTCACATAATTAGTGAAATGATGTCCACATGTGTGCAATCTAAGTGTCACATGATCTGTCATTACATATACACACCTTTTTGAAAGGCCCCAGAGGCTGCAACACCTAAGCACGAGGCACCACTACTAAGCAAGAGGCACCACTAACCAAACACTGCCATGAAGACCTAGGAACTCTCCAAACAAGTAAGGGAAAACATTGTTGAGAAGTACAAGACAGGGTTAGGTCATAAAAAACTATCCAAATCTTTGATGATCCCTAGGAGCACCATCAAATCTATCATAACCAAATGGAAAGAACATGGCACAACAGCAGACCTGCCAAGAGACGGCCGCACACCAAAACTCACGGACCGGGCAAGGAGGGCATTAATCAGAGAGGCAGCACAGAGACCTAAGGTAACCCTGGAGGAGCTGCAGAGTTCCACAGCAGAGACTGGAGTATCTGTACATAGGACCACAATAAGCAGTACGTTCCATAGAGTTGGGCTTTATGGCAGAGTGGCCAGAAGAAAGCCATTACTTTCAGCAAAAAACAAAATGGCACATTTTGAGTTTGCGAAAAGGCATGTGGGAGTCTCCCAAAATGTATGGAGGAAGGTGCTCTGGTCTGATGAGACTAAAATTTAACACAATGTTAAATTGTCTGGCGCAAACCTAACACATCACATCACCCAAAGAAGACTATCAAACATGGTGGTGGCAGCATCATGCTGTGGGGATGTTTTTTTAACAGTCGGGACTGGGAAACTGGTCAGAGTTGAGGGAAGGATGGATGGTGCTAAATACAGGGACATTCTTGAGCAAAACCCATACCACTCTGTGTGTGATTTGAGGGTAGGACGGAGATTCACCTTCCAGCAGGACAATGACCCTAAACACATTGCTAAAGCAACACTTGCGTGGTTTAAGGGGAAACATGTAAATGTGTTAGAATGGCCGAGTCAAAGCCCAGACCTCAATCCAATAGAAAATCTGTGGTCAGACTTAAAGATTGCTGTTCACAAGCGCAAACCCTGCAACTTGAATGAGCTGGAGCAGTTTTGCAAGGAGGAATGGGCAAAAATCCCAGTGCTAAGATGTGGCAAGCTCACAAAGACTTATCCAAAGCGACTTGGAGCTGTGATATCCGCAAAAGGTGGCTCTACAAAGTATTGACTTTAGGCGGGTGAATAGTTATGCACATTGACTTTTTCTGTTATTGTGTCCTATTTGTTGTTTGCTTCTCAATAATAATAAAAAAAGTCTTCAAAGTTGTGGGCATGTTCTGTCAATTAAATGATGCAAATCCTCAAACAATCCATGTTAATTCCAGGTTGTGAGGCAACAAAAACACAAAAAATGCCAAGGGGGTGAATACTTTTGCAAGGCACTGTAATTCAAGCATTTCTTTTTTGGCTTACAGCTAGTGAAAACCCAAAATTCAGTATATCAGAAAAGTAGAATAATACATAAGACCAAAAAAAAAAAAAAAGGATTGTTGGCTTACTGAAAAGTATGTCTATGTACAGTATAGTATGCACTCAATACTTGGTCAGAGCTCCTTTTGTATGAATTACTGCATCAATGTGGCGTGGCATGGAGGCGATCAGCCTGTGGCACTGCTGAGGTGTTATGGAAGCCCAGGTTACTTTGATAGCGGACTTCAGCTCATCTGTATTGTTGTGTCTGGTGTCTCTCATCTTCCTCTTGACAATACCCCATAGATTCTCTATGGGGTTTAGGTCAGGCGAGTTTGCTGGCCAATCAAGCACAATAATACCATGAGCGGTGGAAGGCGGCGGGAGAAGAGACAACCGCCCACTCTAAAAAAACTGTACCAGGATGATACCTACAGCTGCTGGCCTCATCCCGGTATATAACCCCTTAAACCCGAGGCCACATATGTGCGTACAGTCGGCGCTAAGGGGTTATGCTGTGCATAAATAGAAAACAAAAAAAAAAATATAGAGTTCCCTTCAAAATCCATACCAGACCTTTATCCTAGAAAGAGGTCTGACATGCATTTTAAGGGGGGACAACATGCAGAACAAACAAACAAAAATCTATAACAGACCTTTCTCTGGGCATGCAGCCTGGCTGGCACGGAAGGGAAGGAGGGGCAATGAGGATGCATCCCCTCCCCCTGAACCATACCAGGCCACATGCCCTCAACATGGGGAGGGAACCTTGCCACCTTGCCAGGGGACCATGGGGACAAGGTCATCTTCCACACATCCTTAGTCTGGTGGATGTGGGGGTCTGCTGGAGGGGAGGGGGAACCTACTGGAATGCAGACACCCCTTTTAAAAGTAATTGTGCATTTTTAATGATTCACTTTTAACCTTTTTAAAATATCTGCTCCCATTTTAGCAGATGTTGTAGGTAGTTTTTAAAAAAATAGTTTGCATTAGTATATGTTCCCCCAGCAGTGTGCAGCTCCTCGTTTCTTTGAATGTCAATTTGTGGTTTATTAGCTTTGAAAATGGAAAGAACTCATTTTCAAGGTTTTCCTTCAGTTGACTTCAGTGGGGTTCGCATTAAAGTTTGCAATTTGAGGATTTTTAGTACATGTTGGCAAATGTACCTAAACTATTCTAACTTCCTTCTCCTTGGCCTACCTCTACACAGGGTATCTCCCATCAGTCTATCATACAATTCAAAACATCACATGAAACTAACCACAATTCTGTCCCCAGTTACATCACAAACCTTGTCTAAATAGACCCCAGCCTATCCTCTTTGCCATTCTCAAGATCTCCTGTTCTCTAGCATCCTTGTCATCTCCCCCCATGCTTTCCTTCAGGACTTCTCCAGAGCCTCTCCCATCCTCTGGATCTCCCTAAACCAACCACTCCAGCTATCTTCTGCTATGTTTGACAATCCTTGAAAATGTATATTTTCAGGGAAGCTAATGCCATCTCTACCTACCAACTGAAATTTTACTTTTTCAAACAAATTTCCCATATGGTTGCTGCCTTTCGTATCCTTTGCTCCTCCCTGTTTAGATTTCAAACTCTCACAAGCAAGGCTTTTCCAATTCTCTTGTCATGAATTGCACTGTAACTTTACTGAGCTCTCATATTCCTGCACACTGTTGATTCCCCAATATATACTTAAGGGAGGGGACAGCAGCTATCCTGAGAACCATCCAATGTGTGTGAAGGACCTCCAAACATACTGAAATGTTCTCCTACAACAGGGCCCTGATGACAGCCCACCTCTTACACCCATTGGGTGTTACGATGAATCAGTCATAGCTGCCTGGCATCATGAGTGGGCAAGGTTTACATGCCTCCATGTCACACATGGTTGTTGTAATTATGCAGAATTATGGGCATTACCTTGGGCAGACTGAAAGAAAATACAAGCCATCCTAGACTTCCCACTTTTCTTTCGGTCCCTCCCACACCATGCAGGCTTCAGGAAACCATATGTACTACAGAGATCTGATGATGGTATCAGTGTCTGTGCAAAAAGGTACATTTAACAAAAGGAGAGGTTTCCAGTATAGAATTTTAATGATATAATGATCAGAAGGGGAAAGGGATTCAAAAGAATGCTTTTATCTTGACATTACATTTCATTGTTAAATATAAGCAGGTACTAATATAAATATATATATACATAGCTATATATGTATATATATATATATATAGCTCCCACATGTCTTTCTACTAGAGATACTGTCCCTTTTTTTCTTCTTTCCATTTCAGCAGTCTCTCTTTTTCTTCTGATATACTGTATAAACCCCTTATAAAAATCAACTTTTTATCTTATAAAAGTGCTATAATACACAAAAAATTTCACGCAACCTCTAAATGATTGGTCCTCCTCAGGCACCTCCAGCCCGTCAACAAGAAGCCTGGCTAAATCAAAACCGCGGATGACCTCCCCTGATAGGCCACATGAAACTGGAATGGAGGTAAGCGGGCCGCAAAAACACAATACCCCACAAGCAGCTCATCTGGCTGACCCAATAGCGGAATTATCAACTGCAGATAGGCCCATATCTGATACCATGCTAAAAGAGATGCTACTTTCACTCAGGTCTTCCATTCAAGTTGACATGGTAAAAGGGATTAATCAGTGTCACAGGGAAGTACAGGCTTTAGGGGTCAGAGTGGACCAGGTAGAACAAAAGAACGTCTCTCCAATTTAATCTATATATTTATATATATATACACACAGTGCCTTGAAAAAGTATTCATACCCCTTGACATTTTCCACATTTTGTTATGTTACAACCAAAAACGTAAATGTATTTTATTGGGTTTTAATGTGATAGACCAACACAAACTGGCACATAATTGTGAAGTGGAAGGAAAATGATAAATGGTTTTAAAAATGTTTTGTTCAAAGCTTGGGATATTGTCAGGGCTGGGCTCAGCCCTTCCTTCTCTGAGCTGGCCGCTCAGCTGTCGACTAATTGCCAGCTCCTATCTCTCCACAGTGACTCACCTGTTGATGATATCCTGCTCGTCAGTCCTGCCTACTTAAGCCATCCAGACCAGATGAGCTCTGCCTTCGCCTTTGTAAACATCACAGAGACTATCTCCTACGCTCCTGTTAAAGATTTGCTTGGCTGACATTCCTTCTGGCTCCAGATCCTGCTTGCTGTTCCACTACGCTGATCCCTTGCTTCCTGAATTTCTGGCTTGTCTGACTAACCGTTTTGGTTACCGCACTTTGGCTATGTTTTGACTACGTTTGTTCTATTTACTTTTATTATTAAACAAGTGTGATTTAACTGTACTTCTGTCTCGGTCTGATTCATGGTTTCTGACAGATATTTTATATAACCTAACCCTGCTTTAAACTTCTCCACAAATTTATCCCTGACATGTCTGGTGTGTTTCTTGGCCTTCATTATGCTGTTTGTTCACTAAGGTCTCTGAAATGACATAATGTGGAAAATTTCAATGAATACTTTATCAAGGAACGGTAGTATGTATATACATACTGTAAAAGTCTAACAATTTATTAAGATAATTTTGCAGATTGGCACCCTTGCCTCTAAAGTTTTATCAAAATATTTTCATAGACCCTTAAAACTATTTTGTGCAATGAACTAGTAATGTCTTACAAAACAAAAATGTTTAAAATAAGCCTGCCATGCGAGAGTTACAGGGGCTGCCATGGCTGACCTACTTTTTATAATGTGAGTGACTTGGCCGTTATTCTGACCCACTGGCTCAATAGTCACAAGTGAAGTGAGACTGAATTCAGAACTCCTGATTTTCCATTTGCTCCAAATGAGTCCCTTAAGTACTAAAGTCAGCATAATAGGTAAGTAGAATTTTTAGGAAAGGTCAGCAATGGAAGGCTCCATGTTTCTCTAATGAAATGTTTTCTTTAAATGTGTACAAACAAAATAAAAGGTCTGCAGTCACCAGTGATACACCTCCATCCTTATATACATATATAAAAAAAGGAGAGTCGCCCTGGGGCTTTAAATGAGGTGGTCATAGTTAGCCAC
This sequence comes from Lithobates sylvaticus, assembly GCA_028564925.1. NCBI lineage: Eukaryota > Metazoa > Chordata > Amphibia > Anura > Ranidae > Lithobates > Lithobates sylvaticus. The sequence goes on along the minus strand of CM053027.1, from coordinate 347,044,959 downwards.
TGAGTAACAAGAGTAATAGTAGTATAAATGTTTATTAAAATAATTGTACATACATGGGTAATATAGCATACTAGCTCAGCCAATGGATTTGCACATAGTAAAAAGAATAAATAAAGTTGGTACAAACATTATACAATGCAGTATATACCAATGCACGCTTCAGAAAACCCGATGCACGTTTCGCAAGATAATTGCTCGCTCATCAGGGGTGGATGCAGATGAAGTGTATCTAAATAGACAAAAAGATGTGTCACAGTGGTAAATGTAAGAACAATGGCAGAATGGGCCAGAGAAAAACGGCCCAATACTTACCAATGAACGAAACCAGAGTTTCCATCGCTGAACCCCCAAATGGACGGCAGCAGCCAGAGTATGGCACGGGAGCTGAGGGGGAGAAGACGAACACGGGTACCCCCAAGGGGGATGCCAGGCGGCAGACATGGCATAGGTGAAGGTGAATGTATGTATGTAACTTGCTAGATATCAGCTGTAAACATAGATGTATATGTCTCAATAATTTGCCAAATTTAGTGAGATGAACAACAGGTTATATAATGTAGTAATATTTTGTATAAGAGCATGTATACTCTAGCATAAGTGTATTTGTCAAACCTTACTAAATAAGCAGAGTAGACAAGTTGTACAATTATTTGTATAGAAACATATGTGAACTAACCTGATCCAATAATGGAGCAGACATAGAGACCATGAGTAAGGAAATGGATCCTGAAAAAATGTGTTTGTCTGGGAAATCAACCCCTATAGTAATAAAAAAGGAAAAAGGTTGTGTGTAAAGCAGTGTTTTAAATGAAACAAAAAGTGCAGGGAATGCAAATGAAGCACCAGGTGAGTGCTAGTGTGGGGAGAGCGTATTTACCTAGATATACAAACAGCTGAACAGCAATGGAGATCTCTGTGATGTGCATTATATTGGTGAGTGAAAGAAGTGATCTCAGCCATGTCACACCCCTGACTTTTATCCCCTAAGAGGTCTGGTCCGCTCCGCCCCCAATGCCATGCCAGGATTGATTAAGCCAACGCTGGGGCGTCAGCTGGCAATGGGAGTATGCATGCACAGTGGACTCCAGTCCATCCAAGATGACAAACTGCACTGACACTGGATCCGCCGAAGCCACACAATGGGTGTAGGAGCATGGTGCCGATATGCTGGTGCCCCCCCCCCCCCACAGTCCGTAGGACGAGGGGGAGGGGACAGCAGGAGACAAAAATATCCCTTAGCAAATCGCAGCTCCCATGCCATACAAAAAAACGCCAACCGCCAGAGGAGACAGCAAAGGACACAAAGGCCACAGAACACCACCACTGTTGGAGGCAAGGTCAAAGGCTAAAACATGTATATGAAATATATTGTGAAACACAGTGGCTGGTGGTGAAAACATGGTGCCAAAATAAACAACTTTATTTATTCTTTTTACTATGTGCAAATCCATTGGCTGAGCTAGTATGCTATATTACGCATGTATGTACAATTGTTTTATAAACATTTATACTACTATTACTCTTGTTACTCAGTGGCTAACTGTGACCACCTCATTGTAAGTCCTAGGGCGACTCTCCTTTTTTCTTTAAATGTGTAGAACTACAATAGTTTCTTTAAATGTGTAGAACTACAATAGTTTCTTTAAATGTGTAGAACTACAATAGTTTCTTTAAATGTGTAGAACTACAATAGTGTAGCATTACTACAAAAGTGTGTTTTGTCAATGCAGCTTAGTCCTTCATCACACTGCCTGGCCTCTCTGGCATAGTCTTTACTTCTGCTCTGGAAAACATACATCCAGGTGGAGACGCCATGCAAGGATACAAATTATGGAGTTGGTCCTACCAGTGGAATGACTATAGCAAACTTAGCCTCTCTTTTCTTTGTTCCTTCATTGGTGTCTGTCCCTCTTTAATGGATGAAAGCTAGAGCCAATGTAAACACTGAAAAGTTAGATTATTGTGACAATATGGTGACAATAGATTTTTTCTTTAAATATACTGTAGAGTTCACCTTACTCCAGATTCTGATGTAGTGGATATTTTTTTATATTCATTCACACTTTGCACGTATAACCTACCGTATTTATGATGAAAATAGGGGGAAAATCGCGGGTGTGTGTGTGTTATACACCGACAGCGTACCTCGGAGGGGAAGGAGGGGGACGAGTGTCGCCGTAAATTACTGAGCCGTCATCTCCTCTCCACTCGGCTCTCTGCTCGGCTCTCACTCGGCTCGCACGTCACACACACAGTCCCGCCTCCGCCCCGGCATTTGACCAGTGTTCTTTTTATCACAGGAGCTGGTCCAATGCTGATGGCAGAGGCGGGACTGTGTATGTGACTGCCGACTGAGAGCTGAGTAAACAGACGGCTCAGTGATGTCCTATGAGAAATGGTGAGCTGCACTGATGGGGCAGATGGGCGCAGACCAAGCTGCAGATGGACACAGAACAGGCTGCAGATGGGCACAGATCAGACTGTACTGAAGCTGCAGATAGGCACAGATTAGGCTGCATTAAGGCTTCAGATGGGCACTAATCAGGCTGCATTGATTCTCACTCACCATTATTTTGTTTCAAAGTGGTTTATTTAATTTTTCCTCTCTAGCAATCTCTCTAATTTTTCCCTCTTAATTGGGGTGCGTGTTATACGCCAATAAATATGGTACATGTTTTTATTTACTAAAATTTGTAACTACAAGCCTGCTGTGAGTTACTGTAGTTTACAATTCAGCTTTGCACTTTAAGGCATCCTAGTAAACATGCAAAAAAATACATCTTATTTTTCACAGAACAGGCCCTTTCTTCCTTGAGGCCTGGTCATAAACAGGTCAACTGCAACTCCTCTTCTAATTCCAATGGAGAACAGGTAAAAGACTCTACAGAGCAATTCCCTTCAGACTGCATGCCTAAATGTACTTTCAGTTAGATTATAATAAGCTAGAAATACATAAAAGGGCTCATGCACACAGGATGTTTTAAAAATGCCAGCGCTACAATATCGCTAAAACCGCCCATTTTTGAGCCGCATTTTTACATTAGCGTTATTGCTCTTTTTTCTACGTTTTTTGACGTTAGTGTTTTGGGACTTTTTTCTTTAACTCAACACTCCCTGCAATGTAAAAACACCTAAAAACATAAAAAAAATCAGCTAAACGCGGCTTGATGACGTTTTTTGTTGTTTTTTTTGCTTTTACAGCTCGTTTTTACTGCTCCTGGAAGCACAGGCTGTTTTTTTTTCTACTGCTCCTAAACGCTTATGCCTCCAAACATCTCTGACAGTTTATATGTGCATGGACGCATAGGCTAACATGGAGGGGCTTTAGAGGCAGTCAAAAAAAGTCAAACGCCCCTAACATCAGCTGTAAAACATCCTATCTGCATGAGCCCTCAAAAGATTTTAATTATATTTTTGAGTTAAAGTGTTACTGAACCCAGGACCCTACATTCACTATATCTGGTCTCCCACAGTACACAGAACATGGAAATACAATTATTTTAGTAAATATAAACTGCTAAATACCTTTTTTTCATCAGTAGTTAGAGCAATCTTGTGACTTCTATGAATGTCTGGTTAAAGCTTGTAGGAGGAGTTTTCATTCTCCCACGATTGCCCTATGAGAATGCAGGACCTCTGACCCTCTGTCTGGACAGTGCTGATTGGCACTGTGCTGATCACATGCACTCTCCCAAGAAAAAAAAAATCTCTCTAGGAATATACACCAAACTGAGCATGTGCAGCCTGACTCCAGTAACTCTGTCTTATCCGGACATGTTTTGGAGTCAGTGGAAGAAGGGCAGGATCAGAGAAGACAGGATCAAACAGCCTTTTTACAGTATGCGGATGATTACCCCTTAGGTTCCACAGTGAGTATAACAAGCATGCTTTACTGCATATACATACTGATTTACTGTTATGGGTTTAGTAACACTTTAAACTTATCCACCATTGAGGCAGTCACTTATATAACCTTCTAATACACGTTTCTACTTTCCTTAAGGGAACAAAGTCATGTCCCTTACCTTTTTGTAGCAAACGTTTGGCAGCTTCCCTCATCAAAGAGCACATGGTAAGGGTGAAATGTGAGCAAGTGGATGGGAGGAGACAAATGGGACAGGGAGAAATGAAGAGAGAAAGCATGAAATGAGCTGTGACACAGTAGAATGGAGACATGATCACCAAACAATGCTATGAGTTACATTAATATGGTTATAACAATACTTATGGAAAAAGAGAAAACGAATACAGAGTCCTTAGGCAACCCTGTGGTTATTTATCATTAGTCATTCCTTACAACTGTAGTTCAATATGTTCACTCATTAGTAGAGCTCTGACTTCTGTACAGCATATTTAATGGCAAAATCATTCACAGAAAAACATTTATTACACTGTTGTCATTTTCCCTTTGACTAATTGTTGATTTGTTATTAACCAATACAGTTCCCCCTATGTGTACTGCACTTATGCATGTATATTATATTGATCAAATACAATAAAGGCCAGATACAGTAGATAGATGATGGAAAAAAAAATCAGAATGTACACACAATTTATATACACATGTATCATAGTATATGAAGCATGCAGCCACGTCACACTTTTGTATTAGGTGAACAGCATATTATGCCACGTACATACGACCGGACTTTTCGACCGAACTGGTCCGACGGAACAAATCCGTCGGACAATTTCAGCCATGACTGTAGAACATGTTTCAAATCTTTCCGACGAACTTGAGTCCGGTTGAAAAATCCATTCGTCTGTATGCTAGTCCGACGGACAAAAAACGACGCTAGGGCAGCTATTGGCTATTGGCTATGAACTTCCTTATTCTAGTCCGGTCGTACGTCATCACGGTCAAATCCGTTGGACTTTGGTGTGATTGTGTGTAGACAAGTCCGATTCGACGAAAGTCCGGTCGTGTGTACACGGCATTAGTCTCAAAAGCCATGCATTCTCCCATGGATAGTCATTGGGCGTGTGTGCTGTAGTCAGAGGGTAGCATTATTGATTCCTACTCCTAACTAAATATGAAGGATCAAGCAATAACTATATAATATTTCTGGGGAACCTTTATAGGTATAGGAAATTTAAAGAGAGAAAGCCATGGAGATTGGAGCTAGTAAGTCCTATATGCCCCTTCATCTTTGCCATTCATTTTGTCACCCTCTTAAAGTGGATGTAAACCCAAAAATGTTTTTTTTTTTTTTTTTTATGTCATAATGTAGAGGCTAAGATTTCCTTTCATTTGAGCCCAGTCTTGCCACACAGATTTACTCGAGGCCTGAGCAATCCTCTTTTATTGTTCAGTTAGAGAAATCTTGACAACGTCTTGAAAACTTTGTCAAAAACACCCCCTTGCTGTGAGTGACAGGTGATTTACATATCTCATGCAGTAGCCTGAGACAGGTTATCATCAGATCACTGATGTTCTACTCTGCCCAGCTCTGACTACATACATGTCCCCTAAATCACTTGTCTGCTGACTGTTCCCTGCATCCCATGATGAGAAACATCCAGTCAAAACACAGTAAAGCTGGGAGAGCTGGAGGGGAGGGGGATGTGAATTGTGAACTTTTTACACAGGATGTGCCTGTCTCAGGCTAGTGCATTATATGTAAATCACCTGTCACTCACAGCAAGGGGGCCTTTTTGACAAAGTTTTCAAGACTTTGTCAAGATTTCTCTAACTGAACAATAAAAGAGGATTACTCAGGCCTCGAGTAAATCTGTGTGGCAAGACTGGGCTCAAATTAAAGGAAATATTATTCTATACATTATGACATCAAAAAAAATTGGGGTTTACGTCCACTAACTTTTCATTGTTCATCATTAGTACCACCATTTCACTCATTCAATTCCTAAAAGGGATTGGATGCTGAGTAGTCCACATACATTTGTCCAGACACAAACATAAACTCTAATGCCGCGTACACACGTGCGGACTTTTGCCGGCGGACCTAGTCCAGCGGACAATCCCGCGGGACTTTCCAGCTGGGTCCGCTGGACTTTCCGAGCGTGTGGACTTGCCCACACACGCACGGACTTCTCCAGCGGATAATCCGCCGGCCAAAAGTCCGCGGGACTTTTGAAAATGAACGGACTTGCCCACACACGGAGCAGTCCGTTCATTTCGAACGTAACTTCAGGTTACGTAGCTAGCGTAGGCAGTAAATGCCGCCGCGCTAGCTCCGCAAGCTGGCATGGATTTAAAGGGAATCCCCACGCCGAAAAAACGGCGTGGGGGTTCCCCCAAATCCATGTCAGACCCTCATCCGAGCACGCAGCCTGGCAGGCCAGGAAAGGGGTGGGGACGAACGAGCGCCCCCCCCTCCTGAGCCGTACCAGGCCGCGTGCCCTCAACATGGGGGGTGCCCTGGGGAAAGGGGGGCCGTGCGGCCCCCCCCACCCCAAAGCACCTTGTCCCCATGTTGATGAGGACAAGGGCCTCTTCCCGACAACCCTGGCCGTTGGTTGTCGGGGTCTGCGGGCGGGGGCTTATCGGAATCTGGGAGCCCCCTTTAATAAGGGGGCCCCCAGATCCCGGCCCCCCACCCTATGTGAATGAGTATGGGGTACGATGTACCCCTACCCATTCACCTAAGGTGTAAAATGTAAAGTACAAAAACACACACACTTTTGAAAAAATATTTTATTGCACTGCTCCGGGGGTCTTCTTCCGTCTTGGGGGTCTTCTCGCCGGACTCCCCCGCTCTCTTCTGCTCTTTTACCTAGCTCTTTCACGAGGGGGGGAGTCCGGCTACCTTCTTCGTCGTCGCCGCCGTCTGGGGGTCTCGATCCGCCTTCGGGGGTCTTCTTCCGTCTTGGGGGTCTTCTCGCCGGACTCCCCCGCCATTTACCAAGCTCTTTTACCGAGCGGGGGAAGTCCGGCTACCTTCTTCGTCGTCGCCGCCGTCGTCTGGGGGTCTCGATCCGCCTTCGGGGGTCTTCGGGGGTCTCTTCTGTTCTTGCGGCGGTCGTCGTCTTCCGCGCCGCCGGCGCCTTGTCCTTCTTCTTGTTCTTGTTCTTCTTCTTCTTCTTCTTCCGATGTTGACCCGACGCTCTCTCTGCCCGGAATGCCTGTGCCGCTCTGCGCTCGGACTTATATAGGGGAATGGGGACAGGGTCACATGCACATGTCACATGGTGACCCCGCCCCCTTGTGTTGTCACAGTCCCAGCATCCTCCGGGACTGTGACAACACAAGGGGGCGGGGTCACCATGTGACATGTGCATGTGACCCTGTCCCCATTCCCCTATATAAGTCTCAGCGCAGAGCGGCACAGGCATTCCGGGCAGAGAGAGCGACGTGTCAACATCGGAAGAAGAAGAACAAGAACAAGAACAAGAAGAAGGACAAGGCGCCGGCGGCGCGGAAGACGACGACCGCCGCAAGAACAGAAGAGACCCCCGGAAGACCCCCGAAGGCGGATCGAGACCCCCAGACGACGGCGGCGACGACGAAGAAGAAGGTAGCCGGACTTCCCCCGCTCGGTAAAAGAGCTTGGTAAATGGCGGGGGAGTCCGGCGAGAAGACCCCCAAGACGGAAGAAGACCCCCGAAGGCGGATCGAGACCCCCAGACGGCGGCGACGACGAAGAAGGTAGCCAGACTCCCCCCCTCGTGAAAGAGCTAGGTAAAAGAGCAGAAGAGAGCGGGGGAGTCCGGCGAGAAGACCCCCAAGACGGAAGAAGACCCCCGGAGCAGTGCAATAAAATATTTTTTCAAAAGTGTGTGTGTTTTTGTACTTTACATTTTACACCTTAGGTGAATGGGTAGGGGTACATCGTACCCCATACTCATTCACATAGGGTGGGGGGCCGGGATCTGGGGGCCCCCTTATTAAAGGGGGCTCCCAGATTCCGATAAGCCCCCGCCCGCAGACCCCGACAACCAACGGCCAGGGTTGTCGGGAAGAGGCCCTTGTCCTCATCAACATGGGGACAAGGTGCTTTGGGGTGGGGGGGGCCGCACGGCCCCCCTTTCCCCAGGGCACCCCCCATGTTGAGGGCACGCGGCCTGGTACGGCTCAGGAGGGGGGGGGCGCTCGTTCGTCCCCACCCCTTTCCTGGCCTGCCAGGCTGCGTGCTCGGATGAGGGTCTGACATGGATTTGGGGGGAACCCCCACGCCGTTTTTTCGGCGTGGGGAGTCCCTTTAAATCCATGCCAGGTCACGGAGCTAGCGCGGCGGCAGTAACTGCCTACGCTAGCTACGTAACCTGAAGTCACGTGCTAAATGAACGGACTTGCCGATGAGCGGCAAGTCCCTTCATTTCAAAAGTCCCGCGGACTTGCCCACTAACGGCGGGATTGTCCGCTGGACTTCCAAGTCCAGCGGATAATTTGAAAACAAAACTTCAAACTTTAGTCCGCCGTACTTTGGCGCCAAAAAGTCCGCCGGCGCCCACACACGAGGGGATTATCCGCTGGACTTCAGTCCAGAGGATAATCCCGCGGGATTGTCCCTTCGTGTGTACGCGGCATAAGGATTTCAATATCTTTTGGCAAACTGTGTGACATAACTTTTTTTATGTGCTCCATGTTCCCACTCCTATATGTATGGATCAGGTGAAGAATTATATGAGAGTAGCCATGAACAACTTAATTGCAGCAAAGGTGCAAATTATTCTAGACTCTTACATAATGTGCATGGGCTAACATCAAAGTGATCATGAACAGTCTCACAATGGCTTACAAAGATTTTCTATTTTACTGATCTAATTCTACATGAATAAATGGTCCATCATTACCTTTAACATGAACACTCATCACTATACAATGCCTTGAAAAAGTATTCATAACCCTTGACATTTTCCCCTTATTTAATGTTACAACCAAAAACATTTTATGTTTTAGACCAACACAAAGTGGCACATAATTAGGAAGTGCAAGGAAAATGATAAATGGTTTTCAATTTTTTTTTACAAATAAATATCTGAAAAGTGTTTCATATTCTGTCCCCTTTACTCTGATACCCCTAACTAAAATCTATTGGGACCAATTGCATTCAGAAGTCACCTAATTAGTAAATAGTGTAATTTAATCTCAGTATAAATACAGCTGTTCTGTGAAGCCCTCAGAGGTTTGTTAGAGAACCTTAGTGGACAAACAGCATCATGAAGGCCTAGGAAATCACCAGACAGGTCAGCGATAAAGTTGTGGGGAAGTTTGAAGCGGGGTTAGGTTATACAAAAATATCCCAAGCATTCAAACATATCACGGGGCACTGTTCAATTCATCATCTGAAAATGTAAAGAGTATGGCACAACTGCAAACCTACCAAGACATGGCCGTCCACCTAAACTGACAGGCTGGGCAAGGAGAGCATTAATCAGAGAAGCAGCCAAAATGCCCATGGTAACTCTGGAGAAGCTTCAGAGATCCACAGCTCAGGTGGGAGAATCTGTCCACAGGACAACTATTAGTCTTGCACTCCACACATCTGGCCTTTATGGAAGAGTGGTAAGAAAGCCATTGTTGAAAGAAAGCCATAAGAAGTCCCATTTGAAGTGTGCGAGAAGCCATGAGGGGGGCAGACCAAACATGTGGAAGAAGGTGCTCTGGTCAGATGAGACCAAAACTAAACTTTTTTGGCCTAAAAGCAAAAGGCTATAAGTGGAACCAGCTAACACTGCACATTACCCTGGACACACCATCCCCACCTTGAAAAATGGTGGTGGCAGCATCATTTTGTGGGGATGCTTTTCTTCAGCAGGGACAGGGAAGCTGGTCAGAGTTGATGGGAAGATGGATGGAGCCAAATACAGGGCAATCTTAGAGTTTGCAAAAGACTTGAGACTGGGGTGTAGGTTCACCTTCCAGCAGGACAATGACCCTAAACATACAGCCAGAGCTACAATGGAATGGTTTAGATCAAAGCATATTCATGTATTAGAATGGCCCAGTCAAAGTCCAGACCCAAATCCAATTGAAAATCTGTGGCAAGACTTGAAAATTGCTGTTCACAGATGCTCCTCATCCAATCTGACAGAGCTTGAGCTATTTTGCAAAAAAGTAATGGCAAAAATGCCACTCTCCAGATGTGCAAAGCTGGTAGAGACATACCCAAAAAGGCTTGCAGCTGTAATTGCAACAAAAGGTTGTTCTACAAAGTAATGACTCAGGAGGGCTGAATACAAATGCACGCCACACTTCACATATTTACTTGTAAAAAATTTGGAAAACCATTTATCATTTTCCCTCCACTTCACAATTATGTGCCACTTTGTGTTGGTCTATCACATCCCAAAAAAATACATTTACATTTTTGGTTGTAACATGACAAAATGTGGAAAATTTCAAGGAGTATGAATACTTTTTAAAGACACTGTACATTGTTGGGGAATTTTAGGTTTAGTCAAGTTGTGGAAAATGATGAGGCAGGTTCAATTAGTGGGAGATTCAAGCATAACTTTGCCGCTCTTAATTCCCCTAATGAACTATACCTATTTATGATTCTCACGTCATCTTAGGTGGTCCACTCCACATACAGAAGAAATCTCTATTAACTTGTATACCTTGATAGCTACAGTATTAAAAAATATAAATTACTGCAGTATATATAAAAAAAAAAAAAAAAAAATTATACAAAAACATTTAATATATCCTATCTCTAACTATTTTTTTTTTTTTTTTTTACTGAATAAACAAAGCTACAAAAAGCTGCTAAATATCAGTTATAAACATCTGAAGCTCTTTAGTTTGTTTTGACTGTGTTAGTTGGCTTGGAACTAGGTGATAGATTTGTTCAGATTTGGCATTTTATATTTTCCCTAAGGAGACAAGTAAAACTACATGGGGTAAGCAGCCAATAAATCGCTCAGTAATACTTGCCATTACCTCACACAGCAAGAAGGCATTAGAAGTCAATTTTTGTCTTTTTCTTTTCTTTCTATTAAAGACATGCTGTAGTCATTTATCTTGATGCGTGTGTCCCTAGCTTTACTAGCATTATCTTAGCAGTCCAAACAGGAGTTATTTATCTGGCATAAAATATACTGATGTTGCATGGTGCTGTTTGTGTTTTCTCATCAGGTTATCCAGTTTAAGAAATAACAGCTTTAATGTAATTGATTTACAGGTCTATACCAAATACACGATTTTATAAAAAAAAAGTGTCAAATAAGTGTCAAAGTGTCAAATAATATCTTGCTTGAAAAATCCTTAAAAGAGTGCGATTGAGATATATATGTAAATTATAACCCTGGGTACATGAGAGAGTTGTAACCCTGATTATGTATTATGGACCAACTCATTGGATGTCTCTTAGATGCACCAAACCTGTTACATAACATGCTTTTATGATATTATAAGAGCTTTTAGTGGCTTTAAAAGCATGGTTGTATATGATTGAGTTATTGCAGTAAAAGTATTTTTCTGTATCTATACATATACTTCAGTGCATTCATAGAAATGAATATTAAAAGATCAAGGACGTTAATGATTGTTTAGACCACACATTGTACGTTTTCAGCATAATAAGTATTCAGACAGCAGATTCAAGCAACACTCTCAAACTTTTTTGAATTACAGATGACCTTTCTATGTCTTTATGGAATATGTTCCATAAGTGATTGAAGTAAGTGAGTGAAGTAATTTCTGCAAAGTTACTAAAGTCAATGCATAAAATAATTTTAGATTTTTTTTAAATTCCTAGAATAGCTACAGAAAGTCAAATATGTTAACGAGCATTATAGCAAACAGGCTAACTTAAAATTGTAAGCATTCGTTTATTTTCATACAATTAATTAGTGGAACTTTAGTCAGAAAATAAAGTCATGCTAGATCACTTCAGGCTGGCCCCTTTTGCAGGTAAAGCATGTAAATCATAAAAAAAGTAAGTCCCTATACTGTTTAAAATCCAGTAATACACTGTCTCACCTTGTTCTGCACATGCTCAGTTGCTCTCCATTTTTAGGCACGGCTGAGTTTGTAAAGGCCGATTTACTGCCCTGTACACACGATAGGATTTTCCGATGGAAAATGTGTGATAGGACCTTGTTGTCGGAAATTCCGACCGTGTGTAGGCTCCATCACACATCGCCCCCTAGTTACCCAGGGTTACCCTTCCCTGGCAGTGACATTTATACAGTAATCAATGGCTGAATGTTGCAGTCCTAATAAAAATTGCAGATCACCGCCATTACAGTAAAAAAAAAAAAAATATGACATAAATCTATCCCCTATTTTGTAGACACTATAACTTTTGCGCAAACCAATCAATATAGGCTTATTGCGATTTTTTTTAACCAAAAATATGTAGAAGAATGCATATCGGCTTAAACTAAGGAAAAAAAAAGTTTTTTGAAAAAAAAAAAAAAATTGGGATATAATATAGCAAAAAGTACAAAATATTGTGTTTTTTTTTCAAAATTGACGATCTTTTTTTGTTTATAGCGCAAAAAATAAAAAACACAGAGGTGATCAAATACCACCAAAAGAAAGCTATATTTGTTGGGAAAAAAGGACATCCATTTTTATTTGGTACAACATTGCACGACCGCGCAATTGTCAGTTAAATCAATGCAGTGCCGTATCACAAAAATGGCCTGGTCAGGAAGGGGGCAAATCCTTCTGGGCCTGATGTGGTTAAAGAGTTTGTGAATGTTAATATTTTCACAGCTTTGGGAGGGAGGTTGGGCTCCACTGCCACACTTGGATGATGGGCCAGGACTTTTGATGGTAGTACCTTAACCTCCCTGGCGGTATGATCATGTCAGGAATTTTGTACCAAAAGCGGTACAATTAATTTGCATGAAAATTTGGCGTTTTAAATTGTAGACCTGCAATTCTTAGGAATAACTCACTTAAATCTGTCCAAACAAGAGTCTAGTAGACATACCGGGTATGATAAAAGTTGAAACACAAAATCATAAATTATAATATAATAAATAACTATAAAAATTATTCAATAATGTAATCAAATCAAAAACACTGAAATTTGCTCAGTTGCAGAATTGTCGTGTCATTAGATTTAGTGTTTGATGACGAATTTCCACACAAGCTATCTCTCAATTCTGCAAGTGATTCTAATTTATTATGGCTGTTTTCTAGCTGGTCTAAAACCACTTTTGACATAAAGGGACACTTTTTGGTTGCTATGGACTATCTCCAAATTCCAGGCAGAAAAAACTGTATTTATAATATAAAACTACATGCAGGGCACTGGACAGACTACTAGGGACAAGGGGGATGTGTAATTTTTTTTATACAGTACTGTAATCTGTAAGATTACAGTACTGTATGTGTTTTGTGTGTTTTTACTTTTTTGAATTTGGCGCCGATCTCCGCTCCCGTGCGTCGTAACGTCACAGGGAACGGAGCTCAGCGGCACTCGGCACTGTGTGAATCGAGCGGAGGAGCTCGCACACACAGCGGGGAGACATCGCAGGATCCAGGGGACAAGGTAAGTAATTCTCCCTGTATCCTGCGCTGCGATCCTGAGTCTGGCTCGGGGTTACCGCTTATGGTACTGAAGTTTCACTCCGAGCCAGACTCGGGAATACCGCTAGGGGGGTTAATTCCTTCTGTACTATTTGTTAACTGTCTTAAAATAGGTTACAGGTTTGATTGAATTCTAAATGTAAAATGTCCTTAGCTCTTCAATTCTTGAAATCCCACCATCCTCAGTAATTTTCTTACAAGAAATGCACTTTTACTCCTACTACACAAAAAAAGCACTTACTCTTACTACACAAGAGTTTTCCACTTTATTACACCAAAAAAATTATCTTTGTTTGCTGTTATTATAGATTCTAATGCTGTGTACACACGATCGGACTATCCGGCGGACTTGGCAATGAAAACTTTATACACATATATTGGGAATTCCCTGCTATACAACTGTACTGGAGGGGTGTTATAACCTGTTATAGCCCTCACCATTATATCTCGATTTATCTATTAACCCTTCTAGAAGTGTGTGCCTCTTTGGCTTGATGGATGCACTAGCTCCTACTATTGCTATTCACACTTTACCTATCCTGGTGTTCTTTCATGCTAAGAAATATATTATCCATTCCTGGAAACAACTCACAGCACCAGCCTTTCAATGCAGCATTATCCTTTTACATACCTACATATTCCAGTAGAAGAACAACATCTGAGTTTTTTTATTTTTATCAAATATTTTTTTTTTGTTTTGTAATTGCTCGTTACATACAAGGATAAGACAAGAAAAGCAAGCTAACTACAACCACATCTTAAACGTTATTTCCCCCTAGGAAAGCAGAAGGAGTAAATCACATTATGGTATACATAAAATAAAGTAAATTAAAATATACAAAAAAAAAAGAAAGCGAAAAAAAAAAGCAGTAGATAGTATTGCCGTAAGTCAAAGACTCCCCTTAACCCTAATTTCTCCACTCTATTTGACTACTATGTAGCAGCATCTCTTCTCTTATGAACTCATCTCTCCTCCCATGTCCCTTTCCCTCCCCTTCTCCTCCTCTCTGCTAAATGAGCCATCATATAATGTGTTGTTATAGTTAAGCCAATAGGACCAAATTTTTTAGAATTTTTGGGGTATTCCTCTGTGTTTGTACGCTAGCCTTTCTCTTTTTAACCACTTCCATACTGGGCCTATTCTGGCACTCCTCTCCTACATGTAAAAATCACCCAATGGTGGTCATTGCAACTTTTTATCTCTCACGGTATTTGTGCAACAATTTTTCAAACACAATTTTTGGGAAAAAAAACGGTTTCATGAATTAAAAAATAACGAAACAGTAAAGTTAGCCCAATTTTTTTTATAATGGGAAAGATGATGTTACGCTGAGTAAATAGATACCCAGCATGTCACACTTTAAAATTGCACACACGCATGGAATGGCACTAAACTTCGGTACTTAAAAATCTCCATAGGCGATGCTTTATGGCCATACCTCACATGTGTGGTTTGAACGGCGGCCCCATTGTGACATCATAACTTCTTGCCCGGGCCACCGAAGGTCATAGAGATGACTGGTGACCATCTGGTCAGCTGAAATCTCTATGGTCATCATCTGGCGGCGGCCGATTCTTTCTCCGGGTCCCCGATGACACGGGAGAGCCAGGAGAAGCATTGGATGGCGGCGGGAGGGGGGATGTCCCCTCCCGTCGCCTGTAAGAACGATCAAGTGGTGGAACTGCCGCTATGATCTTATTTATGGTGCACAGAATTGCCGGCTGTAGCTCTAGGCATCATTCAGATATTCCCACTGAAAGTCAAAGACATCATATGACGTCCGTGGGCTGGAAGTGGTTAATGTATAATTGAGTATCTCACCCCATTGTTTATGAGTTGGAGGAGTGGAAGAAATCAATTTTTGTAGGATAAGTTTACGTGCTAGATATAAGACCCTAGTCCACATGGTGGACATCTCTGCTGCTAGTTCTCCATCAAGGATTATTCCCAGTATTGCAAATTTAGGGGTTCCTATTATTTCTGTCAGACATAGTGAGTTGAAAACACTCTTTCCCAATACCAATGAAGTTTGGGACAACGCCAAAGCACATGCATAAGTGAACCATTGGATAAAGAACAACGAGGACATAAAGGTAATGTATATTTTCCCCCGATATAAAGTTTTTCAGGGTGTAATGCGCTCTCTGTAAAATTAAAAAAAGCTGAGACAATTTCTGAGATGGTAAGAGAGATATCTCAGGTAGAATCTCCATCGCCCATATCCATTTTTCTTCATTTAAATCTTCTATATCCTTTTGCCAATGGGTAAAACTATTTACCGGTCTCTCTGTGCTCTCTGCAGTTTGTAGAATAAGATAAAGGTTTCCTATTAGCCCTTGTTTCGTAGACTGTACTGAGGTTGCCTTCAATAATATCTCAGATTGTAATTGGAATTTTGAGGTCTGACTTTGTAATGCGTGGCGTATTTGGACATATTGAAAGAAATTACTGTTTAGTAATTGAAAATGGTCTTTCAGTACATTAAAAGGCAATAAGATAGCCCTTTCATATAACTGATATAAGAATATTATGCCAGCTTTTTTCCATTCTAATAATTCTGGCAATTTCTTCAACTCACTTAAACAGTAATTATCCCATATAGGTAATTGTCTTTTATAACCCTTATGCTAAGTGATGGTGCGTACTGCCTCCCATAACCTATGAGTTAGATGGAAGGTAGGAAACTTTCTCTTCTTATAGAAATGATGAGATACTATTCGTTGCACTAGTGGGGATATCTTAAATTGAGAGATTATAATATTCTGTATAGGGTCCTGCATGTCTACCTCTTCCCAACCATGCCAATGTTGAAGTTGTGCTGCTATAAAATATAGTGTTGAGTTGGGTGTCGCAATTACCCCTCTATCTTTTGCCTGTTGCAATATTCCAAGTCTAATTCTAGGTTTCCCACATTTCCATATAAAGTCTTTGAAAACCGCGTCTATAGTCCTAAATAGTTTTAGTTTCAACCAAACAGGGCAGTTATGTAGTACATATAACAATTGCGACATCCACACCATTTTCACCAAATTCGCTCTCCCTATCATAGTCAACGGGAATCTACACCAGGTTTTATTTTGTTGTCTAAATTTACAGACAAGGGGAAGTACATTCTTATCTATGTATTCATTGACATTTGGGGTAATTATCACTCCCAGGTACTTAAATGATGTAACTAGCTTTATTTGGTGAGCCTGGTGTGGAAGCTCCAAATGTATCGGATCAATGGGCAGTATTACTTATTTGTCCCAATTAATAAAAAATCCTGAAAATATCCCGTAGGTGTCTATAAGTGAGATAACTGTGGACAAAGTAGTATGTGTATCCCCTAGAAACACTAGCATCGTCTGCGTACAGTGCTATTTTTTCTTCACCTGTATACCTCCAAAACCCCACAATATCTGTGTGGCCAGAGGTTAAAATATTCTGCTCCCATAGTGGCTATAAGCCATTTCGCTATAAATTCCACTGGTGTGTTTCCTTCCACCCATTCAGGGAGGCCCACTATTCTAACATTGTTCCGTCGGAGGAGGTTCTCCATGTCTTCCAAACAAGATTCATGTAAAGATAGTTTTTGTGATCAGATTTCATATCTATTTGTAAGGAGTCTTCAAGTGTACTTATTCTTTCCTCTGCTCCTGACATTCTTTCTTTAAAGGTGTGCATATCTTGTCTAATCAGACTTAAATCTTCCTTCATTCCCTTTAGATTGTGAGATAGAAAGTTTGCGGAGCTATTGCATGTGTTGATAGCCTTCATTATATCTGTCAGTGTGATTACATTCTCTGTATTTGGAGTATTTAAAGTGTTTAGTGTATTAAAGGATTTAGCTGAGATATCATGCAGGTCATCTGGCTGATTCCACAATGATGCCTCACCTTCCACTTATGATCTCGAGGGCATGCTGACTTGAGAGGGCTGACAGGTAGCCTAGTAGCAGCGGTTAGTGCTCCAGTAGTGCTCCAGTCCAGTACACAAATCACTGCATGTGGCAGGGAAGCAGGGAGATAGAGCTGCAAAGTAGCCAGGCGTAGCCATGATCCGAGAACCGGGTAACGGCCGTGAGTGCTCTAGAAGTACTCCAGGAGTGCTCCGTTCTCCGGTCAGGAACACAAGATGCTACATATGGCCAGGGTGCAGGGGGATACAGCTGCAGTTTAGCCAGACATGAACATGAGCCGGGAGCTATGAGCCGAGGGCAGAGAAGCTGAAGCCGCCAGTGAGAGGTACATGGAGGACAAGAAGCCATCACAGACAGCAGACAGTGCAGCCGGAACTTGGTTGGGACTGTCGTGGCTATGACGCAGCTCAGTGATTCAAAGATTCCGGTCAAAGGATAAGGAAAAGGATCAATAGGAGAGCTCCATCCCTAGCGTCCTCTCACATCTCACGTCCTCTCACACAGATACGGCCTGCTCCCCTGCTGCTGCCCTCTACCTGCATACCTCCCCATGTTGTGATCACTTCAATCAATGGATTTTAGGTTTGAGTTTAATAAAGTTTGGAGAGGGTGGACAAGCTCTGTTTCCACTGTGTCTGACTAGGCACATATGATATTTACATGCCTTGTTATACATTTGGCCCTTTATGCTGTTTGTTTATTACATCTCTGGATCCTGGACTCAACTCATCCTTGTTTCCATGTGTGCTCATCTCTTTTGGAATACTTTGAAGTCTTCAGTCGATGTGGACTTTACTGGTACTGGGATCTATGTGATGGTTCACCTTATCTGGATATCTCAAGAAGTGCCCTTTTTATTTTCTTCTTTTGTATTATTGGTCACCTTTTTGTCTTTCAAACCAGCCAGGATCGTACTGTGTTAGTCACAGGTGCTAACTTGTTGTTATGAAAGTTTTTTATTTGTTTTGTACAATGCATAATAACAACAAATAAAAAGAATATTGCACAAAAAAACTAAACAAGTTGCATGTTTACATTATATTAATATTGACCCAAAACTAATATATATGGTGTAGAACCGGAAACGTGTCACCATAGCAACCATCAAGACAGGAAGTTCAAGACCTCTAAGCTAAGGACACCAAGGGAACAACTGACAGGTCTGCTTGGGCACTATCCATCAGGAACCTAGGACAGGCTTTCCTCACAACATAATGGTGTGCTGCAATGCCTATATGTTGAAGATCCATTGGGGTACCACTAAAAAGCACCACACTGGTGTGGTGTATATGTACCTTTACAGGAGCCTTTTTATTTTAGTGACTCACTTTAAAGATTTACTGGGTAGTCTATAAATAAACAAAAAACAATGGTGGCAAAATATTTATATGTTTACAACTGTGGCCAAAAGTTTTGAGAATGACACAAATAATCATTTTCACAAAGACTGCTGCTTCAGTGTTTTTAGATCTTTTTGTCAGATGTTGGTATACTGAAGTACGATTACAAGAATTTCATAAGTGTCTAAGGCTTTTATTGATAATTACATTAAGTTTATTCAAAGAGTCAATATTTGCAGTGCTGACCCTTCTTTTTCAACAAGACCTCTGCAATTCGCCCTGGCATGCTACCAATCAATTTCTGGGCCACATCTTGACTGATAGCAGCACACTCTTGCATAATCGATGCTTGGAGTTTGTCACAATTTGTGTTTTTTTTTTTTTTGTTCATCCACCTCTTTAGGATTGAACACAAGTTTTCAATGGGATTAAGTTCTGGGGAATTTCCTGGCTATTGACCCATAATTTCGATGTTTTGCTCCCCAAGCCACTTGGTTATCACTTTTGACTTATGGCAAGGTGCTCCATCATGCTGGAAAAGACATTGCTTGTCACAAAACTGTTCTTGGATGGTGGGGAGAAGTTGCTTTTGGAGGATGTTTTTGTACCATCCTTTATCCATGGCTGTAGTATTAGGCCAAATTGTGAGTGAGCCCACTCCCTTGGCTGCGAAGCAACCCCACACATAAATGGTCTCAAGATGCTTTACTGTTGGCATAACACAGGACTGATGGTAGCGCTCACCTTTTCTTCTTCGGAAAAGGTTATTTTCCGGACGCCACAAACAATCGGAAAGTGGATTCATCAGAGAAAATTACTTAACCCCAGTCCCCAGCAGTCCAATCCCTGTACTTTTTGCAGAATATCAGTCTGTCCTTGATGTTTTTCCTGGAGAGAAGTGGCTTCTTTGCTGCCCTTCTTGACACCAGACCATCCTCCAAAAGTCTTTGCCTCACTGTGCATGCAGATACACTTACACCTGCCTGCTGCCATTCCTGAGCAAGCTCTGCATTGGTGTTGCCCCGATCCTGCGCTAAATCAACTGTAGGAGATGGTCCTGGCGCTTGCTGGACTTTCTTGCGTGCCATGAGGCCTTCTTCACAAATGCAGTGGAAATGTTTTTTAATGGAATTAAGTTCATTTTCAAGGCAAGGAGGGACTTTGCAATAAATTCATCTGATCACTCTTCATAACAGTCTGGAGTATATGCAAATTGCCATAAAAAAACTGAGGCAATAGACTTTGTGAAAATTAATATTTGTGCCATTCTCAAAACTTTTGGCCATGGCTGTAGAATGGAATATAGTATTCTTTGTCTAAATGAATGCAAGTAGAATATGTAAAATGTTATGCTTGTGCATTGAAAATGTGGTTTAATTTCTTCCATGAACTGTGGATACAAATTTACATATTTAAAAAGCTTTCAATACTGGTGGTAGCTGGTTATACAAACTAAATTAAAAAGCAATAGAGTGTGTTCCACTGCTAATAGCTATGTTAGATGGCTGGCTTCCTGAATTCAGGGGCAAAAGTTTAACCCCTGGTTTGTTCAAGAAATATAAGAAGCTGACGTGTAATTCACTCAGTTGATATCTACCGAAAACTAAAAGAACAGTTTTGGGCTAGATTTAAACATATTTTTTTTTTCTAATAATGTTATATCTTGGTTTAAAAGAAATCAAAAGAAGCACACCAGAGCTCAATATGGCTCCTTTTGGTTTTAAAATGCCATTTGTTCTGCAATCTGTACAAGAGCTATGTGTAACGTCAACAAAACACAGATGAAGCCTTTATTGTTCTCTCAGTCTTTGTTG
Organism: Lithobates sylvaticus; assembly: GCA_028564925.1. Classification (NCBI taxonomy): domain Eukaryota; kingdom Metazoa; phylum Chordata; class Amphibia; order Anura; family Ranidae; genus Lithobates; species Lithobates sylvaticus. The sequence continues at coordinate 347,024,456 of CM053027.1, read as the reverse complement.
AAAAATTAACCTATAATGACCTCATATTGAGCACAAGACACTCTTTATATTGTTTTCACCGCAGGATTTTATGTTTTCTTGGGATAAACAAACCACTTATCTTCATGGGGTCTAAAAGGTGATGTGTTTACTAGGTTATTCATTTCTCTCTTGTTGCAATAAAAAAGGAGAGATACTAGCACTGTTTATCTTGTGCAGTAGTTATATTCAAAGACACTATGCAACTTTATTATAATTTAGGATTGGTTTATAAAATTTTCATCAGAAACATGAATTATTCACATAAATACCACAACAGTGAATACCCTAAGCATTTTTTGATAAACAACTTTAAAGATATCAAACATCTAATGCATAGATAGGTGTATCTGAAAGCATAACAGTTTACAGGAGTAAATAGAATAGGATTCTATTTGAAGTGATGGGGAACACCTAAATGCCAGTGTTAACTAGTGTTGTACTGTGTTAGCCAACTGATTACTGAATATATTTTGACATGCAAGCTTTCGGCAAACACTTAGGAGTTGATTTACTAAAAATGGAGAGTGCAAGATCTAGTGCAGCTCTGCCCAGAGAAACCAATCATAGATTTTTCTCTCTCCAGTTTTAGCAAATCAACCCCTTAGTCTCCCTTTTCTTTAAAAAAAAAAAAAAAAAATACTCTTTTAAAAACTAAACCTAATCCTTAATTTTTCAATTGCCCATTCATGAAATCTTTGCTCTGTTGCAGAGCAAAGGCACCCGAAAAATCTTCACATTTCACAGTCCTTTGCTGCGCCGTTTAATTGTTCCTCCCTGCTCCTACATTCTGTGGTGATGTACCGAAGCATCTGACATACCCAAAGGTGTGTTGGATGTCAGGTGTTAGCTCACTTTCCAGTGCAGCCTTTCACAACCTTTTTACAAGGAACCCTTGAAATACTTTTCAAAGTAGGTGTATGAAGACTGATGCACAGCTATACCCATGACCCATGACTACACATTCTTCTCCCCCATAAATAATACTTATTCACACCCAAATAATCTGCTGGTTCAACACTCAGCCCTTCCTTTAACTATGACTTCTACTATTGAAAACATAATCTTCTCGAACTATGCACCTGTTACATTTTCCCTTACACTAGAATTCTTAGAGAAGGCTAACACCGAACTGTTATATTTCAAAAGATTCTACTATGAATTCATTGATAAACTCAGTAGACCACTTGTTAAATCCGTCAAAGATGAATGTCCTTGTTCTTATATTCCTCACATAGTACAGAAAGCAAAGAAAACTGTTGAATGCTTTATAAGGGTCTTTACAATCTCCCTCAATGCAGTGCAGTGCAGTGCAAGACAAAAAAATTTATGTCAGGTGACCATAGCACCTCCTGTGAGTCTACACCCAGTGTGGATCTTAGTATGCCACTGCCTATAACAACAACAGAACTAATGAAAGCACTCACTTAGTATGCCACTGCCTATAACAACAACAGAACTAATGAAATCACTCAATGCAGCCAAGGAAGAAGCTTTCTTTTGGTGGTATTTAATCACTGTTGGGTTTTTTATTTTTTGCGCTATAAAATAAAAAAGACTGAAAATTCTGTAAAAAAATGCATTTTTCTTCGTTTCTGTTCTAAACTTTTGCAAATGAGTAATTTTTCTTCATAGATTTTGGCCAAAATTTATACCGCTACATATCTTTGGTAAAAATAACCCAAATCGGTGTATATTATTTGGTCTTTGTGAAAGTTATAGAGTCCACAAGCTAGGGTGTCAATCTCTGAAAATTGATCACACCTGAAGTCCTATCTGATGGTCTAATTTCTTGAGACCCTAACAAGCCAGGAAAGTACAAATACCCCCCCCAAATCACCCCTTTTTGGAAAGTAGACACTCCAATGTATTTAGTAAGAGGCATGGTGAGTTTTTTGAAGTTGTCATTTTTCCCACAATTCTTTGCAAAATCAAGATTTTTTTTTCTTTTTTCACAAAATTGTTATATTAGCAGGTTGCAGGGAGAGCCATCAGGCGTTCTTGGAGCAACAAGCCTAAAAAGCCAGGAAAGTACAAATCCCCCCCCCAAATGACCCCTTTTTCGAAAGTAGACATTCCAAGGTATTTAGTAAGAGGCATGGTGAGTTTTTTGAAGTTGTAATTTTTTTTCCCACAATTCTTTGCAAAATCAAGATTTTTTTTTCTTTTTTCACAAAATTGTTATATTAGCAGGTTGCAGGGAGAGCCATCAGGCGTTCTTGGAGCATAAATTACACATTCTTGACTACCTCTTACACATTTGAAGGCCCTGGAGAACCAGGACAATGGAAACGCTCCCCAATGTATAATCTATGAGGCATATTGAGTCTATTGAACATGTAATTTTTTTCTACGAGTTTTTGGAAAATGTGTAAAGAAAATGAAAACACATTTTTTTTATACAATGTTGTTCATTTACACAATGTTTCTAACACATAGCATGTACATGCCAAAAATTACACCCCAAAATAGATTCTCCTACTCCTCCTAAGTACAGCGATACCACATGTGTGAGACTTTTCCACAGCGCCACATACAGAGGACCAACATGCAGGAAGCATCATCAGGTGTTCTAGGGGAATGAGTTTCAAATCTAATTTGACTATCTATTACACTTTTGTGAGGCACTGTAGTGGCATGGATGATAACTGATGTGGCATGGATTAGCATGAATAGGGATGCATGAGCCGTGGATGGGGATGGCTGAGCATGAATGAGTATGGCTGAGTATGGCCGGGTACGGCTCAGTACAGATGGGTACGGCTGAGTATGGCTGGGTATAGATGGGATGGCTGAGTACGGCTGAGTATGGCTGGGTACAGCTGAGTACGGCTGAGTATGGCTAGGTATGGCTGAGTATGGCTGGGATGGCTGGGTATGGCTAAGTATGGCCGGGTATGGCTAAGTATGGCTGGGTATGGCTGAGTATGGCTTGGTATGGCTGGGTATGGCTGGGTACAGCTGAGTATTGCTGGGTATTGCTGGGTATGACTGGGTATGGATGGGTATGGCTAATTAGGGATGGGGGTGGATAGGATGGCTGAGCATGGATGGATGGATGAGTATTGCTGAGGATTGATGGCTGAGCATGGATGGATGGATGAGTATTGCTGAGGATGGATGGCTGAGCATGGATGGATGGATGGATGGATGAGTATGCTGAGTATGGATGGCTGAGCATGAATGGATGGATGAGTATGCTGAGCATGGATGGCTGAGCATGGATGGATGGATGAGTATGCTGAGTAGGGATGGCTGGGCATGGATGGATGAGTATGCTCAGTATGGATGGCTGAGCATAGATGGATGAGTATGCAAAGTATGGATGACTATGGATGGGTGAGAATGGATGGATGGATGGGTATGGATGGGTGAGCATGGATGGATGAATGAGTATGCTGAGTATGGATGGATGAGTATGAGTACTCACAGCGCCGGGGCCAGCGACCCTGGAGGAAATGGCAAGGCAACACATTAGCCCCCTCAGTGCTGACTGGGTTGGGCTGCGGGAGCTTTGATCTAAGGTAAGTATTTCATAATGTGCTAGTATGCATACTAGCACATTATGCTATTGTCTTGCATGTTTTTTTTTTCCTTCAGTGGTTTACTACCGCTTTAATAGTTGTCACAATTGTATCCCAGTATCTGTGAAGTTTTGGGCAATGCCACAATAGGTGTATAAGCAGATTCTAATATTTTAGGCTCTCTGAGGCCACAGCTGTCCTGATCTCCACCTCCCAGTAAAATCGTTCATTGTTAATATCACCATGGTCGCTTTGGCATGTCTGCTATACAGGAAGCCACCCTAATGTCCAAGGTGCAAAATGGATAAGCTGCTAGGTAAAAGGACATAACAATACATATTTATTAGACTGTAAGCACTTATGAGTAGGGCCCTCCTAACCCTCTTTTATTGTATTGTAACTGTACTGCACATGCTGCAGCATCTCCCTTTATATTGTAAAGTGCTGCACAAACTGTTGACACTATATAAATCCTGTAGTATATTAATAATAAAAACAATAATAATAATAATCATGTCTATGAGGAGCTATCTTGATTCAGTGTAGAGCACACAATGCTACTAGTAGGAAAATGATCTTTGTCATTAATGCACAAGTCTCTTTGTACTTCTATGAAGTCAAATCTACACTATATTGCATAAAAAATTGGGACGCCGCTCTAATTCATCCCAAAGGTTTTCTAACCGGTTGAGGTCAGGACTCTGTGCAGGCTAGTCAAGTTCCTCCACCCCAAACTCGCTCATACGCACTATATTGCCAAAAGTATTGGCCACCCCTCCAAATCATTTGGCGGAGGGGGTATTATGATGTGGGGTTGTTTTTCAGGGGTCACAACTTTGTGGGAACAGTTTGGGGATGGCCCCTTCCTGTTTAAACATTCCCATAAACACACTCCTAAACCTTGTGGACAGCCTTCCCAGAAGAGTTGAAGCTGTTATACAGTAGCTGCAAAGGGTGGACCACCTCAATATTGAACCCTACGAACTGCTCATGTGCGTGTAAAGGCAGGTGGCCCAATACTTTTGCCAATATAGTGTATGTCTTCATACTGTTGAAAAAGGTCCATATTCTTTGGAAAACCTCCATAGGTTTCTACTCGTGAAGTTAATAACATGTTTTCCTTTACCAAAATCAAAGTCTTTATATTTTGTACATAAACACAACAGGTGTTAAACGTACAGTGAAATGTAATATTTTGAACTATCTAGACAGTGCTATTATTCATTTTGTTAATTCTGTATTTTCTCCTGGGAAAATGAGATTTACTAGAGTAATTAAAGATATTAAAGTGGGCATAAATTAATCTGGCTACTGGAGGCACAACTGACATATTTTATTATGAAGATAAAGGGAAAAGGATTAAACATTCTGTGAGCTGAGCAAGCCGCTTTGTCAATATTGTATGCGACTGTCCTTTGCAAGGCTGATGTTGATAGCATCAGCACAACAATCTGACAGGTCAGTGGTCACATATTATGTGTGCCTTCCAGTCAGTATGCAACAGTTAAAAGACTTATGCATTTACAGATGTTTCCTTCGATCAAAAGGAGAAGCTTGTTGCATTAAAAACTGTGAGTATCACAATCAAAATAAAAATCATATCCAAACTATAGAAGGGAAAATAGGCATAGTCCACATTTGTAACAACAAAAAAAGAGATCAGGTGCTTGCTTAGAAACTTATGTGGGGTGATAAGACTTCCAGGATGGTAACTAAACAGCTGGCAATGACTCCTTCTGTTCAGAGATCCCAAAAAAAAACAAAAGGAACTGTAAATGGATGATGTGACTGTAATGTGACAGAGTCCCGTACAGCTGTGCCAAATTCAAAAGAATATAGAATGCTGCAATGAGAACAACTATTTGGACTAATAAACATGGCCACAAAGGTGGACTATGAAGCGCTTGGAAATTGGAGCTCAGTCTTAATGATTTAAACAGTCTGTGTAACTGAATTGATCAAAGTAATTTATTGACACAAAAATTGCAAGCTTACATGGGAACTGCAGAGAGAGATATCACTGCTCCAGGTAGGTCAAGCGACAGTGGAAAACCTTCTCATCCAGCTTGGAATCCCAGGTGCCGGCAATGCATATAGCAATCAAAAACAGGAAGAAGATCTGGACAGCCGCACTCCAAAATTTTTTTTTTGCCTTTTATTCAAAAATTCTTGTGAACAAAAATACAAGCCACAGCAGGAACATCGAAGTGTGAAACACGTTAGCTCCTGTCTGTTCCTGCTGTGGCTTGTATTTTTGTTCGCAATCATTTTTGAATGAAAGGCAAAATAAACGTTTTTTGAGTGTGGCTGTCCACATCTTCTTCTTGTTTTTGTTTACATGGGAACTGCAATCTCCTAGAGCCAATAATCTGTTCAAAGATCACAATTATCCATACGGCCGTGCCTGTCCTTGGATGGAAGGGACCTTGGTGTGTCACAGAGAAACCTAACGATGTTGTGCCCCATTGGAAGGGTGGATAGTAACTGGGGAGCCTAAAGGGCCTCTGCTCTGTTCGGAGGATGATGTTAACCCAGCCAGAGGCTCCACTAGTGTCCCTGCTGCAGAACAGTATAGTCGCGGCGTCTGGCGATGACGTCACTCGCCTGCGCCAAGGGACCAGGTGAAGACCAATGGGAGAGGTGGAGGAAGAGGGAGGCACAGGGAGGAAGTCTCCACAAACACGTATCAAACTTCCGGGTAATAACTCTGACTTCCCACTATCCCCACTCCTCTTCACTTTGGCTATAGAGCCCCTTGCCTGTGCTATCTGAAATAATGTAGACATTAAAGGATACACTAAAGGATCTAAAGAATTCAAATTAAGCCTCTATGCGGACAACATCCTTTTATTTCTCACTAAACCACTTATCTCCGTACCAAACTTCCTGAAAACATTAGATCTATTTTAAGACCTGACAGGTTTAAGCGTAAACCTATCCAAATGTTCTGCTTTACCTATTAATAGTCCACCAGCGATAACATCATTACTAAGGTAGAGCTTTCCATTCAATTGGTGATCTAACTCATTTAGATATTTAGGAATCCATATTACTCCCTCATATAAAACTTTATTCCAAGCAAAGTATCCAACATTATTTAATAACATTAAAAATCTACTCAAACTATGGTCAACATATCATATTTCGTTCATGGGAAGAATAGTCGCTACAAAAATGGTTATTTTACCCAAACTTTTTTTTTTTTTTCAGAGCACTCCCTCTTTTAATCCCCAAAAACACTTTAGATTCACTCCAACGAGATATCAACAAATTTATTTGGCAAAACAAAAAACCCAGGTTCAGCTACTCTCTGATGTTTAGACCTCAATCTAAAGGAGGGTTAAGCATTCCAAACCTATGGTTATACTATCTTTCAGCAAGATTCACTCAATTAGCACAATGGTACGCTCCAGCCACACAAATCCCCTGGCTTTTATTTGAAGAACAGTCAGTTCTTCCATACTACCTACAAGGCCTACTATGGACCAAGTCTGTCTTACCACAGAAAATCAGTCCCATAAATACAGTAGTAACACACTCCTTACAACTATGGAACCGACACAAAAACAAATGTAACATGTCCTCAGATATCCCTCCCTTAGCATCCTTCCTAGGTTACCCCTGCTACTCTATCCCATATAATAACCAAAATGCTCTAACCATATGGCAACTCCACAATCTAACAAACCTAAAATCGCCTACCCAAAATAACAAATTTCGCTCTTTCACAAAACTACAAACAGAATATAACCTTGCACATACAGAACAAATGAACTATACAAAAATTTGACAATTCTACCAAAAATATTACTCACTCACTCACATTCCCTTTTCACAAATCAAACAAATTTGTTTATCCTCACCACTTAAAGAGGAAGTAAACCCTCTTTTACAACTTTAGCTTACAGGTAAGCCTATATTAAGGCTTACCTGTAGCTAACAGGGATATCTCCTAAACCTGCACGGTTTAGGAGATATACCTGTATTTGCATGTGCCGACGTCATGCGGCACATGCGCACTAGCGACAAATGAAGCAACGGCGCTATATGCCGATGCTTCAGTTGCTATATGCCGCTCTCGTGCGCATGCGCGTGACGTCATCGCGGCTCCGGCAAATCACAGCGCCGGAGCCACGATACCCGGAAGTCACTCCGGGAGAAGATGTCGGTGGTCGGAGGGGGAGAAGAGGACCGATGCCGAGGCTTCGATCTCAGGTAAGTGATGCATAATTAGCTAGTATGCTATGCATACTAGCTAATTATGCCTTTGTCTTGCAGGTTTTTTTTTTTTTTTTTTTTTTTCGTTTTTGTTAAGAGGGTTTACTTCCTCTTTAATAGAGGATTAATTTCCAGAATTTACAAAAGCCTAAATTAATTCAACATGCCAGATAAATCACAACCTATGCTCCAATGGGAGTTCGACCTGGACAAATCTTTCTCACCTGAACAATGGGATGCTATGATAAGAAATCTGTATTAGGGGTTGCCCCACACAAGGAACATTATTACATACCTTTTGGGACTGCATACACCTAAAAACCATATGGCATAATGCAAGTCTCAAGATAGAACAAATAACAGGAAGAAAACTACCTTTAACACCACAGATACGCCTTTTATTTACACCCATACCAGATATACCTAGAGCCTGTTCTAGATTAATACATACCTTGTTTAGTTCTATCCACTGGACTATAGCATTCAACTGACGCTCTTCTACCATCCCTTGGCCTCAGGTTCTAAACCGTATGGTAAATATAAAATTATCAGAACGTATACATCACACGCTTTATGACACTATGCATATATATATAAGAAAAAATGGACACCATGGGAAATATCTCCATTGGAATGATGTTTTTTTACAGATGCTCTGTTTCTAAATGCTTTTCCGCTGTAATTCTGTAAGTATGTCTGAAAATGCATTGCCCGTTCATTTCTAAAAATTTGTCATATACCTCATGGTATACTCCACATCTATGTGAACTTTAAATTTGTTCTTCCACCTCTATTATATCTCATTGTAAGTATTTTGTAGCAAGACCTTTTCTATAATAAAAATTGTTTGTAAAAATAAATGCCAAAGCTTTGTGGACAGAGGCAATGAGTTTTTCAACATTAGTAAGCATGTTGCGTAAAGTGTCCTCCTTCAATACAATAACAAAGATCTGGGGGAGAAAGATCTTCTTCAGCTTCCGCCAATATTGCCTCAGTATCCTCTTCATTTACGTCGGTGTTCATGTCCTCTAGGACTTGCATATTGGCATCCAACTCTGGTTTAGAAACAGAAGTGGGGGAAGAGGCGTGACATTTGTAGGCCCTGGACAAAGATGTCTGCAAGAAGTCCATAATCTGAGGAAATGTGACATACTGTAGATGCAGAGAATTCTGTTTTAGTCAAATAGGCTGCTTGTTGTGTGCCTGAAATAGAGCTAGAATTGGATCCTGAGACTGGTGTTAGAGCCGGTTCTTGCTTAGTTCCAAGGGATGCATCGTCAATCTGAGTGTTGTGCAGGCCTTCAGCAGTGCGAATGTTTGACTGTGATTTTTGAATTGACTCAATTTTGCCTTGTCTATGCCATAGCTAAAATGGAGGTTATTTCTCCATGGGTTATTCACAGAATAGGTTGTGGTGTATAGGTTACATGTGTCCATGAGCAGTATGTTGTAATCCTGGTGCAGACCATCCTGTATGAAATCTTCATGCCAAACGGAAGGAGAAAGTACCCTAATACCTCATAAAGGGTCTAGATAGAAGTGGCGTTAAAGTGTGCGACCACTGTTTGTATGGATGATATCTTTGAACTGACCAATTTAGCTTTGTGTAACTGCTCTCTGTAGTGCATTATTTTTCTTGCCTTTTCATTATGGCCATACTGCTTAGTTGTTTGGTGTCATTCTATCAGGTGTAACAATAAAGAAATCCTTGTTTAAAAAGAAAAAGTGTGCAACCAGTGGTGTGATGTGACGCCTGGTCATCCACCTGAGACTGGACTCTGAGTGGTTGAAGTTTTAGCACCAAGTTCAAAAAGTTTGAAGTAAGTTTGAAGTAAATGCATTCCAAACATAGCAGGGTGATCCTGTCTTACCTGTCCATGTTGCTAGACTGTATATAGAGTCCAGGCTTTGCCCCAATCACAGTGGACATACCCCCAAAGGGATCTTCAGGGACTGGGTTTCATAGTGATGGACCACAGCCCTGGATCTGTATACACTTTGCAGCTAACTTAACGCATTGCACCAAGTTCCAAGGTGAGCACCCATGCAAGATTAAGAGGCCAAAGCAATATTATAGGCTGTCCCCTTTGACGTCTGAGGTTTTACCGAGGTTGAGCCAATCCAGATACACGGCTTCTATGCTGGCATTAGAAGACAGTGTATGTTTGAATGAAGAGTCGGTGGATAACATAAAAAAGGAAAATAATAAAGACAAATAATAAACTAGTTAGGCTAAGGTTGATTATTTCTGTGAAGGATTACCTTCAGACACTAGCACAAAACTGAGGATTCACAGAGTGGAGTACAGGATAGGCGCCTGCTTCACCAGTGTCCAGTCACCTGAAGGTACATGTATCTAAGCCATGGTATATGAATATTCTGCCTGTGTCATGTACTGTACGATTAAGACAATTTTTTTTTAAATAACTAGACCTACACTTTAATTGTAACTATCCAAGTGCTGAAACTATACATAACGTTTCAGCACTATGGACAGCTCACCAGCTGGATTTTAAACTAATATAACAGCTTACTGTACAAGTGACATTTACTCACCATTCACAGACTGTCATATTCACCAGGTACAGCCTTATTGTACTAAAAATATAGTGCGTGTGACTGCCAAGTATGTAATGAATGTCAACAAATGTCTTAGTGGTGTGCTAAAAATAAAAAATAAACATTCATGCACAAGGGTGGTGTACTCAATTTTTTTGAGCCACAAATAGCAGCTATTAGTATCAGATTATCAGTTCCTGAGCCTGAGTTTGGGAACACATTCAAATCCAGCCACACACTCTGTGAAACAGTAATTTATTTCACCAAATAGTGCATGTTTCAGTATATTGTGATTGCAAATTGACTGTCAGCATATGAGACTTCTACGATAGTAATGAATGTGTGTATGTGCTTTTAATCTGCCCCTTGCCTAAAACACACGACTCTCTCTTGACTTCTCCCTATAAAGAGACCTGCCAATGTATCAAAATATGCAGACATACAAGAATCTTAACTGCATGGTGCACCTTTACCCCCAAAAAAATGCTGATAAGGGATGTCTGTAGATAAAAACAAGCTGTGCAGCATTTTCCACTCCTGCGATGGGTGAAGGTGAACAGTACCAGCTGGGCATCTCTTAGCAATGCCCCTAGCAATGTCCTGGGCGTTTACCAGTTAGGCTTCATGAGGTACATAAATAACTTACAAGGACACTGTTCAACTTTAGTCAAAGCTGCACAGTTTGTTTTTATCTACAGATGCCCCTCATCTGCATAGGCAGTATTTTGGTAAAGATGAACAAACCCTTTAAGGCAAAGGAAACCAGTAGATGCATTTCTCATTCCTAGTTAGCAGTCCAGGGACTTGCATATACTCCTTCTGAGGCACAGATGCAAACCCATGAGTAAAGCTATAAAATATAGCTCATCCATTGTTCTTTGCTTTCAAGAAGTAATTTCCATCATACATTGTAAGCGGAATATAAGGATACATACTGCACACATAGGAAGCGAACTGAAATCAGTGGTTACTTACACAGGTGAAGAAGTTGTGTATAGGAGACATAAGTCAGATGTTTCCCCAGAACAAACATTATCCACAGCACTAGTAAGGCCTGCCTTCTAAAGCATAAAGAGCTTTACATTACAAGGAGTGCTTTAAGTCTCTCTGTTACATGTAGTGCTTTACACTTCTGTATTACACACAATACCTAACACTTTTAATTACACGTAGTGTCACATAACTCTTTTGCAATCTGTGTCACATGCTTCTTTTATATACAGTGCCGCATGCCTTCTGTAATACAAGGTGCCTACATCCACACCTACCTACATGCCATACCTCTCTGTTACATACAAAGGATTCTGGGTGCCTCTTTAACATACAGGCCTTATTCATCTCTTTTGTGCATAATGTATCTTGGATCTGTGTTGCATGCAGCACCTTGTGCCTCTTTATTACACACAGTGCCCCACACCTCTGTATCAAATCATATCTCTATAACATGTAGTGCCTCATATCTCTGTAGCACATGGTGTTATATGCCTTTCTTACATGCAGTGCCTCATGCCTTACATGCAGTGCTTCACAGACATTTGTTACACGTAGTGTCTCATGCCTCCACTGCATATAAAATGCTTCACTCCTCTCACCTCTTGCCTATTAAAACCAGTGTCTCTCATAAATTTCCTTTTGCTTATTTACTAGTGTCCCATACCACTATTACAGGCAGTGCCTTAAACCTCTGTAATTGCAGTTGCATTAGATGAATATGCCTCTGTATTACAGACAGTGCCACATACTAAGAAATAAAACACAATGGCGTTATTTACTAAAGGAAAATCCACTTTGCACTGCAAGTGCACTTGGAAGTGCAGCCGCTGTAGGGAGACATGCAAGGAAAATAAAAAACAGCTATTTAGCTTGCACATGATTGGATGATAAAATCAGCAGAGCTTCCCCTCATTTAAGATCTACCCCTTAGATTGAGAGCGACTGCACTTCCACTGCAGTGCAAAGTGGATTTGCCTTTTGTAAATAACCCCCAATGTTTGTTACCACCATTACATGCAAAGCTTTATACTTCTCGGTTATATGCAGCGACTCATATCTCTTACTGCCCCCTTGCACCTCCTCTTCTTTCCAAGACTTCGCAGGAGAGTTACTTAAAGAGGAGTTTCCATTAAAAAAAAAATGAAAAGTCAGCAGCTACAAATACTGCAGCTGCTGACTTTTAATAATCTGACACTTACCTGTTCCAGGGTCCAGTAATGCAGGGGATCGAAGCCCCGCTCGTCCCCCCTCTGCTTGGCAGCGCTGGCATTGTAACTGTGGGCACCCGGCTGTGGCTTCACAGCCGGGCACCCACTGGGCATGCGCGAGCGGCGCTGCGCGCCGTGATTGGCCGCGCAGTCATCTGGGAACTGTCACGTGTCCCAGATGACTGACAGGAGGGAGAGGCCAGAGCTGAGCCCTTCCTGCGCCGAGGGGAAGTGATGTCACCAGCCCAGGCACTGAAGTAGGCAGACTATGAGGGACCCCCTAGCAACAGGCATTTAGAGGTGAGTTAAAAAAAAAATTCCAAATGTTTTATTTTTATTTTTTTAGGAATTTTTATGATTTTTTTTTGGTGTGCAACCCCACTTTAAGCAATAGTGAAACACTTAATTTCCACAGGGGTTAAAGTGATATTAAGGTCTTGTTTTTTTTTTTGTTTAAAAATAACAAACATGTTATCTTCCTCTTCTCAGGTCACCTGCCAGCGCTCCTATCCCCTCCCTCCTGCCCCCACAGCAATCAGTTTGGTATGGGGGCACCCGAGCCAAGCCGCTACTCTGTGTGTCCATTTAGACACAGAGCCGTGGCTCAGCCCCCCCCCCACTCTCTCTCCTCATTGGCTCACTGATTTTGATTGACAGCAGTGGGAGCCAATGGCTAATAGGATAGCTAATCCAGAGGGAGCGTACTGGACAGCTGAAGCTTACGTGCACATTGCTGGATTGAGATGGGGCTCAGGTAAGTATTAGGGGGGATGAGGGGGGCTGCTGCAGACTGGAGTTTTTTATCTTAATGCATTGAGATTAAAAAAAAAAAACTTCTGACTTTAGAACCACTTTAAACTCACCACAGAAATGACACACTGTTTGCACAATATACTAAGGCTGGGTCAAATGCTACACAAATTTAAATATTTAACAGGAAAAATGTAAGCAAATCACACTAAATACTGTAAGTTGTGTGCCCAGTGTTAAGAAAATAAGTCATACAACATTTACAATGTAAGTGCAATCGCCTTGAGATTTTACAGCTATTTAGTACCAAGTCCTACCTAAACAGTTTTATTTTTTTATACCCAATCAGGTAGACTTCCCACTGCATGGGTATTAGTATGTTTTAGGTCATTAGCACATTTGCCAGTGACAATTAAAACAGAGGTGCAAAAGATAGCAATAAGGATAGATTTTCACATAAAAACATATTATTATAAATGTTTTATAAATTAGATCACTTTCGGTTAAACCCCATGTACACCTGGGACAAGACCATTTTCATTAAAGTATTTACATGTTCTTAACAAGCAGTAAACAAACTATAAAACAAGCCATCCCTGGGCTCCTTAGCTTTTAATGTGAAGTAATTAATTCCCCAAGTTCTTCAAAGATCAAATCAAAGACTAATTCGGCTTTCAGTCAGTTCCTCAAAGCTTAGACACTACCTGCTGTGTATTTATATTAGATGCCATATTTGTGGTGTAAATTTTTCGAAAAAAAGCTAAGATTTCAATGCCTCTGTTCTGAGCCTTCATGATGAATTTTTTTACAACGCCTATAGCTACAGAGGTGAACAAGGACTTGTTTTAATGTGCTTTTACCCCTTGATCGGAATATGTAAATATGTTAGTTTGCATAGTCTGGGCACAGGGTCACTATAAGACAAGATTAGAACGTAAATAAAAGGTTTCTGGGTATTTTGCACCTTATACTACTTACAGTATGTGTGACTTGTTAAGGCCTAATTTTGGAACCCCTTATAAAAAAAATGCTGCAATTGCACCATGGTGGGCACTTATTCAGACACCTGAATAATCTACCTAACATCAAAGAGTGACCCATATATAACACTGTAAAAAATATTGTGCTGAGTCTACTCAAAAAAATTGAGGCAACTATATGCATCAGCTTTTTAAGTACTGTCAACTAAACTTATTTTTGTCTGATTCATTTGATTTTGGGAGAGGTTTCATCAACTATAATGTGCAAAATCTCTGAAACCAAACAAGCACATTTATTTGTTTTTGCCGCACAATAATGCTATCTTTGTTTTTCAATTTTAATAACATGGGGCTCAAATTGGGTGGGGCTTGAGGTCACATAATCTAAAATTTTATATGCAAAAACTGAATGGCAGAAACAGATTTTAACCGCAACAGTTTTTAACAGCCAATAGTCCCTGCATCTTGGTTGGGTTCTGTAAAAAGAAGTAAGCGCAAACTTTGCGTGCACACAAGTGAGTTGTCTCAATAGCTGTATACAACGGATATATGTCCATTTATAAAGTAAACATTTTAAATGGTATGCTAAGCAACATTTAAAGCATGTGAATGATAATTTGTTTAATGTTCATTCTATACCTTTCAATGCCAGAGCATGGGTTTGTAGTGACTTGGAAAAATTCTTGTCACTTTTAATGCTCTTTTGTCCTGATGGGCCTCAAATGTATGGGAACTGCCTTGTGCAGGTTTTCAAAGTTCCAAAAGACTTCAAACTCTTTTAAAATAACAGCATTGAAACTCGTGCAGTTGCACGTTTGGCACACATCTGCTTAAATTTCAGTCAAATGAAAAGATAGTTTTTTTAAGTAAATGTAACTCAATTAGAATATGGAAATGCACATACCTTAAAGGTTTTGTCTGGATACTCAATATTATACATTATTTTTGTAAATGTAAAAGGTGAGTTTTAATAACTAATGAAAATTAAGTAAGGTACTTAAAATATCAAAGTAAATTAATTAACATTTATTTTTATGTTAAAATTACAAGCCAACAGAATAATTTTTATCAGTGAATAAACAACTCAAATAACATAAAGATAAGGACTTTTTAGACACACAACAGTACACCAAAACAGATAAAATACAATAATTGTATCCTTAATCCCTAAAGTGAAATAAAATAGGAGGTTGATATTATGACCTATCCAATCACAAATATGTTGATTCTTTTAACCCACACATGACAAAACATCACATTGTCAACATATCAACTGTTATAGTGGTTGTTTGTGTGAGATTTGCCAAATATTTGTGATTGTCAACATATTTGTGATTTGATATGTCATAATGTCCGCCTGCTAGTTTATTCAATTTTAAAGATTTTGTACGAATAAAATATTTTTGTATTTTATCTAGATTTTGGGGTACCATTATAAGTGCCTAAAAAGTCAAAATATTTCTGTTAGTTGAGTAGTCAGACACCTTAAGTACAAAAATGGCATTTGCTCAGTACTTTATTTTTTTACTTTGGAGAGGCTTATTCACATTAAAAATGTAAACGTTTGGTAAAAGTCACCAGAGTATTGATCCTAACTAGAAAAACCTGGGAACTGTTTTGTCTGGTTTCCAGCAAAACACAGCATATTTTCAATATTTTTATGCAGATGTTTCAGCAGTTATGGTAATCACATGGCATTCACAGAGAATTAAAATCAAAACAAATAATGCTGCTATTTGTTTTGAGTTTATTTGCACATTTATATTGGGAGTGTGTTACTTGCTGCTTGCATATATTGCTCAGATTGTATTTTAGTTGCTCGCAAGACTACCTATTATATTTATAATTCATAGAGATTTACAATTTCTTTCCCTATGCCTCTGGTTCATGCATGATGTACAATATTGTGTTCCCATTAACTGTAGAAATGAACCTATAATGTTTTGGTAAGTTTGGTTGTCACCACCTATCCTTTGCTGAGGTCCTTTATATATAAAAAGTCCTATTTATAAATGTTCTCAATCTTTATTCCTATGAAAAGAATACTCATCAGTGTAATTTTTTCAAATTGATGAACTATTAGAGCCGCCAACCGCTGACTTCAAAGTCCTTTTCGTGCTTCCAAATTATCAGTGCATAAGAATAGCTAATTCTTCAGAAAGATAAATTATATCTATTGAAAGGCAGGATGTAAATAGGTACACCAACATTAACATCGTAGTGTCATTTTAAGCTTGGATAAAGAATCAAATCTTTCACCAATTATATTTTGTTTAAACATACAAAATAATTAATGGGGCTAAATACAACTATATTGGCTTTGAAAACTCTATTATAGACTCAGCTGGGCTAATTTAGTAAAGGA
Source organism: Lithobates sylvaticus (assembly GCA_028564925.1). NCBI lineage: Eukaryota > Metazoa > Chordata > Amphibia > Anura > Ranidae > Lithobates > Lithobates sylvaticus. Next base: position 347,007,841 of record CM053027.1, on the reverse strand, counting down.
GAAGAAACTGTTAAAATAGAAATGTGTATGTATGTAAAACTTCACCTTGCTTGTGAACATTCACTTTTCTAATTGACTTTGCTTTATTCCTTTTAGTATATTTTTAATAAACATAACATAGGGGGTAATTTACTATAGCACCGTGCGCTAATTAGCTGCAATCACAGTAATTAGCATTAAAACTCAATTTGCTATAGCGCTGGTGCAAAAATACTCCCAAAATTTAATTTACAATAGCTCCCAGAAAACAGATAGCGCCAAAATCCTTACTTTGGTTAGGACCTGGAGTAATGCACATGGAAAAAATGTTTAGCGCATGATATGATCACCTAAATGGTACTGAAATATGCAGTATATATTTTTTTTTTTACAATAATATTTTTTATTGAAGTTTGTGTACAATACAATAATGAAATCATAATGCAGTATATTTTTTAAAGATAATCTGCTTTTAAAGTGTGTGAAAAGTGATTTCTACACTGAAATATCTTTAAAAGAGATAAATTCTCCATCTCTCACAACTAGGTGCCAGCACAACTGAGCATGCTCAGACATGCAAACTACTCTCATTTTAACTCCCATGGCTTTTTTACCAAGAGTTTTAGTAAATACCACTGGGTTAACCACTTGCCGCCTGCCCACCGTCAAATGACGGCCTCCCAGAACGACCGCTCTCGCGCACACCCTGGATCACGGCTGTGTTGCTCGGACACGGCGCTACCCCGATCTGTGTAAAGAGCTGTGGCCCCGACTCTTTAACTATGTGAGCAGCTGTGTCCACGTAGAAGTACAAGTCAGGGTTAGGCTATAAAAAAATATCCAAATCTTTGATGATCCCTAGGAGCACCATCAAATCTATCATAACTAAATGGAAAGAACATGGCACAACAGCAAACCAAGAGACGACCGCACACCAAAACTCACGGACCAGGCCAGGAGGGAATTAATCAGAAAGGCAGCACAGAGACCAAAGGTAACCCTGGAGGAACTGCAGTGTTCCACAGCAGAGATGGGAGCATCTGTACATAGGACGAAAATAAGCCGTACGCTCCATAGAGTCTGGCTTTATGGCAGAGTGGCCAGAAGAAAGCCATTACTTTCAACAAAAAACAAAATGGCACGTTTTGAGTTTGCGAAAAGGCATGTGGGAGACTCCAAAAATGTATGGAGGAAGGTGCTCTGGCCTGATGGCCATCAAAGAAAACCCTATGTCTGGCGCAAACCCAACACATCACATCACCTAATGAACACCATCCCCACAGTGAAGCATGATGCTGTGGGGATGTTTTTCAGCAGTCGGGACTGGGAAACTTGTCAGGGTTGAGGGAAAGATGGATGGTGCTAAATACAGGGATATTCTTGAGCAAAACCTGTATCACTCTGCGTGTGATTTGAGGCTAGGACGGAGGTTCACCTTCCAGCAGGACATTGACCCCAAACACGCTGCTAAAGCAACACTTGAGTGGTTTAAGGGGAAACATGTAAATGTGTTGGAATGGCCTAGTCAAAGCCCAGACCTCAATCCAATAGAAAATCTGTGGTCAGACTTAAATATTGCTGTTCACAAGAGCAAACCATCCAACTTGAAGGAGCTGGAGCAGTTTTGCAAGGAGGAATGGGCAAAAATCCCAGTGGTAAGATGTGGCCAGCTCATAGCGACTTATTCAAAGTAACTTGGAGCTGTGATAGCCGCAAAAGGTGGCTCTACAAAGTATTGACTTTAGGGGGGTGAATAGTTATGTACATTGACCTTTTCTGTTATTTTGTCCTATTTGTTGTTTGCTTCACAATAAAAAAAAAAAACATCTTTAAAGTTGTAGGCATGTTCTGTAAATTAAATTATGCAAATCCTCAAACAATCCATGTTAATTCCAGGTTGTGAGTCAACAAAACACGAAAAACGGTCAACGGGAAGAATACTTTTGCAAGACACTTTTGTATATATGAAGGTTTCACCACCATTGCAAATTGTGTCATATGTTTTCCATGGGCAAGGACTCTAGCCAGCCTTACATTTCCCCACCAGCACTAATTGCAGCCTCTTACCAAGCCAACACCCACAAAATGACAGCTGTTTATCTCTCAGCATGCTGACAGTAATCAGCCATAACCAGCCTTCAAAACAGATGGCATATGCCAGAAACAGGTTGTTCACTGGCTCTCTGGCCTTCCACAGTACATCTGCATTGATTAAGTTCTTGCACTCCTGGGACTTAGGACTGTTTTACATCACAAGCGTGTGCCAGCACAGTGGCTCACAAGCTAGCTCATCTGCCTAACAGCACTGAGTTTCTGAGTTTGAATCCCAATCCTGGCTTGAGGTTTGTATGTGGCGGACACATCTGACCCCAAATTACACTTTTTGGGGACAAGTGACATTATTACATTGATCAGTGCTATAAAAATGCACTGATCAATGTAAAAATTACACTGGCAGAGAAGGGGTTAACAGTAGGGGGCGATCAAGGGGTTAAGTGTGTTCAATCAGCGTGTTCTAACTGTAGGGGGGGTGGGCTTACTGAAACATGACAGAGATCACTGCTCCCGATCACTGGGAGCAGTCGATCTCTGTCATGTCACTAGGCAGAACGGGGAAATGTCTTGCCTACATAGGCCCTGTTCTGCCTCTACTCACCCTGATTGCAGGCCACCGCCACGTGTGCGCAACATGGACTCGATGTCCGCCGGCGGCCTGCCATCCTGCTCTTACAGATTGATGTACAGGTATGTCAGTTTGAGCAAGAAAGCCATTCTGCCGACGTATATCGATGTGAGGCGGTTGGCAAGTGGGTAAAGGCCAGCATTTGGGGCAGGAGTTTGGCCTAAGAACAGGCCTGACATTTTTTTGCAGTGTGTAGAGTTTGGTGTTGCGTACACACGGTCGGACATTTTTTTGCAGTGTGTAGAGTGGGTTAAAAATAGATATGTTTTTTGTGGGTTTTGGGGGTGTGCATAATTCCTGACCCACACCACACTAAGTCTGTTATTGTTATTTGATGATTGCTTGTAAACCTCACATCTTAGACTTACAACTGCTATGTAATGGTTGAGATGAAAAGGAAGATTCTAGCTAATTCATTCCTGCTGTGTGTAGCTAATTCATTCCTGCTGTGTGTATCAATGTAGTTTGTGCGCTGCCTTTTTGGCTTTTGTATTAATTTTGCCTGTTTTTGCTTATGATAATTCTGCCTTGTAACTTTTTAGGGGTTTGGGGCAATGACTTCTGATCACAAAAAAGTTAGTCATGCTTGTTAGCTTCATTTCGTATCCCTGCTTTTCTAATGTGATTTGTTTAATGTGTCTAATTTTTTGTGTCTTACCCTTGCAGATTGTAAGCTCTTTTGAGAAGGGGAATTTATAACTATATTGTCAAATGCTGGAGCATCATTTCCATGCCTTTTCTTTGGCCCAAGTACATTAATGTCCCAAAAGTTTATACTAATGTTGAAATAAAAAGGTGATTGTTTTTTGCTTTATGTTTGATTTTTGCAGACTCGAAATACATATTTTATAAGTGCAAACAATTGCTACCCCTTCAAATCTGTATTAAATCTATTTACAAAAGTATACAAAAGTATTTGGTTGTGCAAGTCCTTGAGTAGAAAGTGTAATGGGGGAGGGGAAAGCAAAACACCAAAAAAACTAAAAAACAAAATCCCTGCTCCAAAGCTGAAATTCACGGCTATACTAATTATTTTGTGGACTAGGTAAGCCATGAAATATGTCCACTAAATGTGAATTCTCTCTAAGCACCAAATGAAAAGTCCCTTTGTGTCTGGTATGGATTTTTAAGGAAAACTTGATGTGCCCCCCCCCCCCCAAAATCCATACCAGCCCCTTTGGGTCTGAAAAAAATGGTGTGGGGACCCCCCAAAATCCATACCAGATCCTTATCCAAGGATGCAGCCTGGCAAGTCAGGAAAGGGAGGGGATCATAGAGCGCGCCCCCTCCTGAACCATACCAGGCCACATGCCCTCAACATGGGAGGGTGCTTTGGGACTGCTGGGACTGCTGGGACTGTGACATCATAAGGGGGCGGGTCACCATGTGACATGAGCCGGTCACCCCGCCCCTTGTCCCTATATAAGTGGCCGTGCAACACGTCTCAGCCATTACAAGCGGAGACAGCGTTGTGTCAACATCGGGAGAAGAAAGAATAAGAAGCAGAAGAAGCAGAAGAAGCGGAAGAAGCAGAAGGCGGCAGAAGGCAGCAGAAGGCGGCAGAAGGCGGTAGCGACAGAAAACCGGGCCAACGCTAGTAAAAAAGCTGGAAGAAGAAAGCGGAGGCCCGGCAAGAAGAACCGAAGAGCGAGACAAGACCCCTGAAGTCGGAAGGAGACCCCCGGACGGCGGCGACGATGAAGAAGAAAGCCGGGCTCCTCCGCTAGTAAAAGAGCTAGCAGAAGATAATGGAGGAGTCCGGCGAGAAGACCCCCCCAAGACGGAAGAAGACCCCTGGAGCTGTCTAATAAAGTATTTTAAAAACTTGTATTGTGTTTTTTATTTACACTTTTTTCACCAGGTGAATGAGTAGGGGTACATCGTACCCTATACTCATTCACATAGAGTTGGGGGCTGGGATCTGGGGGCCCCCTTATTGAAGGGGGCTCCCGGATTCCGATAAGCCCCCCACCCGCAGACTCCAACAACCAACGGCCAGGGTTGTCGGGAAGAGGCCCTTGTCCTCATCAACATGGGGACAAGGTGCTTTGGGGTGGGGGGCCACAAGGACCCCCTTTCCCCAAAGCACCCCCCCATGTTGAGGGCACGTGGCCTGGTATGGGTCAGGAGGGGGCGCTCGCTCGTCCCCACTCCCTTTTTTGACCGGCCCGGCTGCGTGCTCGGATAAGTGTCTGATATGGATTTGGGGGGACCCCCACGTCGTTTTTTCGGCATTGGGATTCTCCTTTAAATCCATACCAGGTGACAAGGCTAGCGAAGTGTGAATCTCGCCGATCGAGGCGGCGGCATTGACTTCCTTCGCTAGTCCTGTCTACCTGGAGTCACGTTCAAAATGAACGGACTTTACTCAAGTGTGTCGGCAAGTCCGTTCATTTCAAAAGTCCCGCGAACTTCCGCCAAAACTCCAGCGGATTGTCCGCCGGAAAAGTCTGGGCGTGTGTGGGGAAGTTCGAAAAGTCCTCCGATAGTCCGGCCGAAAAGTCTGATCGTGTGTACGTGGCATAACAGGATGAAGTATTACAAAAACTGGTGTGACATGTACTCTAATAATAACATTGGGAACGTGCCATTTTTTTACTTTTTATTGCAAAGGGCATAAGTACAGTTTAAAGCAAAGCAAAATAATTAAAACAGCTTGTCTTACAACCGTACAGACCAAACAACAGTAAATAGGTCAGATATATCAACATTTGAGATCAATGTACAGATCATAGTTGTACAGTGGCTATAATTGAAACAAAGGCAGTTACCAAGTCTGGGCATTAAAATCACAGTAACATAGCATATTGTTCTATACAGTTAGAGTAGAAGAGCTCCTGATATTCCAAATTGTGTTATATTTTTTTAGTACATCCTCTTTGTTCAAATAGTAATTTCTCATAGGGCAAAATTTGGTTTACTGATTGTATCCAGTGGTGCACTAAAGGAGGAGTAGGCTGGATCCATCTAAGTGCTAAGGATTTATGGGCCAGAAAGAGTGTTTCTCTCAGTAATATTCTCATATATCGGGGCCAAAGCTCTTTGTCAAGGGTACCTAAAAGACACACCTCTGGGGTTAAGAGCACTGGTGAGGACAATATTGTGAACAGAACACTTACAACCTTTCGCCAATAACTGGCAATTACCGGGCATAGCTAAATGATGTGGGAGAAGTCCTCTCTGGGGCAATCTCACCTTGTGCAGTTTGAGGAGGATATTCGTGCATAGCATATAATCTGACTGGGGTCAAATAAGACTGGTGAATCATATACAGTTGGGTCAACTCATTATTAACAGCAGAAGTATGCTTCCTCCCCGTCTTTGTCAGAGAGATTTGGAATGAGCGTCTCCCACTTAGTGCAAAACTCTAGCGGGGCAGTCTTCAAAGTAGCGTGTAACAGGTGGGAATTGATGTCTGAGATCAGCCCCTCGGGACCTTGTTATTGTAAAATTCCTATCATCAGGCCCAAGTAGGTTCCAAACATATCTATAATATACATGGCCCCCCGCAAAGAGGCCCGAGTATCATTAGGATAGTAAATTAAATCATCAGCATATAGTCCAACAACGTCAGTCCTATGTGATGCCTACAAGAGAGGGGGACTGCTGGAGTCTTAATGCCAGGGCCTCAATAGCCAACACGAACAGAAGCCGGGATAGAGGGCAACTCTGGCGTATGGCTCTGTGTAGCTATATAGGGGCGCAAAGTAGGCCATTAACTAAAAAAGTAGGATTGGCGTATAGTATGGCAATCCGCTTACAAAATTTCTCTCCAAAACCAAATGACTGGAGGGGGGCTTGTAAAAATAGCCATTCAATGGAGTCAAAGACCCTTGCCATGTCAAGGGAGGTCAACACACAGGTGTCTGGCAAATGGTCTTTAAGTTGGGCAATGATTTGGGTTCTACGGAGATAATTAGAAGTGGACTTCCCAGCATAAATCCAGTTTAAACCAGATGTATAATGATAAGTATCACGGATTTTAAATGTTTGGCCATGATTTTTGTGAGTATTTTATAGTCTATGTTCAGTAACGATATAGGGTGGTTAGGATGCACAGTCAGATAGATCATTATATGGTTTAGGTCTGAAAACAACTGTAGCAGAGTACACTGACAGCGGCAGTCTCCCCCTCGAAAAGCAGCAGAGTCATGTCCCATTTTTATCCGGCAGGCTAGTATAATAATCACCAGATGGCAACGGAACCATAATCCCAAAAATAAATAATGTGTGGTATTTACTCATGCTGAACCAGTAAATATTGGCATTAGGCCTGATTGCGTAATACTAGATTACTGGGTAAACCATTTCCCTAAAATGTAAAATCTCATTAGCTACAGTAAGTATTATTTTTCAAATAATGTCAACTACTGATGACTATATGGATAGTGTTTTTCCAAGTCTAAATATAGTGAAGTAAATTAGAACTTATTTTAGGCAAGGGAAAACACTTAAGAGTATGTATAGCGCAATAAAGTTACGGGTGTTCTAGACATTGCCTAATCTATCCAAAACTAAAACGTTTTAGCTAAATTTATACTTTAAGTCCAAGTGCTGTGTGGAGGTAGGTGGTAAATGACTAAATCCTCTGATGCTATATTTAACAATCTTACACTGGAGTTTGGAGTAATACCCTGTACTTTGGGGTATGGAGGACAGCAGGAGTGTTGTCAGGTAGGTGATTGTGTACAAGCCTATGTAAGCTGTTCTGCAATTTGAAACTTACATTGAAATCTTAAGTGGACAGGCAATTAATCAGGTGGTCAGCAGAAAAGGTATCATGTGAAATGGTAACAATTTTTTTTTAAATTTTCATCACTAGTTTTATAATTGAATTAGAATTTCTATTTTAACTGTAAATGTATTTTATTCATAGTTAGCAAAGGTAAGAATATATATTTTAATACAGGCCTCCACTTAATTGTTTATGGGATATTGACATATGGAGTTGTAAAACACTTGCAAACAGCCTGTCTTGGCTGTTATTTTTAGTCAAATTGATGTGACGTGACATTCAATTTTTCTGCCAAAATAAGAACGTCCAAGTTATTTTTATTATTTTATTTTTGTCTTTCCATATGGATAGAGGTATAGCAGCATAAATAAATAAAATACGATGAATGAACATACAACTGTGAGAGTTTTATGAGAGGAAAAAATATTACAGAAACATTTCTTTTGAGTTATTTAAACGTAGGAATGGCAATCGCTACATTGCTGGTGTCCTTTTATTGTTTTATCTTCCCCTTACAATTCATAAAGCTTTACACACTTGACTGATTTCAGTATAGTTTTAGATTACTTCAACATTCTATTTGTAGGTATTTATAAAATGATAAAGGTGTCAAAGTTTATTTTCATCAGTTTTATGAAAAACATCATGTTATTGTAAAATATGTCTCTATTGTACAATGAAGAAAGCTACAAAAGGAGGGAGGCAGGCCACAGCATTCCTTGTCCACGAGAAAGCGTGAGAGGAAGGGTGAGTGATATTGGAGATGTACTGTATATGTGACGATTCACAATGGAAAAAGGGTTGTGGCGTATGAGGAGAATGTTGGCATTCCTCACTGGATAGTAAGAGCGTGAAGAAGAGTGTACTGCACAAGTTAGGGGTTCAAACTGGTATCTTATTAACCAGTATATTAATCATCAGTCCTTTTTTTGCTCTCCCCGATATACAGTGCATCCAGAAAGTATTCACAGTGCTTCACTTTTTCCACATTTTCCGTATTCCAAAATGAATTAAATTCATTATGTTCCTCAAAATTCTACAAACAATACTCCATAATGACAAACGTGAAAGAGGTTTGTTTAAAATCTTTGCAAATTTACAAAAAAAAAAAAAAAAAAAAAAAAAAACATGTAAGTATTCACAGCCTTTGCTCAATACTTTGTTGAAGCACCTTTGGCACTAATTACAGCCATAAGTATTTTTGAGTATGGTGCTACAAGCTTGGCACACCTATTTTTGGGCAGTTTCTCCATTCTTCTTTGCAGGACCTCTCAAGCTCCATCAGGTTGCATGGGGAGCGTTGGTGCACAGCCATTTTTAGATCTCTCTAGAGATGTTCAATTAGGTTTAGGTCTGGGCCCTGGCTGGGCCACTCAAGGACATTCACAGACCTGTCCCGTAGCCACTCTTTTGTTATCTTAGGGTTGTTGTCCTGTTGGAAGATGAACCTTTGCCCCAGTCTGAGGTCCAGAGTGCTCTGGAGCAGTTTTTATCAAGGATGTCTCTGTACATAGATGCATTCATCTTTCCCTCAATCCTGACTAGTCTCCCAGTTCCTGCCACTAAAAAAAACATCCCCACAGCATGATGCTGCCACCACCATGCTTCACTGTATGGGTGGTATTGGCCAGGTAATGAGCAGTGCCTGGTTTCCTCCAGACATGACGCTTGCCATTCATGCCAAAGCATTCAATCTTTGTTTCATCAGACCAGAGGATTAGGTTTATCATGGTCTGAGAGTCCTTCAAGTGCATTTTTGTAAGCTCCAGGAGGGCTGTCATGTGCCTTTTACTGAGGAGTGGCTTCCGTCTGGCCACTCTACCATACAGGCCTGATTGGTGGAGTGCTGCAGAGATGGTTGTTCTGGAAGGTTCTCCTCTCTCCACAGAGAAATGCTGGAGCCCTGTCAGAGTGACCATTGGGTTCTTGGTCCCCTCCCTGATGACTAATGCCCCATACACACGGTCGGATATTCCGATGGAAAAAGTCTGATCGGAATTTGTTGTCAGAAAATCTGATCGTGTGTGGGCTCTAGCGGGCTTTTTCTGTCGGAATTTCCGACGGAAAAAATTTGAGAGCAGGATCTAAAATTTTCCGACAACAAAATCCAATCAGACTTTTTCTGATCGTGTGTAGAGAATTCCGAAGCACAAAGTGGAATGTCCGACCATGTGTATGGGGCATAAGGCCCTTCTCATCCCACTGCTCAGTTTGGCCGGACGGCCCACTTTATGAAGAGTCCGGGTGGCTTCAAACTTGTTCCATTTATGGATGATGAAGGCCACTGTGCTCACTGGGACCTTCAATGCTACAGAAATGTTTCTGTAGCCTTCCCCAGATCTGTGTCTCCATACAATGATGTCTCAGAGGTCTACAGACAATTCCTTGGACTTCATGGCTTGGGTTGTGCTCTGACATGCACTGTTAACTGTGGGACCTTATATAGATAGGTGTGTGCCTTTCCAAATCATGTCCAATCAACTGAATTTACCATAGGTGGACTCCAGTCAAGTTGTACAAACATCTCTAGGATGATCAGTGGAAACATGATGCACATGAGCTCAATTTTGAGTGTCATGGCAAAGGCTGTGAATACTTTTGTTTATGTGATTTTTTTTTATAAATTTGCAAAGATTTCAAACAAACTCCTTTCACGTTGTCATTATGGGGTGTTTGTAGAATGTTGAGGAAAATAATTAATTTAATCAATTTTGGAATAAGGCTGTAACATAAACAAATTTGGAAAAAGTGAAGCGCTGTGAATACTTTCCGGATGCACTGTAGACCTATCTGAACTTCAGAGATATCCCCAAACAAAAGCTAGAGTAATATTTTAAGAGAGAACCTATACGGTAATTTAATCATCATAATATTTAAATGTTCACTTTAACATACACTTTTATGGTAACATGCTTTTTTACATCGATAGCATGGTATTTAATTTGTGAACAAGCCAGTGCAACATTTGTACACAGAACATGAAAACAATGCTAAATAAAAATATAACACATACTATATTATAAAGTATTATGACCTGACCATTGTCATCCTGTGTGCAGCGAAGATGTTGTCTTTTTTTGCCCTGCATACTGCATACATTTTTGCACAGTTTGCAATTCACCCTGCTGCTTTTTTTACATTAACTTAAATAATTGAGGCCATCGGGAAGCTCAAAGTGTGCTGTTATGATGGATTTTCAATAGTGTTGGCAATCCTTACAGTCGCAGTAGATCTAAGACCTGTAGTGAAGCCAGTAAGCATCAGCCATTAATACTACAATACTAAATCCATGATGACAATAATCTGAAATATATCTCCTGAACGCAGAGATATGAGCAAATGAAAAGGACTTTTTGAAACTCTGAAAAGATTGACGTCGGTGACATGATTCACAAATAAACATTAGGGCCAATTCTTCAGACTATTTCAATGGTATTTAGACCATTTATACAGTATACTCCCACTAATCAGCATTTACACACTATCAGTTCTTTTGATGTATGGTCAGAAAGAGAGCTAGTCTTACAAATGCATGCTAAACAAGCTTTCTGTCATAAATTGTCTCCATATTTCCCTTAAAATTTTAAAAAAGAGCCGCTGTCTCAGTTAAACCTGACTTCTGGGAACATTTCATGCATTGCACTTACTGACTCCTGCTGCTATTAAAACATCTAAGCCATGGTTAGGATCATAAAGGATTTTTTGACAGAAAACTATTGAACATTCCAAAGCACATAAACCAGAAAATCCATATTGTGGTATGATTTACTTAGTTTAATGACCACGCACATCCCCTTCATACAAGGTTATTATCGTTTGGCAAATACAGAGATAAAGTAATTTTTTGTATACCAATTTGAGGGACTAATGAGAGTAAGTAATGTGGTGTAATAACCATGCTTTATACTGTATGCTACAATCGAATAATCAAATTGGGATGCTCTAATCAACGTATGTATGTATGTATGTATGTATGTGTGGAGCTGTTGAAAGGGTGTTCTCTATTCAATTTTGGTTTCCTGTCAAGACTAGCTTTTGGAAACAACATGGATTGTGTTTCTATAGAATTATCTGTCTTCTGTCTTTTTCTTTTTTTTTTTTTTTTTGTTTCATAAATTTTTATTGAAAAAGTATAAACAGATAATACAATGCCATGTCATTAGAAAAACGTGAGCAGATTACATTTTATGGTACTTAGGGGTGAGTTACAACAATCTCAAAATGTATTAACAATGAGTTATTAACAAACGTCTGGATAAGTAGAATTCAAAGGCAAATAAATTCTTCCATATAGAAAGTGGTTCACCTATATTTTCTTATAAATATATATATATTTTTTTTTTCCAGGTGTGGACTTACCACACTGTATCATGGGAATGAGAGGGGGGGAGGGGGGAGGTAAAGAGAGGGGGGGGAGGAGAGGAAAGGAGAAAAAAAAAAAAAAAGAATGAATATAAATAAATAAATAGATGGATGGGGAGGGGGGGGGAGGAGGAGATAAAGGAGTATGCATTAACGTGAGACATTATTGTTTCATTATTTTCACGGATAATCATGGGATTTTCCTATCTGGTCAGTATATATCTTTCTTAATTGATAATATCTTTATATTCTTGCGTGCTTTTAAACTCCAGCCAGTTGTACCATACAGATGTGAAATTAGTTATTTTCTCTTGGGAGATACTGATGAGTTCTTCTATTTTTTCTATACAGTTTATTCTCCTGAACCATTCTTTTTTTGTAGGGACTATATTCGTGCGCCAGTGGCAGGGAATACAGTGTCTTGCTGCATTTATCATGATCATGGATAATGATTTCAGATATCTTTGTTTGGGTAAAGAGTTGTGGTGTAGTAGGTATTGCGCAGGCGAGTACCTCAGGTCTTCTGAAGTGATTGATGATATGGCGTCATGCACCACCCTCCAGAAGTCCTGGATTGCAGAACAGGACCACCATATATGTATCATCGAGCCTTCCCCATCTTTGCATCTCCAACATCTATCAGATATCTGGGGATAAAATTTGTGAAGAAGCGTGGGGGTTCTATACCACCTTGTGATTATTTTGAATCCACACTCTTGAGTGGCTATGTTTAACGATCCTTTGTGTGCAAAAGTGTGAATTTTTTCCCATTCCTCTTCTGATATGTTTGTTTCAAGGTCTTTTTCCCACGCCTGGCACGACACACTGGAGAACTCCGTATTGTCACCAAATAATGACTTTTTCTTAAATCTTACCAATGGCATGTTAGTATATTATGTGACTGCATTCATCTACCTTATTGCTAATTGCTCTTTTATTTTATTTTCTCTTCCACTTTTCCAAGCACAATTGACTTTTACATTGATTGGCTCATAATATGTCCAAAATAACACAGCTTCAGCCTATTTAACTTCAGGTGAAAGTTTGGGCTTAATAAAATTATCCATTTGTTTGTTTTCCTTGTTGTCTGTGTTAGACTTAAGCCTCATACACACGATCGGACCGTGGACCAACTTTTCCGTGGATTTTTGTCCAAAGGGCGTTGGCCCCAAGTTGGTATTGCATACACACGGCAGGACTTTTTCAGCCAACTTTCACCAAATCACTTGGTTTCTCTGCTCTTTACCGCCACCTTTGGTCAACTTCTGTATTGTTGTCTGATCTTTTGCATTGGTTCTGCATTGGTTTGTACAAAAGTCCATTGGTTTTGTGTACACACGGTCGGACTTTGGTCCATCGGACTTTTGTTGGCAGAAAGTTGGTCCGTTCGCACAGCCAACAAAAGTCAGATGAAACCTGGAAAAAGTTGGTCCGATGGAGCGTACACACGGTCGGATGTTGGTCCAAAACAGCTAATTTGCATGTTGGTTGTCAAAAAGTCTGATCGTGTGTACGGGCCTTTAGAATTATTCACCTACCCCAAAGTTCAAAGGTAGGGTGTGAATGTTGGTGAATCGGGTTCAAACTTTGAGACAAATCTCATTGAATAGTTTGACAGGTAAATTTTTCTTTAAAATCCTGGACATTCTGTGGGCTAATACACAAGAGTCAAAAAGTATAGGGAGCTGGATACTGTCATGGGGGTAATTAAAAAAAAATATATATATATACATATATCATACAGCAAGGTATTTTTAGATAATTTGGGCCTTATTAACAGTAAGGGCCTTATTAACATCCATGCCAAAATGCAATTTGATAAAAACAAAATCAATAATGAAATCAACAATCCATGTGACAAATTTCTTCTATAATAAATATATGTGCCATACAATAATACATTTGATGCAAAATTTTCAAAAGTGCTATCAAGAATTATATAAAAAAGAGCAAAGTGCAATAAAGTGACTTGTACTATAAATAACTAAAAATCTGCATCAATAAAGTTCATCATGGGATTTGGATTAATTCATTTTGGAAATCCCATGGTGAACTTTATTGATGCACATTTTTAGTTATTTATAGCAGAAGTCACTTTGCTCTTTTTTTATATATAATTCTTGATAGCACTTTTGCACATCAAATGTATTTTTGTACGGCACATGTATTTATTATGTATGAAATTTGAGATGAATGCTGCTTGAAATGGCAGGGTGGGCGTGGGAGAATTCTGAAAAGGTTTAACCTTCACTAGATCCTTCTAAGCGTGGCCCCATAACACTCTTTCCTGTGGCACGTCCTAAGCTTCTGAACCCCCTTGTGACACTTCCCTCCTAGTCACCAGAGGCAGATGTTGCAATGGATGCAGCAGGAGAACATTGTGGAGCTGGGGTTAAGCGGAAAGTGAGGAATGAGGAGGAGACATGCAGGCCTTTTGCTTTTGACTTGTCTCCTTAAAGTGGTTGTAAACCCTTTTGTCTTACTTTTATCTATAGGTAAGCCTAGAATAAGGCTTACCTATAGGTAGTGGAAATATCTCCTAAACATGTGCCGTTTAGGAGATATTTCACTTGTAGTGCGCCGATGTCATCAACGGCGCATGCGCTGTGAATAAACGGACCACCGCGCCGTTTCTTAATATGCAATGCATACTAGCCCATTATGATTTTAATTTGCAGGCTTTGCAGGGAGCAAAAGCAGAAGTAAAACCCATCAGGGTTTACAGGCATACCCCACTTTTAAGTACACAATGGTGTTTATTTGGAAAGTGCAAAATCAGGCTCACTTCTGCATAGAAACCAATGAGCTTCCAGGTTTTATTACCAAAGCTTAATTGAACAAGCTGGGGTTAGAAGCTCATTCGTTTCTATGCCTGTACTTCCTCTTTAAGGCATTGCTCTCAATGAGCTCTGTGGTACAGAATCATGTGTTTTCCCATGCATGTGATAACGAATTGACTGTTGCTTTTACAAAGGTTGGTACACCACACAGGCTGCAGACCAAAATGGTGCTGTTGGCAGCAGATAAGTTAAAAGAGGCCGACACTAGAGAGCTCTGGAGAAAGCAGTTTCCTCTACCTGTGGGAAAGTGACACCAAAAGGATTAGGACAGCTACTACCTTCAGTCCTATGCAAGTTTCCCCTGCCCCTGGACAAAAGCCTCGCTGCTTTGCCTCTTCCTCAGAAATGTCCTCCTTTTCAACTGTATGACAATCATGGATAGTCTTCCACCTCATCATCTACCCCCTCCTCATTGTTGAGGCCCACTTTGCAGTAGGCTAAAACTGCCTCTTGCTGCTACCTCCTTGATATCTCCTAGCTACTGTGTGGCTGAACCCTCCTCTCCCTCTTTTGTAATGGCGCTATCTTCCTTATTCTCTATATCTGAAAGGAGGAATGCTTGTACATGACCAGGATGTAGTAAGACTATATTGACATCGGGGCTGACATCCCTACTGGTTGGTTGTACTGAAGTCAATACATAGATTGACTTTAGCACAACCAGCCTGCCCATGCATGGATCGAAACTTAGATCTGTCTGTGACTGGCTTAAGTAAACAATGGTCTCAATATTGTCTCTGCTTCTCTGCTCCTTTACTGCTCAATTTACAGGATGGCGGTTGTTCCTTGACCAAGATGTACTGCTTACAAACAGTGGAAAAAGTGAGGTCAGGAACCTTTCTATGCTGTTGAGAAGGGTACTTAGATCAACAAACTAGCAGAACTACAGAATTACGGAATTACAAAACCTTGATAGAGAAAAACTATTTCCCTATATAATTTTATAGTGTGTATTCAGCTGTTTGCCTGAAGTTCAGCTTTAGCAATCTTAATTCTGACTTTATTATTATATTCTGTTCAAATACAGTAACATTTGGTATAATATTTAATCAGCAACTATGAACAGTTTATCATTGGTGACACCGGCAACAGGTGTGCTGCTTATATTCCCTTTAGTATTAAATGTCATGTAACATACCTTACAATGCCCATCAACAGTAAGCAAAGGTTGTTTATTACAAAAGCTTTGTGTCCATACTAAATTGCATACAGAACTTCAGTAATTTTATAAACTTAACTAAGCAATACCTGTATTATAATCCGATTTAGATGCATACCAAAAAATTTTTTGTCTTGACATAATACACAACATCTGCTATATTTAATTAGCAGAAGTTTAATCAACATCTGTATAGCTCCCAAAACAACTGGAAAACGCATACACTAGTGAGTGTTTTGGCATCAATTGGGTAGCAGAGGCATATTCATTACAAATCTTATTAGACATCTGTCTGAAACTCACACTGTTTTATAGAAATGCACAAGAACAAATTAAAGGTTTAAATATTATTTTATATTTAAAATCTCCTTTTGAAACCTAAACAACTCTAAAACTATGCATACATAGAGAATGTTAGCATAAATTGTTATTTTTCTTGCTTTACTTTATAATTTCATTTATTCTGCATTCCTGATATATTAACATATTTTAACAGATTAGCCAACACATGTCTGGTAATGTGTTCCCTACACATAAAACTCATTTGCCAACATGCTTGCCAGGAGAAAAAAATATTCGCTGATATTTGCTAAGACATGTTTTTCAGTGGGAAAACTGGTTACAGTAACATTCTCCAAATATAGAAGAAATCAGATGTTACATTCAGTGCACATTCACCAGCCACAACTGATTTTTACCATTGGCTCAGCTGAGATGGAGATTCTTTCCATTTTTTATACAGGTTCCACACCTGGAGGTTTTCTTTATTGTTTACCCCCAATAGGGACCCCAGTGCCATGCAATCAATGATATTTAAATATTGAGAGTGTCTGGAATGTTTTTTTAATACTGTGTCCATCACCAGTGGGGGGGGGGGCACGTACTTGCCCCCCCAAGGGGATCAGGCATCTTTTTTGGGACCAGAGCTGAAGTGCATGTAAGCCACTCTTAACAAGGCCCTGTGCAGCATTCTTGCTGGTCCTCTGCCATGAGGACTCCAAGCTCGCTGGTGTTCAAGTTGTGGGAAGGTTTATTATAGGATCCCTATCTTCATGGAGTTTATGTCCCTAGCCTCTGGGTAAGCTTGAAAATAAGTTTGCCCCTGTACTGCAAAAATCTAATAAAAATCAAAATGGTCTTTAGTAAAATGGTCTTAATTTGAGTCCTCACATGACTGAATGTAGAAGAGACATTACACTAATATAAAGGATTACGTGTAGTTTGTCAAGCTCTGTAGAATGTGTTGGCTCTGTATAAACAAGATGAATCAACAGTAATGGCGAATTTTATGAGATGCATATGTAAGTGGGAGACCATATGACCACAACCATTCCTTTTCGCATGATTAAAACAAATGCAAAATATTCATACATAATACAACCAAGATGTTATACAGGGTACATTAAGATCTACGTTTTTAAATAATAGTTTCAACAATCCTTGAACAGATGTTGCACAAGCTTAATGGGAAATTTCCATAGCATCTGCGACATTTATGAATGAAAGTGCTGTGGTTAATGATCCACACAGATACCTGCATAATGCACTTGGTTCATTTGGGTGCTAATAGCTGGCATTTCACATGCACATTCTTACTAATGACTGGGATTACTGTGTCTTTACAGTAAAGAATATGCTAATTATAACCATAATCAGTAGCCTAAATGACCAACTTTCTATTAGACCATACAATGTTCAGCATACTGGCATCAATGTTCATTAACCCAATGATTATGGGAGCATCAGTAAGTCACAAAATTCTTTGCAAATGCTGCAACAATAATCTGCTGTGCGCTCATTGATTTTTATACTTCTTGTTGCTGGCATCATGCTTGCGATGAGAAATATTGCTATTTCTATTTAAATAATAGAAAAGACAGTCTTAAAGACCAGTATTCTTTTGTCTACATTGATCTTCATGCTCACAACAATCAAGGGGCTTCCAACTGATTACTACAGCAGCTGTCTCGGTTTTTGTCACTTTTTGTCACTTTCATTCAGTACTATACAGCTGCCGACTTCATGCATTTCCTAATTGGCAGTGCTAGTTATCATTAACGCATCTCACATTTCGCTTCCTCTAGCATAGTAAACTCTCTCCCAAGAATTGGGTAAAGCAACAGGTTCAAATACTCCCTTTTCCTTTGCTTCTCCTACACTCTGTTCAACTGCCAGCAATGAAGAGAAGTTCAGCCATAGCTTACTCACAACTATGCAGTTTCTCATTGACTCAAGGTAACAGCATTGGACCAATCACAAGGTTCCAGTCCAGTCACATTCCATTGTGGAGGTGACTGAGTAGCACAGTGTGTGAAGGGAAAGTCCTGGCACTTGCAGCTAATTGAAGAACAATTATCAAAGCGATAATAATAAATCATGCTCCTTGCCCTGTAAGTAACCCCCTTGTTAATAGAAATAATAATAAAAAGTATGACCATAACATGATTTAATTTGATGTTACCTGTAATTAAAAATCACATACGGGAAAGATAAAAACACTTAATTTCAAGAGAGCAAATTTTCCAAGGATGGGGGCTGCTCTCCAGGACTTAGACTGGGCGAGAGTATTAGCATCAATGGGCACAGAACAGAAATGGGAATTCTTCAAAAAAGACTGTTTGTGAACTCACTGCAAAGTATATTCCCATGGGCAATAAGTTTAAAAGGCTAAAACTAAAACCTATGTGTCTAACGGCCAAAGTTAAAAAAGCTATAAACTATAAGAAAAGAGCTTTAAAAAAAATATAAAAATGAAGGAACACTAGTGTCATTTAAATGTTACAAAGAATATAACAGAATATGTAAAAAGGAAATCAAAGATGCAAAAATTCAAAACGAAAGACAGATTGCAAAAGATAGTAGGACAAACCCCCAAAAATTCTTCAAATATATTAATAGTAAAAAGGTCAAGTCTGAGCATGTAGGCCCTTTACAAAATAATCTAGAGTGGGTGACTGGGGACAAAGAGAAGGCTAATTTATTAAATACTTTCTTCAGCTCTGTGTATACAAAGGAGCATGGGGGAGCTCATGTCCACATTGGGGGTGGTAGTGACACAGCCCCAAATCCACAATGGCTCAAAAGTGATATGGTCCAGAAATATTTAGACAGAATAAAGGTGGATAAAGCACCTGGACCTGATGGCATCCACCCATGGATCCTAAAATAATTGAGCTCTGTAATTTCAAAGCTATTGTATTTAATTTTTAGGGACTCATGAATGACGGGAACAGTACCACTGGTGGTGCCTATATTTAAAAAGGGAACAAAGTCTTTACCAAGTAACTATAGACCTGTTAGTTTAACTTCTATAGTTGGGAAGATACTGGAGAGATTTATAAAAGACCACATAGACGAGTTCTTGCAAGAAAAAAATATTTTAAGCAACAGACAGCATGGATTCATGAAAGACAGAAGTTGTCAGACAAACCTGATTTCTTTTTATGAGGCGGTAAGTAAAACCTTGGACAGAGAGGTGGCGGTGGACGTGGTATACTTTGCAAAAGCATTCAATACAGTTCCGCACACATGGCTCATGTGTAAGGTAAGGTCTACAGGTTTGAAAAAATCAGTTTGTAAATGGATAGAAAACTGAGTAGTGGTTAATGATTCTTACTCTGAATGGTCTAAGGTTATCAGTGGTGTACCCCAAGGTTGCTGGGACCCTTACTTTTTAATATCTTTATAAATATTGGGTCTGGGATCAAAAGTAACATTTCCATCTTTGCAGATGACACCAAGCTATGCAGTGGAATAACGTCCTTACAGGAGGTCTCCAATTTACAAGCCAAACTCAATGCTCTGTCTAATTGGGCGACTATGTGGCAGATGAGGTTTAATGTTGATAAATATAAAGTTATGCACTTGGGGGCTAAGAATATGCATGCATCATACATACTAGGGGAGTACAACTGGGGGGGATCCGTAGTGGAGAAGGATCTGGGGGTTTTGGTAGATCATAAGCTCAATAATAGCATGCAATGCCAAGCTGCGGTTTCAAAAGCAAGCAAAGTCCTTACTTGTATTAAGAGAGGTATGGACTCCAGAGAGAGAGATATCATTTTGCCCCTGTTCAAATCATTAGTAAGACCTCATCTGGAATATGCAGTTCAGTTTTGGGCACCAGTTCTCAAAAAGCATATTGGGGAACTGGAGAAAGTGCAGAGAAGGGCAACCAAACTGATAAGAGGCATGGAGGAGCTCAGCTATGAGGAAAGATTAGAGGAACTGAATTTATTCACTCTTGATAAGAGGAGATTAAGGGGGGGATATGATCAACATGTATAAATATATAAGGGGTCCATATAGTGAACTTGGTGTTGAGTTATTCACTTTACAGTCAACAAAGAGGACAAGGGGGCACTCTTTACGTCTAGAGGAATAGGTTTCTTCACAGTAAGAGCTGTGAAAATGTGGAATAGACTCCCTCCAGAGGTGGTTCTGGCTAACTCAGTAGATTGCTTTAAGAAAGGCCTGCATTATTTCCTAAATGTACATAATATAACTGGGTACTAACATGTATAGGTAAAGTTGATCCGGGGAAAATCGATTGCCTCTCGGGGGATCAGGAAGGAATTTTTTCCCCTGTTTTAGCAAATTGGATCATGCTCTGCTGGGGTTTTTCGCCTTCCTCTGGATCAACTGTGGGTATAGAGGGATTGTATGATTTTTTTTTTTGTGGTTGAACTGGGTGGACTTGTGTCTTTTTTCAACCTGACTGACTAACTATGTAACTATATAACTATTAGTGCATAACATAAAGCAAAACTAGTGCACATGGGAGTATTTTAGGCTCATGGGCACCGTAGTGTGTCCTAAAATGATAATAGTATTCAAAGGTTATGCTTTGCCTGTGGTTTTCAAGCCTTTCTATTCATGTACAGCTGCACAGCACTCCTAAACTACCTCCACAATCTTCACATGCTTGAAGCCACCAAATCAGAGGACCCTCCTCAAGTCTAGCAGCCACAGATTTACCACCACCAAGGTCTGGCACTACCTCACATGTACACTACAAAGTTGTCACATGAGAATAAGATGAGAGGGTCACATGCTTCTCAGCAGAGGCGTAACTAGAATCTTCAGGTCCCCAGTGCAAGAAACCAAGAAGGGCCCCCGCCAGGGGCATGCTAGGTCTACAAAAGATCTGGGGCTAGAGCCCATAGCAGCGAAGTAAAGAAAGTCATAAGCTTGGGTGGGCATACACATGTATATATTATACATGTGTGTATGTATTTATACATATTATTTATAAAATATCATTACATATGTGAGTGTGGATCCCCCTTAAATCAAGGCCCCCAGAGATCCCCCACTTACATCAGGGTACCCAGAGCCCCCCTCATTACATCAGGGTCCCCAGAGAGCCTACCCTTACAACAGGGTCCCCAGAGAGCCTTCCCTTACATCAGGGTATTCAGAGAGCCCCCCTTACATCAGGGTCCCCAGAGCCCCCCCCTTACATCAAGGTCCCCAGAGAGCCTTCCCACTTACATCAGGGTCCCCAGAGAGCCTCCCTCCTTACATCAGGGTCCCCAGAGCCCTCTCATTACATCAGGGTCTCCAGAGAGCCCATTCTTTACATCAGGGTCCCCAGAAAGCCCCTCCTTACATCAGGGTCCCCAGAGGTCCCCCTTACATCAGGGTCCCCAGAGAGCCCCCCTTACATCAGGGTCCCCAGAGAGCCCCCCTTACATCAGGGTCCCCAGAGAGTCCCCCCTTACATCAGGGTCCCCCCCCCCTTACATTAGGGTCCCCAGAGAGCCCCCCCTTACATCAGGGTCCCCAGAGAGCCTCTCATTACATCAGAATCCCCAGAGAGACCCCCTTACATCAGGGTCCCCAGACATCTTCCCCCCAGAGGTTCCCCTGTACCTGGCTGGTCTCCACTGTGCACCTCCAACCCCCAGCACATCTCTGTGGGAGGAGGCGATCGGCAGCTGCATGGTGGCCGCAGGTTCTCCATGGGGCTTGTAGTTCTCCCCCGAGTGAACAGTGGAGAGGGGAGGGGCCTCTGACCCGGGTATGTATAAGAGTGTACAAGCAGAGCCGACTCACTTGTACACTGAGTGACACGGATACATGCCCGGGTAAGGGGCCCCTCCCCTCTCCACTGTATACACTCAGGAGAACTACAAGCCCCAGGAAGATCCCACTGCCACTATACAGCTGCTGATTGCCACCTCCCACTCCCCCACTGCATCCCAAACTGACAGCCAGAGGTGCAAGGGGAAATCACGGGTCTTGGGCCCCCCCTACAGTGGCAAGTGCGACTGCTGCGACCCTGAAAGTTCCGCCACTGCTTCTCCATACCCAAGTAATGGGTATTTTCTGTGCTCCCAACAAAGTGGTGAGGGAAGGAAGTAAAGGTGAATATGTGCTTCTGGGTAACCCAGGCAATAATGCAAACCTGTTGCTTTGCCCTGCATTAGGAAAGCCCGGGGTTGCTGTAAACAAACTGCAAGCAGGCTTCAAATGGCTTTCTTTAAAATCCAGCACTACTAAAAACGTACTAAAAGCTACAAAAACACATGCTGGCAGCTTGATTAACGTGGCAAAATTCTTATTAAGCCCAGGTTCATACTGAGTTGCGGGAATGAAGCTGTGTGAGTTCAGTTGAACGCGTACGATTTCCCTCCCCCATGTCAGTCCCAATTTCGGCCACGATTTTCTGCACAGCTGTCAATGTAAATCGCAGCCTGAAATTGCAATAAGTAGTACTGAAACTACTTTTTTAAATCGGTGGATTGCCACAGATGCGGCATCGCACGCGTGTAGGACACCTAAAAGTCTGGGAATTCATGTACTCTATGTGAAAGGGATAGTAGTAGGGGTGAAAAATGGATGTCTAGAATAACAGCTCAATGATATTGTGATTAGGTGAAATTTCCATACTTGAGCAGCGCTACAATAAGTGAGATTTTTATAATAATTCACTGCACAATCATGTGAGATTTCTATACTCATGCACTTTCCCATCAAGTGAGCTTTCCATACTAATGCACGTCCCCATCAAGTGAAATTTCCACATGTATGCACTTCCCCATCAAGTGAGATGTCCTACTCATGCACTTCCCCATCAAGTGAGATTTCCTTACTCATGCACTTCCCCATCAAGTGAGATGTCCTTACTCATGCACTTCCCCATCAAGTGAGATTTCCATACTCATGCACTTCCCCAACAAGTGAGATTTCCGTAGTCATGCACTTCCCATCAAGTGCGATTTGCATACTCATGCACTCCCCCTTTAGGTGATATTTGCATACTCATGCACTGCCCCATCAAGTGAGATTTCCAAACTCATGCACTTGCCTATCAATGGATATTTCCATACTCATGCACTTCCCCATCAAGCGAGATCTCCATACACATGCACTTCATCAAGTGAGGTTTCCAAACTAATGTACTTCCCCATTAAGTGAGATTTCCATACTCATGCACTTCCCATCAAGTGAGATTTCCTTACTCATGCACTTCCCCATAAAGTGAGATTTGTATACTCATACACTTCCCCTTTAGGTGATATTTCCTTACTCATGCACATCCCCATCATGTGAGATGTCCCTACTCATGTACTTACCCATCAAGTGAGATTTCCATGTGTATGCACTCCCCCATCAAATGAGATTTCCCTACTAATGCACTTCCCCATCAAGTGAGAATTTTCCTATTCATGCACTTCCCCATCAAGTGAAATTTCCCTACTTTTGCACCTCCTCATTAAGTGAGATTTCCATACTCATGCACTTCCCCATTAGGTGAGATTTCCATACTCATACACTTCCCCATCAAGTGAGATTTCCCTACTCATGCACTTCCTCGTTAAGTGATATTTTCATACTCATGCACTTCCCCTTTAGGTGAGAATTCCATACTCATGCACTTCCCCATTAGGTGACATTTCAATACTCATACACTTCCCCATCAAGTGCGGTTTCCATACTCATGCACTTTCCCAACAAGTGAGATTTCCCTACTCATGCACTTCCCCATCAAGTGAGATTTCCCCACTCATGCACTTCTCCATCAAGTGAGATTTCCATACTCATGCACTTCCCCATCAAGTGAGAATTCCTTACTCATGCACTTCCCCTTTAGGTGAGATTTGCATACTCATGCACTTCCCATTACGTGAGATTTGCATACACATTCACTTCCCCATCAAGTGAGATTTCCATACTCATGCATTTTCCCATCAAGTGAAATTTCCATACTCATGCACTTCCCCATCAAGTGAGATTTCCATACTCATGCACTTCCCCATCAAGTGAGATTTCCATACTCATGCACTTCCTCATTAAGTGATATTTTCATACTCATGCACTTCCCCATTAGGTGACATTTTCATACTCATACACTTCCCCATCAAGTGAGGTTTCCACACTCATGCACTTTCCCAAGAAATGAGATTTCCCTACTCATGCACTTCCCCTTTAGGTAAGATTTCCATACTCATGCACGTCCCCATTAGGTGAGATTTTCATACTCATGCACTTCCCTCTCAAGTGAGAGTTCCATACTAACACACTACCCCATCAAGTGAGATTTCCATACTCATGCACTTCTCCATAAAGTTAGATTTGCAAAATCATGCGCTTCCCCATCAAGTGAGATTTCCTTACTCATGCACTTCTCCATAAAGTGAGATTTCTATACTCATGCACTTCTCCATAAAGAGAGATTTCCATACTCATGCACTTCTCCTTTAGATGAGATTTGCATACGCATGCACTCCCCCATAACGTGAGATTTCCATACTCATGCACTTTCCCATCAAGTGAGCTTTCCATACTAATGCACGTCCCCATCAAGTTAAATTTCCATACGTATACACTTCCCCATCAAG
The DNA here is from genome assembly GCA_028564925.1 of Lithobates sylvaticus. NCBI lineage: Eukaryota > Metazoa > Chordata > Amphibia > Anura > Ranidae > Lithobates > Lithobates sylvaticus. The sequence continues at coordinate 346,983,237 of CM053027.1, read as the reverse complement.
AGAGATTTCCTTACTCATGCACTTTCACATCAAGTGAGATTTCCTTACTCATGCATTTCCCTATCAAGTGAGATTTACATACTCATGCACTTCCCCATCAAGTGAGATTTACATACTCATGCCCTTCCCCATCAAGTGAGATTTCCATACTCATGCCCTTCCCATCAAGTGAGATTGCCATACTCACGCACTTCCCCTTTAGGTGAGATTTGCATACTCATGCACTCCCCATAATGTGAGATTTCCATACTCATGCACTTTCCCATCAAGTGAGCTTTCCATACTAATGCACGTCCTCATCAAGTGAGATTTCCATACTCATGCACTTCTCTATAAAGTGAGATTTGCATACTCATGCGCTTCCCCATCAAGTGAGATTTCCATACTCATGAGCTTCTCCATAAAGTGAGATTTGCATACTCATGTGCTTCCCCATCAAGTGAGATTTACTCATGCACTTCTCCATAAATAGAGACTTCCATACTAATGCACTTCTCCTTTAGATGAGATTTGCATACTCATGCACTCCCCCATAACGTGAGATTTCCATACGCATGCACTTTCCCATCAAGTGAGCTTTCCATACTAATGCACATCCCCATCAAGTAAAATTTCCATATGTATACACTTCTCCATCAAGTGAGATTTACATACTCATGCACTTCCCCATCAAGTGAGATTTACATATTCATGCACTTCCTCATCGAGTGCTATTTCCATACTCATGCACTTCCCCATTAAGTGAGATTTCCATACTAATGCACGTCCCCATCAAGTGAGATTTCCATACTCATGCACTTCCCCATCAAGTGAGATTTCCATACTCATGCCCTTCCCATCAAGTGAGATTGCCATACTCATGCACTTCCCCTTTAGGTGAGATTTGCATACTCATGCACTCCCCATAATGTGAGATTTCCATACTCATGCACTTTCCCATCAAGTGAGATTTCCATACTAATGCACATCCCCATCAAGTGAAATTTCCATATGTATGCACTTCCCCATCAAGTGAGATTTCCATACTCATGCACTTCCCCATCAAGTGAGATTTCCATACTCATGAACTTCCCCATCAAGTGAGATTTCCATACTCATGCGCTTCCCCATCAAGTGAGATTTCCATACTCATGAGCTTCTCCATAAAGTGAGATCTGCATACTCATGCACTTCCCCATCAAGTGAGATTTCTATACTCATGCACTTCTCCGTAAAGAGAGACTTCCATACTAATGCAATTCTCCTTTAGATGAGATTTGCATACTCATGCTTTCCCCCATAACGTGAGATTTCCATACTCATGCACTTTCCCATCAAGTGAGCTTTCCATACTAATGCACATCCCGATCAAGTGAAATTTCCATATGTATATACTTCCCCATCAAGTGAGATTTCCTTACTCATGCACTTTCACATCAAGTAAGATTTCCTTACTCATGAACTTCCCCATCAAGTGAGATTTCCATACTCATGCACTTCTCCATAAAGTGAGATTTGCATACTCATGCGCTTCCCCATCAAGTGAGATTTCCATACTCATGAGCTTCTCCATAAAGTGAGATCTGCATACTCATGCGCTTCCCCATCAAGTGAGATTTCCTTACTCATGCACTTCCCCATCAAGTGAGATTTCTATACTCATGCACTTCTCCGTAAAGAGAGACTTCCATACTAATGCACTTCTCCTTTAGATGAGATTTGCATACTCATGCTCTCCCCCACAACGTGAGATTTCCATACTCATGCACTTTCCTATCAAGTGAGCTTTCCATACTAATGCACATCCCGATCAAGTGAAATTTCCATATGTATACACTTCCCCATCAAGTGAGATTTCCTTACTCATGCACTTTCACATCAAGTGAGATTTCCTTACTCATGCATTTCCCTATCAAGTGAGATTTACATACTCATGCACTTCTCCATCAAGTGAGATTTCCATACTCATGCACTTCCTCATCAAGTGAGATTTACATATTCATACACTTCCTCATCGAGTGCTATTTCCATACTCATACACTTCCCCGTCAAGTTAGATTTCCATACTCATGCTCTTCCCCATCAAGTGAGCTTTCCATACTAATGCACGTCCCCATCAAGTGAAATTTTCATGCGTATGCACTTCCCCATCAAGTGAGATTTCCTTACTCATGCACTTTCACATCAAGTGAGATTTCCTTACTCATGCATTTCCCTATCAAGTGAGATTTCCATACTCATGCACTTCCCCATCAAGTGAGATTTACATATTCATGCACTTCCTCATCAAGTGAGATTTCCATACTCATGCACTTCCCCATCAAGTGAAATTTCCATACTCATGCACTTCCCCATCAAGTGAAATTTCCATACTTATGCACTTCCCCATCAAGTGAGATTTCTATACTCATGCACTTCTCCATAAAGTGAGATTTCCATACTCATACACTCCCCCATCACGTGAGATTTCCATACTCATGCACTTTCCCATCAAGAGAGCTTTCCATATTAATGCTCTGCCCTATCAAGTGAAATTTCCATACTTATGCACTTCCCCATCAAGTGAGATTTCCTTACTCATGCACTTCCCAATCAAGTGAGATTTCCATACTAATGCACTGCCTCATTAAGCGAGATTGCCATACTCATGCACTTCCCCATTAGGTGCGATTTCCATACTCATGCACCTCCCCATCAGGTGAGATTTCCATACTCATGCACTTCCCCATCAAGTGAAATTTCCATTCTCATGCACTTTCACATCAAGTGAGATTTCCTTACTCATGTACATCCCCATCAAGTGAGATTTACATACTCATGCACTTCTCCATAAAGTGAGATTTGCATACTCATGCACTTCCGGATCCATCAAGTGAGATTTCCATACTTATGTACTTCCCCATCAAGTGAGATTTCCATACTCATGCACTTCTCCATAAAGTGAGATTTCCATACTCATGCACTTCCGGATCCATCAAGTGAGATTTCCATACTCATGTACTTTCCCATCAAGTGAGATTTCCATACTCATGCTCTTCCCCATCAAGTGCGATTTCCATACTAAAGCACTTCCCCTTTAAGTGAGATGTCCATAATCATGCACTTCCCCGTTAAGTGAGATTTCCATACTAATGCACTTCCCCATCAAGTGATATTTCCATACTCATGCACTTCTCTATAAAGTGAGATTCCCATGCTCATGCACTTCCCACTCAAGTGAGATTTCCATACTAATGCACTTCCCCTTTAAGTGAGAAGTCCATACTCATGCACTTCCTATCAAGTGAGATTGCCATACTCATGCACTTCCCCATCAAGTGAAATTTCTTTACTCATGCATTTGCCCCATCAAGTTAGATTTCCATACTCATGCACTTCCCCATCAAGTGAAAATGTCATACTCATGCACTTCCCATCAAGTTAGATTGCCATACTCATGCACTTCCCCATCAATTTCCATACTTATGTACTTCTCCATCAAGTGAGATTTCCATACTTATGCTCTTCTCTATAAAATGAGATTTCCATACTCATGCACTTCCCCATCAAGAGAGATTTCCATACTGATGCACTTCCCCTTTAAGTGAGATGTCCATAATCATGCACTTCCCCTTTAAGTGAGATGTCCATACTAATGTACTTCCCCATCAAGTGAGATTTCCATACTTATGCTCTTCTCTATAAAATGAGATTTCCATACTCACGTACTTCCCCATCAAAAGAGATTTTCATACTAATGCACTTCCCCATCAAGTGAGATGTCCATACTCATGCTCTTCCCCATCAAGTGAGATTTCCATACTGATGCAAATCCCCTTTAAGTGAGATGTCCATAATCATGCACTTCCAGATCCATCAAGTGAGATTTCTATACTAATGCACTTTCCCTTTAAGTGAAATTTCCATAATCATGCACTTCCCTGTTAAGTGAGATTTCCGTACTCATGCATTTCCCCAATCAAGTTAGATTTCCATACTCATGCACTTCCCCATCAAGTGAAAATTACATACTCATGCCCTTCCCATCAAGTTAGATTGCCATACTCATGTACTTCACCAACAAGTGAGATTTTCATACTAATGCATTTCCCCATCAAGTGAAATTTTCATACTTATGCACTTCTCCATCAAGTGAGATTTCCATACTCATGCTCTTCCCTATCAAATTAGATTTCCATACTCATGCACTTTCCCATCAAGAGAGATGTCCATACTCATACACTTCCCCATCAAGTGAGATTTCCATACTAATGCACTTCCCCATCAAGTGAAATTTCCATACTTATGCACTTCTCCATCAAGTGAGATTTCCATACTCATGCTCTTCTCTATCAAATGAGATTTCCATACTCATGCACTTCCCCATCAAGAGAGATGTCCATACTCATGCACTTCCCTATCATGTGAGATTTCCATACTCATGCAGTGCTCAATTAAATTTTCCAAAATCCACAGTAAAATTAGCTTGTCACATTTTAGTATTTCTGTTTTTTAAATGTTACTTTTAAAAAGGTTTGTATTCTTATATTTCTGTTGTAGTTTTTAAATTTAAAGTGACATACATTACATACAAAATGACAGCATCTGGATCTGTCTTCTGAAGAAACTGGTGGGTAATGGCCAACTTTGACACCAGAAATGGGTTACACACAGATAGATTTTTTGGATTACTTAAAGTGGTTGTAAAGTCTTGTTTTTTTTCAATAAATATAACAAACATGTTATACTAACCTGCCCTGTGCAGTGGATTTGCACAGAGCAGCCTGGATCCTCCTCTTTTTGGGTCCCTCTTGAGTACTCCTGGCCACTCCCTCCTGTCGAGTGCCCCCCACAGCAAGCAGCTTGGTATGGGGGCACCCGAGCCGAGTTACAGCTCCATGTGTCCATTCAGACAAGGAGCTGCAGCCTGCCCCGCCCCTCCCCCTCTCTCTCTCCATTGGCTGGCTGACTGACTTAGATTGACAGGAGCCAATGGTGCCGCTGCTGTGTCTCAGCCAATCAGACGGTCGAGACACTCTTGGACATCGTTGGACAAAGATGGAGCTTCGGTAAGTATAGGGGGCTGCTTCTGCACACAGAAGGCTTTTTATCGTAATTCAAACAATGCATTAAGATAAAAAACCTTCTAAATTTATTTCTTTAAAGACAAAACCCGACGTGCAACTTTAGCATCCAAAGCCCAAACATCAAGCTATTGCTACTGAGTAACACACTTTTGTGTTCTGTTTGAAACTTGCTTTAAATTTGGAAAAACTGTTACATTTTCACAAACACTGACACAAAATAATTAGTTTTAATACTTCCAGTGCGTGAGCTGGTTCAAAAACTCTTCACATTGCCTCATTACACAAGAATATTTTTAACAGTCAAAATGCATTTAATTAGCTCTTATAGCCTAATGATTTAGAGGAGTATCCTAGCAAAATTTAAAAAAAAATTTAACTCATATAATTCAAATTAAAGAAAATGAGTTACAAGTAGCCCACAGTTTTCAGCTCCCAAGTGATTCTTTCTGTGAGAATCTACTTAGCCAAGTCTGGGAACTAACACAATTAGTAACATTAAATGAAACAACATGCACTCAGTTACAGCTGGGAAAAGTAATCTATGATCAGCCCAAGCAATGTCAATAATTAAAGAGCCATTGATTGTGCTGTTCAACATATCCCAGTACAAGAAATCATTTGGTTAACCATTTCTTTGCTGAAACAAATACACTGATTGCACATCTATTTAGTGCACAGTGCACATCAGAAAAAACATGCACCAATATAAAAATACTATTGACTGTAGAAGACAGAAATTCTGCTAAACATAGTCATCCAGCACCAATTGTTCACATTTGGTCTTACAATTTATTCCAGAGGTGCATAGCACATGTACCCCTTGTCTACCAAATTACGTTTATAAACAGTATGTTAAACAAGCAGCAGTGGCTCAATTACAGCACCTTTGCAGGGGGCTCACCTCCACTCATATCAGCCACCACTTGATTCCTCTGTAAGCATCCTAATATACACCACTAAAGTGGTGGATATCCCTACAGGGCTGGAGGCGGCGACTTTTTCCAAGTCTAACCGTCTCTTCCCCACTTATGCTTTGATTCACAAAAATCTGGAACAAGTCCTAACAATTATAGCAGGTGACAGGTTTTACCTGTTACAGCCCAATCTGGCAGAATTATAATTACCCTGAGTTGACAAAGCTATAACAGGGCCCGAGATGGCGTAAGTGAGGAATAACTCATTTACACCATAATTTTAAAGAGGGAGTTTTGTGTCCCTTTGAGGAACTATGTGTAAAATTCTCACTGCCAAGTCCATGTTGTTCGACTATGTCTAGCTCAAACATGCCATAGCAGTCCAGGGCTCGGTAGTGGAGTGGCAACAATCCCCAACCACAGTGTTTCACATGATGGCTGAATCAATCTCCACCAAGGGTTTTATTTTGCATTGATACGCAATGCTACTTTTGATTTTTTGATGTCCTTTCCTGTGAAAGCGAGCAAGAGATTGGGAAGAGATATTGGCCCCTTTGTGGAGGATCAGTGGGAGCAAGCGTTACAGGCAATACCCCAGTGTGCCCTAAATGTGACACAAATTATATAATTCAAGAGTGCACTATACCCCAGTTAGGTTGCACACAATGAACGTTTTAGCCCCACCTACAGAAAATGCTCCAGGGATCATAAGGACTTGACATTGCCCTAAACTTGACATTGCCCTAAGCTTCAAGCCTATTGGACAGGAGTATTGCAAACAATAAATAGGATATTTCAGCTTTCTATACCACTAGACTATAAGCCATGTCTTTTGGGTATTTTGGACGATTTAATCAACTTGATGTTTATTGTAGAGAAGCAGCGTCCAGGGCTCTTTTCCAAGCTAGAATGGTCATACTTAGAAACTGGAAGTCCACTGTTCCCCCATCCCACAAGAAGTGGCTGCAGTTTATGGGTGCCACTCTTTGACTGGGGATGCCCTCAAAAATTTGAAATCCTCTGGGGCCCCTGGCTAGATACCCCAGTCCATTATAATTGGTACTAGATCGGTTACTTATCAGATAAGTTGGGCTCTCTTGATAAGATAATTTACTAGTGTATGCATTGGTAGTAATGATGTGATATGTTTATACACTCTGCCGGTGATAACTTATTAGGCAATTACACTATATAGCTGATTGATTGATTCAGTAATAGTGCGCTTGTTCCAATCCAGGTCCAAAAAAAAAAAAAAACTTCTATAATACAAATGTGAAAAAATACATATGCACAGTGTATCAAAGATATATTGCACAGAATCCCATCAGTAAAAGATAAAGGAACTATTATATAATAAATGCATGAATAACTAAATAAATTAATAAAGTCTTCTTCAATGATAAGAGTGACTTGTTGACGTGTTAATCAACGTGCTCATCCAACAAACAAATTGTGAAAATTTTAAGTGACACAGTGACTCCACCTCCATTACCAGGTGCAATGCCCGCTCACCTTAGGGGGCGACCCCAATGGGTCTAATCGTGCTTTTAGAGATATCCCAATCTCAGAAGTGAACGTCTGGACTGTGCTGTGGTAACAGATCTTTTTCCAAATAAATCCTGGGTTATGGAGATAACAGCTGCTCTCTAGCGTAGCTCAAAGCGAGAAAAATAACAATTTAATTGTGCAAAATTGTATATAAAAGGTATGAATTTATTAAAAAACAATGGTCCTACTCACAAGAATATCATCTTGTATAAAGCATGGTAAAACAGAGTATACATCACATCCAAGAGGGACAAGAGGCTCTCCTCCTTACTGCTATGCTATTGGTGGGTACAGAGACACCAGAAATGACATCACCAGCTCCTTATGACGTGTTGCGTCACACAGATCACGTGTCTTCTTCAAGGGATAAGGAGTCTAGTGATGAGCACTGGGGTTTAAGAGCAAAAAACTGTGTATAATGTTGCTGTAGTGATGGGTGATTCATTGGGTCATAATGCCTTTCCATCAAAGTAAATCACAGTGCTACCTAACAATATTTATACATCTTAAATACCAATGATGAAAGGAACAGACCCTAATAATGATGCATATAAAAGCCCCAAAATTTAGTAAATGTGAGACAGGAAAAAACTGGCAATATTAGGGAAAAAAAACCCAATGGTGACTACTAGGTACTACATTTAAAGCACATAATGCAACACACACCTTGGAGCAATGCCAACGAATGGGCATACCTTAGAATTATTAATAAATAATATATACAAATATGGTTAATGGATTTATATTCCATATTAGACATATTATTGGAAAATGATTTAATGATAAAAAAACACGGTTAATAAAATAAAATAATCGCAAAGGGCACATAATAAAACGAGAAATTTTAAAACCAAGAACTTTTTTTTTTTTTTAAATCAGATATAAAGAAATTCAGATCAAAGTCCATATTCATTCCTGACAGGTGGAGGGTATTTAATTAAAAATCAATTTAGACAAATTTTTACTCAATTCTCTAATCTCGTGGTTCCCTCTCCAATGTGGCTTATATTTTTCAATAGCCCAAAATGTAAGGCCAGATGGATCTTTTTTCATGAAATTGGGCAAAGTGTCTAGATATACTATGCTTGGGGAAGCCATTGCGGATGTTCTAAACATGTTCTCTAACTTACTTCCACATGGGGCGCTTGGTTTTGGTATATCCACAGGCATAACACCTTCTGCAGGGAAAAAACCTTTTGCCCTGAAGGAAGGTGAGAATTCCTGATTTTTTAGGGGGGTCTGGTATATTTTTAGAGATTAAATCTCTCAATGTAGGTGCTCTTCTGTAGATAAATCTTGGCTGTTCAGGTAGTATTGTGCGGACTTGTACATCTCCTCTCAGAATAGACCGATGTTTTAAAAAAAATCTCGCTATCTGTCTGAACTGTATGTTGTAATCCAAAACAATAGGTACATCGTGTAATTTATTCTTCTGTCTCGGTTTGTCACGGATGAGAACTTCTCTTTCCAAAGCAGATACCGCCTCTATTTCTTCATAATAAATGCTTCACTGTATCCTTTTTGGACAAATCTTTTACCAATCATTCTAGCTTGCTCTGTGAAGTCTTCTATTTTACTACAATTCCTGCGTAATCTGATAAATTGTCTTTTGGGGATATGTATAAGCCATGGATCCTGATGGCAACTATCCACCGGTAAATAACTATTTCTTTCCACCAGTTTGAAATAAGTTTTGGTAGTGATTTTCTGTTCTTCCAACTGTGTAATGAGATCCAAAAAATGAATAGTATGTCGATCATACTCCAACGACAAATGTATATTCTTATAATTAGCATTAAGTGACTGAAAAAAATATTTTAACCTATCTTCATCTCCTTTCTATAATACAACCAGATCATCAATAAATCTTCTGTATAGTACCAATTCTGCTGGGCGATTGTTAAATTCCATTTCTTCTTCCCATTTAGACATAAATAAATTTGCTACGCTCTGTGAAAATTTAGCTCCCATTGCTATGCCTTGCAGTTGTTTATAATAGTCAGAATTGTACCAAAAGTAATTGTGCTGTAGCCCAAACTCCAAACACTTTAAAATAAATTTATTCTGTCATCTCAAGAGACTCCCATATTTGTCAAGAGCCCATTTTGATGGTTGGATGGCCTCTTCATGATTGATATTCATGCATTTATTATATAATAATTTCTTTATTTTTTACTGATGGGATTCTGTGCAATATATCTTTGATACACTGTGCATATGTATTTTTTCACGTTTGTATTATAGAAGTTTTTTTGTTTTTTTTTGGACCTGGGTTGGATCAAGTGCACTATTACTCAATCAATTAATCAGCTATATAATGTTAGAGATCACTGTTCTGACTGATCACACTATTTCTTTTATACATAGCAGCGCTTTAGTCTTCTTTTATCACAAGCAATTACACTAACTTTTGCAAAAATGGTGAACTCTGTATGTATTACTGCGTATGCTATATACTGTATTTGCTGATTTACTGGGAGGTGTGTGCAATCTTGGAAGGCTGTCCTGGGCTTGCAGTGCATGTATGTCAGTTATCTTGTTTGTAAACTTTTCTTTTCAATAAAACCTTATTTGATTAAAAAAAAAAAACAAGCAGCAGTGAGCTTGATATTTTTCTTTACAGCCGGCAAAGAGCTTTAAAGTAAAAGTGATCCGGATGGCTCCAAAGGTGCTAACCCCTCCTCCAGTGGCATCTGCCTTGGATCCCAGTCTGTTCCTCCAGGGAGCATGGAATGGGGGTAAATGGTGGTAACTAAGAGAGCAGGAAATGACTAGGGAACATCCGTTTTCCAACCCCCCTGCATCTAATGAGCCCAGAAACAATGTGTATTACATTAACTTCTGGGTTCACAGCTGTCATTCCTCAGCTACTGCAGCTGAGGATGCAGCAAATCGAGCATGATCTGTGCTTGATTAGCTGCAGTGGAGGGTGTGTGAGACATTGGTGGGTCCACTGAAGTCTCCATAAGAAGGACATGTCACTGCCCCATGCTATCGTATAGGGGGGATCGTATAGGGGGCATGTTAGCTCCCATGTGATAGCAATAAAATGAAATGAAAAAATTTCAAAACAAACAAATTGTAATAAACAAATAAAAGACAGAAAATATATAGTTGTTTTTCAGGTTTAAGGTAATTTCCAGCAAAAATGTTTTAGATATTAACATGTCTGTGAAAATGTTTATAATTGCACTGGTAGGGAAGTGGTTAATCCTGTGTCAGGGTAACAATGTCCTAATTCAATTGTCTATTAACAGCTGTTTTTAAAGCCCCAAATTTTCAAAGAAAATGTATCATGTACTATTTTCATGGGCATAGCAAAAACTAGTCATGGGATTTCATTCTAGAGTCCTTCTGATGTAGAGTCTGAGCAGCAACAGACTGTATAATCTATTAGCACTTATTGCACACGTAACGCAAAAATGATATGCATAAGGACTGGCACCAGGTACATACAGAACTTATGGTTAAGATGGGCTGGGGAACACTGCACTGCAAGTGTTTAGGCACATATACATGTAAGTATACATGTGTTATGCCGCGTACACACGCGTTTCCGTCAGAAAAATCTTGGATGGTTTTTCCAGACGGAATTCCGCTCAAGCTTGGCTTGCATACACAGGGTCACACAAAAGTTTGCTGAACTTTTGACCGCCAAGAACGCGGTGACGTACAACACTACGACGAGCCGAGAAAATTAAGCTCAATGCTTCCGAGCATGCGTCGAATTGTTTCCGAGCATGCGTAGGAATTTTGCGCGTCGGAATTGCTACAGACGATCGGAATTTCCGATCGGAACTTTTTCCGACTGAAAATTTGAGAACATGCTCTCAATCTTATGCTGGCTGGAATTCGGCCAGCAAAAGTCTGATTGAGCATACACATGGTCACATTTTCTGACCAAAAGCTCTCATCTGTCTTTTGCTGGCCGAATTTCCTATCCATAATTGTAAGGTTTTATACAGTTTAATAAAGTCACCTGCTTTGCACAATGAACCTTTTCCCCAATAATGTTTTTTGAGTGGCGGTGTATAGCATTGGAAGGAATCGCATCTTGGTACATGTGAATGGTCAAGTTGGTGACAAGACACACAGTGGGTCCAACCAAAAAAAGTGCTGTGACACCTATCTAGTAATAGAAGGCCCATCCATTGTGGTGAGTCACCTGGAGCACCTGAGAGTGGTCATGTGTTTATCTGTTACTGATGGCACTAGCATTTGTTTACTTACCTTTTATTTTTTTAAGCAACTATAATTTGAATGGGACTTTTTGATACATTGGACATTAGTTGTATTTTTTTGTGTTGTTCATTTATTTATTTTTTGCACTTTTATATGTGGTAAACCAGGGCTCAAAATTTCAAGTCCTGAGCTACTAGCCAGGTCTCAAGGGTTACTTGCCACCAATTGCCCCACCCCACCCAACCCTTACCCTGTCCCGCCCCTAATCACGCCATCATAAATAATCTCATTGCAGCCTCACGGTGCCCACCATTGCAGCCTCACGGTGCCCACCATTGCAGCCTCACCGTGCCCACCATTGCAGCCTCACCGTGCCCCCATTGCAGCCTCACCGTGCCCCCATTGCAGCCTCACCGTGCCCCAAATTGCAGCCTCACCGTGCCCCAAATTGCAGCCTCACCGTGCCCCAAATTGCAACCTTACCGTGCCTTAAATTGCAGCCTCACCGTGCCCCAAATTGCAGCCTCACCGTGCCCCAAATTGCAGCCTCACCGTGCCCCAAATTGCAACCTCACCGTGCCTTAAATTGCAGCCTCACCGTGCCCCAAATAGCAGCATCACCGTGCCCCCATTGCAGCATCACCGTGCCCCAAATAGCAGCCTCACAGTGCCCTCATTGCAGCCTTGCCAGGGCGGACGGGTCATGATGAGTTAGATGTGAGCCGCGGGATCACCGAGCGGTAAAACGCGCCGTAACAGCTGACATTGAAACTGTCTCCGCTCTGCTCACTCTTACACAGCCCCACCTCCTCCTAACCCCGCGCCTGTAATAGACAGAATGCATCCCCGCATTGGACCCGCGTTCTGTCTATTACAGGTGCTGGGTTAGGAGGAGGCGGAGCTGTGTGAGAGTAAGCAGAGCGGAGACAGTTTTAATGTCAGCTGTTACGGCGTGTTTTACCGCCCGGTGATCCCGCGGCTCTTCTCTAACTCCATGCAGGAGAGAACGGCTCCCGATCAGCTCCGCCCCCTGGTGGTGGTCGCCCCCCCTCCCAGGCAGCCCAGCTCCTCGCCAGCCCTTATTTTCCACTCGCCAAATGCAAGTAGGCGAGTGGAAATTTGAGGGCTGTGGTAAACTGTTTTTAAAGAATTTCCACTACCTCATTCGGCAGCAGGAATGGATTCTTGGCTTACACTGTGTGACAGCTGATTGGAGGAAAGGCACACCCACCCCCCTCCACATAGGCAGAGGAACGAAGATACTTTCAGAGCTGTGCTGTGACAAGACAAGCTCTCTGCTAATCTATTTATAGCAACCAACCCTAACACAAATCTCAGTCTGGTTTTATCTTCAGTCTGGGAGAACTTGTCAGAAGTTATCATGCAGATAAGAGAGGAACGAAACAGCAGAAAGACACGGGACTTAGGTCTTTGGAGAGAGATAAGTAAACACTACAGATATATGTGCCTATGTCAAATTTCATGAATCGGGTTTACATCCACTTTAATGCATTCTATGAATTAAGATAAAAAAAACTTCTGTGTGCATCAGCCCCCCTCAGACCACCTAATACTTACCTGAGCCCATCTCTATCCAGCGATGTTGCAGGAGTGTCTCGGCTGCCGGGACTCCCCTCCTCATTGGCTGAGACAGCAGCGTGGAGCCATTGGCTCCTGCTGCTGTCAATCAAAGTCGATCAGCCAATAAGGAGAGAAAGGGGGTGGGGCCGGGTCACGGCCCCGTGTCTGAATGCTGTGGCTCGGTTCAGGTGCCCTATAGCAAGCTGCTTGCTGTGGGGGCACTCAATAGGAGGGAGGGGCCAGGAGCATCAAAGAGGGACCCAAGAAGAGGAGGATCTGGGCTGCTTTGTGCAAAACCCTTACACAGAGCAGGTAAGTACAACATGTTTGTTAAAAAAAAAACAACACTTTAGTATTACTTTAAGGATTTTATAATCACATGGGTCTTGTAACTAAGCGCAGGTTATATCTATTATTTTATTGTAGTTTAATTATTTTGTGATGAACTGGCAATGAAGAGAATTGTGATTTACTGATTCAGGATGGCAAATTCTACTTCCCTTTTTTAAATGTTATATATTGCAGCATTACAAAAGAATGGAATAATATGCAAATTGTAGCCACACCCCACGCCACCCAACGGATCATTTGCGATCAGTATAAATAGGATTTTTGTGGTTCTGCAAAGAATGATACTGTTGATGGGTGGAGATAGAAGGGGTGCTCTGTGGGTGGGAGCCATCTGGACTGCTTGCAATATACATTATATGTCAAATTAACTATACATGTGTTTTGATATACATTTTTCTGGGTTTATGGTCGTCTTTTATAATAAATATTGAGAATATTATATTATATAATAAATTATATTAATATAATATATGTTTATATTTGTAAAAAATTCTCTTTACTCCTCAGTAACCCCAGAAAAGTCCCAAGCGTTACTATTTTTGTATTACTATGCAAACATGCAAGACAACCACCATGCGTGACTTTGAAATATAAACGTGTTTAGTCACTTTCCAAATATTTGTATAGAATCTGATTGATCTTCTAAATTATAATTTCTGGGGGGAAAAAAAACCCACAAAAAAAGGTTTACCTCTAGCTAATAAAATGCTTCATTGCTGTAGTATATTCAACATGTTAAAATGTTGTATAATATTGTTATCAGGTTATCCATAGATATGTTATTGTATCTGATATCATTTTGTTTTACTCTCACCAGTATCATAATGTTGAAGAGTCACATACTATACATAATGGCTAGCGGGGCAAGGGCAAATTGCCAGGAGGGAATCCCAAAAGACCAAATATTCATGACAGCAAATGCCAGGGGACAACATTACATTGCATGATATAGTAACCTAGAGGCAACTCTCTAGTCTGTGAATCAAGTTCAAGAGCCAGCAAGAGTATTAACATCACTCCTACTACAAAAATACAGAGCTGCCAGAGAAATATAGTTCTCTGACACTTATCTGGCGAAGGCGATGATTGCTGTGTAGCATATATATATATATATATATATATATATATATATATATACCATATATACTCGAGTATAAGCCGAGTTCTTCAGCACATTTTTTTGTGCTGAAATGTCCCTCTCGGCTTATACTCGAGTCAAGCACTTTTCTGCAGCAGAGAATGACATTTTCTGACCCGACTTTGGGGCCCGTATCTCGGGAGCACTTAGTGCTAGGTACCCCAAATTTATATTATATAGTATTAGAAATGTTACAATTAAACAATAAAATAAAATAAATAGTTTTATACCATACTTTGCAAAATAATGAAAACAACACACAAACTATTTGATAATCCACAAAGACATGCACAATTAAAACCTTCTGAGACTTTGTTTTTTGACATTTTGGAAGTTTGATGTTACTTTCTTGTTCAATTAATAGTAAAGCAACTCTGTAAAGAGAAGTAACTTACAGGTTACATACTAGACCAATATTGGCAAAGGACCAAATACATTACTAACAACTAGTCAGCTCAGGTAAATGTAACCTCTGGTGTGAAGTTGGAGAAGCTGGACCTGCTTTGTGGCAGTGGTCTCCTGTCTGGTTTATGTGGGGTGGTCTGGAGACACCACAAAACTTTGCTGTTGATTTTCCAAAACTGCTAACTGGAACAGAAATACACTAAAGCTCCGATGAAGGAAGTATATGTACCTCTGAAATGAGTTGGATACCATCATAAAAGTTTAATTTAACACACCCTTAATCTGACTGATTTTATTTGATTGATTGCTTGCTTGAAGTGAACACAACTTTGCTGATCTTACGATGTGTACGTTTTTCTACTTGATTATAGCTTTTGTTGTAGAAACTAGCAGAGTAAGATGGGAAGAACTGGCACTCGTGCCTCTTGGCATGTGCTTTTTATACATACGATTTACTGTGTAGTAATTTAGTATTCAAACTTGAGAGGATTAAAAAGACTTGTTATTGAGAATCTAATGAAAATCTAAATGCGTTTCCTCCTTTTTGTGCACTGGCACTGTAATGCACTAGTAATAACAGCAGTCTTATTTTGCAAAATATATCTTATATGCAAATACAGATTTTAAGTATTCGCATATTGAGCATGATTCATGAAGCTTCAACAGCCCTTATTGTTTACTAAAAGGGTTCTCTCTAGCAATAATTTCAAATGTGATTATACTGCTTGTTTTACCAAAAAGAGAAAAGTTGTAATTTGCAAGGGTTAAGATAGCATTCCCTTTTCATCTGCTAGAGGCCTGTTATTGCACCAGCTGACAATGCTCATATCACACTACAGGAGCACTGCTGATCTTTAAAAATCTTTAAAAGATCTTTAAAAGATCTTTAAAAATAAACTTGTGATTTTGCCCACTGAGGGCAAACTACCGTATATACTCGAGTATAAGCCGACCCGAATATAAGCCGAGGCACCTAATTTTACCACAAAAAACTGGGAAAACGTATTGACTCGAATATAAGCCTAGAGTGAGAAATGCGCAGCTACTGTAAGTGTAAAAGAGGGTCAACAATGCCCATTTGCAGCCTCACTGTGCCCATTTGCATGCCTCACTGTGCCCATTTGCAGCCATAGGTCCCCCAAACTTCAAATTCGGTAGTTAAGGGTTCCTAGATGCCCACTAGCTGCAGCAATTTCGGGTCTCTGGACCCAAAGGGTCCCGAAATGACATTGCTGCAGATGGACACAGTTGACCGGCTTTGGGGGCCTGTATCTCGGGGCCACTTGGTGCTAGGAACTAGATTTGGATATGTTGTAGTGTTAGTTCCACTGGGTTTGCACGCCAAATCTGGGGTTCCTAGCACTAAGTGGCCCCAAGATACGGGGCCCCAAAATCGGGTCAAGCACTTTTCTGCAGCAGAGAATGACATTTTCCGAACATAATTTGGGGCCCCGTATCTCGGGGCCACTTGGTGCTAGAAACCCCATCTTTTGATATGTTGTAGTGCTAGTTCCACTGGGTTTGCACACCAAGTGGGGTTCCTAGCACCAAGTGGCCCCGAGATACGAGGCCTCAATGTCATTCTCTGCTGCAGAAAAGTTCTTGACTCAAGTATAAGCCGAGGGGGGCACTTTCAGCACAAAAGAATGTGCTGAAAAACTTATATTCGAGTATATACGGTAGTAGTTTCTCTTGATAGCCCACCTCCTTTGTGGCCAACACTTGCCTTCCCACACTTACCTCTTGACCATTTACCTGTTTCAGAGCTTACACAGGTCTATAGACCTTCCCTCTGCCCCACATTGGGCTTCATGTACACTACAGCTCCTAAACCATAAGTTTAGGAGCTTTTGGTGTTTTTTTTTAGCCAAAGCTCCTAAACTCAATGTACACATAGGCTCTTAGCAGAATTTAGGAACTGCTGTGGTTAGGGGAGCTTCAACCTCCTTCAACCTCCCTCTCCTGAAAGCCTAATAATCGTATTCAGGATTTGACCACCGTCCATGGTAAAATGCAAACTGCGGTAAAACCATGATTTAGCTGTGTCGGTGGTCAAAGTAGGCTGTGTGTACATAAAGCTTTAACGTGTTCAGGCCTAACAATTGGCTACTCATGCATAGAGCACCGCATCAAAGAAAGAATGGGGGAGGTAGTCATGCTTTCTCATTCCCAAAGGTACCAGATATCTCACATGGCTTTGACTGGTGGGCAGTACAAGGAATCACTAAACTAGTGCTTTACTCATGCCTGGTGTAGATATACCAACAGACAAAAGAACCAACTGCTTCTGTGGGAATAAGAGAACTGTCAACTAAGCAATCGTTTTATGGGTATAAGAGACTGTGGTCTAATAACATTTTAATCACTTGCCGCCTGCCATATAGCAGAATGATGGTGGAAAAGTGGTTATGATATCCTGACTGGACATCATATGACGTGATCAGAATAACACAGCCGGCACGCACCCGTGGGGGCACGCAGTGCAGCGATTGGAGGTGCTGTGTGTCAGTCTGACACACAACGCAACTCTGATTGTGGTATGAAACCTCTGACAGAGGCTTCGTACCGTGTGATTAGCTGTGACCAATCACAGCTGATCATCGCCTGAACCAGGAAATGCCGGTAAACTACTTTCCTCGGTTCATGGTGACAGGGAGAGCCAATCGGCGGCTCTCCCTGTCAGAGGGGGGTCTGTGCTGATAATCAGCACATTGATTATCAGCACAGCCCCCATCAAAAGGTGCCCATCAGCTGCCAATCAGTGCCAAACACTATGTCCCCATAATAAACGCCTGTCAGTGCCCACAACAGTGCACATCAGTGCCCACAACAGTGCTAATCAGTGCCCAATAAAGTGCAAATCAGTGACACTTAGTTATGTCTTTTTTCATTTATAGAGCACAAATTAAAAACTGCAGAGGTGATCAAATACCACCAAAAGAAAGCTCTATTTGTGGGAAGAAAATTATAACAATGTAATTTGGGTACAGTGTTGCATGACCGCGTAATTGTCATTCAAAGTGTGACAGCGCTGAAAGCTAAAAATTGTCCTGGGCAGGAAGGGGGGAACGTGCCTGGTATAGAAGTGGTTAAGGACCTGGGTCAACAGACTTTGAGTTAGTGTTGATGGGCAAATGCAGCATGCTTGCATTTGAGATCAGTTTGATGCACTTCTGGAGATCATTCATAGTTCACTTACAGATACATTTGAGCTACAATTAACTTCTTTCTGACCTACATTTGACTTCTGTCTAAGTTGTGTAAGCCTGCTTTATACTGAACTTGCTTTTCCATTGACTTGCATGAGAAAATATGCAGTTTGATGCCAACATTAGCCTGTTGACACCGTCCCTAAAGTCCAAGCTCAGTAATGAAAGCCATTTTCTGCAGAATTATACTGTGAAAGAGACCCAATGAGTAGGTATATCCTTTATGCCCTGGATGCACAGTAAGTGAGTTGAATGCTGTTCAGTGGCATTTGCCTTGGAAAAGGACGGGGTTCCCTGAGACTGGAGAACTATTTCAAGGGTTCCTCTGTGTTGAAAAGGTTGAGAAAGGCTGGTCTATACATTTTAACATATCTAAAGAATGTTGAGTTAGGTTTTTGTTAACTTCTTTTTTTGTTTGTTGGATAGTTTATCTACAATCTATGAAAAAGGGAAATATAAAGATAAGTGAAAGAAGATGATGAAACAACAGGACAAGGAAAAACTCAAAGAGGAAAAATAAAAAGGACCAGGAAAAAGAAAAAAGAATTATAAAAATGAAAAAGAATAAAGAAGGGCACAATTTACATGTTGTACTCGTACAAGCTGTTACGTAAAATTGAAAGTGTCAATATATTTACACAATTACTACTATAATACTAGAAATTATATTTCTATGCAGACTTCTTAATTGTTTCCATTTTACATAGTCACAATACATTTTCAGACACAACATCTGTAACTGAGTGACTTCAGATGTAAACTGTTCATAGATTAATATCAGCAATGCTAGAAAATTCAGCATGAAACACTCTAAAAATTCAGCTTTATTTGCCAGTGAATAATATTTAAAAAACAAACTCGTAACACCTATGTTTTAACCAGAGGCTGTGAAAATACAGTAAAGCCCAAAATAGAACAAAGCTGTTACTTGTGATATTTAAATGGTATTGCTAAGCATAAGGTATTATTTTAACAGAAACTAATGCCGCGTACACACGAAGGGACAATCCCGCGGGATTATCCTCTGGACTGAAGTCCAGCGGATAATCCCCTCGTGTGTGGGCGCCGGCGGACTTTTTGGCGCCAAAGTACGGCGGACTAAAGTTTGAAGTTTTGTTTTCAAATTATCCGCTGGACTTGGCAGTCCAGCGGATAATCCCGCCGTTAGTGGGCAAGTCCGCGGGACTTTTGAAATGAACGGACTTGCCGCTCATCGGCAAGTCCGTTCATTTAGCACGTGACTTCAGGTTACGTAGCTAGCGTAGGCAGTAAATGCCGCCGCGCTAGCTCCGTGACCTGGCATGGATTTAAAGGGACTCCCCACGCCGAAAAAACGTCGTGGGGGTTCCCCCCAAATCCATGTCAGACCCTCATCCGAGCACGCAGCCTGGCAGGCCAGGAAAGGGGTGGGGACGAACGAGCGCCCCCCCCCCTCCTGAGCCGTACCAGGCCGCGTGCCCTCAACATGGGGGGTGCCCTGGGGAAAGGGGGGCCGTGCGGCCCCCCCACCCCAAAGCACCTTGTCCCCATGTTGATGAGGACAAGGGCCTCTTCCCGACAACCCTGGCCGTTGGTTGTCGGGGTCTGCGGGCGGGGGCTTATCGGAATCTGGGAGCCCCCTTTAATAAGGGGCCCCCCAGATACCGGCCCCCCACCCTATGTGAATGAGTATGGGGTACGATGTACCCCTACCCATTCACCTAAGGTGTAAAATGTAAAGTAAAAAAAAAACACCCACACTTTTGAAAAAATAGTTTATTGCACTGCTCCGGGGGTCTTCTTCCGTCTTGGGGGTCTTCTCGCCGGACTCCCCCACCATTTACCAAGCTCTTTTACCGAGCGAGGGGAGTCCGGCTACCTTCTTCGTCGCCGCCGTCGTCTGGGGGTCTCGATCCGCCTTCGGGGGTCTTCTTCCGTCTTGGGGGTCTTCTCGCCGGACTCCCCCGCCATTTACCAAGCTCTTTTACCGAGCGAGGGGAGTCCGGCTACCTTCTTCGTCGCCGCCGTCGTCTGGGGGTCTCGATCCGCCTTCGGGGGTCTTCTTCCGTCTTGGGGGTCTTCTCGCCGGACTCCCCCGCCATTTACCAAGCTCTTTTACCGAGCGAGGGGAGTCCGGCTACCTTCTTCGTCGTCGCCGCCGTCGTCTGGGGGTCTCGATCCGCCTTCGGGGGTCTTCCGGGGTCTCTTCTGTTCTTGCGGCGGTCGTCGTCTTCCGCGCCGCCGGCGCCTTGTCCTTCTTCTTGTCCTTCTTGTTCTTCTTCTTCTTCCGATGTTGACCCGTCGCTGTCTCTGCCCAGAAGGCCTGTGCCGATCTGCGCTCGGACTTATATAGGGACATGGGGGACAGGGTCACATGTTCATGTCACATGGTGACCCCGCCCCCTTGCGATGTCACAGTCCCAGCATCCTCCGGGACTGTGACAACACAAGGGGGCGGGGTCACCATGTGACATGTGCATGTGACCCTGTCCCCCATGTCCCTATATAAGTCCGAGCGCAGATCGGCACAGGCATTCCGGGCAGAGACAGCGACGGGTCAACATCGGAAGAAGAAGAAGAACAAGAAGGACAAGAAGAAGGACAAGGCGCCGGCGGCGCGGAAGACGACGACCGCCGCAAGAACAGAAGAGACCCCGGAAGACCCCCGAAGGCGGATTGAGACCCCCAGACGACGGCGGCGACGACGAAGAAGGTAGCCGGACTCCTCCCCTCGTGAAAGAGCTAGGTAAAAGAGCAGAAGAGAGCGGAGGAGTCCGGCGAGAAGACCCCCAAGACGGAAGAAGACCCCCGGAGCAGTGCAATAAAATATTTTTTCAAAAGTGTGGGTGTTTTTGTACTTTACATTTTACACCTTAGGGGAATGGGTAGGGGTACATCGTACCCCATACTCATTCACATAGGTGGGGGGCCGGTATCTGGGGGCCCCCTTATTAAAGGGGGCTCCCAGATTCCGATAAGCCCCCGCCCGCAGACCCCGACAACCAACGGCCAGGGTTGTCGGGAAGAGGCCCTTGTCCTCATCAACATGGGGACAAGGTGCTTTGGGGTGGGGGGGCCGCACGGCCCCCCTTTCCCCAGGGCACCCCCCATGTTGAGGGCACGCGGCTTGGTACGGCTCAGGAGGGGGGGGGGCGCTCGTTCGTCCCCACCCCTTTCCTGGCCTGCCAGGCTGCGTGCTCGGATGAGGGTCTGACATGGATATGGGGGGAACCCCCACGCCGTTTTTTCGGCGTGGGGATTCCCTTTAAATCCATGCCAGCTTGCGGAGCTAGCGCGGCGGCATTTACTGCCTACGCTAGCTACGTAACCTGAAGTTACGTTCGAAATGAACGGACTGCTCCGTGTGTGGGCAAGTCCGTTCATTTTCAAAAGTCCCGCGGACTTTTGGCCGGCGGATTATCCGCTGGAGAAGTCCGTGCGTGTGTGGGCAAGTCCACACCCTCGGAAAGTCCAGCGGACCTAGCCGGAAAGTCCCGCGGGATCGTCCGCTGGACTAGGTCCGCCGGCAAAAGTCCCTACGTGTGTACGAGGCATAAAAGACACTTGTAAAAATAGAAAAACATATTTTTTTAAATGTTTTGGCAGTCATTAAGTATTACAAATAAGATGTTTAAGGGGGATTCAATTTTAATGTCTCTGCTGGGTGTGCATATGTGGGAATATAAGTGACGAGGATTTAACATCAAATCTTTAAGATAAATACAAATCAGATGGTTTTGCTCTCCAGCAGAACGGAAATGTTACTCTCATGAGTTTAACTCTTTATTGTCATAAGAGAATTGGGGCATACTTAACATTTGTTGTCTATTCTGTGCTTTATTCTTTGCACAACATTGCTAATCAAGGTCATATTCATCAAAGAGAAAAGCTGTAACTTGGTTCAATTCCAAACTTCAGTTTATTTACTATAAGAGGTAAGAGAGGGATATGTGTAATTTCTGCTTTGATAAAATGGGAAAACATTGTCTACCCATGAAATACTTTTTCCTCACAGTTTCAAAATATCAGTTGTACTTGGTCTAGACAACAAATTGGTTGTTAATACATTATAACATTGATTTTTTTTACACAATCATTTTGTATTATCTTTGTACCTATTGTAATATTATGATTAGGCAGATTTGGACAAGTGATTAAGTTGTTTAAGTCTTAGGCTGGCTTCACACTGGGGCGGTGCGGGGCGGCGACGGTAAAGCAGCGCTATATTTAGCGCTGCTTTACCATCGTTTTACCCGCGGTATGCGGCCGCTAGCGGGGTGGTTTTAACCCCCGCTAGCGGCCGCAAAAGGGTTAAAAACCTCGCGGCGGTTTGCGGGCGGTTTCCCCGCGGTTTCCCATTGATTTCAATGGGAAGGAGCGGTATAGGAGCGGTAAATACACCGCTCCTTCACCGCTCCAAAGATGCTGCTAGCAGGACTTTTGTTGCGGTCCTGCTAGCGCACCGCTCCAGTGTGAAAGCCCACCGGCTTTCACACTGGAGTGAATGGGGCCGGTTTTTTCAGGCGGTATACAGGCGCTATTTTTAGCGCTGTACCGCCTGAAAACCGCCCCAGTGTGAAAGGGGCCTTAGGGGTTAGGGATGAGGGGGATGAGTGTTAAAGATAAACTCCAGGCAAACAGATAAATACACTAAAATACATACACTATAATACCAAAAGTATTGGAATGCCTGCCTTTACACACACATGAACTTTAATGACATCCCAGTCTTAGTGCGTAGGGTTCAGTATTGAGTTGGCCCACCCTTTGCAGCTATAACAGCTTCAACTCTTCTGGGAAGGCTGTCCACAAGGTTTATTAGTGCGTCTATGGGAATGTTTGACCATTCTCCCAGAAGAACATTTGTGAGGTCAAGCTCAACCCCCTGAAAAACAAACCCACACCATAATCCCTCCTCCATCAAATGATTTGGACCAGTGAACATAGCAAGGTCTATAAAGACATGGATGAGCGAGTTTGGGGTGGAGGAACTTGACTGGCCTGCACCTCAACACAATAGAACACCTTTGGGATGAATTGGTGTGGAGACTGCGTGCCAGGCCTTCTCGTACAACATCAGTGCCTGACCTCACAAATACACTTTTGGAAGAATGGTTAAATATTCCCTTAGACACACTCCTAAACCTTGTGGTCAGCCTTCCCAGTTAAGGCAGTGTTATAGTTGAAACTGTCAGAGCTGCAAAGGGTGGGCCAACTCAATATTGAACCCAACGGACTAAGACTGGGATGCCACTATAGTTCATGTGCGCTTAAAGGGAGGTGTCCCAATACTTTTGGTTATATAGTGTATATGTAGCTGTTTTACTTTACAAACGATTTGTATTTCTACATACCGTTTCACTGCACATTTGCCAATCCTATCAAGAAGTTTGCAAATACTAAGCCCTGATAAAATCTATGGGAGCTGAACCTTGTTTTTTTTTGGCCTTTATCAAGTCTAATGTGCAAATTAAAAAAAAAGGGAAAGGGGAGCTGGACACTGCCATGGGGGACACTGCCTGCTTCAACTATTGTTGAAAGAAAGCCATAAGAAGTCCTGTTTGCAGTTTGCGAGAAGCCATGTGGGGAACACAGCAAACATGTGGAAGAAGGTGCTCTGGTCAGATAAGACCAAAATTGAACTTTTTGGCCTAGCAGCAAAACACTATGCGTGACGGAAAACTAACACTGTACATCACCCTGAACACACGGTGGTGGCAGCATAATGTTGTGGGGATGCTTTTCTTCAGCAGGAACAGGGAAGTTGGTCAGAATTGATAGGAAGATGGATGGAGCCAAATACAGGGCAGTCTTAGAAGAAAACCTGTTAAGCCCCATACACACGGTCGGACTTTTTCATGGATTCTGTCCGATCGGACAAGGTTGTTGAAAAATCAGACCGTGTGTATGCACCATCGGACAGTGTTCGTCGGTTTGTCCGACGGACAAAGTCTTATCTCCTGCTGGAAAGATTTGCCGTCAACCCGGTCCGATCACACCAAACCCGATCGTGTGTACGGTTGTCCGACCGGACAAAGTGCTACGCATGCTCAGATCACATTACAAGACCAAAGCTATTGGCTACTAGCCTCTACGTTGTCCCGTCGTAGGCAACAAACGTCACCACGTTCAAAATGATCGGATTTTCCGACAACTTTGTCCGACCGTGTGTACGCAAAACCAACATCAGACAAAGTATGACGGACATGGTCCGACGATTGTCCGACCGTGTGTATGGGGCTTTAGAGTCTGCAAAAGACTTGAGACCGGGTGGAGGTTCACCTTCTAGTAGGACAACAACCCTAAACATACAGACAGAGCTACAATGGAATGCTTTACATCAAAGCAAATTCGTGTGTTAAAATGTCCCAGTCAAAGTCCAGACCTCAATCCAATTTAAAATCTGTGGCAGGACTTTAAATACCTAATAACTGTAAAATAATACTTATCTTAATATTTTTGAATAGAAGCTATACTAGCTTAAATGTGATTATGCAACAAAGAAGTTGGCAGATTTTCCCATTGAAGGGAATTTTTTTTCTGCTTTTTAAACATTGGCAGAACTGCCAAAACTCAAACTATCCAGTGCTAGATGTCTACTGTTACTAAACTACTCAACAGAGGTATAGAGTCTTTCTTTGGTTTGAGTATATAGCTGGGTGGTTAAGTAAAACTATACAGCAATATTTTCAAACGCTGTCTGCATGACTCGTGCTTTAGGCGGAATTGATTTATTATGTCTTGCGAAAAGCTAAACTGTGCTGGCATGCACAATTAATTCTCATTGCCTATAGCAATGAAAGTATCACAAATCACACTTCTTACCTACTGTGTTAAAAAAATAAAATAAAACAGCTATCATAGTACCAAGTTTACAACACCACATGCTTGCAGACAGAATTAAGTACTTGCCGACCACCCGCCGTCGTTATACGTTGGCACTTTGAAGAGAAATATTGTAGTTATGGCAGCAGCTATCTGCCATAACCCCAGTATCCTCTTCTGAAGCGGGCGATCGACTTTCAGATAAAAGTGGTCTCTGCGACGTATTCGCCGCAAGATCACTTTTATCAGTGGCGGGAGAGGGCCCTCCGCCACTTACCGGAGCCGTCGGTAGCGGCAGAGGCGATGGGATTCTTCTCCCTGTGTGGTATGGAGCTGAGTGAGGGGAAGATGGCCCCCACCTGGCTCAATACTATTGCAGGGCGGAAGCGACGTCAAAACGTCACTTCTGCCCTTAGCTCTTAAAGAGACATTTTTTTAAAATTCATTTTTCAAACAACATTTTTTTTTTAAATTGCATTTTAGTGTAAATATGGGATCTGAGGTCTTTTTGACTCCATATCTCATATTTAAGAGGTCCTGTCATGCTTTTTTTTAATTACAATGGATGCTTGTAATAGGAATAAAAGTGACACAATTTAAATTTTTTTCAAAAACAGTGTAAAAATAAAGAATAAAAAGTAAAATAAATAAGAAAAAAATGAATACATTTTTAACGCACCCCATACCGCAGAGCTTGCGTGCAGAAGTGAATGCATACGTGAGTAGCACCTGCATATGTAAACCGTGTTCAAACCACACAGGTGAAATATCACCGCGATCGGTAGAGCGAGAGCAATAATTCTAGACCTCCTCTGTAACTCAAAACATGCAACCTGTAGTAACACATGTAACCTGTTCTTGCCACATGTAAAAACAAGCCGTAAAAGTCAAATTTGATCAAAGAAGAAAAAACTACCTCTAGTTATAAAATGCACATAGTGATCAAAGAAGATCTATTGTGTCTGAAACCAAAAAAAGTTCTTGACATACCATTTAATTTTGCCACTAAAAGCAAATACTTTTTTTAAAAAAAATCTAATTTGTATTAAATTTCTTCTTACTGTTTGATAAACTATTAACACCTAATGGCCATATGATAGTGAATTTCTCCCTTAACACTCATGCATAAAAAGATTATTATACTTACAGAAATATTAATTTTAATAATATGTCTTGGACTATAACTTTTGCTGGTAATATGAGGCAGTAATTTATCTTTTTTTCAAGCCCAACTAATTGTATTGTTTGATACACTATTTTCAATTACAGATACTGTATGTATTTGTATTGGTTCGTCCTATTTACCAGCATTAGTACCAGTCCCTATTATGCATGTGTAATGGTTCCTGGGGGATGTTTATATGTTATATAGAACAGTATGTACACTTTTATAATGCAGTACTTTTAATTGACTTGTAAATACTCCTATATTTTGTATGTGTATACCATTTTTGTAACACAGGCTTGCCCTTTCTCCTTAGGTCCTTGTGTGGATAATCTCTTATGCCCCTTACACACGGTCGAAAAATCCAACGTGAAAAGTCCGATCGGATTATGTTGTCGGAAAATCCGATCGTGTATGGGCTCTATCAGACTTTTTCCGTCGGAAATTCCAACGGAAAAAATTTGAAAGCAGGATCTCAAATTTTCCGATAAAAAAATCTGATCAGACTTTTTCCGATTGTGTGTCGAGAATTTCCGATCGGACAAAGTGCCACGCATGCTCAGATCAAATAAAGAGACCAAAGCTATTGGCTACTAGCCTGAACGTAGTCCCGTCGTAACGAACGCCATCACATCGGATTTTCCGACAACTTGGTCTGACCGCGTGTATGCAACACCAGTTTCGGACAAAATCCGTCGGAAAAAATCAGAGGGATTTTGTGGTCGGAATTTCCGACCGCGTGTACGGGGGCTTATAGTTCTACCTCTGCTAACAGTTCTGTGTTTTAGTAGCCCAGCTGCTGAAAATAGTATACAATGCAGAGAATTTATTAAAGCTGTAAAATCTACAAACACATGCATGCATAAAAAAAAATAATATTGAAAGCCCTACCCTAGTAACTAAAGAGGCCCATATTCGCTATACTATCGACACATGAAAATTAAGCACTTACATTGACCTTATACATCGGTGTATATTAGGAAACACTTACAACATGTCAGCATGCATGTGGTAGTCCAATAACTAGCTACCGGGGGGGGAAATATAAGCAAATCCTATTTTTGAAGAATGGAAGAAAGCTCCAGGCTTCCTACCAATATCAGCTGGTTGAAGGTTATTGTGTGGGTTTCAATACTTTATAGCTTTGCACTGTGTGTGGTAAAATATTATTTAGTAGAGTGGGGTAGATTTCGATTTTTCCACAATGCTTTTTATAGCCCTGAAGTCAGATGGGCTGATATGAGGTAAAAATCTCCCCATTGGGGTTACAGAGCCATTGGCTTCAGCTACTGTCAATCACAGACAGTGAGCCAATGAGGAGAGAGCGGGGGCAGGGCGAGCCACGCTCCGTGTGTTAATGGACACACAGAGCATAGTCTTAGGAGCGAGCTACGGGGCACTCGGAAGGAGGGAGGGACCAGGAGTGCCGACGGGGGGACCTAAGAAGAAGAGGATCGGATCTGCTCTGTGCAAAACCACTGCACAGAGCAGGTAAGTATAACATGTTTGTTATTTTAATGAGAAAAAAAATTAAGCTTAGCTTTCCCTTTAACATTTTGTTCTCTCTGACATGAAATTTTATTAGTAATACCCACCATTGCCATTCCTAAGTGTAAAGCATAAAAGCACTAACCTGGTCCTTAATTATTTGTATTTATCAATAGCTAGATAAGTCTTTCTGCAATTCAGTGTTATTAACCACTTGCCGACCGGCCGCAATACATATACTGCAGCAGGTTGGCTCTATTGCGTAAAATGACGTACCTGTACGTCATTTCGTGCAATAGCCAGTGGGGTCGCGCAGGCGCTGATTAGCCAGAGGGGGAGCCAATCAGCGGGTCCGGTGGACGCGATGTCCGTTGGCCACCCACAATCACTCCCCAGAGAGACAGGACATCCGTCTGCCGATTGTAAACAGGGCAGATGGCCATCCTGTCAGGTATGAACAGAGAGATCTTTTGTTCCTGCCAAGCAGGAACATGGATCTCTCTGTTCATACAGTGAGTCCACCCCCCATACAGTAAGAAAGCATCCCCTAGGGACACACTTAACCCTTTGATCACCCCTGGTGTTAACCCCTTCCCTGCCAGTGTCATTAGTAGAGTAACAGGGGCATATTTTTAGCACTGAGTGTCAAAAATGTCAGTTAGGTGTCCGATTTGTCCGCCGCAATGTCGCAGACCCTCTAAAATTCGCTGATCGCCTTTATTATTAAAAAATAAATAAAAATAAAAATGCCAATAAATCCCATAGTTTATAGATGCTATAACTTTTGCGCAAACCAATCAATATACGCTTATTGGGATTTTTTTGACCAAGAATAAAAGTAGAATACATATTGAACTAAATTAATGGAGAAATTCATTTCAATTTCAATTTTTTTTGTTAGTTTTCTATTGGGTATGTTTCATAGCAGAAAGTTAAAAATATTGGATATTTTTTTCAAAATTGTCATTATTTTTTAGTTTATAGTGCAAAAAATAAAAACGATTTTGTTTGGGTACAGCGTCACACAACCTTGCAATTGTCAGTTAAATTCTGTGAAAGTAGTATAACTGACTTCTAGAGGATTGCTTTTTCGCCCTGCAAAAGCAGGGTTATATTTCAGTATATGCCTCAATTCATAACTCAGTTTTTCCCTAAATTACAACAGCAATCCTAAAACTGTGAGAGAATCATGATTCTTATGGACTGAGCTTGTATGCCCTTATATATAGATTATTAAAAAGCAACATATAGAGATGCCTTTTAGATCTGTTTCTCTATGCTCTGGGTTTAATGCAGTTATGCACTAACAGGGATTACAACCTATCAATTGACTGAGTGGAGTGATCCTTGGATATCTGACTGCTATTCCATCTAAATCCTTTCACTTATTGTTAGGTTTTGGAAATCATAAATCTGAGCCTATATTCTTTGGTTACAGGTTTTGTCTCTGTCTGTTCATATGAGTTCATGTTAGCCAAGCCTGCATTCACTGGAGCATGATTAAAAGGCTGTGCAGTAAAAATGCATGTAATAATAGTCTGTCCACCACCTTGAAGTAGTCATGGGTTATATAAAACTCAGGTAAGGGTAGACTGATTCGATTTATTATCTTAGAACAGTTGCAATGCTTCCTTTATAGCATTAACAGTCAACTTACCGATTGCATCTGCTACCTAGAGCTACTCTTTAATGGTAGCCTGAGGGATCCGGCAGGTAGCTGAGAGTCCGAGGAACCCAGCGGGTAGCGTGGGTGAAGCTTGAAGAGTACAGTGGGAAGCTGTGAGTGAAGCTTGATAAGTCCAGCAGGTAGCTGGAAGCTAAGCTTGAGGATCTACAGTGGGATACTGTGAGATGAGCTTGAAGATCTACAGTGGGATACTGTGAAGTTGTTGCCATAGGAGACAGCAGTTGCTACAAGATACAGATCATTGCATTCAGCCTAGTTGCTATTGCATTTGCCTAAGGGTGTCCTGCGCCCTAACCCTCTCTCCCACATTTCCTATTAAGAGAAATAAAAACATCTTTGTTCATTTTTAAAAGTGACTGGTGCCCATATTCTATCTTGCACTACCCCCACCATGCCTAGTAACCTGCACCCTGAGGGGGAATGTCAGCTCTCCCTGGCTCTGGGAGTCACCATCAGGCCCTTGAAAGTCGGTGAGACCACTACACATTATATTTTGTTCTTGGTTTTAGGTACACTTTTATAGTTTATTGTGTGATTTTTTTTTTGGTTTTGTTTCAGATTTTCTATAGTTTATTTATTAGCAGCTCATAAAATGAAGTGGTTTACAGAAATAATATATACAGTATATACATACTGTGTATATATATATATATATATATATATATATATATTTTTTTTTTTTTTTAATTGTATACTACTCATTTTTACTGTGGCCCATTAAGATCAAAATAATTTGCATAACCTGATACATATACTTTTTACTTTGTACATTTGATAGAATGCTATTAGCTTTTATCAAGGAATTAATTTAGGAGCACACATTGACACAGGAGCACATGTAGTAGGTACTGTATATATTGAAAATGAAAACAGGCAAAGGGTGCTGACATATGAAGACAATAACCAATGAGAAGGATTGAACTAGAGGAGCTTGTATTAATGACAGCATATAAGGAGGACAGTACTATGTGGAGGTTAATTGAGGACAACTTCCTCTAGGTACCTACAACGGATGCTGCATGCAAAGCGGACTGGAACGTACCTTTGCTTTATTGATTGTGCAGTGCAGAGCATTGTTTTCATGATCGTAGAGCAAGCTAAAATCCAGTGTCCCTAGAGTGGCTAAGAACAAAGAAAAAAGACACAGTTATTATCTTTTAATCAAGTACAATTATTTTATTACTAAATGTAAAACTTGAATAATAACTATTAATGAATAAGATGAATAATTATAAAAAAAAACAAAAAAAAAGCCTATAAAAGCTACCATAAAGTAGCTTGATATATTTCTAATTGATTTAACATAGCTTTCTAGTAGAGTGTAATGTATTTTTAGAGATAATTCAAATTCAAGAATGCAAACACATCATAGAAGAAACCACAAAATATCTGCACTCGTTAAAGGACTAATAAATAAATCACTTATGTAAGCAGCTAGCAAAAAAGTTTCCTGGGAAAACCATAATATAAATAACAATAAAAATGCAGCGCTTATACTGGTAGAAACAAAATCCACCAAGTGAATAGTGTGTAAATTGAATACAATGTTCTAGATATAAATGTAGTCCATAATATCATGAATCAATAATTTCATAAAAGTCCAGTCATGATAATCCAAACAATGGGCGTCAAAGTGAAGAACCCCCACCGATGAGAAGGACACACACTGACCCTTACCCTAAGCGTTGGACTACCCAAATAAAGTAGTCAAGAAAGCATTATTTAAAATAATGGGCTTGAAGCTGTCAAGCTCCTTAGGTTCCACAGTAACTGTAATGATTAGGCTTGTCTCCTTCCAAGATGTTATATTGAGTATCACATAAAGGCAAAACATAAACACTTTATTGCGCAGTATTACTGATAAGGTGCTTTTAATGAAAAAGTGCCAAGGTACTCACAAACATCATAGGTAAAATCACAAAAGAGGATAGGAAGCGACTGTTTCCAACAAAGCAGATGTCTGACGTCAAGCGTGGTGACGTCACCTAGCTCAGCTGCTCCCTACGTGTTTCATAATAAAAATTTGATTCATGATATTATGGACTACATTTATATCTAGAGCATTGTATTCAATTTACACACTATTTACTTGGTGGATTCTGTCTCTTTCAGTATAAGCGCTGCATTTTAATTGTTATTTATAAAAAAAAAAAAACATATCATGCTGTTAAATCTGTATTCACATCACCTGTCAACTGTCTCCACTTCACCATCAATGTGAAACAACTGGAAGGTGTACAGGGGGGCTTATCTGACCTCCCATAAACAGCCATCATTAACTGCCACTGCAGACATTATTTAATTACACAATGAACTTAGCAATGATGTATAACCACTCTCAAAATCATTTACACAAACATATTAATGCATCTCTAAGAGAAGTATGTAGGCTGCCATTGCTGATCTCCTTCTGAAATAAAGTAAATCTCTTTAGTGTAGCATTCCCACTTATTCCCTCTCAAAATTCATCCACATGTATATATAGTATAATAATTACAAATAAATATCATGTTTCCATACAAACAGCTCATTCATGCATTCATACTTCTTTTATTTATTCATCATGCACATTGGGGCTCTTCCAATTGCTTTTTTCCTAGCAGGATAAAAGCAGCTGCAAAAACGCTTCTAAGCTGCATCTTACAAGAAGGCAGGAGTAAAATCACATGTAAAACAATCAATCACATGCAAACACCCCAGCGGGTGTAATAGTACCCTCCTTTATGCCTTGATAATGTTCTTTTAAACAAAACTAGCCGGGAGGCGCTACAGGGGTGACATTATTACACCCGCTGGGGTGTCTGCATGTGATTGTTTTATATGCAAATTTACTCCTGCCTTGTTGTAAGTAGTTTTAACCTTCATTAAAAAGCCTAGATTTTAAATTACTACGCTATGAGTTCCTCCTTTGTCTCTCCCTTTTGCTGAGCCCACTGTTGAACAACCTGGTTGTATGGTAACCCATTCTGAAATCTTGGCTCCTGATATCCATCCATCCCATAGGGATACTGGGATAAAGTGCAGCCAGACCCCCATCTTGGGGTCAGAGAAGCTGGTAAGCGGCTTGAGAGTTGGTTGTGCACTTTTGGGTGTGAACATTTTGCTATTCACACTGAAATATGGATTTTTGTTGATACACAAGTATAAATTAACTTTTTGCACAAGAGCATTTCTCTTCTTTTTTTCTGATGGACTTTACTGGATTATTTATGAATGTTTTTTTAAAACATTCTCAATTAGTCTCCATGCACACTGGCTTAAAAAAACTTTGCTTCTACAGGAGTTTTGTGTTCTGCCTGTAGAAGCTACTCAATGTTATCCTATGTGTCCATGCACAGGACGATTATAGACATTTTTTGAGCTCAACGTTTAGAGGCAGGAAAAAAAAACCTTCTGGTTCGTGTTTCTGATTGGAGCTTACTGCCAGAAAATTTTTAAAACTCTCCTAAACTCGTCTAAACTTTGTACACAAAATGCTCTATATGAGCATTTTTTACTTCCAAAAAAATGACTTTTTTTAAGCCCAGTGTGCATGGAGCCTGACTCTAAACTTCCCTCTAGGTCTCTAGATGCCTGTAAATGCCTATAGTGTGCAAGGACACATAGGTTAACATGCAGGGGAGTTTAGAGGCAGGGAAAGAAAAATGAAAATGCCTGTAAAAGCAGCGTTTTTGAGCTTAAAATTGCATGAGGCCTTAGGGTGTGAATTACACTAGGGATCTGGCTTGCTATAGTTTTTTTATTTTCATATTGTATTGGGGAGGAGGTATAGCAGCGAAGGAGGCTTTTTTTTTATTTTATTTCCTTCTGAAAATGCTACACATATTGCTTGTCTCTGGCTTTAATATTTTGAATCAGTGACCTGGAAAAGCATGCAACAGGTCAAGTCAGATTAAAGTTAGAACTTCTAAATTTCAAGTCAGTGGAAAAAAAAACAGTATAAAATTTTGGATCAGCGTGGAATGCGCTTGCATATGTAAAATAAGATATCAGCATTGGGAGCATACATTTTCCTTTAAAAACGCAGCCAACAGGTAGTAGATGTACATACATGTACTCTTTAATGTTATTCAAAGTGAAACTTTGTTTTTATGTACAGTATCTCACAAAAGTGAGTATACCCCTCACATTTTTGTAAAAATTTTATTATATCTTTTCATGTGACAACACTGAAGAAATTACACTTTGCTACAATGTAAAGTAGTGAGTGTACAGCTTGTATAACAGTGTACATTGCTGTCCCCTCAAAAAAACTCAACACACAGCCATTAATGTCTAAACCGCTGGCAACAAAAGTGAGTACACACCTAAGTGAAAATGTTCAAATTGGGCCCAAAGTGTCAATATTTTGTGTGGCCACCATTATTTTACAGCACTGCCTTAACCCTCTTGGACATGAAGTTCACCAGAGCTTCACAGGTTGCCACTTGGGTCCTCTTCCACTCCTCCATGACGACATCACGGAGCTGGTGAATGTTAGAGACCTTGCGCTCCTCCACCTTCCGTTTGAGGATGCCCCACAAATGCTCAATAGGGTTTAGGTCTGGAGACATGCTTGGCCAGTCCATCACCTTTACCCTCAGCTTCTTTAGCAAGGAGGTCTTGGAGGTGTGTGTGGGGTCTTTATCATGTTGGAACATGCTCTGCTTCAGTATGTCACAGTACATATTGGCATTCATGGTTCCCTCAATGAACTGTAGCTCCCCAGCGCCAGCTGCACTCATGCAGCCCCAGACCATGACACTTTCACCACCATGCTTGACTGTAGGCAAGACACACTTGCCTTTGTACTCCTCACCTGGTTGCCACCACACACGCTTGGCACCATATGAACCAAATACGTTTATCTTGGTCTCATCAGACCAAAGGGCATGGTTCCAGTAATCCATGTGCTTAGTCTGCTTGTCTTCAGCAAACTGTTTGCAGGCTTTCTTGTGCATCATCTTTAGAAGAGGCTTCCTTCTGGGACAACAGCCATGCTGGCCAATTTGATGCAGTGTGCAGAATATGGTCTGAGCACTGACATCAAATTTCTGATCGTGGCTAGGGACCACAAAGATTTATTTTTTGCAGCCAGTCTTGTGATCATCAAAGATAAACTTGTGGGGCACACCCTAAAAATGCATAACATTAAAGTCTTATAGCTGCACCAGCTTTAATGCTATGAATTCTTAGGGTGTACCCCCCAGGTCTATCTTTATTCATTGTAAGGATCCTGGAGCACCCCATCCCCCCCACCATGACCTCTTATTAGTGTCCACCTGTGATATAGGAGGAGTCCTTTAGTTCTCCCACATAGAGGAGTGTATTTCTATCATGGTTCAGAGAAGCAGGATCTTTCATTCTTTGAATAGTGTAGGACCCACTGATAATGGGGTACTTTGACGCAGTAGTGGGCTTAAGCACTATGTGGCCATATAGTGTGACCAAATCCCCATATTTTTTGCTTATTTGCTGAATATGTTCAGGTGTTTTAAATAGCCTTGCAGAATTGAAATGTAATTTTGAATGTAATCTTTTCTTCAGTCTTGTGATCATGACACCTTGTCAAAACACACAGAGATCCTGAACTCCCTGATGTCATTTTAAAAGACCGCACTGCAGTAGACCTGTTCATTAGCAGTACTCTTACTCTGTCATTGGACAATAAAGGAGCAACAATATATTGATTAAGCCATTACTCTGCTCTCTCCTCCCATCAGGAGTGTGCAGTATTAGGCAGAGAGCACAGGTTAACGCAGCAGAGCCTTCCTCATCCAGTATGAGGTTTAATTTATGTGTAAGGTCAGGGAGCTTTGGCAGCTGTATGCAGGGGCGCTGACAAGAGGGTATCACAGGATTTCCAGTACTGGGTGCAGCCCTGCTAATTCAACAGGGGGGCAGAAGCAGATGGGTGACTCCCAGTACACTGCAGTAGTAAAAAAAAAAAATACTTTCTTGGGCCCCTATTTGTTCAGCGGGTGGGGGGGGGGCAAGGATAGAAAGCAGACTATTTAAAAAACTTTTTGGTGCAGCCGTTGGCGTAAACTGGCCATTAGGGGATACAAATATATGGGATTATGCTGGTGTAGAATACATACATCTGTATGTGTATGAGAGTCCTGGTACAAACTGGACTGAGTTCTTCTTTTCACCAATGTCAAATGTCAGTGAGAAGCTTTACAAATAAAGTATGGGATGTATGGGAAAGTGATAAAGCGAGAGAAAATACACATTAATATGTCTATCCTGTACAGAGGTCAGCAGTGTCAGGGAGAAAGAAATTGCCTGGCGATTCTGCAAACAAATAGCACAAGAATTACATTTATACCTTTTAGTTCTGTTAATTCTGCTTGCAAATGCTATCTATTTTTTATATTGCATCTATATGATAGATGTTCTTTACCCTTCACTTTCTTTTTAAAATTGATAAAACATATTTAAAAAAATCACTTTTTATATTTTTTTTAAGAGAAAGTTATGACTCATGCAAGAATTTGAAGATATATGTTTTCATTCAGAAAGCTATACTTATTTTGTAAAAGCCTGACACTTGAGTGTCAGAGGCAGAGGTCCTGTTCAGGTGCTGCCCTGTCAACTGCCTAATTTCACATGCTGATTTCCAGCTCCCAATAGTGTATAACAATGTCAAATTATAGAGCCCTGAAGTTTTTTTACATTCCTCGTAAGTACAAGCTGCTTTTATTTGACGCTGTTATTCAGTCCCAGGAGCTGAGAGGGAATGTGTTAAGTCACACATTTGACAAGGTAGTAACTTCAGTAAACTTTTCATGACTACTTTTAATCACAAGTATCCTTCTCGGCAAAGCAGAAAAAAATATGACAAATATATCTAAAATTGCTTGTCCCTGACTACTTCTACCTGGCCCTCACATGCTCCTGAGTACTGTCACTAGCCTCTGACTACTACTGCCTACCTGCAACTACTAACTGTCACCAGCTGACCCATACATGTCCCCAACATCAGATGACCCTTTCCATAGCTACTGTGGTGCTTGAAGTGAGACGTTGTCCTTGTGAACACCGATATTAAAATATGGCCACCACAAATAGGTAAGGATGGCAATTCACCAGACAGATTGACTCCAAATAATTAGAGGTCAGCAACCCTGGCATTTTCTCCAATCCTAGCGTAATATCCTGCTGGGAACCGTATTTCAATGCAGTACCTTCCAAGCTCCCACAGATGTTACCAAAAAACAACAGAATTAGTACAAATGTACTAGCAAAACTTGGACATAGAGAATGCTACCAACCTCTACGAGCACTGAGAGCACGATGAGCAATACCCAAAGCTCTGACCTATTTGTTTTATCTCAGTGGACATCCTCAGGGCCCACAGACACTGGCTTACACTATACCGTCTTTGCTGGCGTATAAGGCGACCCGACATATAAGACAACCCCTACTTTTCGATTTAAAACTTTGGTTTTGTGCTGTACTCACTGTATAAGACGACCCCCTTGTGCGGTAATACCGTATGTTTAGAAATTAAGCTGGTGCCGGGTAACATGCTGTCTCACAGTATACATACAGTATACCGCCCTGAGCCAATCACGGCGAGCTATGCATTCTATTATTGAATACAATGCCTGCTCGGATTGGCAGAGGCTGTAACATCATCAGCCCGTGCCTCTGACTCTCACAGCCAATCCGAGCAGGCTACTGTATGTAGCCTGCTCGGATTGGCAGAGGTTGTTACTCCAATCCGAGCAGGCGCTGTATTCATTAATAGAATACATCGCTCGCCGGGATTGGCTCAGCGGTGTATACTGTATGTATACAGTATTACCTCACACTCCGGAGGGCTTAACAACCAGCGGGCGGCTGGCATATGATAACCCCAGCTTTATACCCGGCGTATAAGACGACCCCCGCTTTTTGCCCATTTTTTTTACTGTAAAAGGTCGTCTTATACGCCGGAAAATACGGTAACTAAACACCCACTTTTACAAGTCTTTGAACATGTACACAGATTGGTGAAAATCCCAGTTTGAAAAGGTACAGAGTGGTTTTCTAATTAACTAAGCATGTACTGATCTCTAGATATTTGGGGTCCAACTGTCTGGTGAGTTGTTGTCCTTATGGGAGATCATGTTTTCATACTGTTCACAAGAGTAAAGCCTCACTTCAGGGCTGCAGTGGCTTTAGAAACTCGATTCATGCATTAAGTAAAGAAATACCACTAGACCCGAAACTATGTCTGTTAAATATATATGGAGGAGTCAAATTTCTCAAAAAATACCCATACCGCAATGACTAGAGGCCTGTTTCAGGCGTGAAAATTGATAGCCCAAAAGTGGATATCTATCTACTCCCCGACGATCGAAGAATGGAGAACACAAATAAAAGAAACCATAATAAAGGTGAAATTGATCTATATACATAGAGGGAATAGAGACAATATTGATGCTATCTGGAAAGGGTGGGTAGAATCCTAGGACCACGAAACCTAAGATATGTCAATAAGGGAGATGGTCGATAAAGGGAGAGGATGGAGGGGGGGGGAGTGTTTTTGGAGAGGGGGGGTTGCGATGGATGGGGGGAGTGTTTTTGGAGAGGGGGGGTTGCTATGGATGGGGGGAGAGAGGTATAATCTTTTAATTACTGTTGGTTTTCTCCCCTTTTTTTTGTTGTCTGGGAGGGTGAATGATGGTTGTAAGATAATGTATCTGGACAAAATGTATGGGTAAATGTATATTTGTATTGTTAGGAAAAGAATAAAAAATACTGAATTTAAAAAAAGAAACAAGATTCGATTTGATTTCGGAATTTGATTCAAAATTTGACCTTTGCAAACTGCTTTTTATTTTGGACCATATTAGTTCTGATTATTTGTAATATTATTACACTGACTCTTACCATGAGCTGACATTCACACCCCCCAACTACCATGAGCTGACCTAAACCTCTCCCCACCATCAGCTGATTCTTACCATAAGCTGACACCCATATCATCCCTGACTACCACCAGCTGACCTCCCACACCACCCAGCTACCATAAACAAATCCTTATCTAAATCTGAATATTTTTTGTTCTGCAATAATATAGGACTGTCTATTCAGATCCATGCATAAGCCCATTTGTGACTGGTTTTCCTTAAGGCTGGTTTCACACCGGGGCGGTGCGGGCGGCGGCGGTAAAGCAGTGCTATATTTAGCGCTGCTTTACCGTAGTTTTAGCCGCGGTATTCGGGCGCTAGCGGGGTGGTTTTAACCCCCGCTAGCGGCCGAAAAAGGGTTAAAACCCCCCTCAAAGTGCCGCTGCAGCGGCGCTTTGCCGGCGGTATTACCGCGGTATCCCATTGATTTCAATGGGTAGGAGCGGTATAGGAGCGGTGAATACACGGCTCCTTCACCGCTCCAAAGATGCTGCTAGCAGGACTTTTTTTATCGTCCTGCTAGCACACCGCTCCAGTGTGAAAGCCCTCCGGCTTTCACACTGGAGTTAAAGGACCCACTTTTTTCAGGAGCTATACAGGCGCTATTTTTAGCTCTGTAGCTCCTGAAAAACGCTTCAGTGTGAAAGGGGCCTAAGGAAACTTAACTTTTAAACATGGCTGCTGCAGTCAGAATAGTAAAACCACTGATTAACATTCTGTAATCAATCAGTGATGATCTTAAATCTTAAAAGTGTTTAGCCCTGTCTGTAAACATCAGCTGTGATGTCTTTGCTATGATTACCAGTATTCATAGCGGGAGTCTGTAAAGAGGTGTGCTCAGTGCTGTGGAACAGGTGTTATAATGGATTTGTTAATAGCGGATTCTCGATTACTGCCCCTTGAGCTTCTAGTGTGTCGTCAACAACTAAGTGAGTGATTGCTGAGGACATCTGTCATAGAACTGATGTGCAATTGATTATTTACATTATTAATGAATGTCTTCCAGAGTAAATCATAGACAAATATATGTTAACATATTTTTAAGGAATTTCTTATCAAAGAAAATATGTAAAAAAAATAATGTCAACATCAGAAATTTGAACAATACCGAACTAGAATTATAAAA
Organism: Lithobates sylvaticus; assembly: GCA_028564925.1. Taxonomy (NCBI): domain Eukaryota; kingdom Metazoa; phylum Chordata; class Amphibia; order Anura; family Ranidae; genus Lithobates; species Lithobates sylvaticus. The sequence continues at coordinate 346,943,712 of CM053027.1, read as the reverse complement.
ATGATGGATGAAATGTAGAATAATTAAGTTTTTTTTCTAAACGCTGTAATCTTGTGCTACAAATTATAATCCTGTGAATTTCAGTTAAGCATGTTATGTGAAAAAAATACACTAAAGGATTTTGGGCACCCAAATAGCAGTTTGCAAGTTTTAGTGTTCATGTTTGAAATAAGATGGTTAAATCCAGTGAAGGAGTTTCCTACGTAAAGTCTATGTATACACTTCAGTACAGAAACCATCTCTTAAGGGTCCCATTCACACAATGCACATAAATCTACGTAGTTTTCTTTTTAAAACACGTTTCCTCCAACCTAATTGTTGTGGATGAGAGTTCTGTTGCATTTATGTACGTTGCATAATATTTCACATCTCTGGAGTGCAGATAAACGCAGTGTTCTGGTGTGAACATTACGTCATTGCAGTTACCTGTGTTCATCCATGAGAAAAAAAGGAGGCAACTACACATAGTGTGAAAGGGCCCTACAATGCCCCATCTTCCTGCTTCAATTCTCCTGGATGATCCCTCCAGCTGAGACAAGGCTTTAGGGATCATCAAGGCAGTGAGGATCCTTTCACTGTGGTATCTTCACCAAGGAGAAGCCTTCTAGACTCATCTAGAAGTTTGTATCAACATCTAACATCTTCCCTCAGCTCATACCACTGGACAACAATCCCTAGTGATTGGCTAAGGCAGATACATATTCATAACTTATACACTGTTACCACTTACACTAGTTGCTGAAGAATACTCAACAGCAGTAGGCAGAAATAATAAATGTCCTGAGCTTAGGAGAAATGTACAGGACACAGAAATTGTAAACACGCTCAGGATGACTATAGCCTAGTTATAAAAAGACCACTCAATTTAACTAGGGCCATTCCAGCTTAAAGTGGTGTTTCCACCAAAATTACAACATTATGTAAATTGACATTAAATCCGACAAAAAATAAAAATCGGATAAAAAAAAAAAATTCACATACCTATTTCTCCCTGTTGCTAGGTGGTTCCACGAAATCTGCCTCTTCCTCAGCCCGGGCTAGAATCGTCACTTCCCCTCGGCAGCCAGTCATCTGGGACATGTGACAGGTCCCAGATGACTGTGCGGCGTATCACGATCTGCGGCGCCGCTCGCGCATGCGCAGTGGGTGCCCGGCTGTGAAGCCACAGCCGGGTGCCCACAGTAAGGATGCCGGCGCCGCAAGCGGAGCGGGGAACGAGGGCGGGCTTCGTTCCCCAGCATCGCTGGACCCTGGGACAGGTAAGTGTCCGATTCTTAAAAGTCAGCAGCTGCAGTATTTGTAGCTGCTGACTTTTACTTTTTTTTTTTTTTGGATGGGCACACCTCTTTAAGGTAGGGCCTGTACACTAGCACCCCTTTTCCCTCAAGGATTTCAGGGGGTTTAAAACATGCTATAAAAGAGGATAAGCTCAAGTTTGGATCTTAACACAAGGTCGGACGGAACTTTGGCTGTTCAGGCATTTGGACCAATGCCAGAACATTTACCCATTCAGCAGGAGCAGAACATCATGTATAATAGTGGTAATACTACTGCTAATATACATGACAGTTTCCCACTAATGACCCTGGTGAGTCCTTAACAACCAGTTATGTCACCAGCCCTATTCACTTATATGGTTGGTAATCCTCGGCGATAAAGGGATGCCAGTGATGTCATTGTGAATATATATTCACATCCATATTTGGCCAATGATGTCACTGGGAGACCTTGCCCCCTTGTATATAACAGCTGTCATCCACCAGACTCTCCAGGGGTTCAGGTTTAGCATCTGAACTTCTTAGAATCCAGGGCAGTTCGGCTTATCACTAGTTGCAAATGATAGTTTTTTCACCCAAATGGTCAGGCAAGACGTCACAGTTTGGTTGCGGAATGTGTAGGGACTAAAATGGATGATTTCACTTTTCCTTGAAAAGAGCTGGACGGTTTTGTCCTTCATCTATACTTCACAAAAGCTTTCATGGTTATAAAAGTTAAGTTGAAAATGTTGGTAATTATTTTTATGACCTTCACAAATGTAGTATCTTATTCATTAAGCTTGTCTGGGATTCACACAAAACAATGAGGATTGCAGCTCCATTAAGAATAAGAGATTTTAATCTTTATCCAGTGCTTCTGCTTATTGAAGTCTTTGGCTCTCAGGCCCTGTACGATTAATAAATATGAGACTGGGACATGGCCTGGACATGGCTGAAGGACGTGCATCTCTTGAGCTCCCGGCCCTCTCCCGATTACCCCAGCCTATTTCTAACACAATCCCTGCGGCATGCCCTCGGTCAGGAAGAGGAAGATGAAGTGCAGTAACAAGGCAGCTAAACCTGTGAGGGGTGAGATTGATCGCTATTTCCCCGAATTCTCAAAAAGGCCTCTCCTGCTCTCAAGATGGCGGACCCTGTTGCTTACCCTGCCTCTTCACAGCCTCTGTGGTTTCAGGTTTCTGTTTAGATACTCCGACAGCTTTCAGTTTGAGCCCAGGTCCATCATCCCAACTGCTTACCTTGTGTGTGGATACTGAGCTCTGGGCATTTCTCCATGCCCTCCCGACTAAGGCAGACATTAAATCTCTTATTGGCCGACTGGAGGAGCAGCACCGTAAAGATCTCCTCGGAGTCAGGCGGGATGTGCAGTCCTTCTCAACTAGACTGACCGCCGGGAAAACATCCTTTTTTTTTTCCAAACAACTTTTTATTGCAAATAGAAAATGAGGCATACAGTATACATCATGTCATAGTAGTCCTTACAAGATAGACACCAGTACAGATGGGTATCAAAAAACAGGGTTAAAGCTAGTTGCAATAAACAGAAATAATATCAGAAGAGTAAACATAAGTCATTGTGGCTGGATGTAGAAACAACTGTTACATCTTAGGATTGTCATAGTACTACTAACAGCAGGGCCTAGAGCCCTAACTTGGGTGAGGATTCAAACAAATTGAAAAACGGAGAAAACAGTGAGGGGTTGTCTAGAGTAACCAAACATCCGTAAGGGAGGGACTATCTACCCCGTGTCTTGAATATCGAAGAAATCGAGCCTAAGATCTGTGGACGCGGTCACGGACCACTAGCCTCCACAGAAGTTTCGTTTTATGGAAGACATTTGTCTAATAAAGGGACTGGTCAGGGATAAAGTGTGTTGGGTCAGGTATGTATGGTGGGGGAAGAGAGCATTGGAGAAATAGATCTTGGGTAAATGATGGACAATGTAATCTGAAAGGGCTGGGGGCCTGGTAACGTTGGTGGGCAATGAAAATGAGTCAAGCGGGGTGGGGGAGGAGCGAATTCTTAGTGTGGTACTCAGTGGTTTAATGGAGTGGTAGAGTCAGTGGACATTATACTTTTATATTCGTCCGTTGTGGTGAAGTGATGCCAACACATCCATGTAGTATTGTATTTAGCGGGGGTGTCCTTCGATTGATGAATCAAGCTTTCCATTTCAGCAATCCTGGAAACACGCCGGAGCCAGTCCGCGGTCGTTGGGGGGGGTCGGATTTTTCCAAAGAGTGGGAATGCACATCTTAGCAGCGTTCAGCATGTGTAGCGCAAGGGATTTGTGATAATGTTTGAAAGAGATGGAGGAGTGGTGCAATAACATCTGCGCCGGTGTAAAATCTAAGTGATACGTCGATATCTGTGTGGTGAGACGATGGACCTCGCTCCAGAAGGGTTGGAGTGAGGGACACGACCACCAAATGTGTAGCATCGTGCCGACCTCGTTGGAGCATCTCCAACACTCCGGGGGTATGGCCAGGGATATTTTGTGCAATCTGGAGGGGGTTTTGTACCATCTAGCAAAGATTTTGAAGCCATTTTCTTGTGCGGTGACATTTGTGGATCCTTTATGGACATTGGTGTAAATACGTTCCCAATCTGTTTCTGATAGATCCAAAGCAAGATCCTTTTCCCATCTTTGTGTGGCAATGTTGGATTTTGCGTTAGAGTCTGAGAATAGTAAAGAGTAGATTTCGGAAATCATGTGCCGTTGTGGTTCCGTTTGAGTGCATAGCGTCTCAAACGGCTTTAGTTGTCTGCTAAAGTCTGCACGTCGGGTAGAGTGGTCAAGGAAGTGTCTGATTTGTAGATACGTCCAGATTGGGCAAGTTCGGTCGGTATCTCGTCTTGGGAATGCGGCACGGTCGATGAATGAGGAGTTGGAAAAGAAATGTCTGGCTTGTATATCAGTGTGCGGCCAGATGTCAGCCATAAAAGAATTTGACATGCCAGCGGGGAAACTCGGGTTGTGTCTAACTGGCGTCAGCGGACCTGGGATCGTGGAAATGTGATGGTTTCTGCATGCGTTTTGGAATGTTCGAAGAGTGCAAGCAATGAGTGGGTGGGTTTTACAGGGTTGGGGAACGTCTTTTGGGTCAACCCAGGGCAGGAGGTGAATGGGGATCGGTGAGAGCTTGTTTTCGATGCTTACCCACGCTTTAGAGTCCCCATGTACCTTCCAGTCCACTATTCTTGTCAGCAGGCAGGCCCTGTGATATTTGGTGATATCTGGGAGACCAATCCCTCCTTTCAGTTTAGGAAGTGAAAGCCTATCAAGGCTGAGTCTAGGGCGATCTTTACCCCATAGAAAGTTGTTACATGCTGCTCGGTATGAGGAGAAAAAGGTATGTGGTAAGTTTATAGGAATGGTTTGCATGACATATAGAATTCGAGGAAGGACGTTCATTTTTAGGATGGCTGCCCTGCCGAACCAAGAAAAGATGCCTGTTGACCAATTTTTGAGATCTTTTTGGATACGTTGAAGAATGGGGACATAGTTTTTGATGTATAAATCCGATAGGTGGGAGGGAAGGAGGACGCCAAGGTATGTGATAGAGTCTCGGTTCCACTTGAAGGGGTAATTTGTCTGGCATAACTTTAAAGTGTCAGTGGGCAGTGAGACATTCAGAGCTTCCGATTTTGAGAAGTTGATTTGGAGGTTCGTGAGCGTGTGGAAGGTCTGGAAATCCGAGAGTAAGTTAGGCAGGGATATGTGTGGGTCGGTAAGGAAGAGGAGGATATCATCTGCGAAGGCAGCGAGTTTGTACGTGTCATTCAGGATCTCAACGCCTTTGATGTCAGGGTTAGCACGAAGGCGTTGAAGCAGCGGCTCCAGGGTGATAACAAATATTAGGGGGGATAGGGGGCAACCTTGCCGTGTGCCGTTTGACACGGAGAAGGCGTCCGACAGATGGCCGTTGACACGAACCTGGGCTGTCGGGGACGAGTAGAGTGCCATGATGAGGTGGAGCATACGGTCTCGTATCCCGATCGTTTTGAGGGCTTCTTCCATATAGTCCCAGGCCACTCTATCGAACGCCTTCTCCGCATCAAGGGAAAGGAAAAAGCCTTTTTGGGAAGAGGATGACAACCAGTGATGGATATTGATGGCTTTGGTTGTGTTGTCCCTTGCCTCTCTGCCAGGTATGAAGCCGACCTGATCAAGAGAGACAAGGCCGGGCAGGAGAGGCAAGAGGCGGTTGGCCAGAATTTTTGCATAAATCTTGAGATCGACGTTGAGAAGGGATATCGGTCGATAGTTGGATACTAATGATATATCTTTCCCGGGTTTAGGAATTACAGTGATGTGGGCCTTTAACAGATCTCTTGGAGGTGGGTTATCAGGGGCGATGGAGTTGAAGGCGTTTAAAAAGTGTGGTTTCAATATGTTAGAGAAAGTCTTGTAGTAAGCTGATGTCAAACCGTCTGGGCCCGGACTTTTACCAGGTTTCAGATGTTTGAGGACCGTGTCCATTTCCAGAGAGGAGATGGGTTCGTTTAGATTGGCCGCGTCAGCGTCAGATATTGGAGGGGAGCTGTATTTCGCAAGGAAGTCCCTGATAAGCGTCCGTCTAGAAGTGTCGTCTCTGAGGGGTTCTGTAGTGGGTAGGTTGTAGAGGTGTGTGTAGTATTGAACGAATTGTCGGGCTATTTGATCGTTTGCTACTATCTTGTGACCTTGTGAGTTTGTGATATGATGTATCGTTGTGGAGGCCTTCTTGGCCCTAAGTGCTCTAGCCAGAATCTTGCCTGATTTGTTGCTATATTCGTAAAATGTTTTTTGAGCAAGAATATAATTTCTTCTAATTTGTGTATTAAGCAAGTCTAGTAGGTCCTTACGTGCTTGGAGTAGCTCGGACAGGGTATCTAGGGCTAGGGAGCGCTTATGTGTCCGTTCCAGTGTTTGTATGGTGTTGGTTAGTTTTGCGATGTGTCCCTGTCTATCTTTGTTTCTTTTAGCCGCTATAGCCATAAGTTCCCCGCGGATCGTACTCTTATGCGCTTCCCACAGAGTCATTGGCGAGATTTCGGGGGAAGCGTTTTCCTTAAAATAAAAATCCAAACGCGTGGAGATATTGTTTGTATTGATTTCGTCGGTGAGAAGGGATGGGTCCAAGCGCCATATCCGCGATCTGGGGGGTGCTTTTGCCAACACTAACGTCACGGAGATGGGGTGGTGGTCGGAGATGTACATGGGGTGAATTGTGGCGGAAGTCAATGTAGGGAGGTCGGTCTGAGAAATAAAAAGGTAGTCCAGTCTGGAGTAGCGGTTGTGTGGGGATGAGAAGAATGTGAAGTCCTTCACATTTGGGTTGAGCGTGCGCCACGTATCGTGTAGTGTCATCTCTTGTAAGCGAGTTTTAATTGACCGAAGCGCTTGGTAGGGCATAGTGGAGGAGCCCGTCGAAGTGTCGTGGGGTGGATTTAGTGGAGTGTTAAAATCGCCTCCAAGTATAAGCATCCCTACTTGAAAGGATGCGAGTCGATTTAAGGCGGAAGTAAAGAAAGAAACTTGGCCTGTGTTGGGGGCATAAATATTTGCTAGAGTGATTGGTTTACCATATAGGGAGCCTCTTATGAATAAAAAACGTGCCTCTTTGTCGATGCAGGTGTCTTCGACTTGGAAGGGACAGTGTTTTGCAATCAAAATCGATACACCTTTGGTCTTGGCTGAGTCATTGGTGGCATGGAAGGCAGTTGGATAACGTGTATTAGTGAGTTTCGGGATTGAGGTCGATTTGAAATGGGTCTCTTGTAAGAAAGCGAAACTTGCCCTATATTTGTGTAGGGATGCCAGTACTTGAGAACGCTTCTCGGGGGTGTTGAGTCCGCGAACATTGAGAGAAACCACCTTAGTTTCTAGGTCAGTGTGTCCCTGATTCGGAGTCGGCATGTCGGATGAGGAAGCTTAGACTTGGTATGTCGTCCAAATTGGAAAGTAGGTCAGGAGGGCCGTAGGACACTGGGTGTAGTGTAAGCTGGCTCGTAAGATGACTCTACCACTCCGCGATATGCACTAAGAGAACTACTAAGAATAGAATAGAGCAATACGGGGGTTGGTATAGTAGGGGTGGGGGTCCCAAGGACTTGGAGTAAGGGAGGCAGGGGTCTGGTAACTCGCACACCGGTTAGAGGGTGCCGATCGGTGTGTAATGGATATTCACTTCGGAAGGTCTCAAGAACCAGCTTGTGGACCCGGGGACACAGGTATGTTGTGTCCAGTGATTTCCAAAGTGGTTCAGTGGCCTTGTTTAAATGAAGAGGGGTTTAGAGAATAGTCACGGGGTCACTGAGTGGGGGTTGACCTAAATTGGAAGAGAGTGAAGCGAGTTTTGATTCAGGTGTTTGCACATCGTGTCAGACGGAGAGACATGACTGGGTCTTAGGAAGTATGGAGGACAGGTGGCTAGGATGGGAATGAAAAAATCTGTGAATCTATCGCCAAAGGTGTGGGGTGACTGTCATCATAGAAGAAAGTCCAGGTATGAGATCAGATAAGTGTATCGTAGACGGGGCTCGACCCGGTCAGCAAGGAGAGGGTACTTGTGTTAAAAAAAAAAAAAAAACACACAAGAAGTTGTGGGGTGGATATTGTGAGTGGGGAGGGGCTGTGTAGGTGTGAACCTTACGATGGCGGTGTAATGTCATGTGAGGTCCCGCAGGGTCAGATTTGGGTGAGGGCTAGGGGAGGAGGGTGGCTGTTGGACCCAATGTTCACAGGCGGCTGGGTGAATGTTTACAACCCTTCGTCCGTGGAAGAATGCAATCATTGCAAGTGAAATCAGTTGATGTCGCCCCTGTCTGCCACCGGGCGAGGTAGCAAGTACCTAACTGAACCTAGGAAAGTTTAGTATAGAACAACGCCCGTTGACTTATGTCATGGGGTGTGTGAAGGTGGCATTGAGGGGGTACATGTTGTCTTTCAGCAGCACGTGACCGTTCACATATGGAGGAGTGAGCTGTGAGTACATATGCGTCCGGTCAGAACTGGGAACATCAAAAAATAAGCAGAAGTAATAAAATAATAAAATAAACACCATCATTGATGAACTCAGAGGGAGGTTATGCGATCAGCCGAGTATCATACACCCAGTTATATCCCGTGTGGTAACCGAGGTAAGTGAGACTTGTAATACTACCCAGTTTAGAAGAATGGGTGTAATTGCGTGTGTCCTATTAGGACTGAGTCGAGAGAAAGCATATGCTCCTAACTGTCATGGAAAATGCTACGCCCGGGAGTACCATCAGCCTGCTCTGTGTGCTTTAGTGGGGCCTAGGCACGGGGCCATGTAAGTTCAAATCTGCCTCAGTGCAAAGGGCGTATTCAGGCATTGTTGGTGGGAGGTGGGGGTGTGGGCCTTAAACGTGTGGAGAAGTGACGGGGTTGTGCCCAAAAAAGTTATAGCGGGTTCACCCGTTTTGTGGCAGGTGTAACCCCATCATCCTGTTTGTACATTCCAACCCTGAGGTTATACGCGTGGTCACTACTACTACGGCGTGGGTGGGAGACTGGGGGTAGGAAGGATGTATGATACTCGGGATGGGTACATAGCTTAAAGGGCTAGCGGCTGCAAACAACCGCGTGATCTTTGCATGCTTCATGAGCATGCAGGATCAGAGTGGTAGCCTAGCAGTAACATCGCCCACCGGGTGGGATGCGAGCAGTTAGTGTGAATCATCTTCGCGGTCTCGTTGTGGTAGTGAGAGACCACATGCTTAGGTCTAAACACTGGGTATAGGCAGCACTCGCCAAGCAGAGAGTGGCATAGGCGTGGCTTCGGAATGTGCCTGAGGTGGTGTATGGAGCGCGGAGGTCCTTGTGCAACGGCCTCTTGCTTATCAGGGGTGTGCTCACCAGCACCTCCCGCACCGTGGCCCGTGTCCTAGGCTAGAGCAGGGGATTGGGGAGCTCTCGTATTGGGCATGCTCGGCATTGAACCCGGGGGGGCATAAGGGGTCCTCTATCTGAGGTAGGTAAATAGGTGTTCTTCGTGCATCTGCTCACATCCCATACCCGGCCCAATGTATTCAGTCATTATCAATAACAAGCTAGACCCAATAAATAGCATTAGCAATATACAAAACAATACTTGGTAGAGCGCCCATTAGTGATGCGGTAGCAGCAGCACTGTCCCTCTTAGTGCAGAAAGCTTTAAAAAAAAAAAGGGGTGTGCGTTGCAAGTGAGGGAGGGAGTTCTTAGTCTCACAGAGCCTCTTCAGAAAATGGCGCGTGAAGCTGTAAAATGGCGGGGGGGGGCAACAGCCGGGTCGCCATGCACATTGACCTAAAGGATTCCCGAGCCCCTGCACACGTATAAAACATAATATTAAGAAAAATAAAATAAAATAGAATGAGAGTTACATGAAAAAACTTCCGTGTGGGGCAAGGCTGCCGAGGGGAGAGTCAGTTGGTGGCTGGATGGGTCGAGCCGGGACGTGTACAGTCTCCACCGGAGTTTCTGGTACGAGGAGGGCAGTGCGGGCCGAATTTCCGCATTGTAGGTAGGCTATTGGGCCGGCGGTGGTCGGCCATTACGTAGGGGAGGGAAATGGCGGTTTGTTATTGAAAGAGCCTGGGGGGAGGTGGGATGGAGGAGAGTGATAACAAGAAACTTATCTGATCCAGGGGTTGCGGTGAAAGTCCCGGCGAGGACGTTCAGTAGTCTCGGCGGGTTCTCCTGGAGTGTGGAGGGGTGGTCGGGCTCGAGTCCCTGTTCCGACCTGTTGCTTGCGGAAGCGCCCGGTGATCAGAGTGGGAGCGCCGTCTTCTGGGTCTCGAGTCTTGTGTTTCCATTAAGTCCTCTTCGGGTGTCGGTTTCTTGTTGGCGGGTGGACGGAATTCCGCATACCATTCCGGCGCTTCGGTGTATGGTATATCCAGGACACTGCAGAAATGGCGGAGGTCTTCGGGCACTCGGAGGAGTGCCGTGCGGCCCGACGAGGAGGCGGAGAGCCCGAACGGGAACTTCCATCTATATGGAATAGCCTTTGCACGGAGTACCTCCAGGACCGGCCGAAGTTCTCTGCGGCGCTGGAGGGTGATATTGGAGAGGTCCTGGAAGAGGTGTATGGTAGCGTCGTGGTGGGAGATCCTTTCAGTCGTGCGGGCCCGGCGGAGGATTTCTTCCTTCAGCTGGAAGTCAATGATGCAGCAAATTACATCTCTGGGTGGATCTGATTCTTTTCCTCGCGGGCGGAGGGCTCTGTGGATGCGCTCCATGCCAATCTTGGTGGTAAGGGGCCTGTTCAGGATGGAGTTGAAGAGGCTGGAAACTTCTACTTGTAGGTTGTCCGCATCGATCGCTTCGGGCAGTCCTCGGATGCGAAGATTGTGGCGGCGTCCCCTGTTGTCCAAATCTTCTACGTGACGATTTAAGTCTCTAAGTTGTATGGTGTGTGAGTCCAGGACCTGGCACGATCGGCGGAGCACTGTGGTGTGAGTAACCGTTGTTTTTTCCACTTCGTGAACCATCCCTGTAATAGCCTGTAGGTCCACCCTGAGATCGGATATCGCGGCCGTGAGGGCCGCAGTAAGGGTATCTTTAATATCCGCAGCCACGGAGCGCAGGTCATGCAGGCTGGGAGGTTGTTGGGGGATGAGCACAATCCCTTCTTCTTCAGGTGGGGATCGGGCCGGAGAGCTTTGAGGTAGGCCTGAGGATCGTGAGGTACCTCGTGACAGCGCCATGTTGCTTGCTTGGGTCCGGAACATTTCTGGGATGTTCTGTGTTAGGCGGCCGGTGGTTTCCCTCGGGGAGCGGGAGCGGGAGGCAGAGGAGTCCCGGGAAGAGGTTCCCATCATTCACGGGGTGATGTTTGTGGTAAATTCCTCCTGAATTGGCAAATGTGTCTCTCCGTCTGCAGGAGCTCTTCGTTCAAGCTGCCATTCTCCTCCAAGGTCAGGCCACGCCCCGGGAAAACATCCTTAGAGACTCTGCAGCAACGTGTGACCTCCCTGGAGTCCCTCCAGGAAGCCCATATACAGGCAGCGGAGACCCTACAGCTACACATGGAGGATATGGAGGACAGGAGCCGATGCAACAACTTACGGCTCCGGGGCCTGCCAGAGGCAACGGGGTCTGAGGATTTAGTGGAGGCAGCAATAGTGATCTTCCAAAGGATAACTGCTGACTCCCTCCCCGCAACCCTAGAACTGGATCGTATCCACAGGGCCCTGGGCCCCCGACACACAGACGCTAACCAACCACGAGACATGATCTGTCAAGTCCACCACTACACGCAGAAATAAACAATCATCCGTAAGGCTTGGGAGACAGGTACTATTGACTTTGATGGAGTGACAGTGAAGGACCTGCCTGATGTCTCCAAGGCTACCCTTCACAGAAGAGCCCTGCTCCGTCCGCTCCTGGACTTAGCCCATGGGCTCAGCACCACATATAGATGGGGTCACCCTCTCCCTGTCACCTTTCGGAGAGTTCAACACTCGTTCACCCTCTGCACACCTGGGGACCTGCCAGCTTTCTTCCTCTTCATGGATTCAGAGCCCATCCCTGTCCCGAACTGGCTAATGTTCCCCCAACCGCCGGCGGGCCAACTGGGTGCGCCGGTATTCTGTAGGGGCCCCTGGCCTCGACCACAAAGAACCGGGCGGAGATCCCGAGTGCACTCCCTGGAAGAGCCACGTGAGTCCTAGAGCGTACATTGTTGATTTTTGCTGCAACTCTGCCCTTTTACTAGCACTTTCTTCCCCGTACCTAGAAATTCATCTGTCCCCTCATGGTCCACAGGTAATATGTGACATAGCTGTTCTCAAATTGCACAAAAGTATATACTTGAACAGTACTGTCAGAGCTTACAAGGGCTGGCTTCCCTAATGTTTTTCCTTCCTTGGGAAGGTATATATTTTCTCTCACCTTATGCCTCGCTGAAGATTTGACTTGACATGCTCCACCAGTGACACCCCCTGGAAGCAGCTGGCCACTTGCTCAGGCCCTCTACTTAGCAAGCCAAGGAAAGGTTTTGGTGCCTTAATGTTTTCTGATTGCTGCAAATGATTTACCTCACTGCAACTTTCTCCTTTGACACTATGATTGCGGATGTTTTTTTCTGCACTGATGATGTGAACTCTTAGATATGACAGTCAAGGTTACTACTCATAAATGATAGGTATACCCTGGCCATTCCTCCCTACACATAGCTGAGACAGCGAGTTACGCCAGAAGCAGATGGCTCACCCTTTCCCCCGCTGGTTTAAGGGGGGGTGGACTCCGTCTCCTGGGTTAGTGATGGAGACGACACTGTCCCCGGTATAATCTCTATTGGAAGAGCGAGTTGTCTGGCCTTGCTATTGGGCTGCCGTGCTCCATGGCGGTCCCTCTTGCTAATGCTCAAAAGCTGTGGGATCCTTCTTCTCTTACCCTTAGCTTGGCTCATTGCTGCGGATGCATAAGCAGTGATTGTTAAGACTAGCTTGTACTATACATATATTGCCTGTAACTTCCATGACATGCATATCTGTTTGAGCAGCTCGTCTGTTATATGCCAGATTTCTCCAATTTGGCATAGATTGTTTATCTGTTTAGCTGTACATTCTGACATACCAGCTCCTTGGTTGGACAACCACGGTGGATGAAATGTCTTTACCTACTATACAAGTGACTAGGGAATGGGGGGTCTGCGTTGTCTACCTCGTGTCTTCGGTGGACCACTTCCCCTTTTTCCTCTTTTGAGGGTATGGTCGGCTGAGGATGTGACGTGGATGTCGGTGCGCCCTACTCTAATACATTACCCCAATACTCTTTTTTTTCTTTAACCCTTCTTTAACCCTTTCATAACTAAGCCTATTTCTGACATTTGATGTTTACAAGTTAAAATCCCTATTTCCTGCTAGAAAACCCCCCAAACATTATATATATATTTTTTAGCAGAGAATCTAGAGAATAAAATGGCGATATTTGCAATATTTTATGTCACACGGTATTTGTGCAGCGGTGTTTTAAACGCAACTTTTTGGGGACATTTTCTTGAATTTTAAACAAACAAAACAGTATAGTTATCCCAATTTTTTTGTATAATGTGAAAGATGATGTTACGCCGAGTAAATAGATACCAAACATGTCACGCTTTATAATTGCACGCACTCGTGGAATGGCGACAAACTTTGGTACCTAAAAATCTCCATAGGCGACGCTTTAAATTTTTTTATGGTTACCAGGTTAGAGTTACAGAGGAGGTCTAATGCTAGAATTATTGCTCTCGCTCTGACGAATGCGACGATACCTCACATGTGTGATTTGAACACCGTTTACATGCGGGCGCGTCTTCTGTATGCATTTTCTTTGCTGCGTGAGCTCGGGGTGACGGGGGTGCTTTGAAAAAAAAAAAGTTCTAATTTTTTTTTTATATATTATTAAATTGTGTTTTTTTTATCACTTTTATTGCTGTCACAAGGAATGTAAACATCCCTTGTGACAGTAATAGGTGGTGACAGGTACTCTTTATGGAGGGATCGGGGGTCTAAAAGACCTCCAATCCTTCCCTTACACTTCAAAGTATTCAGATCACTGAAAACGGTGTATCTGAATACTGTATATTTTTTAAAATCCGGCGCCATTGGCAGCCGAGTAAACAGGAAGTGACGTTGCTTTCGTGTTTACATTCAGGAGACTGGAATGAAGCCGTTTCCGGCTTCATTCCAGTCTGTCACTAGCCGCTGGAAGCAGCGGATGTTTGATCAGGCCTTCCAGCAGAGCGGCTTTTAGCCACATCGGTTGTTATACCTGGATAGCCAATCGCCCACTCTAAACAACGGTACTGGGATGATGCCTGCAGCTGCAGGCATCATCCTGGTATAACCCCCGAAAGCCGAGTATGCACATCTATGCTCGGCGGAAGGGGTTAAAGAAAAATGAAGGGAAAGGGGCTGGTGTTTATGCTTTATGGAAAGACCCAGCTGTCATGGTGCATGTTGGCACCAATGACAAAGTCAGAGGCAGATGGAGTGTCCTAAGGAACGATTTTAGGGACTAAATTTAGGGAGCTAAATTGAGGAAAAGGACCTCCAAGTTAGTATTCTCAGGACTACTACCGGTACATCGAGCCACACCAAAAAGGCAAAGGGAGATTAGGGAAGTAAACAAGTGGCTGAAGAGCTGGTGTAGTAAGGAGGGGGGTTGTAGTTTGGGTTCCTGGAAGACTGGGCCGACTTCTCAGTCGATAACCAGTACTATAGAATGGACGGACTGCACCTAAATGAGGAGGGTGCAGGTCAGCTGGGAATGAAGATGGCCAAAAAGTTAGAGGAGTTTTTAAACTAGGTGATGGGGGGAGGGTCCAGAGGTAGAGATAGTCAGCGTGGAACATATTCCAGAGGGTAGTATTGGGGGCATTAGTGGTAGGTTGAACAAAGCAAGTCCTAGTTGCGATCTCGGAACACCCAATAAGAGGATAATATGCGACCAGTCTAAACTATGTGGCATGTTCACCAATGCCAGGAGTCTGGCAGACAAGATGGGTGAACTAGAGATACTGTTGTACAAGGAGGATTTGGATTTCATGATTGGCTGGAAAAAATTCAAGGGTATACCCTTTATCTCAAGGATAGAAAGGGTATGCCTATATATCAAAAATAATGTACAAGTGAATGTGAGGCATGACATCACTAAGGGAGCTATGGAGAAGGTGGAATCCTTATGGGTAGAGCTCCAAAGGGATGAAGCTAAGGGAAAAATAATACTGGGAGTATGCTATAGGCCCCCTAACCCAAGGGAGAAGGGGAGACAGATCTCCTATCACAATTTGGATTAGCAGCAAGGATGGGAAGTGTTATAATAATGGGGGATTTTAATTATCCAGACATAGACTGGGTGGAGGGAACCATGCATTCATCTAAGGCTCGCCACTTCCTAAATGTCTTACAGGACAATTTTATGGGTCAGATGGTAGACGCACCAACTAGAAATAAAGCGGTAAATTGACAATACATGTTTGCGGTCTTTCGGCCCCTCGGTTTAGGGGACAATATCCTTAACTGGATTTCTAAGATCAATTCTAACCCTACAGCTCAGGTTAAAACTAATGGAGTTCTAGCCGAACCTTTCCCCTTTACGAATGGGACTAGACAGGGGTGTACCCTGTCCCCCCTCTTATTCGCTTTGTCGCTGGAACCGTTTCTTAACAGGATCCGCTTGAACACGGACATTCAGGGCTTATTTATTGGCGATATCCAATACAAAATCTCGGCCTATGCGGACGACTTACTTTTCTCCCTGACGAACCCTGTCATATTGCTCCCCAATCTTCTACAAGAATTTGAGCTCTATGGATCTCTATCCAACTTAAAAATAAAGTTTGCTAAATCAGAAGCCATGGATATAGGGATATCCCCTGCCCTTCTGTCCATGCTACATTCCAGTTTCAACTTCAAATGGATGGAAAGGGACCTGAAGTACTTGGGTATTTATATTCCTACAAATCTGTCCCAGACATTTGCACTCACTTCCCACCTCTGTTGGCTAAAACTCGTATATTGTTAGAAACTTGGCATAAGGGCCTACACTCTTGGTTTGGAAGATGCAACCTACTAAAAATTTTATTTTACCAAAATGTCTTTATCTATTCCAAGCATTACCAATTAAAATACCCCTTGCTTACTTTAAACAGGTCCACTCTCTTTTTATAGAGTTTGTCTGGCACACAAAAAAACATGCCTCCCTCGCCTGTTACTATCCCTACCCAAAAACTATGGTGGTCTCGCCCTCCCTGATATTTGAAAATATCACCAGGCAATTCAACTCGGCAGAATCATTGACTGTTGTCGTCCTCGCCATTCTAAACTGTGGACACATATAGAGCAAGCTCAAACGGACATCCCACTCCCAGGAGCTTTGTGGTGCTATACCCACTTACCGCCACCATTGAAATTACACCCCTTAATGGGCACGACACTCCGCATATGCGCACATTCAACTTCTGGTGTTTAACCGCTTCCCGACCAGCGCACGACGATGTACGTCGGCAGAATAGCACGGACAGGCATAAGGGCATATATATAAGTCCCCTTTTAAATGCCGCCGTGCCATCGGGAGCACGCCGGGAGCAGCGCACTCCCGCGCCAGTCGGGACCCCCGTGAGGCCAGTCGCGGGTCCCGCGGACTCGATTGCCGCGGGGACACCCGCGATGGTCTCACAGGAAGGCTGAACGGGGAGATGCCTTTCTGCCTAGCAACTAGTGACGCCGATCTCTGCTCCCTGTGATTGGAGCAGAGATCAGCATTCATTAGCTGACAGCCACGCCCCCCACAGTAAGAAACACACCCCTAGGCATACTTAACCCCTACACTGCCACCTAGTGGTTAACCCCTTCACTGCCAGTGTCATTTATACAGGAATCAATGCTTTTAAATAGCATTGATTGCTGTATAAATGACAATGATCCCAAAAATGTGTCAAAAATGTCCAATGTGTCCGCCATAATGTCGCAGTCACAATAAAAATCGCTGATCGCCGTCATTACTAATAAAAAAATAATTATTAATAAAAATGCTATAAAACTATCCCCTATCTTGTAAACGCTATAACTTCTGCGCAAACCAATCAATAATCGCTTAATGCGATTTTTTTTACCAAAAATATGTAGAAGAATATGTATCGACCTAAACTGAGGAAAAACATTTTTTTTATATATTTTTGGGGGATATTTATTATAGCAAAAAATAAAAAAAAATGCGTTTTTTTTCTAAATTGTCGCTCTTTTTTGTTTATAGCGCAAAAAATAAAAACCGCAGGGGCGATCAAATACCACCAAAAGAAAGCTCTATTTGTGGGAAAAAAAGGACGTCAATTTAATTTGGGAGCCACGTCGCACGACCGCGCAATTGTCAGTTAAAGCGACGCAGTGCCGAATCTCAAAAAGGGGCCTGGTGCTTTGGCTATACCCCCAGAGAAGCCACTGAATTGTTTTGTGATTTCTCTGCAGTTGACACACCTTGCTTATCCAGCATTTACCGACACAGCCTGAGGTATTTCAAAGAATGTATTAGGCCAAGCATAGCCTACAGAAAGTGAGCATTAACGAGTGCACTTACATAAACAATCAATAACACAATAATGTCACTCAAAGAGTTGGCCAAGCAAAGTTAGAGCCCTTGAAGAAAGCACAACAGTTCACAGCAGACAACAGATTAACTTGTATAACGTTAGTCTCTTTCCAGACACAGGGCACCCTCCTCTGGGTCTCTAATTCAGTAAAAGGCAAGTCCCCTTTTAAATGCCGCCGTGCCATCGGGAGCACGCCGGGAGCAGCGCACTCCCGCGCCAGTCGGGACCCCCGTGAGGCCAGTCGCGGGTCCCGCGGACTCGATTGCCGCGGGGACACCCGCGATGGTCTCACAGGAAGGCTGAACGGGGAGATGCCTTTCTGCCTAGCAACTAGTGACGCCGATCTCTGCTCCCTGTGATTGGAGCAGAGATCAGCATTCATTAGCTGACAGCCACGCCCCCCACAGTAAGAAACACACCCCTAGGCATACTTAACCCCTACACTGCCACCTAGTGGTTAACCCCTTCACTGCCAGTGTCATTTATACAGGAATCAATGCTTTTAAATAGCATTGATTGCTGTATAAATGACAATGATCCCAAAAATGTGTCAAAAATGTCCAATGTGTCCGCCATAATGTCGCAGTCACAATAAAAATCGCTGATCGCCGTCATTACTAATAAAAAAATAATTATTAATAAAAATGCTATAAAACTATCCCCTATCTTGTAAACGCTATAACTTCTGCGCAAACCAATCAATAATCGCTTAATGCGATTTTTTTTACCAAAAATATGTAGAAGAATATGTATCGACCTAAACTGAGGAAAAACATTTTTTTTATATATTTTTGGGGATATTTATTATAGCAAAAAATAAAAAAAAATGCGTTTTTTTTCTAAATTGTCGCTCTTTTTTGTTTATAGCGCAAAAAATAAAAACCGCAGGGGCGATCAAATACCACCAAAAGAAAGCTCTATTTGTGGGAAAAAAAGGACGTCAATTTAATTTGGGAGCCACGTCGCACGACCGCGCAATTGTCAGTTAAAGCGACGCAGTGCCGAATCTCAAAAAGGGGCCTGGTGCTTTGGCTATACCCCCAGAGAAGCCACTGAATTGTTTTGTGATTTCTCTGCAGTTGACACACCTTGCTTATCCAGCATTTACCGACACAGCCTGAGGTATTTCAAAGAATGTATTAGGCCAAGCATAGCCTACAGAAAGTGAGCATTAACGAGTGCACTTACATAAACAATCAATAACACAATAATGTCACTCAAAGAGTTGGCCAAGCAAAGTTAGAGCCCTTGAAGAAAGCACAACAGTTCACAGCAGACAACAGATTAACTTGTATAACGTTAGTCTCTTTCCAGACACAGGGCACCCTCCTCTGGGTCTCTAATTCAGTAAAAGGCAAGTTCAAGTCAGACAGGGATAGAGGTTTCTGTGAGCTCTCTCTTTTAATCCTGTTGAGACAGTTCCTTTTTTCCTTCCTTACAAGTGATATGGGTGCTCTCTAGTACAGTCTTTGTAATCCAAAGGGGCACTGGATTGTTCCCAAATAAAGAGGCATTAAGGCAACCCTCCCAGGACAGAACTATTTCATCGAACCTGGAAACAGTAAAAGCTAGTGGCCAAGTGCTGTCTCATCAAAGTAATCACTCTCTGGACTCCAGGCATTTCCACCCAGGTTTGCAAAGGTATCCTCCCTTGCAAGCTAGCGCAGCAGTAGGGCAGTTAGTAACATGTACTGCTACCAGTGCATCGCCCTAAGTTTTGCAAAGTTTTCCCTTTGGATAAACCTTAATGTGCTTTAATGAGAGTTTGTTTATTGTAGCACTTGATTTGCTTAGTATTGTTTGTCCAAGATGAAGATTCATGTGTATGGTACCTTGTGACTAGAATGTCGTGGAATGTAAAATAACCACTGGTGAGAATTGTGCACATAACATTATACATTTTACATGCATGTCTGCATTTTAAAAACATTAGCTGAGACCCCTTTAGGATTAGCCCTGGTTCATTTTGTGACATATGCCACATCACCAGTAATACATCCTCAGAATATTTGAATATATGCATTTAATTATGTGATGCACGTAATAGATACGCTAATTACCCAGATGTTCAGCAAATACAGCTTGCATATGGTGATGTAAGTGTAGGCAAAAAAACGCGCTAACCCAAACATACGCACACAATTCTAACGACTAAAAATAAAAAATAATAAAACTAAAACCGGCTGCAGAATAGTGAGATATACACACAATGTAATATGGAAATAAAAACTGCGCCAAGGTTAAAAAAGACTACTACAAAAAGAAAGGACATCCAATTCACATTGGTAGGCAATGTATCCAATCCTTTGGCACTTCAAACAATACTGACAGTGGATATACAAATTGCCTTTATAATGACATATGGCATAGGCAAAAAGGATTTCCACAAGACAATAAATTGTACAACAAAATTGTTCATAAAAAATGTCCACAAATTATGACCGAAGGTGCTTTAGTAAATAGTCCTCATGATGATCGGTTAGTTCTTATGAGCATGACACTTTTCAAAAGGAAAAAGAAAGGCAAGCAAATACAGATCCGAATGATGTAAACATAGAACGCAGGCCTCCCAGACGCGTTTCGTCATCAATAGACGTTTTCAATGGGGATGAAAACGTCTATTGATGACGAAACACGTCTGGGAGGACGCACAGTGACGTCACCACATTCGTTGAAGGAAGGAGGAAGGGCTCTAATATCCATGCCGGCCGGCGTTCTATGTTTACATCATTCGGATCTGTATTTGCTTGCCTTTCTCATTTAAATGTGAGTAATATCTTATTCCTAATAAACAATTTAAGTTTTAAAAACAGAATTACACTATGGTCTGTCCTCTATCCTTCTTTTATGTCACTACTTGGATGCACCACTGAGTGCTGTGGCTGTCCATTCACATACGGTATTGTGCCCCCCCTGGAGTCCAAAAGTTCCATATAGTGGTCCCTTGGAGGAGATCCTTTGAGGTGCGTCCCCCTCAGGTGTCCGGATCCTGGTCCAGGGCTCAATCTGAGTGCCTTTCTTTACCTTTCATCTGGTAAGGAGCGTATATATAGGTGGTGGCACCCCGTTAGATGTGGAGCACAGTGGTGCGGTGAAAAGTGTTATGCTCATAAGAACTAACCGATCATCATGAGGACTATTTACTAAAGCACCTTCGGTCATAATTTGTGGACATTTTTTATAAACAATTTTGTTGTACAATTTATTGTCTTGTGGAAATCCTTTTTGCCTATGCCATATGTCATTATAAAGGCAATTTGTATATCCACTGTCAGTATTGTTTGAAGTGCCAAAGGATTGGATACATTGCCTACCAATGTGAAATGGATGTCCTTTCTTTTTGTAGTAGTCTTTTTTAACCTTGGCGCAGTTTTTTATTTCCATATGGTGATATAAAACATGAAAACTGCAGGTAAGCTTTTAGGGAAGAAGTTAATGCATGATGGAACTCAGAATCCTTAGTATGAGTTGATCTGATAAGACTCACGCCCAGCAGTAGTAGTCAGTGGTCCTCTCTTGATGGTCAGGGGTCTGCTGATGGTCACAGTCACTCATCACGTCCAGCAAGTGAAACACTGATCCCCAGTACGAGCTCTAAGGATCCAGGTCCCCTCATGTAAAACATTGCCCAGAGTATAATGCCATTTGGTACCTTTCGGGGGGGGGGGGGGCGGGGTACCTGTTTTTGACAGTTGCTCATCTCCACTTCTGGGAGACTTTGTCGTGGCAAAGTCCGCTGGAAGTTCAGTCCCCCTCCTCCTTCCACCGCCATAGGGCCATTTAGAAATCGAAGCGCGTTTTGCACATGCGTAGTAGGGAACCGGCTGTAAAGCCACAAGGCTTCACTGCCAGTTTCCCTAACGAGGAATGGCGGCGGCAGGACTCGAGAGCCGATTGGAAAATCGACTGAGGTGCTGACATTGCGGGCTCCCTGGACAGGTAAGTGTCCTAATATTAAAAGTCAGCATCTACAGTATTTGTAGCTGCTGACTTTTAATTTTTGGAGGGGGCTGAAGCTCTGCTTTAAGCAGCAGAAAGAAGTTTTCCCACTGCCTGTCTTATTTTACTAGGAATAGAAACTATCGTTTTTTAACATGATAGGATGGAATCTTTCTCTGACTGTTCAAATTACTTGATGGATGTGTTACCACACCATACTAAACAGCACCAAGGTAAAAATGAATTGCTAATTCCAGCATTCTATGCATGACATTTAAAAAAATACATATTTTTTTGAGAAACACTTTGAACTCTTGTCAGAATTATAAAAAGTATTCGCAGACATGAGCTATGTTTATCTTGTCGCCATACCAAAGTGTCTACATTTTTTTAGCTACTATACCAAACTGAATTATGAAAATGAATAAATTTGTCAAGCAGAAATAATGAGGAAGGGTTTGGAAAAAATATGCAGTTGAAAAAGCTGTCACTACCAATAAAAGTTACCCCAGAGGCCAGTTCATTCATCATTACACTAAGTTTCAACCATTAGCTTCTAGCCTGAAGGCTAGAACACCTACACTTCTGTATGAAGAACTGGTATAAGTCATTTAATTTGTAAACAGAAATTATCACAAGACTATTCAGAACACTTTGTAGCTTGCAGTCTTAATGAGAGGCCATGTTGATAATGTAAAGCAAACGCTCAATAGATTTGATTAGTCATTATTGCTAATTTTGTTTGCCTTTAATGGAAATAAGGCCATTTTGTGCTAATCGGATGAGATAAGTAATTGGTTTAAAGCAACATGTCAGACCATCTATTTTATGTGCTGAACAGACGTCATTCTGTCTTGTGGGTTATTTGAAGGCCTGTAAGAGATTCAGCTTTGGTTACGTTACATGTCTGCTCTTCAAAGCTAGAGCTTCAGTCTAACCATCAAGATGTTCCTTAGACATTCAAGTTATTAAATCAAATATCTTCTAGGGGATTCTAAGAGTTCACCAATCACTAACTGCATTAAAACCTTTCATATATAGATTATAGATTTCTCCTATTTTTTAAATATGCCTGGCAACTGGTAACAGAAAGTGTCAGTTTTTTTAACCACTAGCCAACCATCTCATGCAGATATATACTGTGGCTGGTTGGCTCTCTTACCTGTACGTCAGCCCATGCAAGGAGGATAGTGGGTGCACCTGCGCTGTGGGAGCGTGTCCACGGGTCCTGTGGATTTGATGTCCGCCGGCGACCTGCGATCGAGGTGAGGAGAGCCAGAACGTGGAACTGCCTGTGTAAAAAAGGCGATTCCCTGTTCTACCAGATGACATGACAGAGATCTCCTGTTCCCAGTGATCGGGAACAGTGATCTCTGTTATTGTACAGTAAGCTCATCCCTCCTACAGTTAGAACACGCTGAGGAAACACACTTAACCGCTTGATTGCCCCCTAGTGTTAACCCCTTCCCTGGCAGTGACATTTTTACATTGGTCAGTGCATTTTTATAGCACTGATCAATGTAATAATGTCACTGGTCCCCAAAAAGTGTCATTTGGGGTCAGATTTGTCCGCCACAATGTCGCAGTCCTGCTAAAAATCGCAGATTGCCATCATTACCAGTAAAAACAATAAAAAGAAATAAAAGTCCTTAAATCTATCCTGTAGTTTGTAGATGCGATAACTTTTGCCCACATCAATCAATATACGCCTATTGCGATTTTTTTTAACCAAAAGTATGTAGAAGAATATATATTGCACAAAACTAAAAAAAATGTTGGTCTTTTTTTGCTTACAGCGCAAAAAAAAAAAAAAAACGCTGAGGTGATCAAATACCACCAAAAGGAAGCTCTATTTGTGGGTAAAAAAGGACGTAAATTTTGTTTGGGTTAAAAATCAGGAAGAACTCCGGACAGCCGCACACCGGGAAAAAGATAAAATTCAAAACATTTATTTAAAAAGCAGGAAACACATCAATCCAAAACACGACAGAGCAGGATAGGGGGGGTACAAACTGACGCGTTTCGCACTATGCCTAGTGCTTACTTATAGCTATGTTTGCGTGTGTTTCCTGCTTTTTAAAAAAATGTTTTGAATTTTATCTTTTCCCGGTGTGCGGCTGTCCGGAGTTCTTCCTGATTTTTAATTCGCTGTGTCATCAGCCAGCACCTGGGGCTCCCACACAGGAGTTGGAGCATTCGCTTAGAAGGATAGTCCTGGAGCGGTGGTTATCTTTTTCTAATTTTGTTTGGGTACCGATTCACACGACCGCGCAATTGTCAGTTAAAGCGACGCAGTGCCATATCGCAAAAAATGGCTTGGTAATTAAGGGGGCAAATCTTTCCGGGACTGAAGTGGTTAAAGTAGCATATAAGCAATGAAACCATGAAAGCCGAAAGGTTATATGCAAGTTATTGCCATAAAAAGTGTTTGGGGACCCGGGTCCTGCCCCAGGGGACATGTATCAATGCAGAAAAAAGTTAAAAAAATTGGCGTTTTTCAGGAGCAGTGATTTAATAATAAAAGTGGAACAATAAAAATAAAATATTCCTTTAACCACTTTCCGCCCTGCCTATAGCAGAATGACAGCCGGGGGGGGGGGGTGCATCGTGGCGATCGGTGGTGCAGTGGAGGCTCTTTTCCACGTGATCAGCCATGTCCAATCACGGCTGATCATGATGTAAATAAGAAGAGCCATTGATCGGCTTTTGCTCACTCGCGTCTGACAGATGCGAGTAGAGGAGAGCCGATCGGCGGCTCTCCTGACAGGGGGGTCTGTGCTGATTGTTTATCAGCGCAGCCCCCCCTCGGATCCCGCCCAGGACCACCATCATGCCGCCCAGGACCACCAGGATGGCCATCCACACTGGACCACCAGGTATGCCCTCCCTAGACCCCCAGGGAAATGCAAATCTGTGCCAAGGCAGCTGCCAATCAATGTCCAGGCAGCTGTCAATCAGTGCCCACTCACAATACCTACCACTGCCAGTGCTACCAGGGATGCCTATCAGTGCCGCATATCAGTGCCGCGTATAAGTGCCGCGTATCAGTGCCCATCAGTGCCATGTATCAATGCCCATCAGTGCCCAGTAGTGCCACCTATCAGTACCCATCAGTGCCACCCATAAGTATCCATCTTTGCAGCCTTTCAGTGCCCATCAGTGTCGCCTATCAGTGCCACCCATGAGAGCTCATCAGTGCCGCCTATCAACGCCCATCAGTGCTGCCTATCAGTGCCACCCATCAGTGCCGCATATCAGTGCCCATCATCGGTGCCCGTTAGTGCCTGCTCATTGGTGCCACCTCATCTGTGCCGCCTTATCAGTGCCCATCAGAGGAGAAAACTTACTTATTTACAAAATTTTATAACAGAAACAAAAGCAAAACTTTTATTTTTTCAAAATTTTCGGTCTTTTTTTATTTGTTTAGCAAAAAATAAAAACAGCAGAGGTGATCAAATACCACCAAAAGAAAGCTCAATTTTATAAAAATGTTGTTTGGGTACAGTGTAGCATGACCGCGCAATTGTCATTTAAACAGCAACAGCGCAGAAAGCTGAAAATTGGCTTGGCCATGAAGGGGGGGGGGATGCCTGGTATTGAAGTGGTTAAATATTGTGCATTGGGGGTCTCCTTAGTCTTCCTGTAATGTAGCGCATCTTTGTGATGTGTTTTACTATGCCACAGCAAAATGAAATTTCTAAAAGAAAAAATTTAATTTAAAACTGCTTGCGGTTGTAATGTATTGCTGGATTCCGGCAATATACATAAAAATCATTGAAAAAAGCGATGTGGGTCTCCCCCCCAGTTCATAACAGGCCCTTCAGGTCTGATATGAATATCAAGAGGAACCCCGCGCCAAAATGAAAAAAAATGGCGTGGGGGTCCCCCCAAAATCTATACCAGACCCTTATCCGAGCATGCAACCTTACAGGCCGCATGGAAAGGGGGGAAAGAGAGAGCACCCCCCTCCTGTACCGTACCAGGCCACATGCCCTCAACATGAGGAGGGTGCTTTGGGGTTCAAAAACGCACCTTGTCCCCATGTTGATGGGGGCAAGGGCCTCATCCCCACAACCCTTGCCCGGTAGTTGTGGGCCAGCCCCCCATGTGAATGGGTATAGGGTACATTGTACCCCTATTCACCAAAAAAAGTGTCAAAAAAGTAATCACAGCGTCCGACGGTTCAGATAAAACAAAAAGAAGGAAAAACTCTGCCTCCATGGGAGGCGTCCTCGCGACTGCCTTCTTTTTTCTTTGACAGCTGTTATATAGCTGGAGGCGGGGCCACCCGGTGAGGTAAACGGGTAACACAGCCCCCTCTGATGTCACATGATGGGGTTATGTCACCAGGAGACCCTGCCCTTGCTTATATAACAGCTGTCAAAGCAAAAAGACGGCAGTCACTGGGATGCCTCCCATGGAGGCAGAGTTTTTCCTTTTTTTTCCTCGGGACTGTCGGACGCTGTGTTTGAAGATTAATGGACATCGCGGGGCACTTTTTTTTTTTTAAATAAAGGACTTGTCCAAAACTGTCTCCTTTCATTTTTACTTTTTTGACACTTTTTTTGGTGAATGGGTAGGGGTAAAATGTACCCGATACCTATTAACATGGGGGGGCGGGATCTGGGGGCCCCCTTGTTAAAGGGGGCTTCCAGATTATGATAAGCCCCCCGCAGACCCCCACAATCACTGGGCAAGGGTTGTGGGGATGAGGCCCTTGTCCCCATCAACATGGGGACACAGTGTTTTGGGGGAGACCTCAAAGCACCCTCCACATGTTGAGGGCATGTGGCCTGGTACGGTTCAGGAGGGGAGGCGCTCTCTCATCCCCCCTCTTCCTGCGGCCTGCCAGGTTGCGTGCTCAGTAAAGGGTCTGGTATGGATTTTGGGGGACCCCCCACGCCATTTTTTTTGCCGCAGTGTTTCCCTTAAAATCCATACCAGACATGAAGGGCCTGGTGTGGATTTTGGGGGGGACCCCCACGCAATTTTGTTTTACATTTTGGAGCGGGGTTCCCCTTAATATCCATACCAGACCTGAAGGGCTTGGTATAGATTTTGGGGGGATCCCCGTGGCATTTTTTTACATTTTGACTCAGGGTTCCCCTTAATATTCATACCAGACCCAAAGGGCCTGGTAATGGACTGAGAAGCGGAAGACGTTTTTTCAATGATTTTTATCTATAGGATAAAGCCAGGATCCGACAATACATTACAGCCGCGAGCAGTTTTAAATGACATTTTTTTCCTTAAGAAATTTAATTTTTCTGTGGCATAGTAAACAACATCACAAAGATGCACTACAGGTAGACGAAAGAGACCCTTCATGCACGATATTTAAAGGAATATTATTATTGTTTCCCTTTAAGCATTATTAAAATCACTGCTCCTGAGAAAACAACCATTTTTAAAACTTTTGTTGCATTGATACATGTCCCCTGGGGCAGGACCCGGGTCCCCAAACACTTTTTATGGCAATAACTTGCATATAAGCATTTAAAATTAGCACTTTTGATTTTTCTCATTCGTGTCCCATTGACTTTAACGGTGTTCACACAAATTTTTGCCTGTTGCATGTTCTGCTGCAAACCGAACCAGGGGGATGTTCGGCTCATCCCTAGTAGCGACTTTACAACCAAGCATACAAGCACAGGTAATACAACAGTCCCTCTAGGAGTTGCAAATTCTTTGCATAGTGCACAGAAGGTCAACTTATTAATGTTTATATTTAATATCCCTAGGAAGGCTGTGCATGGAAATATGTACGGAAGTAAGAATTATAAAAAAAGGAAGAACATGACATACAGAAATAATGGCTATTTGCTATAAAAACAAAAGGGAAGAAAAACAGAAATAAGCTTTAGCACTTGGGGAAGAACATTTTATCCAGCTATGGGAGCATCCCAGACATGTGATAACCGTTTCCATACAGGGTGGTGGGATAGGGTTGCCACCTGTCCAGGATTCACCCAGACAGTGCAGGTTTTGAATCATGTGTCCGGGATTCAGTTCGCCTGAAACCCAGACACATTATTCAGACCAGATTGTGGCTCCTCATGCTCTAGGGAGCCAATCTGTCCTCCCTGTCACACCTGAACAGGAAGGGCAGTGGGGCAGCATTTATTAAAACCGATTGGCTATATATTCCTCTTGCAGCAGCTGGAAGTCAGCTTCTCCTCCTCTCCCTTCCACCGTCATTCAGCAGCTGCAGGAGGAAAATACAGCTGATTGGTTCTAGTAAATGCCACCCAGGTTGTGCAATAGCTGCTCACAGGTCAAAGTGAAACTTTGGGAACAATAAAAGAGAAAATGCTAGAAGATATTTTTTTTAGAAAGAAAACTTTGTATGTATCCTCTGTTTATATATAAAAAAAACCTTCAAAAACCTTTTTCCTCTTTCCTAGCAATTGTGCACCGAATTACATCAGAGGTCTTTGAGCTGCTTTAGAAGTGGCAAACCAATAGCAAAACAGACGAGCTGGGAGCCCAGAAGAAGAAGTGGAAAAGAGAATTAGTGGGGGACAGCCCTCATCTATCATCACTAAAGGAGGACAGACAGAGGAGTCTGCCATATTATGTATATATGCTGTGCAGTGTGCATACTTGCACAATATAGAAAAAAAAAACACTTGAACTACTTAAAGTAGAAAAATAAGTGCTCCAGAACTTCATTGCATGTGTTTCAGTTTTCATTTGGTTTCAGCAAAGTCTCATGCCCCGTACACACAGTCGGAAATTCCGATGGAAAATGTCCGATCGGACCATGTTGTCGGAAAATCTGACCGTGTGTGGGCTCCATTGAGATCCTGCTCTCAAATTTTCCGACAACAAAATCCGATCAGACTTTTTCCGATCGTGTGTAGAGAAATCCGACGGACAAAGTGCCACGCATGCTCAGATTAAATTACGAGACCAAACCTATTGGCTAATAGCCTCTACGTAGTTCCGTCGTACGCAACGAACGTCACCACGTTCAGAATTATCGGATTTTCCGACAACTTTGTCCGACCGTGTGTATGCAACACCAGTGTCAGACAAAATCCGTCGAAAAAGTCTGACGGATTTTGTGGTCGGAATTTCCGACCGTGTGTACGGGGCATCAGGACCTGTTGATCCTGCCAATGTAGTCAACCTCATGCATCTTCCTGTAATGGGGTGACAATGCTGCTGCGCCTGATTTCAGAACAGCATCATCACCCTCATGTAGGCTGTGCCTGCCTGCACTGATAGTGGGATAAGAAGACGTTGCAGGGGGCGTCTTCTCTGGATCTTTTTTGGATCTACTGCTGAAATCCTCTTACTGCGGGCCACAGTGTTTAGATTGTCTCACAGAAGCTTTAAGCCAGCTATACTTGGATTGAAATTAAGCTGGTTCAGCAGGGACCGGCCAAATCTTGATACAAGTATGGGCAGGCTGGTTGTATACAAGTTGATCTATCGACACAGCCTGGCTCGGAAGCATGCCCGCCTGAGTGCCCCCATAGCAAGTGGCTGAAAGTGCACAGGCCACATGTGACACATTTCAGTGAATGCCTACATAAACATGCCCTTATGAAATCTACATGCTGAGAATGTTTTTAATTAAAAGTGATGTATTGTACACAAAATGCCACTTCATTTGGATTCTATGTAAGAAAGACAAAAAGAAATGTACTGTACACATGCTTCTAAAATGCCAAGACTGGCAACCCAATAACCACCCTAATTAGCTACTGCATTTGCATTGTACATTCAACAATTTCTAAGCAAAAGGTTTTCCAAGCAACAGTATTTATTACGAAATATAACTGGTACTTTTATGTTACAGTTCTTAGTACAGAGAAATCATTCAGGAAATTATTGAAAATAGGCTTTTTGTTCATGACTAAAATACTGTATTATAAGATTTTGAATGCAAGAAAGGAAATGAGCACCGTTTATTTTAATAAAATACCACTTTGTCATTAAAGCACAGCTCTGGGCTAAGAAATCCATTAGTCCAGGTACACATATATAAAGGACGGCAATAAATGTTTTTTTTTTGTCACTCACACAGCTGCCTGAAAGCTATGTTCACACAAAATCAAGTGTATTTCTCACCCAAGAAATGAACATGCTTTTTAGCACTTTTTCCAGGTTCACACATGCCTGGCATACATAATAACCAGGCAGATGACCCCATTTTTTATTCTACAGCTTATTGGGCTGTAAGTGAACATCGCACTGTTGAGGTGCGTTCTGTGCTCTTCTTTCACCACTTCAGCCCGGAAGATTTGGCTGCTGAATGACCGGGTTTTTATTTGCGATTCGGCACTGCGCCGCTTTAACTGACAATTGCGCGGTCGTGCAATGTTGCACCCAAACAAAATTGACGTCTTTTTTTTCCCCACAAATAGAGCTTTCTTTTGGTGGCATTTGATTGCCTCTGCGGTTTTTATTTTTTGCGCTATAAACAAAAAAGTAGCAACAATTTTGAAAAAAGCACAATATTTTGTACTTTTTGCTATAATAAATATCCCCCTTTTTTTTTTAAAAAAAAAGCAAATTTTTTCTCAGTTTAGGCCGATATGTATTTTTCTACATATTTTTAGTAAAAAAAAAATGATTGGTTTGCGCAAAAGTTATAGCGTCTACAAAATAGGGGCTAGATTTATAGCATTTTTCTTTTTTTTTATTTTTTTTTACTAGTAACAGCAGCGATCTGCGATTTTTTATCGGGACTGTGACATTATGGCGGACACATCAGAGATTTTTGACAAATTTTTGGGACCATTGGCATTTATACAGCGATCAGTGCTATAAAAATGCAATTAGAAGAGGGAAGGTCTGGACAGCCGCACTCCAATAAAAACGCCTTTATTGTGCAAAATAACAAAAGTACAAACCACAGCAGGGTACAGGATAAAAAAAGTTGACGCGTTTCACACTCTCAACAGTGCTTAGTATAGCTATGACTAATAACTGTTGAGAGTGTGAAATGCGTCAGTGTTTTATTATGTACCCTGCTGTGGTTTTTACTTTTGTTATTTTGCACAATAAAGGCATTTTTATTGGAGTGCGGCTGTCCAGACCTTCCCTCTTCTAATTCCTATATGCTGAGCCTGCACCTGATGCTTCCACCTTGAGGAGAGTGCCATTTCCACACATCCACCTGGAGCGGTGATCCCTTCCCCAAATGGTCCTGGATTTTGCTATAAAGATGCAATGATTACTGTAAAAATGTCACTGGCAGGGAAGGGGTTAACACTAGGGGGCGATCAAGGGGTTAACTGTGTTCCCTAGTACGTGTTTCTAACTGAAGGGGGAGGGGACTGACTAGAGTAAGTGATGGATCGTGGTTCCTAGTTAATAGGAACACACAATCTGTCACTCCTCTCAGAACAGAACAGGGAAGTGTGTGTTTACACACACTCGTCCCTGTTCTATCTCTTGTGCTCACGACCATTGGCCACGAGCATCGGCAACCCCCGCTATGCATCACGCGTGCCTGCTATCCTGTTCCCGCGAGCCGACGTATAGCTACGGCGGGTTTGCGGAATCGTGCCGACCTGCCGCCGTAAAATGGCGGCGGCTGGTCAGCAAGCGGTTAACTTTAACTAACTGACAACAAGTTCGACTGACAGTCCTGTGTAGTGCACTGGTTGGCTCACAGTACAGAACCTCCAGCATGTCAAAATGATCAGATATAAGTAGTTGAAATTATAAAGTATTACTGTAAAATGTAGGTTGGCCGAACCTCTTTTTTGCTTCAAATGTGAGGAAACTGACAGATAAGAAGGCTGATCCATGTAGCAGGTCAGAAGGCAACTTTCACAGGAATTTTTGACCTAACAATTCCTCTGTTATGTTTTCATCAAAATAACCCTGTGCATTTTTTTCATTTTATACATCAGTGCTGGCTCCCTGCTAATGCTGGCTTGAATCTGGATTTTGTGAACATAACAGAGTTATGCTTTTGACTACTTGTAGTTGCAAGGGTTTTGTTTTCCTCCTTATTATTTGATAAGTTTGCTATCAGTTTTTAACCACTTCAATACCAGGCACTTACCCCCCTGCCCAAGCCAATTTTAAGCTTTCAGCTCTGTCACTTTTTAAATGACAATTGTGCAGTCAGGCTACACTGTACCCAAACAACATTTTTATAATTTTGTTCCCATAAATAGAGCTTTCTTTTGGTGGTATTTGATCACCTCTGCAGTTTTTATTTTTTGCTAAACAAATAAAAAAACAACATTTTGAAAAAAAATATGTTTTTCTTTGTTTCTGTTATCAAATTTTGTAAAAAGGTACGTTTTCTCCTTCACTGACAGGCACTAATAAGCTGCACTGACAGGCACTAATAAGCTGCACTGACAGGCACTGATAAGACGTCACACTGATGGACATTGATAGGCGGCACTGATATGCAGCACTGATGGGCATTGATAGGCGGCACTGATATGCAGCACTGATGGGCATTGATAGGCGGCACTGAAGGGCACTCATAGGTGGCACTGATAGGTGGCACTGACAGGCGGCACTGCTGGGCACTGATAGGCGGCACTCGGTGTCAGACTGACACACCACAACAGCGATCGCCAC
Organism: Lithobates sylvaticus; assembly: GCA_028564925.1. Taxonomy (NCBI): domain Eukaryota; kingdom Metazoa; phylum Chordata; class Amphibia; order Anura; family Ranidae; genus Lithobates; species Lithobates sylvaticus. Next base: position 346,911,867 of record CM053027.1, on the reverse strand, counting down.
GCAACTCGCCCCCTAGGGCGCACGATCGCGGCTTATCCTGTTGGACGCCCGGCCGTCATTTTGCTATAGGCTGGGCGGGAAGTGGTTAAAACACTTTTTTTCCCTCCTTTTCTGACACTTTTTAAACAACACATTCTTTTTCCTCTCTGCTAATTAAGGGGAGTGGTTAATTGTTCACAGGTGTATATAAGGGTCTATACAACTCCCTTTGGAGCTGGCTCCCTGCTAATGCTGGCTTGCACCTGGATTTGCATCTGGATTTTGTGAACATAAGTGGAATTTTGAACTAAAGTGGAGAGTTAAGAATCCGCCCTGCAATCCGGGGACAGATTTGGTCCGGGGACGTCTGGTCACCCTACCATATAGTGAACTTGGTGTTGAGTTATTCACTTTACGGTCAACACACAGAACAAGGGGGCACTCTTTACGCCTAGAGGAAAAGAGATTTCATCTCCAAATACGGAAAGGTTTCTTCACAGTAAGAGCTGTGAAAATGTGGAATAGACTTCCTCCAGAGGTGGCTCTGGCCAGCTCAGTAGATTTCTTTAAGAAGGAATTTTTTCCCCTGCTGTAGCAAATTGAATCATGCTTTGCTGGGGCTTTTCACCTTCCTCTGGATCAACAGTGGATATAGGAGTGGGTATATAGGATTGTTTGATATTTTTTATTTATTTATTTTTATGGTTGAACTAGATTGACTTGTGTCTTTTTTCAACCCGACTAACTATGTAATTACAGTATGTAACTATGTATTAGGTTAACTATACTAAAGGATTATTTGTTATATTTATATGTATTTCCAGTTTTAATTGAGCAGTATTCAATGGGGTTTATTTACTAAAACTAGAGTGCAAAATCTGGTGCAGCTCTGCATAGAAACCAATCAGCTTACAGGTTTTATTGAAAAAGTTTAAAGTGTTACTAAAACCACAACAGTAAAATCAGTTTGTATATGCAGTAAAGCAGGTTTGTTGTACTCATTGTGGAACTTAAGGGGTTAATCCTCCACGTTAAAAGGGATGTTTGATCCTGTCTGCTCGGACCCTCCCCTTCTTCCAGTGCCCCAATCCATCTCTTGATAGTATAGAACTTTGGGGGCACTCTGCACATGCTCAGATTGGTGTGTATTGCTAGAGAGTTTTTTTTTTCTTGGGAGGATGCATGTGATCAGCACAGGGCCAATCAGCACTGTCCAGGCAGAGGGTCAGGGGTCCTGTAGCCTCATAGGACAATCAGAGTAGAATGAAAACCCCTCTTACAAGCTTTAAGCAGACACTGATAGAAGTCATAATTTAATTTCCATGGTCTGTGTACTGTGTGAGACCAGATATAGTAAATGCAGGTTCTGGGTTTAGTAACACTTTAATTGAACAAGCTGGAGTTTAAGTCGATTGGCTGCCATGCACCATTGCACCAGATTTTGCACGCTCCAGTTTTAGTAAATGAACCCCAATGTCTTTTAAACTTCTAAACTTCCTAAAGCGGATATACTTTATGAAATAAACAGAGATTACACATATATTTTTGGTGTATTTTTTATGAACTGCACAAATATAGGTTTTGCCAAAAGCACAAGAAATGCTGACATTGGCTTTATCGTCTGATTCACCTGCTTCAAAGCCTGACATCCCTTTCAAGATAGCGCTTCAATCTATTTTAAAGAAATATGTTAGATATATATATTTTTCTCTTCAATAAGAAAGGGATCAGAAAGCAACCTACAGCAGTTTTGTCAGCACTATGGCTTGGAAAACAATTTTCAATAAATTGAAAAATTACAGCCACGTCTGCAAGTCTGATGGGAAAAAAGCAATGTTGACTCAACACACTCAAACTCATAAGGGAGCTTTGATTTCTCACATATGCTGATTTCATATTTGTTTTTCTGCAATTGTTTTACTAAACATTCTTTACATTGCTGGCAAAAAAAAAAAAAAAAAAAAAGAATTTTGCTATCCATCTTTTGTAAGCAAATTTCTGTCTCTTTCTCCTCATAGTCAAAAACACGGTGCACATTAATAGTATGTGGTCTGTTGTGTTAGTTTAGTAACTTGTGCTTGCCATGGCTTCATTAAAGCGTAACCCCAATTTATGTACATTACAAGGATTTTAACAAACTTTGTTGCAGATTCCCACTTTTTGTTATTCTATAAGTAATCACTGTGTGTTTGTCTGTGTCCATGTGGTAAGTAGATCTAAGTAGATCTAATGGGAGTGGTTACATAATTATCAGTCAGCTGCAGCACCTGCAGGGCTCGGAGGAAAGCTGCTGGGCCTGAATCCCTTTAGCCGTGATTTCCTATTGGAAGTATCTCACCAAAAATGAAATTTTTTTTCCGGGGGATGCCTTTAATACGACTTGTATTTTAGTGCAGACTTCTGGGAAAATCAGTGAGCCAATCACACAAGCAGGGAATAACATATCTGGGGGCCTTCTGTACACATTCTGTGTACAGAACACTTCCAGGCTGCCATATTGCATTGCATTTTCGGGAAAAAATTACAGCTGCAGATTGAAAAGGTAATAACATTCAATTGCAATATGACTTGTGTCACAATTGTATACACTAAATTATTTTTTATTTATTTGCTATTTTTTTTCCCCCACGAAAGTGGAGTTACCCTTTAAGCCTTTTCAGAAAAATTGTGATACATAATACAGTAAAACTATTCTACCATGTTATCTAAACAAATATTTAATTAGCGCAACATAATGGTGCTACACACATTCAACATTTACCATTTAATATGCTGCTGTAGCTTGTAATACATGAACCTGGTTCCTAGGTCTATGGTCCTAAATCACCCAACCTTCATAACCCTCCCTTTACATGTTATAATAATAATAATAATAATAATAATAATAATAATAATAATAATACATTTATTTATAGACACCTTTCAGAACATCCAAGGTCACCACCACTTTGCACAGTATACCCCATGCCCTCCAAATGAAGCATGCCTCTTCCAGGAGTCCCCCAACTCCATTTACCCTCCGCTACCCCTGTTTTTCACAATACTGGTCTGGTATCTGTGAATTTTACCCTCTTAGGTAGGTGGTAGTACGTGTATATAGTTTTTGTGTTTCTCTGCTTAACAGGGAGACAGCTAGGCAAATTCAGGTGTTGTCTGCTTAACAGAGAGCTGTGATTGTTTGATAAAGTCTGCTCAGTGTGCTCTGGTGCTGCTTATGCTGTCTTGGAGGTTTCACATTGGTCCAATAGTAATAAGACATATTGGACAGTGGGTGGAAACATAGCAGGTGAGAGCATGGATGTATATACAGCCCTGGCCAATTAGAATGGGATGTGCCCCAAGAAATGCTGGTTACCTGTATTTAAATCTGAAGAGCACATGGACTCATGGTCCAGTCTTCCCCCGAGAGAGGTCCAGGTGGGGAGGAGGCTACTGCACAGGCTGCCAATTGGCCTCAGGTGGTTGACCTGAGGGCCTGAAAACTCAAAGCTACAACCTAAGGTTTCTTTGCAAGCTGATTGAGGGAGGATGTCCACTGATTTGGTCTGGTATCACTGGTATAGAGTGTTGCTTGGAAGTTGGAAGGAGGCTACCAGTTGTCCCTGGACATTTTGTGAGTACAGACCACCTAAAGGGATCCCTGAGACTGTGCGTGTTGCTGAAATCCCCCTCTTGGTCCTAGAAGTCAGCATACTGGGTGTGTGAGCTAAAGGGGACACTGGCTAGTGTCAAAGTCCATTGAGTTCCTTCTGCTACAAAGGGACATGTTTATTCCATACAGACACTGTATGGTCCTGCAGATAATCTGCTCCACAGTTCTACAGAGAGAGTTGTCCCTTGTGTAGTTAACCTCTCTGGCGGTATGATTATGTCGGATTTTTGAATGTCAAAGCGGTACACTGTTTTGCCTGGAAATTTGGCATTTTATATTGTAGGCCTGTAATTCTTAGGAATTAGGCCGGCTTCACACTGGGGCGGTGCGGGGTGGCGACGGTAAAGCAGCGCTATATTTAGCGCTGCTTTACCATCGTTTTACGCGCGGTATGCGGCCGCTAGCGGGGTGGTTTTAACCCCCGCTAGCGGCCGAAAAAGGGTTAAAAACCTCCGCAAAGCGCCGCTGCAGCGGCGCTTTGCCGGCGGTATCCCCGCGGTCTCCCATTGATTTCAATGGGTAGGAGTGGTATAGGAGCGGTGAACACACTGCTCCTTCACCGCTCCAAAGATGCAGCTAGCAGGACTTTTTTTACCGTCCTGCTAGCGCACCGCTCCAGTGTGAAAGCCCTCAGGGCTTTCACACTGGAGACACAGCAACAGCTGTTTCGGGTCGGTTTGCAGACGCTATTTTTAGCGCAATAGCGCCTGCAAACCGCCCCAGTGTGAAAGCAGCCTAACTCACTTAAATCTGTCCAAACAAGAGTCTAGTAGACATCCCGGGTATGATAAAGTTTGAAACACGAAATCATAAATTATAATATAAAAAATAACTATAAATAATAATACATTTTATTCAATAATGTAATCAAATCAAAAACACAGACATTTTTCCAAACAATGGTGCAATATTACTAGTCACTGTAATACTAGACACTGCATATTGATTTAGTTTACATCCTGGGTATGACAATTTTTTAAACATAGGACTGCACAAAGTCCAACGTCACAATCAGGACAATGGAAAGCATCCCTCTACGTCAAAAGCGGTTTTAGACCAGCTAGAAAACAGTGATAGTGAATTAGAATTACTTGAAGAATTGAGTGATAGTGATTTGTGGGGAAATTTGTCATCAGACACTGAAAGTGACAACATGATATTTGCAAGTGTGCTCTTATTGGTTTGCCGGGTCGTTGCCATGGTAACAGTATACTAAAAAGAGGCTTGGTTAATTTTTACTGAGCATGCACGAGATTCTGCCTTTGACAGAGAGGAAATGGTGGAAGTACAGATGAGGCTGGAATCGGAAGGCAACCGCAAACATGGCACCGGCTTAGGCAGGAACAGATAAATAAGAAACCAAGCTGCAGAAATAGTAAGAAAGATCATAGAACGCAAATTCTTATCCTGGTGAGTTTATAAATTCTATACATAGTGGCCATATGATTACTAGGAATATTTCTTCTGAGTTTATTTCCTCTTTAAGGAATGTATAAGAGAAAGTGATATTTGCTTATACCTGTCTTTACAAGGAAAAAAAGGCCTCTTCTATTGCACCAGCATCTTTATATAATAGTGACACAATAAATGCAGTTGTTATCGCCTTGGCAATATATCAGTGACCATTAAATGGGTGTTTTTTACATTCAGTCTGGCTTTTCCAAGGTCAGAACTACCATGGTGTCCAACTGCATTACAGAATAAGAAGTAAAAAATAATCTTTTCTAAATAACGAATATGCTTTGCTATTGATAGGTTCTTGCTAGTTTGCAGGTATCATTAAGGCAGTGGTTATAGTTACAGATGGTGGCGGTGGGGTGTCTATACTGGGTACCACCATTTAGAGGGCAGGCGATATACAAAATGACAGCAGTGTGCAGAGAATGTTCAAGCACCTGTCACTATCAGAATCTGGAACTGTGGAGGTGCAGTAATCTCCGCCTAGTCCAAGGTAAGTAAACAGTAAACAAGAATGCTGGGGTTAGTATTATTGTTACAGTCAACCTCTGACCACCAATGCTGGGGGGGGGGTTATATATTTTTACAGTCAACCGCTGGCCACCAACACCACTGATGCTGGGGGGGTGGTATTTTTATAGCCAGCCACTAACAGATTTTGCTGGGAGGGGTAGGGGTAAATGCAAGAGATCCATGCACACAAACATGAAATAGCATGAAATTGATCACATTGAGTAAAAAGTGACAGACCAAATAAAGTGTCTAAATATTTAAAGTAAAGTGACAATCATAAGTGCAGATAGTCAATGATTATATATATATAGCACCAAAAAATCATCCAAATGCATGAAAGGGTAAAAAGTATGGATGGGAAGCCACCATTCCAGTGAAATTGAAGGTGTACAGTGTCCAAACGAATAAACTACCGCCATCGAGTGAATTGAAAACTCATTGGAACAAATGGCTGCTGTTACAGCAGCATAGGCGCCTTACAACATATGTGGAAATCCTTCTGGAAATATCACAGTGAATAACTGCAGATAGCGCCAAACGGAGTCCAGCTGAGAATGAAAAAAGCTCACCAGGAGCCCAGATGGATTTTCATAGTGTAGTAGGTTTATTTGTTCCAATATTAAAAACAGCATAAAACTAAATGAAAACCCCTCACAACCCCCAAGTGTCTCGCCTCAACGCATTTCGTCCAATAGGACGTTATAAAAGGGGTCGTTTGGCCTTGACGTCTGGTTAAATATATAAGAAATGGTGTCCCCAATTTCGCTAAAAGGCAGTGACCTAGGCTATTTAAACCTGAGTCATTGCTCAGGTTCAGTGCTGCTTTGTCTTCAGTCTTCTGTGTCTGGAGAACCTGTGATCCTGTATCCTGTCTCCAGTTACTGACCTGGCTCGTCTGACTACTCCTTGAAGTCTGCCTGTACTGACCTTGGCTTGCTTTCTGACCATCGCTTCTGCCTGCTCCATTTGTTACTGTTCCACTGATTGGCTCCTGACCCAGCTTGTATCTAGACCATGCTTTTGCTGTGCCCCTGTACCTGATCTGTTTTCCCAGTGTATGACCCGGCTTGCCTGACTCTGTTATTTCTTCTGCTCTCACCAGGACCTACCTGTAAACAGGCTGTGCTTGCTTAACCACTGTCTGCTATCAGTGTACGCCTCACCTGCCTGCTATTGCCAGTACCAGACTGCTGCTCACCAGCTGTCAGCCAGCCTGACTGCTTCATTGAAGACCACTGGCGACTACCCCTGCCTGGCATAAACACCTGCTCTGCTAGCAAGACTTTCAGGCACTTTGCACTCCAGCACCTTCTGTTCACACTATCAGGGGCCCCAGGTTAGAGGTGTAAGAGGAGTCTTCCTCATCCTATCAGGCTCTGCTGCCAGGTACTATATGTGATAGCTAGGTACCCCACTGCTTTGTAGTAATACCTTGCTACAATGTACTGTAATTATGAATTGCAAACATCTCTGCATACCAGGGAATTTGTATTTGTTAATAGGCCATATGCATTTTAGCTACTAAGCTACAAACACAACTAAGCTAAAGTAGTAGTAGCTAGAAGAACACAGTACAACAATTACTTTTTAAAGAGCAAACATTTAAATATGACAGGTGGAATTATGTTTTTCAGTCATAAGAGATCAAATAATAATTCTCACAAACAGAGAAAATGTTTTTTCTTTTTTATATACTTAACAGCAATGTACCTAAATAGGTAGAAATATGAAAATCATTCTGCATACTCTATATCTAACCAAGGAAAGCTCTGCTCGCCTATGCAAGCCACCTGTGGTGTGTCAATTGAAATGTCCTCACATAGAACATTCTTGATTCTATTTTGCATGTATTTGATTAATGCCAGAAATAAAAAGTGTTGACTTTTCTTTTCCCTGATATATTAATGTCAGGGCTTTTCATCTTAGAGCTAGAAGGAGCTCTAGTAATCACATATTATATAAAACTGACTTTGTGGGGAAAAAAAAATAATTATATTCCAATTAAATTCAAGACATATATGTATATATTACTTATAACTATTCAAGTTCCTCTGAGATCACCACATTTCGCCTCTTATCCCTTACCATCAGTCTACACTGTAATGCCTCACTGCTCATTCATTTCCTTTTCCATCCTCCAGGGTTCTGTGGTGATAATGTCACTGTAGCAAGAACATATCATTTTTCTTTTATTATACTTGTTTCTGCATTTAACTAAACACCTACAAATGATCAACCTGTTTTTTTTTATAGAAATTTTATGTATCTAAGCATCATACACAGTAAATGGGCCAATGAACGCCAGCAAATTAATTTTATTTTAATGCTTCTTTGTTGATGTTTACCCACACCCAAATTCAGAGCTGTCATTATATAAAATATGTGTGTATAACACAGGCTTAGATACTTTTTTTTAATCAAGCTTTTACTATTGTATTTACTTATCCCCACAGAAAATTCAAGATAAATATGACATTTTAGAAACATGTGGACTCTATAATTGCTGCCATTCTCAATGCTGTAAGAATGTAGGTCATAGCAGTTGCAGAGGTTATGAGCATTATGCTTCATGCCACCACTTCCCACCACATAAGAATTTTTATTTTCACTCTTTTTAGAAGGTAAAATCACTCAGCTGATTCTTTTTTCTCTCAGTGACTCCGGACAAAATTACTATTTCTGTATTTCCATGTTTTCACTATCGGTTCGCCGATAATAAGTGAATCTCTCTTTCCCTGTTGGATTTTTGCATTTTCCTTTTTTTTTGCATTATGCATAATGAGAAGGTGGATTGGATCTCTGTAACCTGACAACAGATCTGGAATTTGGGCAGGGAACTCTACAGCATAATAGCATGGTGAGTATGTATATAACACTGTTGACTTTCAGCTCTGGCTCCTGTGTTCAAATCCTGGCATGTGCACAATCGGCTATAAGGTCCAAGTGAACATTCCGTTTAAAATTTCTTAAATACTTTCCAGGTGTAGCAAAAAAAAAAGGAAAGCAAAGTCTTATAGTTAAAGCGGTTCTGCACTCTTTTTTTTTTTGGGCTATATGCCAAGGGCATATAGCTCAATTGGGGGACTTACCTGTTCCATGTTCCATCTCGATCGCCGCCGGTTTTCATCTTCATCTTCTTCTTGTCTTCTTCTTGTCTGCTGGGGTCCATCTTGCCTGTGGGCATGTGAAACCCCACAGGCACTGTTGATGGCCCAGCATGCACCGCCGTTACTCGCGCGTGCGCAGTAACGGCACATCTGCCGACATCTCACGAGATTTCGGCAGATGTGGCCGAAATCTCAGGAGATTTCGGAAGATGTGGCCGAAATCTCGCGAGATTTCGGAAGATGCCCGCACTGACCCCTGGGATCAATGACACCAGATCCCAGGAGACAGTGCGGCGTGACGACGATCGACGCAGAGACCCCGCCCGCCGCCGCAGAGAGAGAAGACCGGAAGTCTTCAATTACAAGGTAAGTAAAAAAAAAAAAACATTTCATTTAGTACTCTTTGCCTGATTTGGAAGGCAAAGAGATTTACTAAATGAAATGGGTGCAGAACCGCTTTAATTTCCTTTTTACAAACGGTAAGCTCTGTACACAACTTTTGATGCAGCTTTATATTTCTTAGCTGATTTAAACTGACGGTTCAAGCTGATTTTAGGTTTGATTATTCTCCCCATGCTTACATCAGCGTGCTCTGGTTTCCACCCAAAAACGTACTGATCGGTTAATTGGTGGCTGGTAAGGTTGGACTTGTATGTTTTTTTGGGGGAATACTTTACACTCTAAACTTATAATATCAGGGCTATATATAGTGTATATTTCAATATATTGTATATGCAGTATATATACAGGAAATGTAATAATGGCTTGGGTCCCAGAGGATTAAAAATAACCTATAGGTTGCAAAATGTGTAAAAAGCAGATGCGTGACTAGTGGAATTAATACTATTATATTTTTCTTTTTCACAATTAATCTGATATAACCTAAAAAAAAAAACTTCCAACACTTGTTCCCCCCCACCACCACCAAACACTTACCTGATTTCTCACTCGAACCCGAGCCTGGCTGCAGCCCCATACTCCTTCTCTCCCTCTTCTCACAGGAGATTCCAGCAGCAGCGAGAGTCATTGGCTCCTGTTGCTGTCAGTCAAATCCTGTGAGGATGGAGCAGGGGGTGTGGCCGAGCTCAGCTGTGCATCTCTATGGATGCCTGGGAGTGTACCTACTAAGGTGCCCCCTTTAGGACACAGGCTTGCTAAGGGGAACTCAAAAAAGAAGAGGAGTGTACAGTGTCGGCAGTAGACCGAAAAAGAGGTTTGACATTTAAAAGAACACATTGATCCGAGGAGCCACATGAGTCCTTCTGACTAATAGAGTGTATTATAATAAAGTCAAAGAATGAAGCATAAAGGTTTTAAAGCACATTATTTTTAGTGAGCCAGGGGGCATACTAAAATGAAATGATCTAATACAGTAAGGAAAGGCAGATAAAATATTCCATAATATATAGTAATGTAGCTCAATTCATGTTTTAGGGATTTTGTTAATGTGGAGGGCCACCCTAAAAAAAGAAAATACATAAAAACAATCCTTTAAATACATTAAAAAACATTTGAAATTTTTTTTTTTTTAACTTACCAGAAATGCCTGTTTCTAAGCAGATCGTCCCTGTGACAGACCTAGCTGGGACACAGGCTTAATGAGAGGACTGAATGCGAGCCTCTTGCCGACTGATTATGGGCCCTGGATTTTAAGGGGCACAGGGTGAATGAGAACCCCACTATAATCTGTGCTAGTCAGATTCAATGCTGTATATATGTATATATAATGTGTGTTGTCTCATGCTGTTGGGACACACACTGTCAGATGCTAGTGTCATGAACTCAAGATGTTAATTGAGAGAGCTGATCACATTGTCCTCTGTACAATGTGGTAGATGGGCCGACTTCTAGTGGAGCTCCTGCTATTGTGATAAAATGTCTTGTGTTGTACATATGATAATGTATAATCTACTGTGTGAAGCTCGGTGACAACAAGTCTGACCTGTAGTGAAATCCTGATGGGCACAGAGTCACATCGGCTGCTTAAAGGGATTAGTTAATTAGCTCATGTTAATTTGTTACAGGTGTATTGTTAGAGTAATATGAGCAGGAGGGGGGACCTCCTCTTCTACTGTATTATAAATACTTGTCATTTTGGTTCTAATAAAATAGTTCATGTTAGCACTAAGCAAGTCTCGTCCCGTTTTGTGCTTGGGAGCGGTTGCAATATCTGAGATCTATATTCAGACTGGGAGGAAGTGGTATATGACGAAAGCACTCAAGAGGAGTGTAGGGACGTTTCGTCACAGTCCCAATCTGCCTCTTCCTATTCCGCGGTGATCTTTAATCTTCTCCTCCTCGGGTTGATTTCTGGGAAATTAGGACGCTGTGTCTTCTGGGACCTGTGTGCGTCACAGAACACAGCCGCCCATTCAGAAATAGCTGGGGGGACTGGCGCATGCGCAGTAGGAAACGGGCAGTGAAGCCGCAAAGCTCCACTGCCTATTTCCTTTAGTAAGGATGGTGGCGCCGGCACATGATATGAGGGACGTATCGGTTTGGGGGGGGGCGACATTGTGGGCGCCCTGGACAGGTAAGTGTCCTTATTAAAAGTCAGCAGTGTTTGTAGCTGCTGACTTTAAAAAAAAATTTTTTTTACGGCTGGAACACCCCTTTAATCCCTTTTTACATCTGCTGCACATATTTAATTTTTCTTAAATATGTTTGTAATATGCATTTTACACTGTGACTTTTGGTTGTATTACTGCTGCAGTGTACTTCTCTTGTATCACTAAATCAGGGGGTTTACTAGTAAGTATCAGGGCTCTTGCTCCCTGCCTCTTTACAAGGACTCTTGATCTCTGTATATTCTAACATCTTTTTTTTTCTCTTAAGCCTTAGGCATCAAAAAAATTCTCTGAAACTCTAAAGCCTCCAATAACGGCTACAGTATTACCTTACCCAAGGAGACAAATGGACTGCAAGGTGAGTAGGCAAAATGCAGAAGGAACAATTTTCCCTGTCTGGAGTGAAGTCAGGGTGGTCCACTATAGACAATAATGGAGAGGGAAAAGGATTAACCCCGTATTTAGTGAAGGCCTGTTTGCAATATTTCCAGGTTGGGACGACAGTCGAGTGGGCATTAAGGTCTGGATATGAGACTACTGGAATGTATAAAAGAGCAGATATGAGGATGGGTGATATAGCCTGCTCCATTGATAACCATTGCTTGATTTTGGTATGGCGACACCAGTCAAGGGCTCTTGCGAGGAGTGCAACCAGGTGATAGAGTCTAATATCAGGAAGAGCTATCCTGCCATGGGTTTTGAGGCCTGCGTAGGGCAAAGTGCTAGCTTTATGTGATTTACTCTATAAACAAATGTCACAGGCAAATCTACGCCTTTTTGTAATATGCAATAAGATCATGTGTGTGGTACAGGTTGTACATGGTTGCACAAATTGTAATGTTACCATTGAAAAGCGCTGGTCTAAATGATGAACAAACCAGAGCAAAATAAATATTTCTTAATACAACTAACAAACAGCTACCACTGTTATTTAAAACAGAATATAGTAATATGGATAAAACTAGCTTTTTCCCCTAAAAGCTCAAGCGTACATCAGAAAAGCCTGTTACAGACTGTGAATACAAAACTTGCCAGGAACGATTTCCATTTACCTTATCACTGTAAGCTTATAACATTTGCTAGGGATTTACCCAAGACAGCAAAGTCTGCCATAGAACATATTTCCTATGAAATCAAGGTGAAAACCAGCAACGGCTAGAGGACAAAACACTTATGAAATCCCAATACTGGAAGACTAATCAAGTGGCAATCCCAAAGATCTGTCTGGTCAGCACGTGCCAGTGTCCAAAACCAGCTGCTGTGTTTGCCCATGCGGCATTAATATAAGTTTAGTTTGTGTACCTAGAATGTCAGCAAGAAATATATAGCTGTGATGTGACTGTTCCCCAAGGGATAAAGCTATTGTTTTACTATTGTCATTATTCACAGAAATGTTAATAGAAATTAAATCATTTGTGAGTTCCTTATATGCACGTATGTAAGTCTTGTGCTGCCTAAGAAAGGCACCTTAATCTAGGAAAGGCACTTCCATATAAATAGGATTTATATACTGTAAAAGAGCAAATTCTGCAAAAAAACACATGTTTATTGCTGGTTCCCACTACAGCGACTTGGGATCCGACTTGTAAGTCCTCAAGTCGCCCCAAGTCGCTGGACATAAGAAATGCCATAGAAGTGAATGAGAGCCATCTTAATGTACACTACTGAAGTCACTCTGACTTCAGAAAAGGTTCCTACTACTTCAAGGTGACTTCTAGGTGACTTGTACCCATAGATTTCAATGGAAGTCGCCTACCAAGTCGGATCTCCATCTATATTGAAGCGACTTTACAGGAAAAATAAAATAATTTACCCAGGTACTTTCCACGTTTACCCAGGCAACACCCTCCCTCCCACAGAGCTGATTACTCTGTGATTGGCCACAGCCAAAGTCGCCTGTCCTGGAGGCGACTTTAAGTCGCGTTGTAAGTTGCTCAAAGTCACGCTAAAGTCACGCTGAAGTCGCTTCCAAATCGCCTTGCAAAGTCACGCTGTAAGTCGGATTGCCCCTGTGTGAACCGGCACTTAGGGAGCTGTAATTTATTGCCTAATTATTCAAGTTTTGTCTGCAGAGGACTGCATCATAAAGACCCTAAGTTTATAAAATAGGATAGCAATCAAGGGCATATTCAGTAACACAGTGCAAGGACAAAATAACTAAATGTAATAGCCACAGCAAAAAAAATGGAGCTCCCCTTGTTTGGCTTTGCTTTTGTAAAGTGAACTCTGGTTATTGTTGCTGTTTGTTTATTGAATAAGCCCTCTAGCCATGGTCCCAGGTAATAAAAATTGTTAGGAGCCTCTTTTTAAGGCTTCCTTGATATTGTTCGGGGGTGCATCATTCTGTTTAAAGCTGAGCTCTGGGATAGAAAAGACATTACTGTTGCAATGGGTCTCCTTCCAGAATGCAAGGGTTAACAGCTGTTTTTTTCCTAGGGGATGACGATTAAGGTGACATATGCTATAAATTCCTTGTTCCCCTCCCCTACTGTCTGACATCTGGGTTGTGGGTCAGTCCTCTGTGTCTTAATGTACAATGTAGAACTACCGGTCTGGTATTGTACAGGAAGATGTCAGAGACATGTAACCGGTTGTGCAGCAAAGAGGAGCAAGCTCAAAGGAGCGCTCTTAAGCCCCATACACACGGTCGGACAATCCGCGGACCAGGTCGGTCGGATCCTGTCCGTCATACTTTGTCTGATGTTGGTTTTGCGTACACACGGTCGGACAAAGTTGTCGGAAAATCTGATCATTCTGAACGTGGTGACGTTTGTTGCCTACGACGGGACTACGTAGAGGCTAGTAGCCAATAGCTTTGGTCTTGTAATGTGATCTGAGCATGCGTAGCACTTTGTCCGGTCGGACAACCGTACACACGATCGGATTTGGTGTGATCGGACCGTGTTGTCGGCAAATCTTTCCAGCAGGAGATAAGACTTTGTCCGTCGGACAATCCGACGTACACTGTCTGATGGTGCATACACACGGTCTGATTTTTCAACAACATTGTCCGATCGGACAGAATCCATGAAAAAGTCCGACCGTGTGTATGGGGCTTAACAGAGGTGGAAACCTTAAAGATTGAGAATAATAAGAATTCTGCTGTATTCAGCTCATGACAAATTCTTGATGGTAAGCATGGATTTATACATTAAAATAATATAAAAAATGGTATGCTTCAAGAGATTCTATTCTATACATCTCCTTAAGTATCTTTTTCCAAGAGGTGTTTCCCCTTGTATGGTACTTTGTCTGTATCTGATCTCATTATTTTGACAAAAATCTCAAACATGATGATTGCATTTCAGTAAGAAAATAAGGCCACATTAGCAGGCACAAAGTAACCCATAAAAGCAAGATTTAAAGCAAACTCCAAGTAATAAGGGAAAACAATAAGTACGGTAATCTATTAGATTTGTAGAGCAGGCAATGTTTATCACAACTGCAGTGTTTGCTGTATATCATCAGTAGACTCTTCAAAGTACAAATGAATACAGAATATCCTCTCAGTTTACCTGAATCTGCGCTTCCTATGATATGATGCCATTAGAGGTTTCCTCTAATGCCCCATACACACGAGCAGAAATTCTGCCAGCAAATGTCCGATGAGAGCTTTTGGTCTGAAAATGCGACTGTGTGTATGCTCCATCAGACTTTTGCTGGCGGAATTCCAGCCAGCAAAAGATTGAGAGCATGTTCTCAATTTTTCGGTCAGAAAAAGTTCCGATTGGAAATTCCGATGGTCTGTACCAATTCCGATGTGCAAAATTCCTAGGCATGCTCGGAAAAAAATTGACGCATGCTCGGAAGCATTGAACTTAATTTTCTCGGCTCATCGTAGTGTTCTACGTCACCGCGTTCTTGACGGTCGAAAGTTCAGCAAACTTTTGTGTGACCGTGTGTATGCAAGCCAAGCTTGAGTGGAGTTCCGTCGGAAAAACCATTCAAGATTTTTCCGACAGATATTCCGTTCGTGTGTACATGGCATTAGGCTCAATGTGAGTCTATTATCTGATGCCTGTGCTTTTTAAAGAATATCTGCGGGCAAAATGTACACCCCACCTCCTTCTAACCCAGTCCAGCTCTGTATATTTTGTTGTGTACTAAGAAACTTAGTATAAATATCCTTTCCCCTCTGTGGTATGAGTGAGGGGAAGATGGCCCCCATACCATTGCAGTCAAAAGTCACTTCCGCCCATAGCTCTTAAAGGGACTTTTTTTTTTTTTTTTTCATTGCATTTTTGTGTAAATATGAGATCTGAGGTCTTTTTGACCCCCGATCTCATATTTAAGCGGTGCTGTCATGCTTTTTTTCTATTACATGAGAGGTTTACATTCCTTGTAATAGAAATAAAAGTGACACAATTTTTTTTTGTTTTTTAAAAGAACAGTGTAAAAATAAAAACTAAAGAGTAAAATAAATAAGGAAAAAAAAAAGCTTGCATGCAGAAGCAAACACAAACGTGAGTAGTGCCTGCATATGAAAACCACACATGTAAGGTATCACCGCGATCATTAGAGCGAAAGCAATAATTCTAGTCTCAGACCTCCTCTGTAACTCAAAACATGCAACCTGTAGAATTTTTTAAAATGTCGCATATGGAGATTTTTAATAATAAATGTTTGCCGCCATTCCACGAGCAGGCACAATTTTGAAGCGTAACATGTTGGGTATCACTTCACTCAGTGTAACATCATCTTTCACAAAATAAAATAAAAATTGGGCTAACTTTACTGTTGTCTTATTTTTTCATTCAAAAATTTTTTTTTTCTGAAAAAAGTGTGCTTGTAAGACCGCTGCGCAAATACGGTGTCACAGAAAGTATTGCAACGACCGCCATTTTCTTCTCTAGAGTCTTAGAAAAAAATATATATTATGTTTGGGGGTTCTAAGTAATTTTCTAGGAAAAAAAAACGATTTTAACTTGTAAACAACAAGTTTGAAAAATAGGCCCGGTCTTAAAGTGGTTAACCGCTTCCCGACCGCCTCATGTAGATATACGTCTACAGAATGGCACGGGCAGGCAAAAGCACGTACGGGTACGTCCCCTTTAATTTGCCTGCCCGGGGGGGGGGGCGCGCGCGCGCCGCTGACCCGGTCGGGAGCTCCGTGACCACGGCCGCGGGACCAGCGGACCCGATCGCCGCTGGTATCCCGCGATCGGGTTACGGAGCTGAAGAACGGGGAGAGGTTTGTGTAAACAAACCTCTCCCCGCGCTTCCTACACTGACTGTCAGTGATCGGCGGTTCCCTGTAATCGGGAACGCCGATCAATGACGTCAGACGTACAGCCATGCCCCCCTACTGTAAAAAAAAAACACAACACGTCACACTGACTCCTCCCCGCCCCCTAGTGGTTAACCCCTTCACTACAACTGTCATTTACATAGGAATCAGTGCTATTTAAATAGCACTGATTTCTGTATAAATGACAAATGTCCCAAAAATGTGTCAAAAATGTCCGATGTGTCCGCCATAATGTCGCAGTCACAATAAAAATCGCTGATCGCCGCCATTACTAATAAAAAAAAATATTAATAAAAATGCTATAAAACTATCCCCTATTTTGTAAACGCTATAACTTTTGCGCAAACTAATCAATAATCGCTAATTGCGATTTTTTTTTTACCAAAAATATGTAGAATACGTATCGGCCTAAACTGAGGAAAAAAAATGTTTTTTTATATATTTTTTGGGGATATTTATTATAGCAAAAAGTAAAAAATATTGCATTTTTTTCAAAATTGTCGCTTTATTTTTGTTTATAGCGCAAAAAATTAAAACCGCAGGGGCGATCAAATACCACCAAAAGAAAGCTCTATTTGTGGGAAAAAAAGGACGCCAATTTTGTTTGGGAGCCACGTCGCACGACCGCGCAATTGTCAGTTAAAGCGACGCAGTGCCGAATCGCAAAAAGGGGCCTGGTCCTTTGGCTGCCAATTGGTCCGGGGCTGAAGTGGTTAAAGAACATGATGAATTTAATCCAGCGCTGTGAATACTTTCCAGATGCACGTTATATAATGTTTCATTATTTATTTCTTGTTACGCTTCTTTTGTCATGCCTTTGCACAATGGACCTCAAAAGGTATTTATTTGTATACAAAACTGCAGAGAGAGTGCCGCAGCAGCACTGAAAATTGGCCCTCAGCATTCTTGGAGTACTATCATGGCTTGACTTTGTAACACCAAATGCTTTCCTTAGCATCAAATGCTGTTGTTGGTGATATATATATATATATATATATATATATATATATATAAAGGAGCCATCAATTTCAACTAAATTGATAACATTATCTAAAAGAAATAAAGGTAATCAAAAGGCAATGAAACGTTTGATGTTATTCATTGTACTGTGGCAATAGCTTGAAGAACAAAATAGATCTGTTCCCACAGACTATATTTTCAACAACAGGTAATCAACTCATCAATAAATAGCCATACTCTAATAACTACGTAATGTCTTCAGCTACAGAACATCTCTTTTCTCAAGGATGATAGTAAGCACTGTTATATGCTGTAAACAAATGCAGCCATTTAAATGAGAAGGCATTTTCACAATCCTAATATCTAAAGCTTTAACAACCAGCAACATTCCTATTTAATCTTAAACTGTACAAATAAGGGAATCATTTGCTCCATTGTTAAACTCCTCTCTCCTTTGTTGGTCTCTACTGTTCGCAAACACCTTCTCTTCTATTTGCTATAAGGCATTCACCGCCCATCCAATTCATGAAGTGAACTTGAAGGCCCCATTCACACCTGGGAGTATCATTTTCAGGCGGAAAGTCACGCGTTTTTACCACGATTTTGCTGCGATTTTGTGCAGGTCAAAAGGCCACCAATGTAAAAAGCAGTGAAACGCCCAAATCTGCCTGACTTGAGCTACAAAAAAAGCTCAAGAACTTTTTTGAGCTTCAGGTGTTTGGCTTCAGGCGACATGGAGTAGAGATGTGAACCATCTCCATAGAGAATAATAGATTTTTTCTCCTCCAGCATTTTGGAGCTTCAAGCTTCAAGCTACAAAACGCTGAAGTGTGAATGGGGCCTTAACCACTTGCTTACTGGGCACCCTAAACCCCCTTCCTGCCCAGACCAATTTTCAGCTTTCAGCGCTCTCACACTTTGAATGACAATTGCGCGGTCATGCAACGCTGTATCCAAATTACATTTTTCAAATTTTTTTCATACAAATAGAGATTTCTTTTGGTGGTATTTAATCACTGGATAAAATAAAAAAACAAGCACGCATCCACTTCTATTCGAATAAGAAAGGTGAATAAGTGAAAAATTGTGATTAAAAAAAGTGTTGCAAGTGTAATATCTCAAAACAAAAGACATTCATATAAAATGCCAAAACAAAAAAATTCATATAAAACAACTGATCAGTATAAAAAGTGTTCAAAGAAAATATTGCATATGCTCAAAAGAATTAGTCCATATGAGTGTAATGACCACAATATGAGACAGTAAGTCAGGAAATAATATCAATGGTGCTTACCAGATTCTTAGGATCTCAGATGATAGAGATCAAAGACGCCTGTGCACAAGCCTGCCGGCGGGAATACGATCCTCCTGTGGTTCTTTTCAGGGGAAAATACTCCTTCTGTAGCAGCGGGATATCCAATTTTAGAGAGAAGGCTTCCAGACAAGAATCATCCTATATTTTCAAGTAATCCTGGATGGTCTCATTAAGTAGAGGATAGAAGAAAGGACTTTATGGTGTAATATAGCCAAAGTGAGTTTATTTTTAAAAAATGTGGTAACGCTTACATCCAAGAAGACGGTAAGAATATTTTAAAAACAGCTGCGGCTTAAGCCAGCCAGTCAAGGGCCAGTGCTCCATCCTAAATTCACTTTGGACATACTACACCATGAAGTCCTTTCTTCTATCCTCTACTTAATGAGACCTTCCAGGATTACTTAAAAATATAGGATGATTCTCGTCTGGAAGCCATCTCTCTAAAATTTGATATCCCGCTGCTACAGAAGGAGTATTTTCCCCTGAAAAGAACCACAGGAGGATCGTATTCCCACTGGCAGGCTTGTGCACAGGCGTCTTTGATCTCTATAATCTGAGATCCTACGAATCTGGATAGCAGCATTAATATTATTTCTTGACATTCTTCTTGATATTCTTCAGAATATTGGAAGATATATGCTGTCTCATATCACAGTCATTACACTTATATGGACTAATTCTTTTGAGCATATGCAATATTTTCTTTGATCACTTTTTATACTGATCAGTTCACTAATTGTTTTATATAAATTTTTTTGTTTTGGCGATTTATATGAATGTCTTTTGTTTTGAGATATTACACTTGCAACACTTTTTTGATATCACTTTTGAAATTTTTCACTTATTCACCTTTCTTAATTGAATGGTAGTGGATACGCTTGTTTTTTATTTTATCCATACGTTTTTAGCTTCAGTATTTAGGCTACTTGCAAGCTTCAGCACCCCGTTCTTGTATAGGTTATCACAGATATTTACCAATTATACTTGGTATTTAATCACTGTTTTTTTTTTTTTTGCTGAAAAAAAGACTGAAGATTTTGATAAAAAAAACAAAAACTGTTTCATAGTTATAAAATTTTGAAAACAGGTACTTTTTCTCCTTCCTTTATGTGCGCTGATGAGGCTGCACTGATGGGAACTGATGGACACTGATAGGCTGCACTGATAGGCACTGATAGGCTGCACTGATGGGCACTGATAGGTGGCACGGATAGCCGGCACTGATAGGTGGCACTAATGGGCCCTGATGATGACTGATGAGTGGCACTAATGGGCACTGGTAGGCACTGGTTGGTGACACTGATAGGCAGCACTGATCGGTGGCACTGATGATGAGGCACTGATGGGTATTGATTGGCAGCACTGATGGACATTGATAGGTGGCACTGGTGGGCACAGATGAGGCAGTTGTGACACCCCCTCTAAATTAGAAAGGATTTTTCCTGTGCACCCCTCGAACTGCTGGAGGTGTGATGCACCTGAAGCATATTTTTTCATATTTTTGGGCTCTGTCCGCACATAAAGCAGTTCTGGGTGGGTGTGATGGACTGTGTTAGGTTGATAACTACAATTGCTATTGCACCATCTATTGAAATTTGTTTGTTGGGCTTGGTGGACACATTAGCACCCAAAATAGATAGATGACAATTCAACTGCATCTGATTAATTTCCTCCTGGTGAATAGATGAACTATGTGGCGGGTAGTGAGGGTTGTGTAAGCCTAGATGGGAACCTATAACCTCTTTTTTACTACTGCTATTTGAGGATATCATACGGCATATAATGATTGTACATTGTATATGTCCTCCCCCTTCCCCTTTTTTTCCCCTTTACTAGGGTTTAATATGGAAGGATTTCTGATGTCTGTTATTATTTGGTATGGGGGTTGCATTGTACACTGGTGCTAGGAATTGTAGTGCTGAATGTTTATTATGTTCAATGTTTGTATGTATCTTTTTCTATGTTTAAAAAACCTTTAATAAAAAGAATTTATACAGATGAGGCAGTTGTGGCTCTCTGTGTGAGGGACCGATGTCCCTCTGAAGAAGCCGGTGATCTGCTTTTTTTCTACCTCATGCTGACAGTGTGATAAAAAAAAAATGATTACTGATTTTCTGTTTACATCACGTGGTAAGGGGCCGGGAGTCCAATCTGTGATCAGCCGAGTCACATAGACATAGACTCAGAGATAACACCGCGCACCATGCACATCCCACAGGAGGCGAGCAGGCAGCTCATGCACGGGGTGGCATCTATTGACAGCCTACCGACAATTAAGGCCCACACTGTAGCCGTCATTTGGCTACAGCATGGGCGGCAGGTGGTTAAAACTCATCTTTTTAAAAAGGCATACAAGCTTCATCTACAAAACCTTCTATGGCCTCTAACTACTCTATTACTTAAAGTGTTACTAAACCCACAGCAGGAAAATCAGTCTGTATATGCAGTACAGCATGCTGGTTATATTCACTGTAGAACCTAAGGGGTTAATCCTCTGCATTATGTAAAAAGGCTGATCCTGTCTTCTCTGATTCTCGCCATCTTCCACTGTCACCAATCCATCTGCTGATGGTACAAAGCCTTGGGGACACTCTGAACATGCTCAGTTTGGTGTGTATTGCTAGAGGTTTTTTTTGGGAGAGTGCATGTGATCAGCACAGGGCCAATCATCACTGTCAAGACAGAGGGTCAGGGGCCCTGCAGCCTCAAAGAACAGTCAGAGCAGAATTAATTCCTCCTACAAGCTTTAACCAGACACTGATAGAAGTCACAAGACCGCTATATACTGCTGATGAGAAAAGGCATTTAGCAGTTTATATTTACTAAAATAATTGTGTTTTACTGTGTACTGTGGGAGACCAGATATAGTGAATGCAGGGTCCTGGGTTTAGTAACACTTTAGAATTGAACTCCAGGCAAACAGCTAAATATACAGACACATCCTGTTTATCTATTTTTAGAGCTACAAAGCTCTGCTTTAAGGCACCACTCTGTTTACCAGTGTAGGGGACCTGATCTTAAAGTCACTGTAAAGTCTAATTTTTTCCTACAAAAATAACAAACATGTCATACTTATCTGCTTAATGCAGTGGATTTGCTCAGAGCAGCCTGGATCCTCCCTCTTCTGTGATCCTGGCCCCTCCCTCCTGTTGAGTGTCCCCACAGCAAGCAGCCAGCCCAGCCTCACCCCCCTCTCTCTCTCCTGATTGGCTTGCTGACTTTGAATGACAGCAGCGGGAGCCAATGGCACTTTGCTGTGTCTCAGCCCATCAGGAGGGAGTATCTTGGATGGCTGAGACAATCGTGGACATCGCTGGACAGAGATGGGCTCAGGTAAGTATTATGGGAGCTGAGGGGGGCTGCTACACACAGAAGGCTTTTTATCTTAATGCATGGAATGCATTAAGATAAAAAACCTTTTGCCTTTAAAGGAGTTGTAAAGGCAGAAGGTATTTTATCTTAATGCATTCTATGCATTAAAGCGGAGTCGCGGAAATTTTTTTAATAAAAGTCATAAAAGTTGCTGCTGACTTTTAATAATCAGACACTCCCCTGTCCCCCACGGTCCAGCGATGTGGGTGTACGAAGCCTCGCTCCTCTACCCCTCTTCGCCATGGCGATGGCATTCTTACTGTGGGTGCCGCGCTGCGAATGGCCGGGCAATCTTCTGGGAGCTGTGACATGTACCAGAAGATTGCAGGAAGGGAGGGGGGAGAGGTGAACTTCCTTCCGGCACCATGGAGCCCCGGGAGGAAGTGGAAGCTGGATGCCACTAAAAAGAGGGTATCCGCTCCCCCCGACCAAAAAAATGACAAAATGTGGCATGTCAGGGGGTCACCGTCACTTAACGTGGAAGCTCCATTTTTGGGTGGAACGCTGCTTTAAAATAAAAAACCTTTTGTGTGTAGCAGCACCCCCCCTAATTACCTACCTGAGACCCTTCTCTCTCCGGCGATGTCCGCGATTCCCTCAGCCATCCAGGACATACCACCTGATTGGCAGCGCAGCAACGCCATTGGCTCCCGCGGGTTGTCAATATAAGTCAATCAGCCAATCAGGGGTAAGAGGGGGGTGGGCCAGGTCGGGGCTCCGTGTCTAAATGGATACATGGAGCTCTGACTCTGCTTGGGTGCCCCATGTAGCAAGCTGCTGGCTGAGGGGCACTCAAAGGAGGGAGGGGCTAGGAGCAGCAAAGAGGGACCCGAGAAGAGGAGGATCCAGGCTGCTCTGTGCAAAACCAACAGCACAGAGGAGGTAAGTATAACATGTTTGTTATTTAAAAAAATAAAAATAAAAAAACAAGCCTTTACAATCACTTTAGTTTCACTTTCACTTAGAAGTTTCATACCCACCCTCACCTTGTGACAGGGTAGTGAAAAGAGAATGAGTGAAAATAGCACACTGATAAACGCATCTCTCTGCTCTCTCCTCATCAGCATAACGTGTTAATTGGAGCACAACTGACTGGCTCATTATGCTGCTACTCTCTCTCCCTCTCTGTTCTCCATTGTGCAGTCTTTAGAGTGCATTGCAAGAGGCTGATACTGAGTCAAATTTGGGTACTTTTCAGCTTTTATTACAAAATGCATGTAATATTGTTTTATTGATTGCAAACCAGCACTTATTCATGCATTTTAGAGCTGCTTGGAGATCAGTTTTAAATATAGAACACCTATTGGTACTGTTTCCTATTGTTTTGTGCTTTTGTACATGTTATAATGCTAGTTTAGAGACCCTGTGGGCTTGGTTTACTAATTCTCCTGCTTTGCCAAAAAAAAAAAAAAAAAAAAAAATGGAAGCTGATTGGTTTCTATGCAGAGCAGCAAGAGATTTTTCAGTCTCCAGTTTTAGTAATTCAACCCCACAGTGTCCTTTCTTTGTGCAAAAGTTCCCCTTGCAAACTACCCTCAATGTCAAAGTTAATATTTCAATATGATATAAACTGCCTAATCTCCAAGTGAACATGTAGCACCATTAGTGGTATGGATGTTTCTGCAATCTTCTTCAATTATTTTGCTAACATGGATCTTTGCTAACCATTTTCCAATCAGTGCACCTGCTTTGCTAAGTTTCTGTGACTTGGCATATAATTACGTTTGAAAAACACTTTACAGTGACAACAAACTTAAAGTATATGAAAACTTTTCTTCTACCTCTAGATTTTTATTTTTCTGAATTGTCCATATTTAATTATTTATCACCCAATCACTAACCAACTATAACAAGCCCTATGTAAATTTCTGATACATCAGCCAAAAGCCATTCACATCTTGCAGTAAATGCCCACATTCCAGTCACATCCCATTAATGCGAAGTGGACACGCTATATTTTCTGTGCTGGTATTATTTTTTCTCCTCTGATCTTCATTGAGTAATAAATGATTTAAACATGTAAAAAAATAAATAGGAAGCACCTTGGAGAAATTTTAATAAATTGAATATATTTGCCTCAGTTACACATTATGATAACTATTCTGATACCAAGCAATCACTTTGCAGCTTGTGACTGTTTTGTTAAGATTCCTGCTTTTGCCTTGTTAAAAAGTACTAATTCTGCTTTTTTTAGAATAGATGTGTTACATTCAATTAGCACACCATCAAATCACTTACAACCCGGATCAAAAAAAAAAAGAAATAAAAGCTTTAAAACACATGTGAAGATTGTTTAATATGGTGTCTTTTTAATAAATCTAAAACAATTCTAGTTCAGTGCTATTATCTTTAACCTCTTAAAGATATTCAGTCACAGAGTCAAAGTGCTGGATGACGCAAGTGATTATGATACAATAATGCGACAATTCAGACATGCATGCAGAGAAAATGATTAGAGCAAATCAACAACATATTCTTAGATGTCAAATAACAGAACTTGAAATCTTTGGGTGATTTGTTTTAATTACTAATGAAAAATTTGTTAAAAGCTGCATTTTGCTAACATGTCCTGTTCAACCGATGTACATTTTGCATAAAAAGTTATCATCCAGATCCCTTTTTTATATAATTTCCAAAAGCTCTCATATACAGCTAGCTAAATGAACACAAGAAAATGCCCATTGTACAACACCTGCAATTTCACCAGACCCAAAAAGCAGTTGTTAGTTGTGTAAAGAATACCTGAAAAAAAAATGTTGCACTGTTCCCTAAAATCTCAGGTCTCTTTCCAGATGTTCTGACCCCCAAAAATCGATAAGGTCTAATAGCACTTAAAACATCATTCCTCGGTGCTGTAAACCAACCGGACTGCTCATCCAGTTCACTCCTCCAGTGATACATTCATGGGTATTAAATCAGGTTATGGCCAATAAAAAATAAAAGGAAACTCCATAATGTAAAAGATTTCAATAAAAGTTAAACATTTCAACTGCTATTTTGTTGACGCAATTTATATCCCACTCCTATTGGGCTACAGGATTATAACTCCAACTCGTAAATTGAATCTGTTTTCCTGCATGATATTTCTCTAATGCAGTTGTTCCCATACTAGTGTGGTACAAATTTGTAATTTCTGACTATTTTTAAACTGGATGGTTCTTTAGAGTGACAACGGGCATAATGTCTAGACTGTGACCACGAAATCCTTTATGGATGTTGGCCACTTGTTCACCAATTCTTACCTGCAGTACCTTTGTGGTGCACATATTGCAACCCACAAGGGCACTGCAGAAGGTAAACCACTCCCCAAGTTGAATAAGTTATGAAACCTTTAATTGTATACACTTGATTGTTTACTTCAAAGACAAATGATTTAGTTGTAACATGGCTTTGTCCATTACACCTACAGACCTGGCATCTCAGGGATAAAAAACCATCATCTCTCCAAAAAGACTGTCCAAAAGAGAAAAGTGTTTTGGAGGATCTAGTACATTAGGGGAAACCATATTGAATATTGACTATATTGTAAATACATTACCTGCCACTAGAGGGAACATTTCACCTTAGTCTTCTAAATTTACACACATTCTTTTTAAATAATCTTTTTGAAAATATATTTGTTGAATAAAATTTCTATGAGTATATTTACCTGAAGTATTTGTATATATAGTAATATAATTAGGATATACTGATGATCTGAAAACCATTGCACAGAGCAAGCAAGTATACCTTGTTTGTTATTTTTTAAAGATCCTTTTACCATCACTTTAAATTACCCCAGAGTTCTTGCATACTTTAACAATATGATCAGTTCTAATTTTGTAAGAAGAAATATAGAACTCTGTCAGCATCTTTCTATGCATGCACTATCCTCGGCAAGTACCTCTCTAAAGTTGAGAATCATATTTAGTGCAGCAAACCTCAGGACATCACGAAAACGCCTGAATGTTTATTTCAGGTTCTGTGTAGGCTTCTGAAAAATATAGGGGGCTGGACTGAACATTTGGAAAATGTTATTAACAAAGTACTGTTGGTATGGTTGTGGGAAGAGAATCTGCATGTTTTGCAGTTTCAAAAGATTAAAGTGGAAAGATGTTTTTTAATAAAAAAAAAATGTTTTTTCATTTAACACTAAACTCCAGGCAGCTAGAAAAGAATAACATGAATGCAGCTGTGAATTCATCAAAATCGTATACTGTATTTTTTTTATATACAAGCAATGAAAGCAGCTGAGTTTGACTTGATATCAGTCACATGCTGACCAATTAAAGTAGAGAAAAATCAGTCCTCCACCTCTGCCAGAAGGAGTTTTGTGATGTTCCTAAGCTGTGTAAATCTCAGAACTGGATGAACAGAAATGCAAATCCT
Source organism: Lithobates sylvaticus (assembly GCA_028564925.1). Taxonomy (NCBI): domain Eukaryota; kingdom Metazoa; phylum Chordata; class Amphibia; order Anura; family Ranidae; genus Lithobates; species Lithobates sylvaticus. Next base: position 346,885,328 of record CM053027.1, on the reverse strand, counting down.
TTGGCGGTAAAATAGCTCCCTTATAGGTATCTCATCCATATATTTAGATGTTTGCCTGAAGTTCAGCTTTAAGCAAAAATGTGGCTTTTATTTACCATTTAAACAGCCAATGTCTTCTGCTGTCAAAACCAGATTCTTCACCCTGAGGAATATAGCTACGGTAATGATATTTACTCAGCCCCAAGGATATATCACAATAAATGAATGTATTTGTGTCCATTTGACTGGTAGTGATGCTGAGAGCCATAATGGGCTCTACAGGGAAACATATTTTCTGCTTCCCACCCAACCCTGCACTTGCACTCCTTAAACATTTGTGTATTGCTTCTGCTTTGTGAATTTCTTAAGTATTTTTAAGATATCCAGTGTTTAAGATTGAGCCAGACCTGGATTGTTTGGAACAGTGTTGTTTTTAATACATTAAAAAAAAACGTAACATTATATATAGATTTTTCAGTGTATTAGGATGTAATAAATAAGAGGCTGCAGGAGCACCATGATTGTTTGTTAACACATTGCTATGTAGTTTTGTGTATATGTATATAGGTATTGACACTTTTTTTGTGTTTACACATAGTGCGGTAATATAAGAGATTTAATATTGTTGTTTTTGCTATACAATTGTGTTGCTTTGTGTTTAATCAACTATGCAGGTCCATAGGAAAGCATGGTAAATGCAACCAAATCAACAAAACCAATCTCAAATGAAATCAATTTATCAGTAAAAACATGCTGCATTTTACATGCTTCTGAATTTGATGCCCTTGTGCACTCACTTTAAATGTAGAGGAGTAGTATATAGTAAGCTAGATTTGTACTGCATTATATACACATCAATATTCTCAGGATAGCAATCTAAATCTAAAAAGCAACAAACATTGGCATGGGAGACCGAAAGGAAGGGACAGTATTTAGTCCAATATCTAATCATTTCTCGAATGCAAAGTGCAGCTAGAGCTTCAAAAGACTACAAATAGTTTGGGGTTTCTCTCAAAGAAAGACAACTCAGCTTTTGACAGTCCTTACTGTCACAAAGGGTCTTAGACTGTCCACGACCGTAAGCTCATTATGTCTTCCAAGAACCTGAACTCCCTGTAATAGTGCATGAGGCAGACGCCCTCAAAATGAGAGTAGGAGCATACAGTATAACTGCAGACATTTACAGGTATGAAGGCCAAAAAAGAAAGATGTCTGCAATTATGGGCCTTGTAACAATTTTGGGGGAAAACTTTGATGTGACAGATTGGTGATCTCAAGTCATTAAAGCACATGATCTATTTTACAATTCCATCAACAATCTGCTCCCACAGGGATGCCAGTGGAAGCAGGTATTGTGTATACACCAAGGTTTAAGTGTGCCAAACCAGCCTCTGATCAGAGTCAGACCAATAGAACATAAAAGGATGATTAGGAGCCTGCTACAAATGTCATTAGATGAATATAACAAAATCCTATAAAAAGTCAATGACTAAAAAGAAAATACAAGAGAGCGTAGGATCACTGCAGCTAGGCCTTTTAAGGATTACAGTAGCACATATCTAATCTAAGATGGGAAGTGGTAGATTTATACATTACAAATACTTTCTCTTTCTGGTGTTAATGAAGAATGTATCTGTGGTTGCTATCTTTAAATTTTCTCTTCTTTCAGAACACATGTTCCTATCTCAGTGATACCACTGGTTTACTGGCAGTCAACTGACCCTGACCCTTTGTTATTAGGCATGTTTGACCACTGGAATGTATGTCCGGTGTTGAGGCAACTCTCATATGACATCAGAATCTGCCAGCATTTGCACTATAGATGTTCTGGTTCTGACAGAAAATCTTATATTCTTGATTGGTTGGGCTTGCTCAGCAGCATATATAGTTCAAGAAAACGGAATCCCAGGTATGAAACAGCGATGGTTACTTTATTGAAGATAAAAATCCATCAAGATACATCATAAGACCTCTATGCAGGCATGGCAAGATTAACGTGTCTCACGAATCAAGGTTCGCTTAGTCATAAACAGATTAGCGTTAATCTTGCCATGCCTGTATAAGGGTCTCATGATGTCTTATGATGTATCTCGATGGATTTTTATCTTCAATAAAGTAATCATCACTTATTCATAACTGGGAGTGCGATCAACGTTTCTTGAACTATTGGCTCTTAATCAGACTGGGGACTGGACCTGCACCACAAGGTTGAAGGGAGCAATCATTCCCACCTGGAGAGGCACAGCTCTGTCTTTGTATCAGTTTGCTCAGCAGCATGGCCCATCCACTGTGCATCATTCATTCAGTGATTATTGGTGCTTGATTCACCCAATTTTTCACTTGGTTGTAACACTGCAGAAGAAGATCAATCACTCTAAAACTTTAACTTTTGGATGCATGTGCCCCTGAACATTAAAATAGGAATTTCTAGTTTAAAGACACAAAAAGTCAATCAGTTTTGTTTCATTAGCATACACACAGTGATAACTACTCTTAGCAAAGCACCAACACATTGGTCACTGTAGAACTGTGGGGAACCGGAATCAGATACCTGCTATGCCCCAACCCTTCACCAAAGGCTTTGCACCTGGCTTCCCCTGCACCCCCTTGTTGTCAGGCCTGGCAGCTGAACTGTTATGCTTGGTATGTAGTATTCCCAGAAAATAACTACTTACAAATGTACCCTGCCATTCATTTGCTATCCCAATCATCCCCTATTGACTGCCAATAGAATTGGGAAATCAGGTTAAGATGTCTCTGCTGAATTGTAAAGGACTAAATTGTACCAAACATTTCTCAGTAAATCACGTCCTATCTTCAGAAAGAATGAATAAATGAAAGAATGTTCCCAAAATCCACTTAAAATCCTATTGTACATGGCGTTCTCATATCCTAATACTGTGGAGCCCACAGATTACGGCAACCAAACTGGAAGTGACATAACGGAAGTCCCGCCCTACGCGTTTGGTCATTAGTGTGCGACCTTTGAATATATATTTTTTGTATAAAATGTTGTCTGCCCTTACATTATACATATAAAGTAGGTCTGATGGGTCTTGAAGTGGTTAGTTTATCGTATACAAGTAATTAATTAGCCATTGACTTTTACCATGCTGTGTTAGGTTCTACCATATCCTGCACATTATTACAATAAGTATACATTGCATAATGCCACTGTTTGAACTTAATGGGAAATTTTTAATGTGTGGTAATGATAACTCCTGATTCTTGTGTTGGCATATGGACAGCTTTTTAGAGAGACTTTCAAACCACTCCCAGACAGCTCTATAGAAGATTTACCACTGTAGGGTGGTCCTCCTGTGCAGGATCACGTATATATGCACGATTCTGCACTGCCACCTAGAGGGATCGCGTATACGCCGCCCACGGGCCTCCCACAAACTGTTTCTGCTGTAGTTAATCCGGGCACTGGATGTCCGCCGGCATTTGCCAATCGCCGGTAAAAACATACAGAATGGAGATCTGCCTATGTTAACAAGGCAGATCTCTGTTCTGACAGGGGGTGAAGAAATGGATTTTGTATACATGCAAAGCAGGGAATAAAATCCATCCTTTCCCCTAGTAAAAGCAGCACATATAGAAAACAAAAACACTGGCTAGGCACACAGTTAACCCTTTGATCACCCTAGATGTTTAACCCCTTACCAGCCAGTGTCATTAGTACAATGTATTAGTGTCACTGGTTCGAGCAAAGTGTCAGTTAGTGTCTGATTGACCTCCACTATATAGCAGTCCAGCTATAAGTCACTGATCGCCGCCATTACTAGTATGAAAAAAAAAACTCCATAAATATATACCATAGTTTGTAGACTATATAATGTTTGTGTATCTCAATCAATATACGCTTATTGGGATTTTTGTTTACCAACAATTTGTAACAGAATACATATTAGACAAATTTTCTGAAGAAATTAGATTTTTGATTTTTTTTTAATTGGATATGTTTTATAGCAAAAAGTTTAAAATATTGTTTTTTTTTTCCAAAGTTGTTGGTCTTTTTTTGTTACTAGTGCATCAAAATAGAAAATGCAGTGGTGATCAAATACCAAAAGAAAGCTCTGTTTGTTGGAAAAATGACATACATTTTTTTTTTGGGTACAGCGTTTCATGACTGTGTAATTGTCAGTTATATTACATTTCTACTTTAGTTTGCACCTGCCACTTTCCAAAACTGTCAGAAAACCCTAAATGTAATTTTAGCCTGGTGTGTTTTATACATCTGGTGTGTTTTGTACCCCAATCATGTAGAGAAATCTAATTCGCTTATGTGATTGGCTCAGTGATTTTTCACAAAATCTGCAGTATAATGCAGGTAACATTTCAAGCATCGCCTATAATAAAATAAAATCTGCTTCTAGGGGGGTACATACACTTTAACTAAGAACTGCAAGAAAAAAATTTCAGTGAAATAATGATCCTTGCATTGTCTCCATGTAGTTGCAAACAGAGAATGCTCTGACCCTGTTTTCCATGCAGTATTGTTAAATAGAAGCAATCATGTAAAAGTCTAGTATGAAACCTTTTACAGCTATATTAATCCCCAAAACAAAAATTTACTAAATTGTAGCTTACCAATTCTTAGATGTGGTGGCTGCATTCGTTTTCCTTTTTAGGGCTTTTTTCCCCTCTATTTCCACCTGTTGATACATCCAGCAAGTCTTAAACTTTTCTACTTCAAGACCGCAATACATATAAATACATATAAATACATTGCGGCTTTGAAATAGTTTACCGGAGTTATGGGTGAAGCTATCAGCCATAATCTGGTATCTTTTTCTTCAGCTAGCAGCTTTCAGAAGCTGCGGGAGGGGACATTTCCTCTTCTCCCGTCGTTCGCCGATGTTTCTTGGGCTTACTGTTCAAATTGTCAAGCTTGAGGATGATCCGACGGTGAGGCCGGCAAGTCCCACAGGCGATCAAAGAGTAGATCGTCTTTGATCGCCTCTATGACCTTGAAGGACCGGAGCGACGGCATGACATCACTTCTGGTCTAGGGTGGAAGTACCGAAAATTTAGAAAAAAAACGCATTTTTCTTTGTTTCTGTGATAAAATTTAGCAAATTATTATTTTTTCTTCATAAATTTTGGCCACAATTTATACTGCTACATATCTTTGGTAAAAATAACCCAAATTAGTGGAAATGATTTGGTCTTTGTGAAAGTTACAGACTCTACAAACTGTGGTGCGAATTATACAAAATTGATCTGATTGACCTGATGTACTGAGGGCCTATCTCATTTCTTGTGACCCGAACAAGCCAGGAAAGTACAAATACCCCCCAAATGACCCCTTTTTTAAAAGTAGACATTCCAAGGTATTTAGTAAGAGGCATGGTGAGCTTTTTGATGTTGTCATTTTTTTCCCACAATTCTTTGCAAAATGAATTATTTTTTAATTTTTAATTTTTTTCCACAAAATTGTCATTGTAATAGGTTATTTCTCTCACATGGCATGTGTATACCACAAATGACACCCCAAAATAAATTCTGCTACTCCTCCTGAGTATTACAATACCACATGTGTGGGACTTTTCCACAGCCTGGCCACTTAGAGAGGCCCAACATGCAGGGAGTGCCATCATGTGTTCTAGGAGCATAAATTACACATCTAAATTGTTGACTACCTATTACACTTTTATAGGCCCTGGAGCACCAGGACAATGACACGTGACACTGACGTGGCACTGATGACAGGTGGCACTGATGACACGTGACACTGATGTGGCACTGATGACAGATGGCACTAATACGGGGCACTGATGACACGTGACACTGATGACAGATGGCACTAATACGGGGGCACTGATGACACGTGACACTGACAGATGGCACTTATACGTGGCACTGATATCATGTGGCACTAATACGTGGCACTGATGAGAGATGGCACTAATACGTGGCACTGATGACAGATGGCACCGATACATGGCACTAATGACACGTGACACTGATGACAGATGGCACTGATACGTGGCATTGATGACACGTGCCACTGATAACAGATGGCACGTGACACTGACAGGTGGCACTTTTGACAGATGGCACTGATACGTGGCACTGATGACAGATGGCACTGACGTGGCACTGATGACACGTGGCACTGATATGGCACTGATGACAGATGGCACTGACGTTGCACTGATGACAGATGGCACTGACGTGGCACTGATGACAGATGGCACTGGGGACAGGTGGCACTGGGGACAGGTGGCACTGGCAGAAGGCATGGATGGCACTGGGGACAGGTGGTACTGGGGACAGGTGGCACTGGCAGATGGCACTCTGGGGACAGGTGGTACTGATGACAGGTGGCAGCTGGGACAGGTGGTACTGATGACAGGTGGCAGCTGGGACAGGTGGTACTGGTGACAGGTGGCAGCTGGGACAGGTGGTACTGGTGACAGGTGGCAGCTGGGACAGGTGGTACTGGTGACAGGTGGCAGCATGGCAGCGGGGACAGATCACTTTATTTATTTATTTATTTTTTCTAATGGTTTCTAGTGATTGGCTGTTTACAGCGATCTGTGACCGGCTGTGACCGGCTGTGTCCGACGGACACGGCCAGCACAGAACTTCTCCGATGCGCGCTCTCAGGAGCGCGCATTAGGGAAGTAAACAGGAGGACGTCCTCCCGGCAGGGAGCGTCCGCGCTGCAGCCGTCTTTCGGCTACAGCGCGGGCGCGTAGTGGTTAATAAATTAAAATGTATTTTTTTCCCCAAAAAATTGCGTTTTCAAAGCCACTGCGCAAATAACATAAAACATTAAAACACATATAACAATAGATGTTAAGAAGCAATTCTGAAAGTGTTAATTCCTTACCTTCATGATCTGCCAGCAGTTCTGGACACATGAGTTGGTATTGTAAAGGGCCTTGTGAAATGATGGCTGTTGTTTCCTCTCATCAGAGACTCCGCTCATTTTGAGATGTCATTGGAATGCGTATGTGCCACAATGACGTCACAAAATGGGTGGAGCCTCCAACTCAGTCTTAGAAGTCATGGGTTTAGGGCAGGCATTTTAAATGATCACATCTCCATACATTTTAAATAGCCAGAAAAATAAATGTCACCTGTTTTGATTGCTACCCAATTTGTAGTGATGTTAAACAATGTACGATATTAAAAAGTAAATTGTCCACATGTTGTGTTAGAAAGAAAAAAGTCCTATTTACATATTTCTGAATTTAAAGTCAGTTATTGAGCACAAAAAACAAAACAAAACAAAAAACAAAAAAAAAAAAACATTACTCCTGTAGGCTTGCAAAAGACACAAACACAAATCACTAAAAAAGAAGTTTTAGTATCCAACTCCTCTGCCCTCCTCCTTCATTTCTTGGTTAACTCTAATGTTGCTCTTTTGCAACTGATTGACGTATATAAATATATATGTCATTGTCGGGAAGTGGTTATATCAGGATCATAGCTGCAGCTGCAAGCATGATCCTGGTACCATTCTTTAGTGCCGGCGAAGCTCTTTTTTGTAAAAGCGATCGAAGTGGCTATACAGCCTGCCCTCTCAATGACAAACATGTCATACTAACTTGCTCTGTGCAATGGATGTGCACAGAGCAGCCCTTATCCTCTTCTTCTGGGGTCCCACACCAGTGCTCCCTGCCCCTCCCCCTTGTCAATTGCCCCTATAGCAAGCCGCTTGCTATTGGGGCACCTGTGCGTGCTTGCTCCCGAGCCCTGCTCTGATTGTCTATTGACACACACAGTGAGGCTCGACCTCAGCCCCCACTCTCTGCACACTGGTTGTGATTGATTGCCAATGGCTCCTGCTGCTGCCTCCATATCCACTGAGGAGGAAAGAGAGGAGTGAGTGGGTACAACTCTGTATTGAGATTGGGCTCAGGTAAGTATAAAGTGGGCTGAAGGGGGAGCTGAACATAGAAGGCTTTTTTCCCTAATGCAGACCTTCTACTTTCAGACTAGGGGGGATAAAGGAGGTTTATAAGTATTGTGGTGTCTCCAATGAGATTTACATTTTACATTGTATTTTGTGCATTGCCGCATGTTGCAGTAATGTGCAGTAATTAACAAAGCACATTGTTGATGCAGAGTGAAAACTTGTGAAAGGAAAATGATTTGTGAAAACGTCACAAAAAGCTTGCAAATTGCACCAAATTATATATTATGTGACAGTGATCATAGTTTATGAGGCACTAAACGTTGAAGTCGCATTGGTGCACCCTTAGGTGTTTATGAGATAAGTAGTCATGCAGTTAGCTTCTGATGTCTGAAATAAAACTTAACTGCTGAATGTTAGAATTTATTTTTATTTTTTTTCACAGAAACAAGTTTAACTGTTAGCTAATGGCATAAAAATCAATGCTGGACCTGTTTGAGGAATTCAAGAACACCCGCAGTTTCTGCAAGCTTCAGAAGGAAAGTCAAGTGTCAGTGGAATAGCAAATAAAAAGGATGTATGTCAAGTACCATACTATTACCATTCAATCCAACCAAAAAGGTGTGCAAAGACATGAAGGTTGATTTACTAAAAAGTGCAGCTGTGCATGATAGCCAATCCGCTTCTAACTTTAGTTTGTTCAATTAAGCTTTGACAAAAAAAACTGTTAGCTCAGGGGTCTTCAAACTACGGCCCTCCAGTTGTTCAGGAACTACAATTCCCATCATGCCTAGTCATGTCTGTGAATGTTAGAGTTTTACAATGCCTCATGGGATGTGTAGTGCTGCAACAGCTGGAGGGCCGTAGTTTGAGGATGCCTGTGTTAGCTGATTGGTTTCTATGCAGAGCTGCACCAGATTTTGCACTCTCCAGTTTTGCCCATTGCTATACAACATTGATACATTGTTACCCATCAATGCCGTATAACTATGCGTCGTTTACCACCTACTGCATGGCACACTAATGAGCTTTTTTCTATGAATATAATTAAACTGTAACATTCTTCTGATATGTTGCAAATATGGATCATTTTCTTTCTGGTCTTCCTCTTTCAGTAGCATGCATTGTGAGATATTGTTTACTTGGTACACTAGTATAAATGTCGAAACCTATGCTATTTTACTGGCCCACCCTCACTAGTTTATCATGCCCAATGTAGTGTGTTGTGGTGCCATTCATTTAAAATGGCACCCAATATACCTAGTCAGTGCAGCACACTGCAACACACAGATGTGCACCAATTGTGCATTGTGGTACATTTCTTTGTACAAAAAGTTGCACACATATTAAAATATGAAATGAATGGGCTGCCTTGAAGTAATGCACAGTAAACCAAAGGAATGAGCAGAAGAGAAGCCGCAAAGCATGCAGGGAATGCAGGAAGTTGTGGAAAGAGATGGCCAGCGGACAGGTAGCACTCACAACATGAAAGGAGATTTTTTAAATAAGCTTATACAGGGGGTCCCCTACTTACAAACATCCGACTTACAAACGACTCCTACTTACAAACGGAGGGAGACAACAGGAATTGAGAGGAAATCCACCCCTAGGAAGGGAAATTCACTCCTGTAAGAGTTAATATGGGAAAAAGGTGTCTCCACTCATGATTTATCACCAATCCATGTTTTCCTAACAACCCAAAATTTTCAAAATCCAATTGTCATTGGGACAGAAGGTGAGGTGAAATCTTCTGAACAGGGGCACAGACAGCAAAACAAATGTTACAGGGGTGATAATCCTTCTCTATGTTATCTAAAAAACTTAAAAATTAGATTTTTTGGCTGGAGCTACACTTAAAAAATGTGCCTGTTCCGACTTACAAACAGATTCAACTTAAGAACAAACCTACAGTCCCTATCTTGTTTGTAACCCGGGGATCCCCTGTATTGGATTGTCATCTCCTTTAAAGATCTCAGGGCTTGGGTATGCCCATTGTATGTTAGGGATGGCCTGGCCACAACAAGTAAACATCTTTTAAAACAAAGGTTTGAGAAATCCTAAATGTATGTGGAGCTACAGATGAACCATGACATGTGATTATCACCAAGAGTTATTTTTTCTACAAAACAAAAGATAAGTAAAAGACAAAAGAGATGGTCAGCTGTGTAACTGAGTTAAAAGCAGAGACAACATAGGATAAATAATATAACAGGGTAAGGCTAAATCGTCAGAGATAAGAAGAGAAAAGAAAAAAGGGAGGATGAAAAATACTCATCTATTCAGTTATTAACGGAAAGAAGGGTTGCTTTGGTTCTACGTGTTACACAGGCCCCTGGACCACTTCATCAGGAGAAAAGGAAAAAATAAAGTTGAAAACCAGAAAAAAAAAGCAGCATCTCCTTAATTAGGGAACTAGGAACGTTTTATAGTCAGGAAATTAACTATATCTTCTAGATAGTAAAAGGAAGGAGAAGTAACAAACTGCATTTCTATATCTTTCGAAAATGAGTGCTGAGATCCAAGTCTATGAAGCCATGTGGAGTTGTGAAGCCGTATTCTCCTGCTACATACATTACTGATTATCTCCTATTTCCAAAGCTCAGCAGTGGTAAAAACTGTTCACGGTAAAGACAATAACTAATTCATCCCCTTTGATGAAGTCATATGAAACATGTGGAGCAAACCCGATGCTGGGAGTGAGTAGGAACTGGGTCCTGTCATTTTCGGGAAGCCGGTGGCTTCTCCGAATATCTTTGCCAACGCATCTATATGCTTGATTCAAAGCTTATGCTTAAACAGCTTTTTTGAGTACCATAGGCATGCGCACGGGGTGTGCCGAGTGTGCCCGGGCAAACCCTAATCACCCATGCCGGCTGTCTCCCGAGATCTGCCTGTGGGAGTTCAGTGAAAGGTTGCATCCAACGAGTGTGCCGTCCCTGCTGCCTGTGAGACAGTTTCACACTGAGCCAATAATGACGCTTGCAAAAGCCACTCAGTGTGTGAAACTGTCATGTAATGTAACCTCATGCAGAGAGAGAAAAGGTGTCAAAAATTTGGCGTTGACCCGCACCCACCCAGCAGCTATCAAACACCAGCCAATGGAATTTGGTCTGGACGGGCCACTACATGTACGTGGCCCGCCACCTTTCTTAAGCAGCCTAATAATTGGCTGGTGTTTGATAGCTGCTGGGTCCCACCCATCCCTGACATCACCATTGAATTTTGACAGATGGTCTCTCTCTGCATGCAGTTACATTACATGACACTTTCACACACTGAGCGGCTCTGGCAGGAGTAAATATTGGCTCAGTGTGAAACTCCCTCTCCTCTGTCAGTGCCAATCAGTGCCACTTGTCAGTGCCATCCGTCAGTGCCAATCAGTGTTTTCAATCAGTGCCACATGTCAGTGCCAATCAGTGCCACCTGTCAGTGCCAATCAGTGCTTCCAATCAGTGCCACCTGTCAGTGCCAATCAGTGTCATCTGTCAGTGCCAATCAGTGCCACCTGTCAGTGCCAATCAGTGCTTCCAATCAGTGCCACCTGTCAGTGACAATCAGTGTCATCTGTCAGTGCCAATCAGTGCCAGCTGTCAGTGAAATCAGTGCCACCTGTCAGTGCCAATTAGTGCCACCCATCAGTGTAAATCAGTGCCACCTGTCAGTGCCAATCAGCGCCACCTGTCAGTGCAAATCAGTGCTTCCAATCAGTGCCATCTGTCTGTGCCAATCATTGCCACCTGTCAGTGCCAGTCAGTGCTAATCAGTGTTTCCAATCAGTGCCACCTGTCGGTGTAAATCAGTGCTTCCAATCAGTGCCACCTGTCAGTGACAATCAGTGCCACCTAATATCAGTGCCAACCAATGCCACCTATCAGTGCCAATCAGTGCTTCCAATCAGTGCCACCTACCAGAGCCACCAATCAGTGTCAGTGCTTCCAATCAGTGCCACCTGTCAGTTCCACTCAGTGCCCATCAGTGTCACCCCTCAGTGCTGAAAATCAGTGCCCATGAGTAAAAAAATATAAGGTAATCTTGCGCCGGCACACGGAATGGCAACTAGGGGGATGCAGCGCACACTTAAGGGAAATGTCTGAACCCAGAGAAGTTAGATAAAAGGAGGATAGTGGCGCGCAAATAAATTAAAATAAACTAAATGATGAAAAGACAAGGAAGAGTCAGGTAATAAAGGTAAGGAGATCCTAGTTATAATATCCTGGTTAACACAGTATAAAACACATCATAATGGATAAAAAAATAAATAAATAATACATAATATATCCAATAGATAATTGCAGTGCTTCTGATTGTGCGTAAAATGACGTGACAATATAAAACCAGTAATAAAATTAATCCTGGCTAAAAATGTGTAATAGACAACGCAATTAGTGACTGGATGAAAAGTGATAGTGCATCCAAATGTGCATAAAGCAATGATCCAAATAAATAGTAAAATAAGCGTGATAAAAAATGCATCAAAGTATGAATCCAAAAAAAGGAAGGTAAAACGGTGATTCAAGAGGGTATTAATCAAAAAACATGATAGGTTGATGTATCAAGATATGTGATATAAAAGAGTAAACAGCAAAAACAATTGATAAAGTGATCAAATGCGAGAGAGAAATTTCTATACTGTATACTGCCTCCATACTGCACCACTGTTACATATGGATCCCTGATTGGACATTTACTTTCTTTGCGATTTTATTTGATCGCCACTCACTAGTTACATATTCTATTTATTTATCGTTTATCATTTTTACTTATCCTTATTTATCTAATTTTTCACTATAGCCATTTCTATTACGGCATATATGGCACACATCTGAGACCACCATTATATATTATTTCCTCCGCGGTATCCGGAGAAATTTCTCTCTCGCACTTGATCACTTTATCAATTGTTTTTGCTGTTTACTCTTTTATATCACATATCTTGATACATCAACCTATCATGTTTTTTGATTAATACCCTCTTGAATCACCGTTTTACCTTCCTTTTTTTGGATTCATACTTTGATGCATTTTTTATCACGCTTATTTTACTATTTATTTGGATCATTGCTTTATGCACATTTGGATGCACTATCACTTTTCATCCAGTCACTAATTGCGTTGTCTATTACACATTTTTAGCCAGGATTAATTTTATTACTGGTTTTATATTGTCACGTCATTTTACGCACAATCAGAAGCACTGCAATTATCTATTGGATATATTATGTATTATTTATTTATTTTTTTATCCATTATGATGTGTTTTATACTGTGTTAACCAGGATATTATAACTAGGATCTCCTTACCTTTATTACCTGACTCTTCCTTGTCTTTTCATCATTTAGTTTAGTTTAATTTATTTGCGCGCCACAGTGCCCATGAGTGCCACCTATCAGCACCCATCAGTGCTGACTATCAGTGCCCATCAGTGCTGCCAATCAGTGTCACCAAATGCTGCCAATCAGTGCTGCCTATTAGTGACAATCAGTGCTGCCTATCAGTGCCAATCAGTGCAGCCTATCGGTGCCATTAGTGCTGCCAATCAGTGCCATTAGTGCTGCCAATCAGTGCCACCTATCAGTGCCAATCAGGGTCCATCAGTGCTGCCAATCAGTGCCACTAAATGCTGCCAATCAGTGTTGCCTATTAGTGACAATCAGTGCTGCCTATCAGTGCCAATCAGTGCTGCCTATCAGTGCCAATCATTGCAGCCTATCAGTGCCATTAGTGATGCCAATCAGTGCCACCTATCAGTGCCAATCAGGTTCCATCAGTGCTGCCAATCAGTGCCACTAAATGCTGCCAATCAGTGCTGCCTATTAGTGACAATCAGTGCTGCCTATCAGTGCCAATCAGTGCAGCCTATCAGTGCCATTAGTGCTGCCAATAAAAAAAAGTGCAGCGCTAACTTACTGATCAATACCTTAACAATAATTGTGGAATCATTTAATGTATGGAAATCTCAATGCTGAGTATCTTGATTACTTGTGTCAAATAGATTTGGATGTTTAAAATACTACACTATGGGAGCCTGTTTTAGGTCAAGCTGTAAAGTGGATTTAATCTGTTTGGAAGATCTTTGGAATTAACCTCTTTCCGCTGCGCAAAATGTGCAGCCTCTCGACAGCCGGGCAGCGGCGCTGAGTGGCCTCATATTTGTGTGCAATGGTGCTGACAGAACTGTGCCAAGGCTGTGCACTCCCAGCACAGTTACCAGTGGCTAATTGAAAGCTCCCCCTCGCTGCTTGTGAATGGGAGCTTTCATGTGACCCAGTGACAGCCAATCGAGACTTGGGTGATCACAGATCCGAGTAAGGGGCCGGTCCCGGCCCCTTACCACATGATCAGCTGTCAGCCAATGACAGCTGATCACGTGGGGGAACAAAAGCTCAGTAATCGTTTTTCTTTTCTCCTCACACTGCGTGAGGAGAAAAAAAGCTGATCACCGGCTTAAGTGCAAGGGACATCGGTCCCGAAGAGGAAGGAGGCACATGTGCCTCATCTGTGCCCACCAGTACCCCCTGACAGTGCCACCTGGATTGCCACTCGCCAGTGCCCACAGTGCCCAACAGTGCCAGCTATCAATGCCCATGAGTGCCACCTATCAATGCCCACCAGTGGTGCCAATCAGTGCCACCTAGCAGTGCTGCCTATCAGTATAACCTACCAGTGCCCATTATTGCCACCCATCAGTGCCCATCACTGCCACCTATCAGTGCCCATCACTGCCAGATATCAGTGCCAGCTATCAGTGCCACCTATTAGTGCCACTTCTCAGTGCCCACCAGTGCCACCTATCAATGCCTTTCAGTGCCACCCATCAGTGCCACCTCTCAGTGTCACCTATCAGTGCACACCAGTGCAACCTATCAGTGCCCACCAGTGCCGCCTATCAGTGCCCACCAGTGCTGTCTTATTGTGCCCATCAGTGCAGCCTATTGGTGCCCATCAGTGCAGCCTATCAGTGCCCATCAGTGCAGCCTCATCAGCGTACATCAATGAAAGAGAAAAATTACCTGTTTGCAAAATTGTATAACAAAATATATAATTCTTTTTTAAAAATTTGGTCTTTTTACATTTTTTTAACAAAAAATAAAACCCGCAGAGGTGATAAAATACCACCAAAAGAAAGCTCCATTTGTGGGAAAAAATTCATTTGGGTACAGTGTTGTATGACCGCGCAATTGTCATTCAAAGTGCAACAGCGCTGAAAGCTGAAAATTGGTCTGGATAGGAGGGGGGTTTAAGTGCCCAGTAAGCAAGTGGTTAAAGCCCTTAAAGGGCCAGTAGGCCTTGGTTCGGAGAGGTTAATAAAAGCTGTGTTTGCCTAATCTTGTAGTGAGATAGGTACGCACTTCCATGCATGTGTGTTTTCCTGTATTAGTGTTGATGGTCACTTTGGATCAAAGCTTTTTCTACACTTGGAAAAATCATATTGGTTATGGGAACTTTTTAGTCAGTACACCACTGGATTGTTTTATTTGAACTTATTTAATTGGAAATTTATTTTGGATAAAAATGATTTCATGTATAATTTAAAGGGCTTTATTTGATCACGATATTTATTGAATGATTTATTGTGCATGAATGTTCACAAAGAATAATTTCTATAATTAAACCAGTGCTGTAATTATTTATTGTGTAATAACCAATTCATCTGCCCAATGCCAAGGCTAAGAAAAGCATTTTTTTTAAATGTTACACATTCACATTTAATACCACTCTAATATATTTTAATTAAACAATAAGGTCAGATAAGAACATGCCTCCTTCTGTATAGCTGAAGGTATGGCAAAGCTTAAGATAGACATTTAAATTTTTTTTTTTTTAAGTAGATATACTTTATTTGATTTTATATTATATACAACAATTGTCATCAACAACTTTCAGTAAGATTTTGTATTTCTAGAGAAGATAAAGGGTGCTTGTCTGTAAATGAATAAAAAAAATCTCATGTACACTGACTTTTTGGCTTTTCTGTTGTACTGTTTTCCTATTCAGCAGCACAGGGTCCTCTGAAATGTTCACATGCCACCTTCCCTGTTTTAGCAGCACATTTAAAAATATCCATTTTATATCTCAGAATATCCATGTTCTCAGTACCCCCATTTCAATCTCATAACAGCCTCTTTCTCAGCCAACTATATAGTACTATAGTCATTCTTAGACATCCATTCCTGAAAAAAAACAGCCAGGAGGTGTAATCAATAATGCAGTGTAGAGTGTTGATGATCTATAAAGCGCTCCTCAACCAGGAGCGACCACAATTCACTTTTTAGCTGACCTGACTTCACTTAACTGAAAGTTTCTTGGTTATTTTGGGCTACTACTTTTGCACATCTCTTTCCATTGCTTACTGAGTTTAAATGGATCTAAATGTAATCTTTAGGTAAACCTATACCACTGTTGTCATGGTGATGTAATTGCCAGTAACTGCACCAAAGGGTAGGCTGCAGGGACCATACCATATTCCAGAGTAGTGATTAGATATTTTATAGCACCAAAATTTGAAGAATGTAAATATGAAAAGTCACTTCAACATTTCATATTCCTGATATGTGTCTGCGGTACCATATACGTGTATGAAAATGTATCCTCTTCCTATTGTTTCCTTTGTGTGAAATACTTGGTGATTCTGCCAGTCTCCCTGCTTTACTATTGCAAACTGACCAAGGCATGGAAGCTCATCTATCCAAGTGTAGCACAAAGGGGAAGACACAGACCCAAAGGTCAAATAAGAGTGCTGCTCACCCCTAAAGGGTAGAAACAAAAGAAGGAAACAATCCCCCACGTTGGGGTTTTTAGGCAGCGTGCAATGAAGGGAAGTCAGAGTTTGTGGGTAAAAAAGTTAAACGTTTTGTTTTGTAGATAAAAAATGATTAACATCATTGAGTTAGAACATGAGCTCCAATGGGAACAGTATCAAATAACTGTACATTTATATAAAAGAAAAACATGGATATACAGTATGCAGACTAATATTCACATAACAACAGTGACAGTCTGTCGTAGATATGAAAAATTATCCCTGACGCGTTTCAACCCAAAAGGGTCTTCCTCAGAGGGAAAGAGGGTCACAATGATGTATATCCTGAAAGTAGAAAATGTGGTATTCCCACTGGGGGTTTTTTTGCCTGGGGAGGACGTCGTCCACTCCTATGGGGCACACCGGACGGGTTCCACCGAATACCAATTAGGTCATGGGGCGTCGTATGCCTTACGGGAGGTCACACGTTTGGGGTTCCACTCTTAATGGTCCTGCTGACCAAGCAGGGATACCAGAGGAGAAGGAACAACCTGGGAAAGACCCAGAAGCGCGCAGATGCCTCCAATAACCGAGTCTGGGGTAAAGAAATGCTGGAATACAGTCACAAACTGCTACCCTGGGGCATTTCTTTACCCCAGACTCGGTTATTGGAGGCATCTGCGCGCTTCTGGGTCTTTCCCAGGTTGTTCCTTCTCCTCTGGTATCCCTGCTTGGTCAGCAGGACCATTAGGAGTGGAACCCCAAACGTGTGACCTCCCGTAAGGCATACGACGCCCCATGACCTAATTGGTATTCGGTGGAACCCGTCCGGTGTGCCCCATAGGAGTGGACGACGTCCTCCCCAGGCAAAAAACCCCCCAGTGGGAATACCACATTTTCTACTTTCAGGATATACATCATTGTGACCCTCTTTCCCTCTGAGGAAGACCCTTTTGGGTTGAAACGCGTCAGGGATAATTTTTCATATCTACGACAGACTGTCACTGTTGTTATGTGAATATTAGTCTGCATACTGTATATCCATGTTTTTCTTTTATATAAATGTACAGTTATTTGATACTGTTCCCATTGGAGCTCATGTTCTAACTCAATGATGTTAATCATTTTTTATCTACAAAACAAAACGTTTAACTTTTTTACCCACAAACTCTGACTTCCCTTCATTGTACGCTGCCTAAAAACCCCAACGTGGGGGATTGTTTCCTTCTTTTGTATCTATCCAAGTGTGGTCAGTTTTTTGGCTGTACTGGGAGCATAGCCCGCCTGTCCACCAATGGTCAGACTTGTGTGCTGAAACCCCCTCCTGCACAGCCAATCGCTGGAAAGATCAGTGTGCCTCTGTTTCTCCACCCCCACTTCTCTAAATCTCTTATGTAGCTGAAAACAACAATTATGTAAACACCTATAAAAAAGGGGAAAAAAGGTATTATTTATGTTTTTATATATATATACCCTACCCACCATCCCCAAGCATCAGTGTGAAGAATGGAGCCTGCACTAGGGGAAGCAGAGCCGATGCTTCCTGTATAGCCTGTGACAGAAGCGATACTGGAAGCGTCGGCTCTGCTCTCTACTGCAGCCGCATGCTTCCTCTAGTGCCGGCTCCTGTCACAATGATGCTCGGGGATGGTGAGTCGGGAACCAGCTAGCAATACCCACTAACTGAACCCATCAACAGTACCCACCAGCAGTACCCATCAGCAGTACCCACCAGCAGTACCGACCAGCAGTACCCACCAGCAGTACCGACCAGCAGTACCGACCAGCAGTACCAGCCAGCAATACCCACCCGCAGTACCCGCCAGCAGTATCAACCAGTAGTACCCACCAGCAGTACCCACCAGCAGTACCAACCACCAGTAACCGCCAGCAGTACCAACCAGCAGTACACCAGCAGCACCCGCCAGCAGTACCAGCCAGCAGTACCAGCCAGCAATACCAACCAGCAGTACCCACCAGTAGTACCAGCCAGCAGTACCAGCCAGCAGTACCAGGCAGTAGTTCCCGCCAGCAGTACCAGCCAGCAGTACCCACCAGCAGTACCCAACAGCAGTACCAGCCAGCAGTACCAGTCAGCAGTACCCACCAGCAGTACCCACCAGCAATACCAGCCCTGGAGGACAGCCAACAACAGCCACCAGCCATACCCACCTGGGGGACAGCAGCAGCCAGCGATGTGAAGATTGAGGCCTGTCTATTTTTCAGACAGACCCAGTGGCCCTCGCTCCACAAAAGGTTGGGCACCCCTGAGATAAATGGTTATTGCCATTACACTAGCATGCTGGGTAATGTAGTCCCTCTACCTGGGCACATATACAGCCCCTAATGGACATAGCCGTATCATTAACTGAGGAAGGAACATGCATGCTCCAAACGCACGCCAGCCAGTCGGTCCTCCTGCCCTTCTTCTAGTGATGTCACAGCTGACAGCTTCACGATCTCCACATGGGCTTGGAGCCCTGAGAAACACAAGTGCGGCCAAGCGGCCAATGGATCCACTACCATCAGTGGCCAGGACTTGAATCGTAGTTGAGAGGCCCCCACACGTGATATGCCTGTTTACACTCTTTGTTTGTGAGAGGCTCTATTATCTATTAAACAGTCATTTCTAACCCTTTACTACACTCGGATAATAGAGAATGTAGCTTGTATTGAGTATGTTACTATACTGACACTCTTAACTCATGGACATTATTATACTTTATTACCAGTATTAATATTGATCCCCCTTTTATTGGGCTGAGTCAATTTTTTATCCCTTATCTTCCTTACCACTCTCCAAGCGCCACTAATATTTTTCCAGTGAGAGAAAGTGAGCCTCTCTAACCTGGACACAGAAATGCAAACCTGACAGTGGCCTTAACCCTAACTGCTCTAGTAAAAAAAAATGTTGTGCCTTTAATTGTACTTTTAAAACGTCTATTATATATTACATTGAAATTTTGTGCAAAGTGCTCCAATCAAAATAATACTACTAGAAGATAGGGAGTTTAAAAGCATCTTGCCAGTTAAACCACAGTTCATTTATAACAAACCACGCACATTACGGTTGGAGTTGGCACATAATGTTGTAAATCCTCAAAGGAAGGTTTTCACCTTTTTAGATTGAACTGGTTTCTACAGTTGTGGGAAATGTGTGATCTGTAGAACCTCTAAGTCCAGGAGGAGGAAAACCACCCACTTTGAGTCCTTTTCACAGGGGAGATCCTTTGAGATAAAAAAAATTCATCAACTGTGGAACCACACATCACCTATCTCCTGTTTTGTCCCTGTTGTCTCCAATACGTGGGGAGAACCATGAGAAAATTGGGGATAAGGCTGAGAGAGCATGTCAATATAATTAAGAAGGGTTTCAAGCATCATAGCTTATCAAACCATTTTTCATTGTTTCACAAGAGACCCTCTGGTTTTGTCTTTTTGTGGATAAGGTAGCGGCTCATTGAAGAGGATCTAATCTTAAGAGGGCCATTTCCCAGAACGAAACCCAATGGATCCATAGGCTCGGAACTATGAGTTTGTTGGGTTTGAATATAGAGCTTGACCTCAATTGTTTTTTATCCAACTGGTAAATTTTAATTTTCCACTGGTACTATCATATATTTTTTTAGATCATGCATTTCTGTTTTGATTTTTGTCAATTTTAAATAAATTTTTTTTTTTTACTTAAAATTTTTATTGTTATTTTAATTTGTATTTATATTTTGCATTTCATTTTTTTATTTTATTATTTTTTATTTTTGTTTATTTTTCATCTTATTTTATTTCATTTTTCACATTTTCATATTTATCTTTTAAGATTAATTAAATGTCTATTTTAAATTAAGGGGTATGTGTCAATATATATGTTTATATGAGTAGAATTCATTTGTATAGTACGTTTTTTTCAAACTCATTATGAAATGTAACCAGGAAGTGATGTTATCAGGGTGGAGGAGGTTGGCATTTGTGCACCCATCGGAATTGCCATTTCTATTGGTTGATGAAAGAGGAGGTAATGCTTCTTGGATATAAATTTGAGCTTGTGTAGCCGAAAGTGATGTCCTCGATGATGCCCTGGGGGAGGGGCGAAACCACTGATGACACTTTCGCCCTCTTTGAAACGAACGCCGATCATCAGCGAACCAGGAAGAGCTGTTCTCTTTACTGATGCCTGTTCCTTCCATTTGCTAGTAAGTGGCGCCTGTAATGTGATTATTGTGTTACCCCGCAATACTTCACTATTAGCTTCTCTTTCTATTTTTGGGAGCCTGTTGGATTCGGTTTCTCTGGCCACCCCCAAGACCCCTTTGTATATGGAGAATTTCTGAGGAACACTGATCGGTCTCCTCCCCTTGTGAGTCCCCTCCCCCTATAGTTAGAATCACTCCCTAGGTAACACATTTAACCCCATTGATCTCCCCCTAGTGTTAACCCCTTCCCTGCCAGTGACATTTATACAGTAATCAGTGCATTTTTATAGCACTGCTCGCTGTATAAATGTGAATGGTCCCAAAATAGTGTCAAAAGTGTCAGATGTGTCTGCTGCAATGTCACAGTCACAATAAAAATTGCAGATCGTCGCCATTACTAGTAAAAAAAATAAAAATAATAAAAATGCCATAAATCTATCCCCTATTTTGTAGACGCTATAACTTTTGTGCAAACCAATCAATATACGCGTATTGTGATTTTTTTTTCACCAAAAATATGTAGGAGAATACATATCTGCCTAAACTGAGGAAATTTTTTTATTTTTTTCAATTGGGATATTTATTATAGCAAAAGGTAAATATATTATGTGTTTTTCAAACTTAAATTTGGGTACATCGTTGCATGACCGCACAATTGTCATTCAAAATGCGACAGCGCTGAAAATTGGCCTGGGCAGGAAGGGGGTGAAACTGCCCTGTATTGAAGTGGTTAAGCGCTTATTTGTGAATTGTGATGAATGATTGTAAGCCTTATGTATCGGTATTTTTAGTACAAGGCCACTGCAGGAATAAAAATTATGATTTCTATTTGCAAAAGAAATGCATTTTTTTATTTATTTATATGATTGTATTTTTCAATGTATATGTGATTTAACTTGTACACATGCAATCTACAATATCTTCCTTGTGACAAAGAACACTTGTATATTTTAGGGATCAGAAAAGCAATGCTAGTGTAATGTGATGTAGAAAAATATGATCAAAGTTATTGACAGACACATTATTAAAGAAAATATAGATGCCCTATTAACAGAACAATGTCCTGTATATGTCCACAGTTATAGGATACCTCAAAAGCAATTTTTCCCAGACAGTTGTGATTGATGGAACTTGTAATGTTCATCAGTCATGGCAGACGTGTAATTTTGTAATCAAAACGTTCCTGGGGGACCTTGTCAATGTGAAGATTTAAATCAAAAGTATGATGTTCCTAACCTACTCATAAATTAGAGCGCTGACTGTAAAAGTTGTATTAATCAGGTGTCGTATGTGCTACCACATAGGGATTGCTGCTACATTTCAGGGGTAAAGAATTTGCCCCTGGTTCTCGGATTGATTACTGACTGACCTATGTTGAAAGTCATTTTATTTATATTGAGTATACAGACCCCATTCTTGAACTGTGTCAAGTTGAAGGAAGCTGGCAGCAGGTGCTTCTGTGCTTAGTTCAATGAAAAATTGTAAGTATGGGTTCAGTATGCTGAGGCAAGATCATATTTTGGCTGATTTGATTTCATTTTACAGCTTTAAAGTGATTGTAAAGTCTTTTTTCTATAAAAATAACAAACATGTTATACTTACCTGTCCTGAGTAATGGTTTTGCACTGGGCAGCCTGGATCCTCATCTTCGCTGGTCCCTCTTCTGTGCTTCTGGCCCCTCCCACCTGTTGAGTACAGTGTTGCATCAGAATCGGTGACCCCATCAGATCAGCGAATGGAAGTGACGTTCCGTCACCTGTGCATGCGTCCACCACTACCAGGTTTGCTCATCTGACAGAACACCTGTAGTCAGAAGGCGGCAGCGGACATCTTACTACACCCAGCTATGTCTTAGATTTCACAGTAATTTTAGCAATAAAGTGAGCGTATATAAATAAATATAGTATATTGACATCTTTGATGTTGTTAGGATGTTTAATTTTGAAAGCCTAAAGGTTTAGCGCTGAGAAGTGTGGGGTGTACCAACATGGCCTCCGCCACCTTCCTACTACTGCTGGTGACCAGCTGCTTTCAAAATGTAACATCAAAACAGCATCACAGATGTCAACATACAATATTTATTTATATAAGCTCACTTTGGTAAAATTACTCTGAAATTTAGGATGTAGCTGGGTACAGTAAGTTGTCTGCTGCCGCTTCGTCTGACCGCAGTTGTTCTGTCAGATGAGCAAACCTGGTAGCGGTGGAATGCATACGCAGGTGACGGAACGTCACTTCCGTTACCTAATCTGGCGGGTCACCGATTCTGACGGAACACCCCAACAGCACTAACTAGTCAGCTAACTGACTTTGATTGACAGCAGCGGGAGCCAATGGTGTCGCTGCTTTGTCTCAGCCAATCAGGAGGGAGAGCCTGGGACGGCCAAAACACTTGTGAACATCGCTGGACAGAGATGGGGCTCCGGTAAGTATTAGGGGGGCTGCTGCACACAAACCTTCTGACTTTTTAACCACGTTAACCTTTTTTTGTCTTTTATTTTTGTATATCTTTATTTTACAAATATACATTTGATAAAGGAACACCCATGACACCTGTGCCAGAGATCATTATGAATTATCCAAAGTGAAAGCACAAGAGTAGTTAATTACTTTCAGACTGCTTCTCTCTAAGCTTGTATGGAACCATACAAAGCAGATGGAGATAAAAGAGAGAAGTAGGCGAGGTAAATGTGAAAAAAAAAAAGCCTAGAGCCTTACCTGCTGGCTAGGAATCATAAATATGAGCACTATTTCATATTTACTTAAATGTTTTCTAAACTTTTGAACTCTAGACAAGCAGCTAGACACACACCTAATGTAATTTCTTATACTGAAACTGTTGTACATTCAAAAGGACTGTTCAGCCAATCTTGTGATCCAGTCACTCCTGCCACACAGTGCAGCCAGGTACTGAACCTTTAGTACACCCAAAGTACATTCCCGACTCATCCCTGTGTTGGGATGTTCGTGACATCAATTGGGAAATGCAGCAAAGTCTGGTTGGCTTCTAGTGCTGGCCCTCCCACCTGAGAAGACCAAAAAATAACCTAGCCCAATACATACTCCAAAAAAATTCCAGATGAATAGAAATCTTAGAGCATTACATGTCCCATACAGCCATGGAATATGCCCTAAAAGAACACACAAGAAACATATAGCAAAACGTCCAAAAAAAAGGCTAATTAACAAACTCAAAATGCTTATCAAAATAAGCTATAAACGATGCCTACCCTCAAACACAGGAGAGGAATTATAATATCCAACATCACATGCTAAGCGCTCCACCAGTATGAGATAGAAAAACCACTAAAAACAAATATATACCTATCTTTGGCTCGACTCTGATGTTGCAGGTAAGAATGACCCACCATAGTACCCATGCACTAACATGGATGATAGGCGTGGAGCCATGGGGTGGCAGAAGACCTTGGAAGGGCCAGCCCATATAAGAGGCCATGTGTGGTCCCATTAGATGCTAAGGCTCCATATTTGGAGGTGACACATTGCCCATGAGAGCCATGGACTTTTGTGCTGTGTAGGTATGCAATACAGCTGAGGTTTAGTGGTTTTAGGCAGTTGTATTCTTTTTTTAGATAATTTTCGTTTTATATTTTTATTTTCAGGGTGTTTGGTACTTTTTGGTCATATTGACATCTGGGCTATACACAAAGGTGGATCACCCATATGGTGAGTCTGCATGGGGCAATATAGATATCAACTACATTTTGTATATAAATTGAATTTGTTTTTAGGGGTTTTTCTATCTTATATTGGTGGAGCACTCAACATGTGAAGTTGGATATTATAATTCCTCCCTTGTGTTTGAGGGTAGGCATCCCCCCCTCCTTTTTTTTTCTCATCACAAATGCTTATATATGTGTATCCATTAATATATTTTTGATACTTTACTTCTTTTGGATGTTAGCATTCATATATGGATAAATATATACAGTACATCTTAGATTTATAACTACTGCTCAGAGGACAAATAGCAATAGATTTTTTTTTATCTAGCAGATATTTAATATTTGGATTATCTACCATTGACATGGTACATTCATAAGAAGTAAGTGAAAAGCTAAATATATAATATATGTATGTAAAGAATGGTTCAATTCACTGCTGGAGACCCAGAGTCAACATGTGGCTGAAGCTATTGTCAAGAAAACCTTTGAAATCATTCATACACATGGATATATATATATATATATATATATATATATATATATATATATATATATATATATATACATTTCAGAGTGGCTGCAGCATAAAAGAGATCTCGCACATACATATATCACAGCTGCTGTAATATATGCATCAATATCTCAATGAACACAAGAACAATTGAGTTTTATAGAACATTTGTTTAGCTCATTACATGAAAGTAAGGTAAATAACATAGCTTAGATTACAAAATCTTCAGTTTTACTCAAATTAGTTGATGTAAAAATGAATACACCCCACAACAAAAACGACCACATCTAGTATTTTGTATGATCTCCATGATTTGTAAGGGCAGCACCAAAGTTGGCGACATATTGCAACATCTTTTTCCATTCTTCAAGAACAACCTCTTTTAGAGCCTGGATGCTGGATGGAGAGTGATGCTCAACTTGTCTCTTCAGAACTTCCCATAGGTGTTCCTTCATGGAGTCTTCCTTCATGGACGACACCCATGCATGCCATTCCTCTGCAGTGTATGCCGTATTGTGTCACTGGAAACAATTACTCCAGTTTGGCTTTCTACTTCCTTAGCTAACTGCAGTGAACTTGCATGGCGATTTTCCTCAACCCTTGTCATCAGAAAAGCTCCTGTCGAGGTGTTAACTTCCGTGGATAGACTGGACGTCTCTGTGAGAAGGTTGCAGTTCCATCTTTGTAAAATTTTTGTATCACTTTTGCTACAGTATTCAGAACTGATAAGTAAAGCTTTGCTGGACACCTGTCTGCTGGACACCTGTTTATTGAATAATTCAACTCACCTGTAGTTTAATTCTTGCTAATTAGGATTTTGTTGTCAAAAATTAACTTTGCTCCTACGACTTTCATTGGGGGTGTATTCATTTTTGCAACATGGTCTTGAATGAATTTGTGTGTGCAAATGAACAAATCTTGGTTGAAATCAGGGATGTACTGGCCATCGGGACTACCGGGAGTTTCCCGGTGGGCCGATGGCTCAGTGGACCAGTTTCTGTGACAGAGGACTCAGAGTTGGGCTGCCTGGGAGCAGGGGGGGCAAGCACCACCAGCAGGCGGGGTTGATCGGGAGCCGTTCTCCCAGCGATTGCCCGGGGGGAAGAGAGCATGGAGGAAGAGGAGAGCAGTGGGATAGCTCGCTGTTACAGCTTACATTACAATTGACTCCACTCTGCTCGCCGTCACACACAGCCCCGCCTCCTCCTGGCCCGGCACCTGTGATAGACACAATGCAGGTCCAGTGCTGGAATGCGCTCTGTCTATCACAGGCGCGGGGTCAGGAGGAGGTGGGGCTGTGTATGAGGGCGAGCAGGGTCAATTGTAATGTAAGCTGTTCTGGCGTGCTATACTGCTCTGTGATCCCGCGGCTCTCCTCTTCCCCAGTCATGATCCAGCTGCCCTCTCTCTTCCTCTGCCCAGGTGAGGCTGCAATGGTGGACACAGTGAGGCTGCAATGGTGGGCACAGTGAGGCTGCAATCGTGGGCACAGTGAGGCTGCAATAGTGGTCACAGTGAGGCTGCAATGATGCAAATGTAACCGGCCGGCCCAGTCCGACACAGCTGCGTAATGCAGAGCCATTGAATATATAGAAAAGGATGTGGCGCTAACTAAAATGTCATAAAAATAACATCAAAAATCCATTTGGTGCAAATAATGATTCAAACAAAATGTAAAATCCAACGTAGCTAAAAGTGCAAGTGCACAGGATACAGTTTTTTTGCGTGTTTGCAAAATTA
Source organism: Lithobates sylvaticus (assembly GCA_028564925.1). Taxonomy (NCBI): domain Eukaryota; kingdom Metazoa; phylum Chordata; class Amphibia; order Anura; family Ranidae; genus Lithobates; species Lithobates sylvaticus. Next base: position 346,858,611 of record CM053027.1, on the reverse strand, counting down.
AAGTGGGCCGGTCTGAATAAAGTCCAGGGCCAAATTTTTGTCCCAGTCCAGCCCTGGTTGCAATCAATGGCCCGCATTTGTGTCAGTATTTTGTAGTATAGTGTCCCATAGAAAATTTTGATTCTGAAAGGAAAGTTAAGGTTTTCTGATAAATCTGTTGGGGTGTACTCATTTATGCTGAGAACTGTATTAATACCATGGACATAGTCTGGCTATGATGGTTTTAATTATAAGCATGGTTTATATTTATTTTATCTCTACCCTGGAAAAGGAAGCAGGATTATTATCTATCATTGACATGGTTCATTACATAGTATACATAAGGAGTTAGCTAAAAGCTAAATAAATGTATGTAAAGAATGGTTTAACACAATGCTGGAGATCTAAAGTCAACATGTGGCTGCAGCTATTGTCAAGAAAACCTTTGGAATCAGAAATGTTCAGCTGTGTTCATTTTCTCTTTGTGATCATTGCAAACTGCACAATTCTGGTTCCAATGGCACAGGAAGAAGAGAGCTGCTAAAATTATCAACATAAAAAGTTGTGCAGGGACTGCTGTAACACTGGCATAGGAACAATCAATAAAGAGATTCCATACTGTGCCATGTGCTGTCTTTTAGGTTGAAAATGAATAATAGAGGGCTTGCCATACCAAAAGACCCTCATTATGTAGAGGCAGCAAATGCACAGGAACAACTACATGATGTGGTAATTACCTTTAGCACTACACCTTTTTACCCGAGGACATACTGGGAGAAAATTTTCAGTTGTCAAAGGGCTCAATGATGAATAGGCTTTAGTTTATATAGAGGTGTAAAAATGTAAGGGAAATGTCAATGAGTTTTTTTTCTTTATATCCAGCATCCTATTTCATATCATTTCATACCCACAGCAACAACCTGAAATGAGCACTGTTTGCGCAATAGTTACAGGGACAGGAACTTGATAAATATCATTAGGAACTTTATAATAGTCATATTGTGCATTTACAACGCACCCCTATTGGCTGTGTAAATGTGATTGGATACCCTAGGTTTTAATACAATTCCTAAAATGAGGTGCACAGTATGCATTCTTCATGCCTGACAATTGCACTGCTGACGTCCCAGGCAAAAAAAAGAACTGAGCAGAGCCTTTATTCCGCTTTGTGCAGCACATTATCAAAAGGAATGCAGCATCTCTGGACTCTGAAAAGTAGGGATGGGCCGAACGGACCCCTGTTTGGTTCGCACCAGAACTTTCGAATACCGCAAAAGTTCGGACCCGAATAACGAACCCCATTCAATGGGACCCGAATGTCAAAAATCAAAAGTGCCCATTTTGAAGGCTTATATGCAAGTAATTGGGCATACAATGGTTATAGGGGTCCAGGTCCTGCCCTGGGGGACATGTATCAATAAAACATTTTATTGTGAAAAACTTCATTTTTAAATGAGCAGTGATTTTTAGATTTTTAGTGAAAGCATAAAAATTCCTTCCAATATAGTGCCTGGGGGTCCCCTTAGTCTACCTGTAAAGTGGCAGATCATGTCTAGAATCTGCTGCAGCAATAATTACATTTATAAAGCCAAAAAAAATTAAATTTTTCCTGCAAGCTGCCTTTATTTTGTTCAGCAACAGCTGGGGAGCCAGTGTGTATGATTAGGCCACAATGTAGTGCACTGGGAACAAGATTAGAGGATTTCTGGATACATTCTGGTGTCACTTTGACTTTGGATAGAAGTAACTGGTGCGTAAAAATTGGTCTTTGGGTGTCGGTGGCACCTTCCCACCATAACCCTATAGAGGTAATCTTGATGAAAGCAAGAATTGGCCTTGCTGTAAAAAACTGCAATGATGTGCACCTGTCAAATAGGTGCAGAAAAAATACTCTTTGTGGACAAGGAGGCAGGTTTCTCCACTCTGGCAACTGCAGGGGACTGCACACTTGTCTCTGCTTGTGTGACAGAAGATGAGGAGGATAATGAAGGTTTAGTAAGCTAGTCCACCACCTCCTCTGCATGCTGTGGCTGGATAGCATGGGCAAACTCACTAAACAGAGGAAATAATGCCCTGCCTGAGGAATGATGACCACCACATCCACCTTTGCCTGTGGACACATTTGTTGCTGCCCCCCCCTTACAGGGCCAAGGGAACATCTGCCTCTCCTTGTTGTCCTCCCAGACAGAGGCGGTGCTTATAAGCAAATGTAAAGAAGTGGAAATAAGTACGTAGATGCACTTTAATCTATGTAAAGTGGTGTTTGGTGCACTTTAATTTGAGTACTCACACTACACAGACACATTCCACGGATACACTATAATATCCTGCAATATAATGCGCCAAATGTACAGTGACCCACAAAAGTATATGGCATTAAGCTGGCAGTAACGCACGCAAAACTATATGGTGTTAAACTGGCAGTAAAGCACACAGAAGTAAATGGTGTTAAACTGGCAGTAACGCACAAAACTATATGGCTTTAAACTGGCAGTAACGCACACAAAACAGCCAGCATTACTGCCAGTGCCAGGTATGGGCAGAGGCTTTAAGCATTGCCAGTGGCAAACCTTTCTGTTTTAGCATAGTTGATCTGGACCAAGCCAATTGTCAGAGAGACCAAAGTATATGAATCATCTTTCAGAGAATTCACAAAAATGTCTGCTATCACACCACAACCCAACCACGCCTCAAAGTAGATCATTTCTTCTACATCACTTCCCCTTTAAGCACGTTAAGCACTTTCCACAAGAAAAGCAACACTTTCCTGGGCATATATCAAGCATTCAAGAACAGCCAGGAGAACTAAGATCGCTGGATCAAAAAGACTCCACAGGAGCACCGGATCCCACTGGACAGTGTTTGGTGGATCCGATGCTGACATGAAGGATTAGTGATCTACCAATCTTGGTTCTCCTGGCAGTATTGCATGATCCTCAGCTGTACACAGTTTATCCAGATGTAGGTAAGTATTGTTTTTCACCAATAAATGTGTACACCTTTTACTTATCCTGGCAACTTTGCTTTCTTTCATCTGAATGATCCGAATCACTTCCAAATCAGTCTTCCCTTTATCTTTCACCTGGCCATTCCACTCCACACAGTATGGGACATTTAGACTCTAGTTTGATTGAGCTCGTACTTTGAGCGCTGGAATATTTATGTGATTTTGTACATATATTGTTTTGGCTACTGCAGAAAGAAGCACCACAACATCAAACTTTTAAAGTGGTAGTAAACCGCATCAAAAACTTGGTAGACTTGCCTGAAAATGAAGCCCTCCAGCGGCGCGCTGTCATTGCTGAAGATGCTTCCATCTTCACCCGGTTTTCTTTCCAGGTTCACGGGCTTCGGCGATATGAATGGCCGTGTTGGCGATGACTTCACTCCTGGGTATGCCGTTCCTTTAAAGCGCATGCATGGGTGAAGTCACCGGCTGCATCTAAAGTAAATATCTCCTAAATGGTGCACGTTTAGGAGATATCTACTCTACCTATAGGTAAGCCTTATTATAGGCTTGCCTATCAGTAAACATCATACATAAGTGTTTACTCCCACTTTAAGGAGAGGTAATGAACACAAGCAGAGAACAACAGTCCATACATGACACAAAAATGAATGATTATATAAAAATGTCTGTCCTTTTTGAATCTACATGAATAGGAATGATTTTTAACTCCTTTTTTTACAACATGTTGCATATTCATCTTGTTGTACCTCTACATTTGTCAGTAAGGTAAGCCAATATTTATATAGTAGTTTGAATTTTTGTGAGCTCTTTGTTCACATCTCTCTGCAATCGCCTCTACTGAAAAAGGTGTTTAGGATCAATTTATTTTAACTTCTGCCAGCTATATGTGTACGGGAAGTCCTTGATACTAATGATGTTATTTCTGGAAATTTGAGGGGAAGCTAGCTTCAAAGTGTTATTTTCATTGCATGTTTTTATGATACAGACACTTAGCTTTAAAGACAGAAAAAAGGAAAAACTTCCATTAGCAAAAAGCATGTTTGGCTCCAAAGCCTGAAATCTAAACATCTTACAGCCAACAAACTGTGACAGATGAAAGCCATAAATTCCTTAGTAAAGATGAAATACACTTTTCATATCACACTAACTGTGTACAACAATGCCAATGACTGTGGGCATCATTTATCAATTACCCTTCTAAGAACTGTCTGCATTACTTCATAACAATTCACATCTACATAGAAAAGCAACGGTTAAAAAACGAGAGCGTGAACCTGACTGGCTGCTGCGACACTAATACAGAACATATTTAGACCTATATAGTGCAAATTTTTACACATGTGCAGAACGGAAAAAAAAAAAAATTTGTTTCGTTATTTACATAAATTCGTTTAGTTAAATTTGTTAAATTAGTTTTCGGAATTAGTTTAGTTTATTCGTTTTTGAATCAATTCAAATTTTTTTAATTCGAAAAGTTTTTGAATCAATAAAATATCGAATAGTTTTCAAATTCGAATCATTTCCCAATTTCCAAAGAGAATAAAATAGAATGGAAAATAAAGGAATACAATAGAAAAAAAATAGAATAGAATAGAAAAGAATATAACAGAACATAAATGAATATAATATAATAGAGTCAAACAGAACAAAATAGGATAACAAATAAAAGAACAGAATAGAATGGAATAGAATAGAATAGAAAGAAAAAGAATAGAATAAAAAAAAGAATAGAATAAAATAGAAATAATATAACCATTTTCCATAATTCAAATAGAATCAATTCAAATTTTAATAGAATAGAAAAGATAAGAGTAGAATAGAATAGAAAATAACACAATAGTATAGAAAAAAAACTGAATAAAATGAATATAACCTATTCTAATTTTAGTTTGGAAAATGGTTAAAAAAATAGTTTTTTTAATTATACTCTTTTTTTTATTTGTTTATTCTATTTTCTATTTGATTTTTTTTCTATTCTATTCTTTTCTATTCAAATTCAAATTTATTCTTTTTGAAATTCGAATTTCAGAAGATGGTTATATTCATTCTATTCTATTTTATTCAGGTTTTTCTATACTATTCAGTTTTTTTCTATTCTATCCTAATCTATTCTTTTCTATTATATTTAAGTTCAAATTGATTATATTTGCATTTTGGGAAATGGTTATATTCTTTCTATTCTATTCTATTTTTTTTATTCTATTCTTATATTATGTATTTGAATTCAAATTTGTTCTATTTGAAATTTGAGTTTTAGAAAATAGTTATATTCTTTCTATGTTATTCTATTTTATTCTATTTGTTTCTATTATATTCTAGTCTATTCTGATCTTTTATTTTCTATTCTATTTTGTTCTGTTAGGAAATTGGAAAACTATTCGAATTCAAAAACTAAAAAGTATTCAAATTAGAATTTTGTCCAATTTTTTTTTCGTTATTTCAGGCTTTGTTTACTATTGTAATTTGGATACATCTGAATTTCTTAAAAAAACGAAAATTCGTCCTAATTTTTATGTAGGCTGCATTCACACCTGAGCGTTTCAAAGTTGCGCGTTTTTAAGCACGTTTTTGCCGTGATTTTGTTCAGGTCACCAATGTAAAAGGCAGAAAAACGCCTGTAATCTGACCCAAAGAAGCTCATGTTCTTTTTTGAGCTTAGGGCGCTTTTTGGCGTTTTGCTTTAGGTGACAAAACGCTCAAATGTGAACAGGTTCCATTGAAATGAATGGGATTTTGCTTGTTGGGTGTTTTCCAGGCGTTTTTTTCGGGTGTTTTATGAGCTGAAAACACTCAGGTGTGAATGCAGCCTTAAAAGTGTTAGATAGAGTTGGGCTTTAATTTGTTTGTCACCTACCTAAACTCCATTTAAAACGAAATGTCCACGTAAGCCTACCATGTCCACAGGTTTACAACACGGCTGGCTGATTTTGTCCATAGTGTCTTAGATCTTTCAAGTGCGGTGTACGGACACTTGACCTCATACAGCATTAATTTCTTGCTTCAATAATCTCTGTACTTCAGCATTCCCTCTTCCCACATGGATAATCCGTTTAAAGCAATAATAGTCGGGACTGACCATTTATTTTGTTGAATCTTACCTGTCCTACCAGTGTGTATTAAGCTGGATATTGGGTGAATTGACATCGATCGAATATCAGTGTGTCTATTCTAAAAATCTTTTTTGATCAGCCCCATTTTTTTCATGACGGACTGACTTATGACGGTGCAGATTTTCCTGTGGGTTTAGTAGAGTGTGGACATACAACAGCCAGTGTATCTCCGTTCCATTACGGAGTAGTGTGTTATATGTCCTTTGTAATTACTGCCCCGTTTTAGGAACGAGTTATGGGGGTCTTTGGTTAGTCGGCTTAGGGCCATCATTAAAGGAAATAAGGGGGGGTGCTTTGTATTGGGTAGGGTGGATTGTGGCTTCTGCCCCTCGGTTTCTTTTACGAGGGGTGCACCATCATTCCATACAGGGTGCAGTACCAAAGACCAGAGCACTTTTTGTGATTCGGCACTGCGTCGCTTTAACTGACAATTGCGCGGTTGTGTGTCATGGCTCCCAAACAAAATTTACATCTTTTTTTTTTTCACACAAATAGAGCTTTCTTTTGGCGGTATTTGATCATCTCTGTGGTTTTTATTTTTTGAGCTATAAACAAAAAAAGAGCGACAATTTTGAAAAAAAATCTATATTTTTTGCTTTTTGCTATAATAAATATCCCCCAAAAATATATAAAAAAAAATGTTTTTTCCTCAGTTTAGGCCAATACGTATTCTTCTACATATTTTTGGTAAAAAATCGCAATAAGCGTTTATTGATTGGTTTGTGCAAAATTTATAGCATCTACAAAATAGGGGATATTTTTATGGCATTTTTATTAATATTTTTTTTATTAGTAATGGTGGCGATCAGTGATTTTTATCGTGACTGTGACATTATGTCGGACACGTCGGACAATTTTGGTGCAATTTTGGGACCATTCACATTTATACAGCGATTAGTGCGATTAAAATTGCATTGATTTCTGTGTAAATGTGACTGGCAGTGAAGAGGTTAACACTAGGTGGCGCTGTAGGGGTTAAGTGTGTCCTGGGGAGTGTTTGTTACTGTAGGGGGATGGGCTAGCTGTGACACATCACTGATCTCTGCTCCCGATCACAGGGAGCAGAGATCAGTGACACTGTTACTAGGCAGAACGGGGAGATGCTTGTTTACATCAGCATCTTGTCGTTCTTCCTCTCCATGAGACGATCGCGGGTATCCCTGCGGCGATCGAGTCCACGGGACCCGCGACCCAACTCACAGAGCTCCCGGCTGGCGTGCATGCGATGGCACGTGGCAAATTTAAAGGGAAGTACAGGTACGCCCATTTGCCTGTCCGTGCCATTCTACCGGTTAAGGGAGGGGAGAGAAATCTTTTTGGGGGGTTTTGGATATGTGGGGATTTTGGGGTCTGTGCTAGAAATATTTTGTATAGCTTTTTGATATAATAAATTATGTAGTTAACTCTATAGGGTGTGTAGAATCCCTTGTTTTTTTTTTTTTTTTTTACTCTCGTCTACTATATTTTGATTACACCCCCCTGTATATATAGGGTGAGTACTACACACTAGTATTAGGTGGGATTCCCATTTCTTCAGATTTTTGAAAAATGGGCAGATATCCCTCTCACCAGTTCCCAGGATGCTGCTGTATAAGGGGGCCCCTCAGTCTCTCTCTGAAAACCTCTGGTGATCAGAGGTAGGAAGCAGAGGGTGAATGGATGCTCCAGCCTCTCTACAGTAGTGGTACAGGATCTGTGATGTGGACAGTGCTGCGCTGCCCCCGGGTGTTCTCATTCTCAGTCTCGCATCCCTCTGGCGGGTGAATACTCGGACAGAGGGGCACTGCTCTCCCTCTCTCCTCTGCGCCAAGAGAGAAAACTTTCCCCGTGCAGTTTACCAAAAATCCTCCCTCCACCCCTGCTACCGCACAGTGTCCATTGGGATCTGTAGTCCAAAGGGGTCCCATTATATGGCTGCCTTCCTAAACTATAACTCCCAGAAATATCAATGATCTAAAGCCTCATACACACAATCGGATTATTCGCTAACAAAACCGTGGAATTTTGTCCGAAGGGTGTTGGCTCAAACTTGTCTTGCATACACACGGCCACACAAATGTTGGCCAACAATTACAAACATAGTGACGTACTATAGGTTTTACAGCTCTTTAGTGCCACCCTTTGGCCTCCTTCTGCTAATTTCGTGTCAGTACAAGTTTGGTGAGTGTTGATTAGCGCTTTTCTTTTTGTGTTTTTCATTTAGTGCTTTTCAGTTCTCGCTTTTCATTTCAGTTGGTTTCTGAATGGCCGTTCGTCAACCAGACATGTTGCGGAATCGTAAGAGATAATGTGTTATTTATTATTGGCCTTGGAGTTATTGCTTTGACATTATTTTTTTTGGTTGAATAATGATTTGATTTGGTATATTTTCTATATTTTTGGATGCATAGAATGCACTTTTTGGTTAAGTTCTATTGGCAGATAGCATGTCTAATTTTTATTAATTTTTTTAATGCACAATAAAAAAATTATGATGAATAATACTTGGCTATGTGTTTTACTTCAAATTACATTTTGGGAGTAGGCAGTTACATTTAAAAAAATACAATGTAAAATTGACAAGGGACACCAACATAGTTGTATCTTTGATCTTATAAACTAAGGATAATGGTGTTGTGGTAACTTGCACAAATAAAAACATAATAATATTATTCTTGATATCACTAGAAAAAAAGCCTTTGAAAATTACCGCATTTATCGGCGTATAACACGCACCCTTTTCCCCTTAAAACCAGGGGAAAATCGTGGGTGCGTGTTATACGCCGATCCCCAGCGATCCCCCGCCGATCTCTGCTAGCTGTGAGCGGAGCGGAGCAATCACCGCCGAGCTACACATAGCGAGTGTACTCTGCTCTTTTCGGCTCTTCTCTGCTCCGCTCACAGTCACGTGAGCAGAGCTGAGAAGAGCCGACAAGAGCCGAGTACATGTGTATCTCGGCGGCGTTCACTCCGCTCTGGTGTCCTGTCGGCGCCAATTTTAAATGGCGATGGACACTGGGGACAAGGCAGCAATGTGGACAAGGCTGCAATGGGGACAAGGCTGCAATGGGGACAAGGCTGCACTGACAAGGCTGCACTGACAAGGCTGCAATGGACACTTAAATGTAAGTCATTTTTTTCCTTAAACTTCCATCCTAAAAGTTTTTTTCCTTAAAATCCCCTCCTAAACTTGGGGTGCGTGTTATACGCCGGCGCGTGTTATAGGCCGATAAATACGGTAGTTTGCAATAACTCCATCAGTATCACCAGCGAAGCAGCTTTATTATTATCCCATCAAAGAAGAAGAGAATGAGTGCTGCATTTAGAGATGTCATAATTTGCCACGTCATGAATGTTAATTCTCCATTACAAACGCTAGTTTACAAGACCGAGCACTTCTGCTTTCGAGCATGCGTGTTTGTACTTTGGACTTTTGTCCGACGGACTTGTGTACACACGCTCGGAAAATCTGACAACACACATTTGTTGGCGGAAAATTTGAAAACATGCCATTCAACATTTGTTTGGCAGAAAGCCTGACAACAATTGTCCGATGGAGCATACACATGGTCAGATTTTCCGACAACAGTCAGACATCCAATTATTCCCGTCGGAAAATACGATCGTGTGTACGGGGCTAAAGTCTATAGGCTTGCATGGCTTTAGCACTCCCCCTGCTGGCCAGAGGAGAATGGTGCAGCATAGCTATAGTATCTCAGTAGACGGAGAGAAGAATAAAAGACAATGGGGGTTATTTACGAAAGGCAAATCCACTTTGCACTGAAAGTGCACTTGGAAGTGCAGTCACTCTAAATATAAGGGGTAGATCTGAAATGAGTGGAAGCTCTGCTGATTTTATCATCCAATCATGTGCAAGCTAAAATGCTGTTTTTTATTTACAGCGACTGCACTTCCAAGTGCACTTGCAGTGCAAAGTGGATTTTCCTTTAGTAAATAACCCCCAATGGGGTTTATTTACTAGGCAAATCCACTATGCACTACAAGTGCACTGCAATAAAGCACTGAGTTAAAGAAGATAAACATATAATGTAAATTCTCAATTATGAATTAAGACCAACTAGGTCCAACACTTTTTTTTTTCGTTTTAGAGAGAGAGGGTAAAGGTTAGACCCTCTGTCAACTTTTTACTGCTTTTTGTGTCCAAAATGTATTGGTATTAATGTAAGGATAGGATACAGGCATCCGTGATTCTGTCCATGATTTGAAAGTGACGATGTGTAAATCACAAATAGTGGTACTCACATTTGAGATGCCATTCCTTTGAATGACACCAAAAAAACTGCGCTAAGCATGTCACCCAAAAGTAGCTCCTGACCTTTTTTTGAGCGACACGATTCACGCGATACGGGTTGCAGCGCAATTTATCATCCAACAATTGTGGCAGACCCGCACCCTGATTTTAGGTGTCATTCAAATGGCATCTCAAATGTGAGCCCCCGATTTGTCATTCACACATCAGTGCTTTCAACTCATGGGTAGAGTTGCGGCAAATGTGCCCGCGATTCAAAGCGCTGAAGTGTGAATGCAACATTATAAATGCCTTTTTTTCCTCTTTTTTTCCTCTGAGCTTCCCAGTAAATGTCTGTGGCCGGGGGGCGTGCCAGGACAAGTCTGATCATTGGAGGAGAGCAGGCTGAGTTCCCAGCACAGCTATAGAACTGACAATGATGTGTTCTCCTGCATAGTGTTTAATAGGAAAGCAGAGGGACTGGCAGGAACACCAGGGACTTCACACAAAGCAATAGACATGTGCACAATAGAAAAATTTGTTTAGTTTAGTTTTGTTTCTGTTCGTTTCCGTTGATTCGTAACGATTCGTAATTTCGTAAGTCGTCGGTGTTCGTATTCGGACTCGTTCGTATTTTCGTAAGAGTTATTTTTTCGTTGATTAGTTTTCCCGTTTATTCGAAATTCGGACACATTCGTATTTTCGTAGATTTAGTTACATTCGTACTTTCGTAAGATTGATTTATTCGTACTTTTGTAACATTGTTTTCGTAGATTCGTAATCGGAGCATAATTCATAATTTTATGTAATGTGTATGCTATTATTACATTGTAAGAGACACGGAAAATTACGAATTGAAAAAAAACAAAAAAAGTTACGAATGTACAAATTTTTTCGTTCAATCCATTCGAAGCACGTTAAGCAGCGCCATTGTAAGAGACACGGAAAATTACGAATCAACAAAAAAAAAAGTTACGAATGTATGAATTTTTTTGTTCATTTTGATTTTCGTTGTTCCTGTTTTCGTTTTTCGGATTTTCTTCTTTCGTAGTTTCGTTGTTTCTAATTTGGTTATTTCGTATTTTCGTTGTTTTTCATATTCGTTCGTTTCGATAATTCGTTATTCGTTTTTCGTACGATAACGAATGAACGAATATAACGAATTTGAACGGAAAACTAATTAAAACTAAACAAATTGCACGTGTCTACAAAGCAAGCAATACAAAGAGAGCAGCACACTTTCCCATACAAGTACATGGTACAGCAGGCACATATCAGGAATATGAAGTGTTAGGTAACAAACGCTTTAAGTCCTAAAAAGGTTATAACGATTACCAGCTGACCAATGAAGTGCAAATGCCCTTAACACAAACCAATTGTATCTGTGCATAGTATAGTGTCTTAATGATATTGCAAGTCTCAGGATGTTACTACTACTACACTAGGTTTATTTCTCCCATATTGCAGAGCACCTCTGTCAACCTTTCCATACATTACATTAGAACAATTCTGTAAGTAGCAATCTACTGAGTCAGAGGTTGTACAATACATAATAATGATTACTGAATAATTAGAAAGAATTCTGAGATGGCTGAAAGGGTTGTCACTAATCTGAGCATGTTATTAAAAGGAGCAGCGGGTTGCTGAGTGGGTAGCCAAACCCACTGTTTGTTCTACAGCTTGATACATACATCCCAATCCTGCTGCTAAAAATGTTTTTTTTTTTTTTTTTCAAATTTTTTATTTTGCAAAGGACATAGAAACATGGAATACAACATCCAAATGTAATAACATGTAAAACTTATAGAAGTGATACGTCAGATAAGAGTTTCTAAACATGGGTGTATTGTTTATGTGGCTCTAGAGAGGTGCGGACAATGGTAGCCTCCGGGATATTTCTTAAGGTATCTTTAATTTCCTCGGTATCTTTGGGCTTATTAGAATAGATCTCCTTCTGTCAACTTAGTGAACATGACTTCGATCACTTCAGGTCAATTTTAACTTTGGACGGTTCCATGAGTCCTGTCCCGGTTTCCATAAAGTTAAGAGAAGGGGAAAGGAGCTCAGTAAGGAAGAATTAGAAATACTGGAAAGAGAAAAAGGGAGGGTACAGCAGGGGCGGGAAGGGGCAGGGATAGGAGCTTGGGTAAGGGGGGGGGGGGGTGCTGTGGGGAACCAGGAGGTAGCACACCGTCCATGTCTGATCCTGTTCCCAGGGGGCACCTGGGCTCACAGTCTGATCATCGGCCCACGTCCTCTGGAGAGTTGTGTAGGGTCAGGGTATCCCTTTCCATAAGAGACTGTCCCTCATCAGAGAATATGAACATATTCCACCCCAACCAGACCTTAGTAAATTGTTCAGATTGGTTTCTTGCTGTGAGAATGAGGTCTTCCATTTTTTTAATATTTTCCACTTTTTTAAGCCACATGCCAATCGTCGGGGGTTGTGTGGACTTCCAGCGCAATGGGATGCAGGCTTTGGCAGCATCCAGGAGGTGACGTGTCAGGGATTTTTTATACTTTTTTTGTGAGAACTCAGAGGCGTGGAGTAGAAAGAAAGCTGGATCAGGCTGTATGGGGTGGTCCGTAAATTTCTGTATAGTGTCTTGCACTGTCTTCCAGAACTGCTCCAAGAGGGGGCAGGTCCAGAAGATGTGGAGAATCGTTCCCTTGTCTCCCATGCATCTCCAGCAGCGATCTGAGGTTGTCGGAAAGAATTTCTGCAGTTTCGCAGGGGTGTTGTACCATCTGGTAACTAACTTGTAGTTCGTCTCTTGCATTCTCGTACAAATGGAGGATTTGTACGTGAAATGGAGTATGTTCTGTTTTTGGCGTGTTGTAAAAGTGCGTTGTATGTCTTTTTCCCATGCTTCCAGACATCTTAATTGATGTCCTTCTGGCGGAGTGATCAGGAGTTGATATGTCGTGGATAGGGCGTGCGGCAACACTCCCTCCTCCGTGCAAAGTGCTTCGTATGAGGTTAAGGTTTGGTTAAAGCTACCCGGTGGTGGCAGGGATTTTAAAAAGTGTGTAAGTTGGGAGGCCCTTAAAAAATTTAGCCGAAACGGGCCGTCCGGGCACCTGAGTTCGGCGGAGGTGAGCCATCTGTCTCCCCTAAGGAAATGGCAGGCCTGTGTGAAACCTGCTGCCCTAAGGGAGTTAAAGGCAGGGTCCGTATATCCTGGGGGGAATTCCGGGGTACCTAGAATAGGGCGTATAGGTGAGTTCGAGGATGACAGGCTGAGGCTAGTGAAGAGGGTCGCGCAGATGCTCGTGGTTGCTCCTATTAGAGGGTGGTTTTTCACACCTCTTACCAGTAGATTATGACACCACGGAGCTCTGTCAAGGGGTATGTCACACTGTGCTTGTTCCAGTCTAGTCCATCGTTTCATGTTCTGGTGGCGATTCCAGTCAATCAGTCTGGTCAAGTGGGTAGCGTGGTAATATTTGCGAAGGTCTGGAACTGCCAGGCCTCCGTATTGTTTTGGTAGGGTGAGTTGGCGTTTGTCCAGTCTGGGTCTTTTATGTGCCCAAATGAAGTTGAACAGTATGGCTCTGACTTGCACGTAGTAGTAAGGACGGGATTTGGATCGGGAGGGCTTGTATTAGATATAAGAATTTGGGGAGTATGCACATCTTTATTATGTTGCACCTCCCGAACCAGGAGTGTAGTCCTGTATTCCACTTATTAAGAAGGGACCTAACCGTTCCTAGTAACTGAGGGAAGTTCAGGGCAAACACTTGAGAGATTTTGGGAGGGATATAAGTGCCCAAGTACTTTAGAGCCGTGGTTGTCTATTTGAATTTAAAGTTGGATTGTAGACTCGTGAGGAGACGTGGGGGGATTCCTATACTCATTGCTTCGGACTTATTGAAGTTTATTTTCATATTTGAAATATCGCCATAGGATTTGAACTCTTGTAGTAGCTTTGGGAGGGAGACCTCAGGTTTAGTGAGTACAAATAACATGTCATCCGCATATGCGGCAATCTTCTGATGCATGTCTCCGCAGGATACTCCTGTAATGTCTGGGTTGGAGCGCACTGTGCGCAGGAAGGGTTCCAGTGACAGGGTGAAGAGGAGTGGGGACAATGGGCATCCCTGGCGAGTGCCGTTTTTTATCGTAAAGGTTTCCGAAAGGACCCCGTTGACTCTGACCCGAGCCGATGGATTGGCGTATATTGAATTGATCCAGGTCATCATCCTCTCTCCAAGACCAATATGTCTTAGAACTGAGGTCATGAACTTCCAGTTCACCCTGTCAAAGGCCTTCTCCGCGTCTGTGCTTAGGAATATGCAAGGGGTCTTGTTCCCGACGGCTACATGCAGGAGATTGAGTGCCTTTATTGTGTTGTCTCGCGCCTCCCTATTTTGCACAAATCCCACTTGATCCAAGTGGACCAGAGCGGGGAGAATTTCCTGTATCCTAGATGCTAATAATTTTGTGAAAATATTTAGGTCTGCGTTGAGCAGCGAGATCGGCCTGTAATTTCCACATTGAGAGGGGTCTTTCCCCTCCTTGTGAATCACTGAGATATGTGCCATAAGGGCCTCTCTAGGGAAAAGTGTGTCCGAGCCTAGTGAGTTAAAAAATGTCAGCATAAATTCCCCCAGGGTCGGTAGTAGTAATTTGTAGTATTGGGCCGTATACCCATCTGGGCCCGGGGCTTTCCTAAGTTTTGCCTTCCCTACTGCCGTGCGAAGTTCGTCCATGGTGATGGGTTCCTCCATGGACTCCCTCAGCTCGGGAGATATCTTGGGCATGTTTGAGGCAGTCAGATAGTTATCAATTTGTGGAGGTGTTGGGGCTTTTGTTTGTAGATTGTAAAGGCCTGTGTAGAATTCTTTGAATTCCTCCGCTATTTCTTGTGGCAGTGTTATTCGTCGGTTACGAGGTGAGGAAATATGTGGTACATAATTTGCAAGGGTTTGTTCTTTTAGCGATTTAGCCAATAGTCTACCGCACTTGTCTCCTGATTCGTATGATAACCTGCGGCATGACTGTATCGCCGCCTTTGCACGGAATTGCATAAGGTCTGTGATCTTAGTGCGTAGGAGCAAGATCTCTGATTCCCCTGCAGGGGTTTGGGAGTGCTTGTGTCTGGCTTCTGCCATATGTAGGTCGTTTAGCAGTGAAGTTAGCTGGGCAGTGCGCTGTCTCTTGATTCGGGCCCCATGTTTAATTAGGACTCCACGGATGACCGCTTTGTGGGCCTCCCACACAATGCCTGGATTGCTGTCGGGGGTGTTATTATTTTCAAAATAGTACTCTAGTTCCTTTGTCACGTCCTTGAGCACTGTCTCGTCTTGTAATAGGCTCTCATTGAGTCTCCATGTCCTGCTCCTGGTTGTGAGGTTGTCGGTCAAAGAATAAGTTAAAAGGATTGGAGCGTGGTCAGACCACGTGATGGGCCCTATCGTTGCATCCTTAATGGCATGCAGGTTAGCATGCGGAATCAAAAAATAGTCAATCCTGGAATACTGCTTATGGGGTTTTGAGTAAAAGGTATAGTCCTTCTCAGTCGGATGTAGTAGTCTCCAGGCGTCTATCAGTTGTGCTTTATGTATGGACCTGGCTATGCGTTTCCTAACTGTGGGGGTGATGGAGGAGTGTCCTGAGGAAGTATCCTCTGTTGGTATCAGTGGGGAGTTAAAGTCTCCACCTAAAAGTAGTTGGCCTCTGGTAAATTCCTGTAGGAGGTCTAGGGTCTTGGCTATAAATTGATCCTGATGGCAGTTAGGGGCGTATATGTTTGCTATTGTTACCTCCATTCCTCTAATCTTCCCTCTCAGGAACAAGAACCTGCCACCGGGATCAGCTTTAACATCCGAGCAGTGCCAGGGAACACTGCGGGATATAAGTATCGACACTCCTCTGGACTTAGCATTTTCATTTGTTGAATGATATACCAGTGGGTATAGATTGTTTTTCAAAATAGGTAGGTTACCTCCTTTAAAATGGGTCTCCTGGACCAGCGCCAGGTCAATCTTAAGTCGGCGTAGATCCTGCATTAGCATTCGTCGCTTCTCGGGTACATTGAGGCCCTTTGTATTTAAAGATAGGAGGCTAACTACCTCCATGGTTCCCGGGTGGGTGAGGGGAATTAGTTGTTAGGGAGGGTGTAGTGGGAGGGTGAGGTATAGGTTGAGCAAGACAGGAGTTAGAAGAAAGGTAGGATTAGATAAGTACAGGTTAAAGAGAAGAGTTAGGAATCAAAGCGATTCCTTTTTCTAAATTGCAGCACAGTAGTGCTGGGACACTCACCAGTATAAGACTGGAAATCGAGCGCAGTCCTATTTGGGATAGTGGGAAGGTATGACCAGTGGGGAGTTGCCGTCACCCCCCCCCCCCCATCCGCTATGTCTACTATTTCTGCTGGTGCGATGAGTGACAGCATCCTAGTAAAAAATTCTTTCAAAAGACTTAATAAACAGGCATATATTTAAACATTAAACATAGTGTTCACATAAGAAACAGATAGCACAATCTTTATGTCAACAAACATTGCATCGTGAACCGCCAGCACCCAATATCCTGCAGCTCCAATTAGATCTTTACGTCCCCTTCATCCTCCCTCCCGCTTTCATAAGTCCCCTTCTGCGGTAGCTGCTAGAAACACTCCATCATCCTTGCCCCCCCTCTCTCCAACGTGGGGACCCCTGTCTCGAGAGAAGTGCGGACTTACACCAAACTTCCCCCCTCCCTCCTCTCATTAACTCTATCTGGACCTCCCCCGAATCCACCTTGGTGTATGCTTGTGAGACACTCCTGTACCTGTCTCCAGGTTAACGTCACAATGTGCCCTCGGCAGTCTATTACCCACAGTTTATGTCTTGTATCTTGTGGCAAAGCTCTGTTATCTCTATCCTACTTCCATGCCCCATAATGGCTTAGTCTTCTGTGGTAGCAGGGGGATGCTGGGTTCATAGCTGGGATTAACCTGTGGGGTTGTGCTATATCGTACATGTGGTTTCCACAAAAGGTTTGGATTGCAGAGTAGTCTTTCAGGGGGAATTTTTCCGGGACCCTCCTGTCAGGGGAAGGGAGGGGGGGTGCATATGGCCGTGTGTATCGGGGGTGTCTGTCCATCAAAACATGAAATGACATACAGGGCGGGTAGGGCGCAGCGGCAGAGTGCAGTTCTTTACGTACTTTGCGGGGATATGGGCTGTTAGCACCACTTCTCAGCTGCAACTATGAAATTCAGAAATTCCAAATAAACTAGATATTTGTTTGATGGGATTATCACAAGTTTCAGGGCCAGTGTCTACCTCAGATAGTTTCCAAATGATTCTTAAAAGTCAGTTTGGAGATCTCATAGCCAACAATTTCCATCTCAGTGAATCATGCATATGAACCAGAGGCACTTTAGGAAACTTGCAGCTAAGCTGTGCTAAGGTGGTGTCCATCAATTCAAGGTCTGTAGCTGATGGAAAACCAAACCTTAAAAAGTTATAGCATAACTAGGGGGGCAGAAGGGGGACAGCCGGGGGACAGGATCTGACTCTAAGTCTCGGTTGAGCAAGGGACAGCGGGCACTGGCTAGTGGGGGAATTAAGACTCACGTGACCCCTCCACGGACGGCGCCCGGGATCTTCTCCTTGTGTTCTGTAGCCTCTGTGGTAAGCGGTTTCGATGGTTCATGGAGCCCGAACGGCCCAGGTTGCGTGGGAGAAGAACAAGCCAGTCTGGTATCGGTACCGGGTCCACTTCCAGGAACGTGAAGAAAGCTGGTAAGTCTGCCTGTGTGCGGAGAGTGCAGGTGTTGGTTCCGTTGCGGAAGGTGACAGCCAACGGATAGCCCCACCGATATGTGCAGTTTCTTCTCCTGGCCAGGTCTAATGCAGGTCTCAGCAGTGCTCTCCTCTGAAGCGTGGCCCTGGAGAGGTCCGGCAATATCTTTATAACCGCTCCGTCAAAGCTCACCTCTCCAAGGTCCCATGCCTTCCGCAGGATTTGTTCTTTAAGCGAGTACCTGTGTATTCTGCAGAGCACATCCCGGGGTCTCTCCGGGTCTGTCGGTCTCGGTCCCAGCGTCCTGTGGACCCTGTCTAGCTCCACTGTTGGTGCCGGAGATTCTCCCAAGATTTTGTGGAATATGGCAACTACCGTTGCCGCTAAGTCCTCTGTGCCGGTGGCTTCAGGGAGGCCCCGCAGCCGTAGGTTGTTCCTCCGGCTACGGTCCTCCAAATCTTCCATATGGAGCTGTAGATCCACGGCGGTGTTTTCTTGGGTGACTCGGGCCTGTTCCAGCTCTGCGACCCGCTGTGTCAGTGATTGTAATGCTACCTCTCCCGACTCCACTCTCTCGGAGATCTCCTGTAGCTCCTCTCTGACCTCCTGTATGTCACGGCTGTGGGCTTCTTCCACCCGGAGGATGAGGGCCTCTATGTCATTTTTGGAGGGCAGAGCTTCAAAATCTGCCTTTGTAGGCAAGGCCTGTAGAATAGCTCTCAGATCCTCCGGGACCATATTTAACTGCTGCGAGTGCCCTGCCATTCCCGTTGTGTCCCGGTCGGGTGACTCCTGTGGGGGTACCAGAACCGTCAGCCGAGTAGAGACTGCCGGCTCTTCCTTGGAAGTTTCTTCTGCTCCGACGCTTGCACGTGGCGCCCGGTCAATGGCGCCCAGTGCGGGTCTGGGTGTATCAGTAAAATACCGCTGTATACTGCTTTGCGGTGTCCGTGATGGGGTCCCGCTTGTCGACGATCGTGTCTTATATCTTTTGTTGGATATCATGCCTCAAAGGATGCTGTCTGCAATGCTGGACGGGCCGGGGAGATCAGGAGCTCTCATAAAAACCTCCTCACTCGGCCATTGCTAAGCCACGCCCCCGCTAAAAATGTTTTAATGCACCAATGTTAAAAAGAAAAACCCTTAGGAGTGCATATGTTTTAAAGCTGAACTCTGGGCACAAAAACTGAATGCCCTTGCAAAAGGTAAAGCTTCACTTTACAAAGAATACCTAATCACATGCAAGAAAAAAAAAAAAAAAAAAAAAGAATTTGCACATGATTGGATGATGGAAGTCAGCAGAGCTCTCCCTCATTTACTAAGCTCTGGAGCAACTGCTCTTTGCAATGTGCACAGTCTATTTGTCTTTAGTAAATCAACCCATATCTGTTTATCCAAGATTGCAGCTTTTAACCTCCCTGGCGGTATGATTATGTCAGGAATTTTGTACCAAAAGCGGTACAATTATTTTGCATGGAAATTTGGCGTTTTATATTGTAGGCCTGCAATTCTTAGGAATAACTCACTTAAATCTGTCCAAACCCTTTGGGTCCAGAGACCCCAATTTTTGGCTGCAGCTAGGGGGCATCTAGGAACCCTTAACTACCAAGTTTGAAGTTTAGGGGACCTATGGCTGAAAATGCCCCCCTCGGCTTATACTCAAGTCAAGCACAGATAATGAAATTTTCCGACCCAACTTTGGGGCACCGTATCTCGGGGACACTTGGTGATAGGAACAACATTTGGATATCTTGTAGTGCTAGTTCCACTGGGTTTGCATACCAAATTTGGGGTCCCTAGCACCAAGTGACCCCGAGATCCAGGGCCCCAAATTCGGTCAACTGTGTCCATCTGCAGTAATGTCATTTGGGAACCCTTTGCGTCCAGAGACCCCAATTTTTGGCTGCAGCTAGGGGGCATCTAGGAACCCTTAACTACCAAGTTTGAAGTTTGGGGGACCTATGGCTGCAAATGGGCACAGTGAGGCATGCAAATGGGCACAGTGAGGCATGCAAATGGGAACAGTGAGGCTGCAAATGGGACCCTCTTTTCCACTTACAGTAGCTGCGCATTTCTCACCCTAGGCTTATACTTGAGTCAATACGTTTTCCCAGTTTTTTGTGGTAAAATTAGGTGCCTCGGCTTATATTCGGGTTGGCTTATACTCGAGTATATACGGTAACTGAAGAAATGTAAAACAAGTTTTAAACAACTTAATATGATATACTTTGCTACCTACTAATGCTAGCAGCATAAGGAATAAAGATAGTCAATGGTGATTGGGAGAGTAAAATTCCACTTTAAGTGAAATGTTGTCACAAGTACAATATTTGATGGCATAGGAAATCTGCTGCAGTCCGTTGTCTAGACCTCCAGGTGCATTTTGCAGAGGCACAAAAAACCCTGCAAATCCTACATAAACCTTAGAGCAAATGTTTCTCTATGTTTTTGTCATCTCCTCCCATGCTCGCCTCCAGGACTTTTCCCAAGCATCTCCCCTCCTATGGAACTCCCCACCCCAATCTGTCTAGCTATCTCCTTCCCTTTTGACTTTTAGGCGATCCCAGAAAACCCCTCTCTTCAGAGAAGCCTATCCTACCTCCACCTAACAACTGTATTCCTACTATCTCTATAAGCTCATCCCTTGCAGTTATTACTTTGTTGTTAAGCACTGCGCAAACTGTTGGTGCTATATAAATCCTGAATAATAATAATACAAAGTAACTAGAGTTAAAGAAGGAGATGTAAATTAATACTCCACTGTATTTTAGGTCTCTAGTCCATTCAGGTATCTGGCACTTCTGGATGTGTTGAGTACCTGGTCCACCGTCACACATCGTGGTTCCTCCCACTGCCACCTTTGTCCTGTAGTGATTTAACAGCCATTGGGAGGACCCACGGTGTGTATGTAGCAAGGGGGGGTCAGGTTCTTTACACACACAGATATTTTCGATGCCCATTAGCCCTAAATGACATTAGATTCTCTTCACAATCAGTGCTATATATTTTGCCATTATAAACTGCATAATGTACAGACAAGTATTGGGGGAAAAAAAGCAATGACTGCAGTTATCTAATAATTCAAAAATAAAAAAATGCAACTAATCAAAATACCCACATTTGGTATGATTTCAGCCTCTTGCAAATTACAGCAGCACTAAAGACTGGTACACACGGGTCGAATATTCTCTGCAACAGAAACCAGCCAACATTTGACCCATGTGAACAGCAGCCTGATCGACAGAAGCCGGTCCAAGGATCAGCTTTTATCGAGTGGGCATGCTGGAAAACAAGCATCTGACCAGCGCTTTCAGCCAAAAGCTGCGAGCGCTAATCATTTGGTTCTGGCGCGCGGGGGGGGGGGGGGTCCCTGTGTTAGAACACAATAGGTTAGAGGGGGAGATTGCTGTACTAACATCGCTTATGGTTTTTTTCCGTTCATCCAGCTGGGGGGAAAAACTACCTGCCATAAGATTTGATGTAAGGGGCACATCTGCTGACAAAGAACATGCATACAAGAGCAGGAAGCAGAGACGCAATATCATTCTTCTGTTACTGCTCCTTTACTGTCCAATCACAGGATTGGGGACAGGATGTAGATGTAGCTATGTTTTGCAAAACTGTAGCAGAGGAAAGTCAGGTCACCAAGTTGGATGTGCTATCAATTAAGGCTGTGTTAAAGGGGTTGTAAAGGTTCGTTTTTTATTTTCTAAATAGGTTCCTTTAGGCTAGTGCATTGTTGGTTCACTTACCTTTTCCTTCGATTTCCCTTCTAAATGTTTTTTTTCTTTGTCTGAGTTTCTCCTCAGTAAACTTCACACCATCATCCGAGCGGTGTTTAGTCAGCAAGAATAGGTTACTGAACAGCTTACTGAGGAGGAACAGGAAGTGAGAAATTCAGACTAAGAAAACAAAGAAAAAAAACATTTAGAAGGGAAATCGAAGGAAAAGGTAAGTGAACCAACAATGCACTAGCTTAAAGGAACCTATTTAGAAAATAAAAAAACGAACGTTTACAACCCCTTTAATCTTAGGACTGGATAGACAGAATTACAAATCCTTCAGGTACATCAGCTCTGAAAAGTGTATTTCAAGTATCTATTTAGGTGTTTACCTGGAGTTTATCTTTAATTGCTGGGATGTGGTTTAGAAAGACATAACAGCGATTAAAAACTGGATGGTATTGCTGAGTGTAAACCTTCCGGACTGACATTGCTTATTTGAAACTCTCAGCAGCTAACATTGCTTTTTGGTAAGTACACTATAATAAAGATGCTGAAGGCAGCAGGTAAGATAACAGTCAGCTATTTATACTGCTCCTGACAGCATCCACTTGATTCTGCCAGCGTCGATCAATCCATATCGCAAGCTGCTCTATTGTCCCAATGCTGTGCAGTTATTACATCTAACTTTTTTCCCTATACATTTTAGGGCTGTTCCACCACTCTCCACCCAGGCCACTTCTGACATTTCTCTCCTACATGTAAAGATCATAGTTTTTTTGCTAAAAAATTACTCTGAACCCCCAAACATTATTTACATGTTTTCAGCAGAGACCCTAGAGAATAAAATGGTGGTCGTTGCAATTCGTTATGTCACACGGTATTTGCGCAGCAATTTTTCAAATGCAATATTGTTTTGAATAAATACAATTTAAGGAATTTTAATGCAAAAAAACACAATGTATAACCCACTTTTTGGTAAAGTATAAAAGATAATGCCACGCCGAGTAATTAGATACCTAAAATGACACGCTTTAAAATCGGGCTCACTCGTGGAATGGCGCCAAACTTCAGCAGTTAAAAATCTCCATAGGCTATATTTATTTATTTTTTACAGGTTACAATTTAGAGTTACAGAGGAGGTCTAGTGCTAGAATTATTGCTCTTGCGCTAATGTTTGCATTGATACCTAACATGTGTGGTGTGAATGCCGTTTACATAATGGGGCGCAACCTACATATGCGTTTGCTTCTGTTTGTGAGCACGAGGGGATGGGGCGCTTTAAAAATGTTTTTTTTTTTTATTTACTTTATTTTTTTTTTTTTTTTTTTTTACACTGTCCCTTTCATTTTCTTTATCCCGTTTATTCCTTGTAATAGGAATAAGGCATAATAGGTCCTCTTGTCAGTAAGACCCCAGATATCTCCTCTACCCTGGAAAGCATGAGATCAACAAAAAAAAATCGATCTCGGCTTTCCAGGGAAAAAAATTGTAGTGTTTACATTTGCCAGAGCCGATAGTGACATCATGATGTCGCATCTGGCCACCCAAGGTCATGGAGATGGCCTGGAACCATCCAGTCCTTGGCCAGCTCTTTGGTCTCCCGGTTGCACAGGAAAGCCCAGAGAGGCACCAGAGGGAGGAAGGACATCCCCTCCCATTGTCTTTAAAATCCATCCAGTGGCTAAATAGCCGCTAGCATGGCTTTTACATTAGAAGGAATCGCCGGCTGAAAACAAAGATATCTAAATGATGCCTGTAGCTGCAGGCATCATCCAGATATCACCACTTTAACCGAAGGACACCATATGATGCCCTACGGGCGGGAAGTGGTTAACTTTCAAAATAATATGAGTGAAAACCCATTAAAACAATCATAACATAGACAGATAAAACCTTCTACAGTGAATTGCATCTGAAAAATACATCAAGTCTCACCCCTAACCCATCACATAGCTCAGCAATCAGATAATGTGAAGTCATTGTTTTTCTACACAATATTTAGAATGAGCTGACTGGAGGAACCGATCAGGGTATTATATTTGTAGAGGTAATCAGTCCAAGATCAACTATAAGGACAAGATGCATATTTATAGATTTCGTACCACAATAAAAAATAGATTTTCAGATTTTAAATGCTGTGTGTGACCTATCGAAGTGGCACCTGAAAAGTACCAGTGCCCATTTTCTGCTGTTCTCTTTTATAGCGAATGGACAATTCTAAGTAGAAATTGATTTTAAGGGACAGTAGTGGTAGCACAAATGACTTGCAAAGGCAAAAAGCAATGTTTTTCACTGATTGTTAAAATAACAGCCGTTTGCAGCACTAAACTAGGACACACTTTACACAGCACACATACAAACTATCTAGTCTATTATTCCTTGTACAAAACACATCTATCAGTAACACTGACTTAAAAAAACACGAAAAACACTGTAATGGCTATTGCTCATGGATTGAACAATTTTACTTAGAAAGAATTCACGGTAACTTACATCACTTTTATAAAGGGATATTCTATACTTCTTCAGCTACAAAAATCTTGAAGTGCATTGAAGCCAAAATGTTTTTTTTATTATTATTATACAGGATTTATATAGCGCCAACAGTTTGCTTTTCTAGTGTTGCATGGATATCTTTAAACCCAAGTCAGTTGAAGTAGAGCTTATTTATTTGATGTTCTTTTATGGTGCCATCAATTTATGCAGCGCTTTACATATACAGTATATTGTACATTCACATTAGTCCTTGCCGTCAAGGAGCTTACAATCTAAGGTCCCTAAGGCCCCTTTCACACTTGTGCGACTTCAAAGTCGTGCGATTTTACCACGATTTTTGCCGCGAGTTTGCCACGATTTTGCCGCGATTTCAAGGAATGCCTGTGTAAGTGTCATCAAAATCGGACCAAAGTAGTGCAGGGACTACTTTGAAGTCGGAACGACTTGAAGTCGTACTGAAGTCGTACTAATATGAATGGCTGTCATTGGAAATCATGGGGAACGACTTGTCATGCTACTTTGCAGTCCCAAATCGTGGGACAAGTCGTATAAGTGTGAAAGGGGCCTAACTCACATTCATACACACATACTAGGGCCAATTTAGACAGGAGCCAATGAGTTTGGGCAAAAAAGTCAAAATCCGATTCCCCAGCATCATATCAAAATAAAAAAAGCAAGTCTGATCGCTGTTCTCACCTCCTCTCTGGTACGGTTCTCCACAAATTCACCTGCTCACCGACCTAGCCTGCTAATCTTCTGGGCCAAATGATGCCAGGTGTCATTCAAACCATTTCCTGTGAGCTCAGCACAGGCCACCCTGGACTCAGGAAAATGATGCAGACAGCACTACCACATCTTTTTTCTATTTTTTTTAATAAAAATGTATTATTATTATTATTATACATACAAACAAATAATGTATCAAATTAATTCATTAAATATCCAAAAATGAAAAGACACAGACAACAAACCCTTGCACCTCTCATATTAAAGTAACCGAACATCTAGTAAACAAAACATAACAGGAGCATAAATTAATTTTACTCATCAAATTAAGCTCCCTTAGTATCAGTCATCAGACTATGGTAGCTCCATCTATGCAGCCTCAGATTATATTTATTTTACATATTAATTTCTTCTCTTCTCATCTACTCCTCACCCTTCTACCTCTTTACTGCTCTTTACTTCCATCTATCTCCATTTCCTTACTCCTCTCTACTAGGTAAGCCGTCATAAAATTCATTACTAGGTTCTATCCACCATGACCATATTTTACCAAACCTTTGGGGTATACCTCTATGTTTATATGTTGTTTTTTCTCTTTTAAGTATATAGTTAAGTTTCTTAACCCATTGTTTATGAGTTGGAGGATCAGCAGATATCCAATTTTATAGAATAACTTTATGTGTTAAGTATAGAACACTACCACATCTTTGGTTATTCTTGATTAGGGATGAGTTCATCACTCAAGCCGAACAGAAGTTCAGAACGACTTTAGACGAAAGCCCAAACATTTACCTGTTCAGCCGGAGCCGAACGTTATACAGTATATAGTAGTGGATTTTCCTTCTAAATGTTTTTTTATTTGTTTTCTTTGTCTGAATTTCTCACTTCCTGTTCCTCCTCAGTAAGCTGTTCAGTAACTTGTTCTTGCTGACTAAACACCGCTCGGATGATGGTGTGAAGTTTACTAAGGAGAAACTCAGACAAAGAAAAAAAACATTTAGAAGGGAAATCGAAGGAAAAGGTAAGTGAACCAACAATGCACTAGCCTAAAGGAACCTATTTAGAAAATAAAAAGAACCTTTACAACCCCTTTAACACAGCCTTAATTGATAGCACATCCAACTTGGTGACCTGACTTTGCTCTGCTACAGTTTTGCAAAACATAGCTACATCTCCATCCTGTCCCCAACCCTGTGATTGGACAGTAAAGGAGCAGTAACAGAAGAATGATATTCTGTCTCGGCTTCCTGCTCTTGTATGCATGTTCTTTGTCAGCAGATGTGCCCCTTACATCAAATCTTATGGCAGGTAGTTTTTCCCCCCATCTGGATGAACGGAAAAAAAACATAAGCGATGTTAGTACAGCAATCTCCCCCTCTAACCTATTGTGTTCTAACACGGGGACTGCCCTCCCCCCCTCCGCGCGCCAGAACCAAATGATTAGCGCTCGCAGCTTCTGGCTGAAAGCGCTGGTCAGATGCTTGTTTTCCAGCATGCCCACTCGAAAAAATCTGATCCTTGGACCGGCTTCTGTCGATCAGGCTGCTGTTCACATGGGTCAAATGTTGGCTGGTTTCTGTTGCAGAGAATATTCGACCCGTGTGTACCAGCCTTTAGTGCTGCTGTAATTTGCAAGAGGCTGGAATCATACCAAATTTGGGTATTTTGATTAGTTGCATTTTTTTATTTTTGAATTATTAGATAACTGCAGTCATTGCTTTTTTCCCCCCAATACTTGTCTGTACATTATGCAGTTTATAATGGCAAAATATATAGCACTGATTGTGAAGAGAATCTAATGTCATTTAGGGCTAATGGGCATCGAAAATATCTCTGTGTGTAAAGAACCTGACCCCCCCTGCTACACACCGTGGGTCCTCCCAATGGCTGTTAAATCACTACAGGACAAAGGTGGCAGTGGGAGGAACCACGATGTGTGACGGTGGACCAGGTACTCAACACATCCAGAAGTGCCAGATACCTGAATGGACTAGAGACCTACAACACAGTGGAGTATTAATTTACATCTCCTTCTTTAACTCTAGTTACTTTGTATTATTATTATTCAGGATTTATATAGCACCAACGGTTTGCGCAGTGCTTAACAACAAAGTAATAACTGCAAGGGATGAGCTAATAGAGATAGTAGGAATACAGTTGTTAGGTGGAGGTAGGATAGGCTTCTCTGAAGAGAGGGGTTTTCTGGGATCGCCTAAAAGTCAAAAGGGAAGGAGATAGCTAGACAGATTGGGGTGGGGAGTTCCATAGGAGGGGAGATGCTTGGGAAAAGTCCCGGAGGCGAGCATGGGAGGAGATGACAAAAACATAGAGAAACGTTTGCTCTAAGGTTTATGTAGGATTTGCAGGGTTTTTTGTGCCTCTGCAAAATGCACCTGGAGGTCTAGACAACGGACTGCAGCAGATTTCCTATGCCATCAAATATTGTACTTGTGACAACATTTCACTTAAAGTGGAATTTTACTCTCCCAATCACCATTGACTATCTTTATTCCTTATGCTGCTAGCATTAGTAGGTAGCAAAGTATATCATATTAAGTTGTTTAAAACTTGTTTTACATTTCTTCAGTTACCGTATATACTCGAGTATAAGCCAACCCGAATATAAGCCGAGGCACCTAATTTTACCACAAAAAACTGGGAAAACCAGTATAAGCCTAGGGTGAGAAATGCGCAGCTACTGTAAGTGTAAAAGAGGGTCAACAATGCCCATTTGCAGCCTCACTGTTCCCATTTGCATGCCTCACTGTGCCCATTTGCATGCCTCACTGTGCCCATTTGCAGCCATAGGTCCCCCAAACTTCAAACTTGGTAGTTAAGGGTTCCTAGATGCCCCCTAGCTGCAGCCAAAAATTGGGGTCTCTGGACCCAAAGGGTTCCCAAATGACATTACTGCAGATGGACACAGTTGACCGAATTTGGGGCCCTGGATCTCGGGGTCACTTGGTGCTAGGAACCCCAAATTTGGTATGCAAACCCAGTGGAACTAGCACTACAAGATATCCAAATGGTGTTCCTATCACCAAGTGTCCCCGAGATACGGGGCCCCAAAGTTGGGTCGGAAAATTTCATTATCTGTGCTTGACTTGAGTATAAGCCGAGGGGGGCATTTTCAGCCATAGGTCCCCCAAACTTCAAACTTGGTAGTTAAGGGTTCCTAGATGCCCCCTAGCTGCAGCCAAAAATTGGGGTCTCTGGACCCAAAGGGTTTGGACAGATTTAAGTGAGTTATTCCTAAGAATTGCAGGCCTACAATATAAAACGCCAAATTTCCATGCAAAATAATTGTACCGCTTTTGGTACAAAATTCCTGACATAATCATACTGCCAGGGAGGTTAAAAGCTGCAATCTTGGATAAACAGATATGGGTTGATTTACTAAAGGCAACTAGACTGTGCACATTGCAAAGAGCAGTTGCTCCAGAGCTTAGTAAATGAGGGAGAGCTCTGCTGAGTTCCATCATCCAATCATGTGCAATTTCTTTTTTTTTTTTTCTTGCATGTGATTAGGTATTCTTTGTAAAGTGAAGCTTTACCTTTTGCAAGGGCATTCAGTTTTTGTGCCCAGAGTATCCTGTATCCTATCCTAACATTAATCACAATACATTTTGGACACAAAAAGCAGTAAAAAGTTGACAGAGGGTCTAACCTTTACCCTCTCTCTCTAAAACGAAAAAAAAAAGTGTTGGACCTAGTTGGTCTTAATTCATAATTGAGAATTTACATTATATGTTTATCTTCTTTAACTCAGTGCTTTATTGCAGTGCACTTGTAGTGCACAGTGGATTTGTCTAGTAAATAAACCCCATTGGAGGTTATTTACTAAAGGAAAATCCACTTTGCACTGCAAGTGCACTTGGAAGTGCAGTCGCTGTAGATCCGAGGGGGACATGCAAGGAAAATAAAAAACAGCATTTTAGCTTGCACATGATTGGATGATAAAATCAGCAGAGCTTCCACTCATTTCAGATCTACCCCTTATATTTAGAGTGACTGCACTTCCAAGTGCACTTTCAGTGCAAAGTGGATTTGCCTTTCGTAAATAACCCCCATTGTCTTTTATTCTTCTCTCCGTCTACTGAGATACTATAGCTATGCTGCACCATTCTCCTCTGGCCAGCAGGGGGAGTGCTAAAGCCATGCAAGCCTATAGACTTTAGCCCCGTACACACGATCGTATTTTCCGATGGGAAATATTGGATGTCAGACTGTTGTCGGAAAATCCGACCGTGTGTATGCTCCATCGGACAATTGTTGTCAGGCTTTCCGCCAAACAAATGTTGAATGGCATGTTTTCAAATTTTCCGCCAACAAATGTGTGTTGTCAGATTTTCCGAGCGTGTGTACACAAGTCCGTCGGACAAAAGTCCAAAGTACAAACACGCATGCTCGAAAGCAGAAGTGCTCGGTCTTGTAAACTAGCGTTTGTAATGGAGAATTAACATTCGTGACGTGGCAAATTATGAAATCTCGAAATGCAGCGCACAATTCTCTTCTTCTTTAATGGGATAATAATGAAGCTGCTTCGCTGGTGATACTGATGGAGTTATTGCAAACAAATTTTCAAAGGCTTTTTTTTCTAGTGATATCAAGAATAATATTATTATGTTTTTATTTGTGCAAGTTACCACAACACTATTATCCTTAGTTTATAAGATCAAAGATACAACTATGTTGGTGTCCCTTGTTAATTTTACATTGTATTTTTTTAAATGTAACTGCCTACTCCCAAACTGTCATTTGAAGTAAAACACATAGCCAAGTATTATTCATCATAATTTTTTTATTGTGCATTAAAAAATAAATAAAAATTAGACATGCTATCTGATAATAGAACTTAACCAAAAAGTGCATTCTATGCATCCAAAAATATAGAAAATATACCAAATCAAATCATTATTTTTGGTAAACTGCATGGGGGAAAGTTCAATCTCTTGGCGCAGAGGAGAGAGGGAGAGCAGTGCCCCTCTGTCCGAGTATTCACCTGCCAGAGAGATGCGAGACTGAGAATGAGAACACCCGGGGGCAGCGCAGCACTGTCCACATCACAGATCCTGCACCACTACTGCAGAGAGGCTGGAGCATCCATTCACCCTCTGCTTCCTACCTCTGATCACCAGAGGTTTTCAGAGAGAGACTGAGGGGCCCCCTTATACAGCAGCATCCTGGGAACTGGTGAGAGGGATATCTGCCCATTTTTCTAAAATCTGAAGAAATGGGACTACCACCTAATACTAGTGTGTAGTACTCACCCTATATATAGAGGGGGGTGTAATCAAAATATAGTAGACAAGAGTAAAAAAAACAAAAAACAAAGGATTCTACACACCCTATAGAGTTAACTACATAATTTATTATATCAAAAAGCTATACAAAATATTTCTAGCACAAACCCCAAAATCCCCACATATCCAAAACCCCCCAAAAAGATTTCTCTCCCCTCCCTTAACCGGTAGAATGGCACGGACAGGCAAATGGGCATACCTGTACTTCTCTTTAAATTTGCCACCGTGCCATCGCATGCGCGCCAGCCGGGAGCTCTGTGAGTCGGGTCGCGGGTCCCGCGGACTCGATCGCCACAGGGATACCCGCGATCGTCTCATGGAGAGGAAGAACGACAAGATGCTGATGTAAACAAGCATCTCCCCGTTCTTCCTAGTAACAGTGTCACTGATCTCTGCTCCCTGTGATCGGGAGCAGAGATCAGTGATGTGTCACAGCTAGCCCATCCCCCTACAGTAACAAACACTCCCCAGGACACACTTAACCCCTACAGCGCCACCTAGTGTTAACCTCTTCACTGCCAGTCACATTTACACAGAAATCAATGCAATTTTAATCGCACTAATCGCTGTATAAATGTGAATGGTCCCAAAATAGCTCCAAAATTGTCTGACGTGTCCGCTATAATGTCACAGTCACGATAAAAATCACTGATCGCCGCCATTACTAGTAAAAAATAATATGAGTAAAAATGCCATAAAAAATATCCCCTATTTTGTAGATGCTATAACTTTTGCACAAACCAACGCTTATTGCGATTTTTTACCAAAAATATGTAGAAGAATACGTATCAGCCTAAACTGAGGAAAAAACATTTTTTTTATATATTTTTGGGGGATATTTATTATAGCAAAAAGCAAAAAATATTGTTTTTTTTTCAAAATTGTCGCTCTTTTTTTGTTTATAGCTCAAAAAATAAAAACCACAGAGATGATCAAATACCACCAAAAGAAAGCTCTTTTTTTCATTTGTGTGAAAAAAAAAAGATGTCAATTTTGTTTGGGAGCCATGACACACAACCGCGCAATTGTCAGTTAAAGCGGCGCAGTGCCGAATCACAAAAAGTGCTCTGGTCTTTGGTACTGCACCCTGTATGGAATGATGGTGCACCCCTCGTAAAAGGAACCGAGGGGCAGAAGCCACAATCCACCCTACCCAATACAAAGCACCCCCCCCCCTTATTTCCTTTAATGATGGCCCTAAGCCGACTAATCAAAGACCCCCATAACTCGTTCCTAAATGTGGGAAGTAATTACAAAGGACATATAACACACTACTCCGTAATGGAACGGAGATACACTGGCTGTTGTATGTACACACTCTACTAAACCCACAGGAAAATCTGCACCGTCATAAGTCAGTCCATCATGAAAAAAATGGGGCTGATCAAAAAAGATTTTTAGAATAGACACACTGATATTCGATCGATGTCAATTCACCCAATATCCAGCTTAATACACACTGGTAGGACAGGTAAGATTCAACCAAATAAATGGTCAGTCCCGACTATTATTGCTTTAAACGGATTATCCATGTGGGAAGAGGGAATGCTGAAGTACAGAGATTATTGAAGCAAGAAATGAATGCTGTATAAGGTCAAATGTCCGTACACGGCACTTGAAAGATCTAAGACACTATGGGCAAAATCAGCCAGCCGTGTTGTAAAGCTGTGGACACGGTAGGCTTAGATGGACATGTAGTTTTAAATGGAGTTTAGGTAGGTGACAAACAAATTAAAGCCCAACTCTATCTAACACTTTTAAGGCTGCATTCACACCTGAGCGTTTTCAGCTCATAAAACACCCGAAAAAACGCCTGGAAAACACCCAATAAGCAAAATCCCATTCATTTCAATGGAACCTGTTCACATTTGAGCGTTTTGTCACCTAAAGCAAAACGCCCGAAAAACGCCCTGAGCTCAAAAAAGAACATGAGCTTCTTTGGGTCAGATTACAGGTGTTTTTCTGCCTTTTACATTGGTGACCTGAACAAAATCACGGCAAAAACGTGCTTAAAAACGCGCAACTTTGAAACGCTCAGGTGTGAATGCAGCCTAAAGGTCTGTGATGACAGACTTTTGTTCAAGTCAGAACTACATCTGTCCCAATACATGTCAATAGTAATGCAAAAGCAGAAGGGGGTCAGATGTAGGTCAGAAGGAGCATTAGACTGCAGGTCAAATGCACCTGACCTTGCAATGAGCAGCAAATAATCTCGAAAGCATTTCAAATTGGTGCCAAATTAAATCAGAATGCACCTGAAAGTAAGCTGCATTTGACCATCGGCACAACTTCAGACATTTACAGCAATATTTTATTTATTTATTGAAAAACAAGTTTAACCGCTTCCCGACCGCCTCACGCAGATATACTGCGGCAGAATGGCACGGGCAGGCAAAACCACGTACCTGTACGACCCGGTCGGGAGCTCCGTGACCCCGGCCGCGGGACCAGCGGACCCGATCGCCGCTGGTGTACCGCGATCGGGTCACGGAGCTGAAGAACGGGGAGAGGTATGTGTAAACAAACCTCTCCCCCGCGCTTCCTACTCTGCCTGTCATTGATTGGCTGTTCCCGGGCCATCGGAAAAGCCGATCAATGATGTCAGGCATCAGCCCCGCCCCCTAATGTAAAAAAACACACACACGTCAGAGCCCATAACCCCTCCCCTCCCCCTAGTGGTTAACTCTTTCACTACAACTGTCATTTATACAGGAATCAATGCATTTAAATAGCATTGATTGCTGTATAAATGACAATGGTCCCAAAAATGTGTCAAAAATGTCCGATGTGTCCGCCATAATGTCGCAGTCACAATAAAAATCGCTGATCGCCGCCATTACTAGTAAAAAAAAAAATATTAATAAAAATGCTATAAAACTATCCCCTATTTTGTAAACGCTATAACTTTTGCGCAAACCAATCAATAATCGCTAATTGCGATTTTTTTTAACAAAAATATGTAGACGAATACGTATCGGCCTAAACTGAGGAAAAAATACGTTTTTTTTATATATTTTTTGGGGATATTTATTATAGCAAAAAGCAAAAAATATTGCATTGTTTTCAAAATTGTCGCTCTATTTTTGTTTATAGCGAAAAAATAAAAACCGCAGGGGCCATCAAATACCACCAAAAGAAAGCTCTATTTGTGGGAAAAAAAGGACGCCAATTTTGTTTTGGAGCCACGTCGCACGACCGCGCAATTGTCAGTTAAAGCGACGCAGTGCCGAATCGCAAAAAGGGGCCTGGTCCTTTGGCTGCCAATTGGTCCGGGGCTGAAGTGGTTAAACCACATGCATAACAGCTGACCATTGTAAGCACCCCTGTTAGTGTTGGTGGCTCCAACCTCTGTATCTGTCACTTTAGCTGATCTACATGTAAATATGGATAAAAATATATATAAGGCCGAATGAAAATTAAAAAAGGAATTTATACATTGCATGAAGCTATATACAGTAGTTCTTGGAGTATTATATTGTTATCTATAGTGGGACTTTAAATGGGCAACCTATGCATACATAATTTGTAGACATGTGCAGTTTGTTTTGTTCCGAATTAAAATTCGGACAAATTTTCGTTTTTTTAGAAATTTGGATGTATCCAAATTACAATAGTAAACAAAGCCGAAATAACGAAAAAAAAATTGGACTAAATTCTAATTTGAATACTTTTTAGTTTTTGAATTCAAATAGTTTTCCAATTTCCTAACAGAAAAAAATAGAATAGAAAATAAAAGATCAGAATAGACTAGAATATAATAGAAACAAATAGAATAAAATAGAATAACATATTATTTTTTTTAAACTCAAATTTCAAATAGAACAAATTTGAATTCAAATACATAATATAAGAATAGAATAAAAAAAATAGAATAGAATAGAAAGAATATAACCATTTCCCAAAATGCAAATATAATCAATTTGAACTTGAATATAATAGAAAAGAATAGATTAGGATAGAATAGAAAAACCTGACTAAAATAGAATAGAAAGAATATAACCATCTTCTGAAATTCGAATTTCAAAAAGAATAAATTTGAATTTGAATAGAAAAGAATAGAATAGAAAAAAAATCAAATAGAAAATAGAATAAACAAATAAAAAAAAGAGTATAATAAAAAAAAGATTTTTTTAACCATTTTCCAAACTAAAATAGATTAGAATAGGTTATATTCATTTTATTCAGTTTTTTTCTATACTATTGTGTTATTTTCTATTCTATTCTACTCTTATCTTTTCTATTCTATTAAAATTTGAATTGATTCTATTTGAATTATGGAAAATGGTTATATTATTTCTATTTTATTCTTTTTTTTTTTTTTTAATTCTTTATTTCTTTGCACAAATACATAACATAGCTCATTAGTAATAATTACATAAAACAACTTATTAAATCCACTTTCAGAACAAAGCTTATTCTTTTAGAAAGCAAAACATGATGTATTCCTACCATTTTTTATAAACAAATAACAATATCAATTCCCCACAACATCCCTCTGCTCCGAGGCCCCGTCCCCTATAAGGGGCCTATAAAATTGAGAACAAGAGAGAAAAAAACAAAAAATAAAAAAAAACAAAAAAAAAATAAAAAATATAAAGCAAAAGAAAAAAAAAAAATATTTTATTCTATTCTTTTTTTAATTCTATTATTTTCCTTTCTATTCTATTCTATTCCATTCTATTCTGTTCTTTTATTTTTTATCCTATTTTGTTCTGTTTGACTCTATTATATTATATTCATTTATGTTCTGTTATATTCTTTTCTATTCTATTCTATTTTTTTCTATTGTATTCCTTTGTTTTCCATTCTATTTTATTCTCTTTGGAAATCGGGAAATGATTAGAATTAGAAAACTATTCGATATTGATTCAAAAACTTTTCGAATTAGAAAAATTTGAATTGATTCGAAAACGAATAAACTAAACGAATTCCGAAAATGAATTTAACGAATTTAACTAAACTAATTTATGTAAATAACAAAACAAATTTTTTTTTTTCCGTTCTGCACATGTGTAAAAATTTTCACTATATAATTCTAAATATGTTCTGTATTAGTGTCGCAGCAGCCAGTCAGGTTCCCGCTCTCGTTTTTTAACCGTTGCTTTTCTATTTAGATTTGTTATGAAGTAATGCAGACAGTTCTTAGAAGGGTAATTGATAAATGATGCCCACAGTCATTGGCATTGTTGTACACAGTTAGTGTGATATGAAAAGTGTATTTCATCTTTACTAAGGAATTTATGGCTTTCATCTGTCACAGTTTGTTGGCTGTAAGATGTTTAGATTTCAGGCTTTGGAGCCAAACATGCTTTTTGCTAATGGAAGTTTTTCCTTTTTTCTGTCTTTAAAGCTAAGTGTCTGTATCATAAAAACATGCAATGAAAATAACACTTTGAAGCTAGCTTCCCCTCAAATTTCCAGAAATAACATCATTAGTATCAAGGACTTCCCGTACACATATAGCTGGCAGAAGTTAAAATAAATTGATCCTAAACACCTTTTTCAGTAGAGGCGATTGCAGAGAGATGTGAACAAAGAGCTCACAAAAATTCAAACTACTATATAAATACTAGCTTACCTTACTGACAAATGTAGAGGTACAACAAGATGAATATGCAAAATGTTGTAAAAACAGGGAGTTAGAAATCATTCCTATTCATGTAGATTCAAAAAGGACAGACATTTTTATATAATCATTCATTTTTGTGTCATGTATGTATATTATTCTCTGCTTGTGTTCATTACCTTTCCTTAAAGTGGGAGTAAACACTCATGTACGATGTTTACTGATAGGCAAGCCTATAATAAGGCTTACCTATAGGTAGAGTAGATATCTCCTAAACCTGCACCATTTAGGAGATATTTACTTTAGATGCAGCCGGTGACTTCACCCGTGCATGCGCTCTAAAGGAACGGCATACCCAGGAGTGACGTCATCGCCAACACGGCCATTCATATCGCCAAAGCCCGTGAACCTGGAAAGAAAACCGGTTGAAGATGGAAGCGTCTTCAGCAATGACAGCGCGCCGCTGGGGGGCTTAATTTTCAGGCAAGTCTGACAAGTTTTTGGTGCGATTTACTACCACTTTAAAAGTTTGACGTTGTGGTGCTTCTTTCTGCAGTAGCCAAAACATAGTTACAAAACAATATATGTACAAAATCACATAAATATTCCAGCGCTGAAAGTACGAGCTCAATCAAACTAGAGTCTAAATGTCCCATACTGTGTGGAGTGGAATGGCCAGGTGAAAGATAAATTAGAGACTGATTTGGGAGTGATTTAGGCCATTCAGATGAAAGAAAACAAAGTTGCCAGAATAAGTAAAAGGTGTACACATTTATTGGTGAAAAACTATTCTCACCTACATCTGGATAAACTGTGTACAGCTCCAAGTGCAGATGAGGATCATGCAATACTGCCAGGAGAACCAAGACCGGTGGATCACTAATCCTCCATGTCAGCATCGGATCCACCAAACACTGTCTGGTGGGATCCGGTGCTCCTATGGAGGCTTTTTGATCCAGCGATCTTGGTTCTCCTGGCTGTTCTTGAATGCTTGATATATGCCCATGAAAGTGTTGCTTTTCTTGTGGGAAGTGCTTAAACGGGAAGTGATGTAGAAGAAATGATCTACTTTGAGGCAAGGTTGGGTTGTGGTGTGATAGCAGACATTTTTGTGAATTCTCTGAAAGATGATTCATATACTTTGATCTCTCTGACACTTGGCTTGGTCCAGCTCAATTATGCTAAAACAGAAAGGTTTGCCACTGGCAATGCTTAAAGCCTCTGCCCATACCTGGCACTGGCAGTAATGCTGGCTGGTTGATGCTTTTGCCCACACACAAAAGTAAATGGAGTTACCACACGGTTACTCTGTACAAACAGAAAGTGTCTGAAGCTGCTCTGTCCAAGTCCTGTGTTATTTGCCAGTGCAGGTTTTGAAGGGCATTTATGAGTCATTAAAAATGCTGAATAGAGACAAAATTGGATAAAGTGGGGCAGCAGGATTTTCTTGGTACCGTCCAAGGACATTACAAGGTTTAAAAAAATCAATATATTTAATTTGCATACAAGTTACAATATATAAAAACAGTCCCTCAGCAAAAGAGATGGCGGTGGACACACGCGGACGGACCCTTCCCTCCTAGGCTGTGGCTCTGGGCAGGATTAGGATCATGTCTCCAACCATCATGATACTCTACTAGCCATTCACTGGCTGCACAGGCTTCAGGGTATGCTGTACTATCTAATAACTCTACCTATATATTGTAACCCATCTCATAATTTAGTCATCTTGGGAAGGGACCACGCTACTCCAATCTATTAAGGTCCAACACTGTTCTACTTACTCCACTAAAGCCAGAACTAGAACCAATTTAGGTTCCTAATATTACTGTGCTGAAGAGTTCCAGTGGCTCTGGTCTATTTGCTCCTATCCTCACCCGGGGTCCTCTTCCTTGATGCGGCTGTTTGCCGGCTAGGCTTGAACCTTGGGTATCTTTCCCCTCTATATTCTCCTGAAGAAGTGGGTAACCGCAAAACATGTTGAGAGCCTGACGGCCTGCACCAAACAACCCCCCCCCCAGAGCAATTTCCCAGGTTTTCCCTCAGTGGGGGTGTAGGAACCGTTAAGAGGGATCTGTTCGTACTCTTTTGTCCTGATGGACTGTTTTTATGTATTGTAACTTGTATGCAAATAAAATTGGTTGAGTTTAACAAACCTTGTAATGTCCTTTTACAATACCAAGAAAATCCTGCTGCCCCACTTTATCCAATTTTGTATTGATGCTATTTAGGATGTGGGTACCTACATTTTAAAAATCTCCATTTCCATTCTGAGCAGTTATTTCTAAAAAATGCTGAATAAATTATTGACGCGTATGTGAACGAGCCCTAAGATTGCAAATGGGTTACCGGTAGGAGTAACAGGTAAAAATGAAGGAAACAAAGCTTAGAAAAAAAACAAAACAATTTGCACTATATTATTTTTATTCCTGAATATTTATAGCGTAAATAAGAATGTAAACCCAGGTGCTTTTTCATGTGTCTACTTTATGCAAATCAAGCAGGAAACCTAGTAATGTGCATGTATACGCAATGGGGGTTATTTACAAAAGGCAAATCCACTTTGCACTGAAAGTGCACTTGGAAGTGCAGTCGCTCTAAATCTAAGGGGTAGATCTGAAATGAGTGGAAACTCTGCTGATTTTATCATCCAATCATGTGCAAGCTAAAATGCATGCCCCCCTCGGATCTACAGCGACTTTACTTCCAAGTGCACTTTCAAGTGCACTTACAGTGCAAAGTGGATTTTCCTTTAGTAGATAACCCCCAATATCATCAAAATTGTGCTTTTCTGCTTCTTTGACAGCAAAGCAGTTATTAGAACCTAATAATACCTCCTATTTATGTGTTAGGTGTTGTACATGATACATGTGTTTTTAAATTATCTGTATTGCTTCCTCTTCAGTAGGGATGGGCGAACAGTTCGGCCCGAGCATAAGTTGGACACTGTCATCATGACTTTATCCAATCATGGCTCATTCCCACCCCACAGTATAAAAGTATTCTTTCAATGGCAGCCATTTTCAGTGTGATTTTGGCATGGAGAGATTGAACGGGGGCTCTGTTCAGTGCTATTAGTTAGTTAGTTGTGCTGTACTGTGCTATTTTGCTTTAATTGTCAGTGTAGAATATTTGTTTAGTGTCAGTCTAGGCATAGTGGTGTGAGTGTAGTGAGGAAGACCATCATTCAGCTTTGCATAATGTGCAGCTAGAGTAGGGAAAGCTCAGATTCAGTGTAGTGTAGTGAGACCGTGTCAGTAATCTTGACATTAGTGTATACAGTGGTGTGAAAAAGTGTTTGCCCCCCTTCCTCATTTCCTGTTCCTTTGCATGTTTGTCACACTTAAGTGTTTCGGAACATCAAACCAATTTAAACAATAGTCAAGGACAACACAAGTAAACACAAAATGCAATTTGTAAATGAAGGTGTTTATTATTAAAGGTGAAAAAAAATCCAAACCATCATGGCCCTGTGTGAAAAAGTGATTGCCCCCTAAACCTAATAACTGGTTGGGCCACCCTTAGCAGCAACAACTGCAACCAAGCGTTTGCGATAACGTGCAATGAGGCTTTTTACAGCGTCCTGGAGGAATTTTGGCCCACTCATCTTTGCAGAATTGTCCTAATTCAGTTACATTAGAGGGTTTTCGAGCATGAACGGCCTTTTTAAGGTCATACCACAACATCTCAATAGGATTCAGGTCAGGACTTTGGCTAGGCCACTCCAAAGTCTTCATTTTGTTTTTCTTCAGCCATTCGGTGATGGACTTGCTGGTGTGTTTAGGATCATTGTCCTGCTGCAGAACCCAAGTTCGTTTCAGCTTGAGTACACGAACAGATGGTCGGACATTCTCCTTCAGGATCTCTTGGTAGACAGCAGAATTCATAGTTCCTTTTATCACGGCAAGTCTTCCAGGTCCTGAAGCAGCAAAACAGCCCCAGACCATCACACTACCACCACCATATTTTACTGTTGGTATAATGTTCTTTTTCTGAAATGCAGTGTTCCTTCTACGCCAGATATACTTGGAAACACACCTTCCAAAGAGTTCCACTTTTGTCTCATCGGTCCACAGAATGTTGTCCCAAAAGTCTTGGGGATCATCAAGATGTGTTGTGGAGAAATTGAGACAAGCTTTGATGTTCTTTTTGCTCAGCAGTGGTTTTCTCCTTGGAACTCTGCCATGCAGGCCATTTTTGCCCAGTCTTTTCCTGATGGTGGAGGCATGAACGCTGACCTTAACTGAGGCAAGTGAGGCCTGCAGTTCCTTGGACGTTGTTGTGGGGTCTTTTGTGACCTCTTGGATGAGTCGTCGCTGCGCTCTTGGGGTAATTTTGGGCGCCGGCCACTCCTGGGAAGGTTCACCACTGTTCCATGTCTTCGCCATTTGTGGATAATGGCTCTCACTGTGGTTCGCTGGATTCCCAAAGCTTTGGAAATGGCTTTATAACCCTTTCCAGACTGATAGATCTCAATTACTTTCTTTCTCAATTGTTCCTGAATTTCTTTGGGTCTCGGCATGATGTGTAGCTTTTAAGGATCTTCTGGTGGACCTTACTGTGTCAAGCAGCTCCTATTTAAGTGATGCCTTGATTGTGAACAGGTGTGGCAATAATCAGGCCTGGGTGTGGCTAGAGAAATTGAACTCAGGTGTGGACAACCACAGTTATAGTATGTTTTAACAAGGGGGGCAATCACTTTTTCACACAGGGCCATGATGGTTTGGATTTTCTTTCACCTTTAATAATAAACACCTTCATTTACAAATTGCATTTTGTGTTTACTTGTGTTGTCCTTGACTATTGTTTAAATTGGTTTGATGTTCCGAAAAACACTTAAGTGTGACAAACATGAAAAGGAACAGGAAATGAGGAAGGGGGCAAACACTTTTTCACACCACTGTAGCTAGACTAGTTACTGTTGAACACTGTCTATTTGATTGCGTTACTTCCAGTTTAAGGCCATTTACTTCTGTGTGCATTACTGCCAGTTTAACGCCATATAGTTTTGTGTGTTACTGCCAGTTTAACGCCATTTACTTCTGTGTGCGTTACTGCCAGTTTAACGCCATATAGTTTTGCACGGGTTACTGCCAGTTTAACGCCATATAGTTCTGTGTGCGTTACTGCCAGTTTAACGCCATATAGTTTTGCGTGCATTAATGCCAGATTAACGCCATATAGTTCTGCGTGCGTTACCGCCAGTTTAACGACATATAGTTCTGTGTGCGCTACTGCCAGTTTAACGCCATATAGTTCTGTGTGCGTTACTGCCAGTTTAACGCCATATTGTTTTGTGTGCGTTACTGCCAGTTTAAAGCCATATAATTTTGTGCGTTACTGCCAGTTTAACACCATTTACTTCTGTGTGCTTTACTGCCAGTTTAACACCATATAGTTTTGCATGCGTTACTGCCAGCTTAATGCCATATACTTTTGTGCGTCACTGTACATTTGGCACATTATATTGCAGGATATTATAGTGTATCCGTGGAATGTGTCTGTATAGTGTAAGTACTCAAATTAAAGTGCACCAAACACCACTTTACATAGATTAAAGTGCATCTACGTACTTATTTCCACTTCTTTACATTTGCTTATAAGCACCGCCTCTGTCTGGGAGGACAACAAGGAGAGGCAGATGTTCCCTTGGCCCTGTAAGGGGGCCAGCAACAAATGTGTCCACAGGCAAAGGTGGATGTGGTGGTCATCAGTCCTCAGGCAGGGCATTATTTCCTCTGTTTAGTGAGTTTGCCCATGCTATCCAGCCACAGCATGCAGAGGAGGTGGTGGACTGGCTTACTAAACCTTCCTTATCCTCCTCATCTTCTGTCACACAAGCAGAGACAAATGTGCAGCCCCCTGCAGTTGCCAGAGTGGATAAGCCTGCCTCCTTGTCCATAAAGAGTAATTTTTCTGCACCTATTTGACAGGTGCACATCATTGCAGTTTTTTACAGCAAGGCCAATTCTTGCTTTCATCAAGATTACCTCTATAGAGTTATGGTGGGAAGGTGCCACCAACACCCAAAGACCAATTTTTACGCACCAGTTACTTCTATCCAAAGTCAAAGTGACACCAGAATGTATCCAAAAATCCTCTAATCTTGTTCCCAGTGCACTACATTGAGGCCTCATCATACACACTGGCTCCCCAGCTGTTGCTGAACAAAATAAAGGCAACTTGCAGGAAAAATTTCATTTTTTTTGGCTTTATAAATGTAATTATTGCTGCAGCAGATTCTATACATGATCTGCCACTTTACAGGTAGACTAAGGGGACCCCCAGGCACTATATTGGAAGGAATTTTTATGCTTTCACTTTAAAAATCAAAAAATCACTGCTCATTTAAAAATGAAGTTTTTCACAATAAAATATTTTATTGATACATGTCCCCCAGGGCAGGACCTGGACCCCTATAACCATTGTATGCCCAATTACTTGCATATAAGCCTTCAAAATGGGCACTTTTGATTTTTGACATTCGGGTCCCATTGAATGGGGTTCGTTATTCGGGTCCGAACTTTCGCGGTGTTCGAAAGTTCTGGTGCGAACCAAACAGGGGTCCGTTCGGCCCATCCCTACTTTTCAGAGTCCAGAGATGCTGCATTCCTTTTGATAATGTGCTGCACAAAGCGGAATAAAGGCTCTGCTCAGTTCTTTTTTTTGCCTGGGACGTCAGCAGTGCAATTGTCAGGCATGAAGAATGCATACTGTGCACCTCATTTTAGGAATTGTATTAAAACCTAGGGTATCCAATCACATTTACACAGCCAATAAGGGTGCGTTGTAAATGCACAATATGACTATTATAAAGTTCCTAATGATATTTATCAAGTTCCTGTCCCTGTAACTATTGCGCAAACAGTGCTCATTTCAGGTTGTTGCTGTGGGTATGAAATGATATGAAATAGAATGCAGGATATAAAGAAAAAAACTCATTGACATTCCCCTTACATTTTTACACCTCTATATAAACTAAAGCCTATTCATCATTGAGCCCTTTGACAACTGAAAATTTTCTCCCAGTATGTCCTCGGGTAAAAAGGTGTAGTGCTAAAGGTAATTACCACATCATGTAGTTGTTCCTGTGCATTTGCTGCCTCTACATAATGAGGGTCTTTTGGTATGGCAAGCCCTCTATTATTCATTTTCAACCTAAAAGACAGCACATGGCACAGTATGGAATCTCTTTATTGATTGTTCCTATGCCAGTGTTACAGCAGTCCCTGCACAACTTTTTATGTTGATAATTTTAGCAGCTCTCTTCTTCCTGTGCCATTGGAACCAGAATTGTGCAGTTTGCAATGATCACAAAGAGAAAATGAACACAGCTGAACATTTCTGATTCCAAAGGTTTTCTTGACAATAGCTGCAGCCACATGTTGACTTTAGATCTCCAGCATTGTGTTAAACCATTCTTTACATACATTTATTTAGCTTTTAGCTAACTCCTTATGTATACTATGTAATTAACCATGTCAATGATAGATAATAATCCTGCTTCCTTTTCCAGGGTAGAGATAAAATAAATATAAACCATGCTTATAATTAAAACCATCATAGCCAGACTATGTCCATGGTATTAATACAGTTCTCAGCATAAATGAGTACACCCCAACAGATTTATCAGAAA
Organism: Lithobates sylvaticus; assembly: GCA_028564925.1. NCBI lineage: Eukaryota > Metazoa > Chordata > Amphibia > Anura > Ranidae > Lithobates > Lithobates sylvaticus. The sequence continues at coordinate 346,815,136 of CM053027.1, read as the reverse complement.
ACCTTAACTTTCCTTTCAGAATCAAAATGGGACACTATACTACAAAATACTGACACAAATGCAGGCCATTAATTGCAACCAGGGCTGGACTGGGACAAAAATTTGGCCCTGGACTTCATCTAGACCGTCCCACTTTAATTTTGCAAACACGCAAAAAAACTGTATCCTGTGCACTTGCACTTTTAGCTACGTTGGATTTTACATTTTGTTTGAATCATTATTTGCACCAAATGGATTTTTGATGTTATTTTTATGACATTTTAGTTAGCGCCACATCCTTTTCTATATATTCAATGGCTCTGCATTACGCAGCTGTGTCGGACTGGGCCGGCCGGTTACATTTGCATCATTGCAGCCTCACTGTGACCACTATTGCAGCCTCACTGTGCCCACGATTGCAGCCTCACTGTGCCCACCATTGCAGCCTCACTGTGTCCACCATTGCAGCCTCACCTGGGCAGAGGAAGAGAGAGGGCAGCTGGATCATGACTGGGGAAGAGGAGAGCCGCGGGATCACAGAGCAGTATAGCACGCCAGAACAGCTTACATTACAATTGACCCTGCTCGCCCTCATACACAGCCCCACCTCCTCCTGACCCCGCGCCTGTGATAGACAGAGCGCATCCCAGCACTGGACCTGCATTGTGTCTATCACAGGTGCCGGGCCAGGAGGAGGCGGGGCTGTGTGTGACGGCGAGCAGAGTGGAGTCAATTGTAATGTAAGCTGTAACAGCGAGCTATCCCACTGCTCTCCTCTTCCTCCATGCTCTCTTCCCCCCGGGCAATCGCTGGGAGAACGGCTCCCGATCAACCCCGCCTGCTGGTGGTGCTTGCCCCCCTTCTCCCAGGCAGCCCAACTCTGAGTCCTCTGTCACAGAAACTGGTCCACTGAGCCATCGGCCCACCGGGAAACTCCCGGTAGTCCCGATGGCCAGTACATCCCTGATTTCAACCAAGATTTGTTCATTTGCACACACAAATTCATTCAAGACCATGTTGCAAAAATGAATACACCCCCAATGAAAGTCGTAGGAGCAAAGTTAATTTTTGACAACAAAATCCTAATTAGCAAGAATTAAACTACAGGTGAGTTGAATTATTCAATAAACAGGTGTCCAGCAGACAGGTGTCCAGCAAAGCTTTACTTATCAGTTCTGAATACTGTAGCAAAAGTGATACAAAAATTTTACAAAGATGGAACTGCAACCTTCTCACAGAGACGTCCAGTCTATCCACGGAAGTTAACACCTCGACAGGAGCTTTTCTGATGACAAGGGTTGAGGAAAATCGCCATGCAAGTTCACTGCAGTTAGCTAAGGAAGTAGAAAGCCAAACTGGAGTAATTGTTTCCAGTGACACAATACGGCATACACTGCAGAGGAATGGCATGCATGGGTGTCGTCCATGAAGGAAGACTCCATGAAGGAACACCTATGGGAAGTTCTGAAGAGACAAGTTGAGCATCACTCTCCATCCAGCATCCAGGCTCTAAAAGAGGTTGTTCTTGAAGAATGGAAAAAGATGTTGCAATATGTCGCCAACTTTGGTGCTGCCCTTACAAATCATGGAGATCATACAAAATACTAGATGTGGTCGTTTTTGTTGTGGGGTGTATTCATTTTTACATCAACTAATTTGAGTAAAACTGAAGATTTTGTAATCTAAGCTATGTTATTTACCTTACTTTCATGTAATGAGCTAAACAAATGTTCTATAAAACTCAATTGTTCTTGTGTTCATTGAGATATTGATGCATATATTACAGCAGCTGTGATATATGTATGTGCGAGATCTCTTTTATGCTGCAGCCACTCTGAAATGTATATATATATATATATATATATATATATATATATCCATGTGTATGAATGATTTCAAAGGTTTTCTTGACAATAGCTTCAGCCACATGTTGACTCTGGGTCCCCAGCAGTGAATTGAACCATTCTTTACATACATATATTATATATTTAGCTTTTCACTTACTTCTTATGAATGTACCATGTCAATGGTAGATAATCCAAATATTAAATATCTGCTAGATAAAAAAAAATCTATTGCTATTTGTCCTCTGAGCAGTAGTTATAAATCTAAGATGTACTGTATATATTTATCCATATATGAATGCTAACATCCAAAAGAAGTAAAGTATCAAAAATATATTAATGGATACACATATATAAGCATTTGTGATGAGAAAAAAAAAGGAGGGGGGGATGCCTACCCTCAAACACAAGGGAGGAATTATAATATCCAACTTCACATGTTGAGTGCTCCACCAATATAAGATAGAAAAACCCCTAAAAACAAATTCAATTTATATACAAAATGTAGTTGATATCTATATTGCCCCATGCAGACTCACCATATGGGTGATCCACCTTTGTGTATAGCCCAGATGTCAATATGACCAAAAAGTACCAAACACCCTGAAAATAAAAATATAAAACGAAAATTATCTAAAAAAAGAATACAACTGCCTAAAACCACTAAACCTCAGCTGTATTGCATACCTACACAGCACAAAAGTCCATGGCTCTCATGGGCAATGTGTCACCTCCAAATATGGAGCCTTAGCATCTAATGGGACCACACATGGCCTCTTATATGGGCTGGCCCTTCCAAGGTCTTCTGCCACCCCATGGCTCCACGCCTATCATCCATGTTAGTGCATGGGTACTATGGTGGGTCATTCTTACCTGCAACATCAGAGTCGAGCCAAAGATAGGTATATATTTGTTTTTAGTGGTTTTTCTATCTCATACTGGTGGAGCGCTCAGCATGTGATGTTGGATATTATAATTCCTCTCCTGTGTTTGAGGGTAGGCATCGTTTATAGCTTATTTTGATAAGCATTTTGAGTTTGTTAATTAGCCTTTTTTTTGGACGTTTTGCTATATGTTTCTTGTGTGTTCTTTTAGGGCATATTCCATGGCTGTATGGGACATGTAATGCTCTAAGATTTCCATTCATCTGGAATTTTTTTGGAGTATGTATTGGGCTAGGTTATTTTTTGGTCTTCTCAGGTGGGAGGGCCAGCACTAGAAGCCAACCAGACTTTGCTGCATTTCCCAATTGATGTCACGAACATCCCAACACAGGGATGAGTCGGGAATGTACTTTGGGTGTACTAAAGGTTCAGTACCTGGCTGCACTGTGTGGCAGGAGTGACTGGATCACAAGATTGGCTGAACAGTCCTTTTGAATGTACAACAGTTTCAGTATAAGAAATTACATTAGGTGTGTGTCTAGCTGCTTGTCTAGAGTTCAAAAGTTTAGAAAACATTTAAGTAAATATGAAATAGTGCTCATATTTATGATTCCTAGCCAGCAGGTAAGGCTCTAGGCTTTTTTTTTTCACATTTACCTCGCCTACTTCTCTCTTTTATCTCCATCTGCTTTGTATGGTTCCATACAAGCTTAGAGAGAAGCAGTCTGAAAGTAATTAACTACTCTTGTGCTTTCACTTTGGATAATTCATAATGATCTCTGGCACAGGTGTCATGGGTGTTCCTTTATCAAATGTATATTTGTAAAATAAAGATATACAAAAATAAAAGACAAAAAAAGGTTAACGTGGTTAAAAAGTCAGAAGGTTTGTGTGCAGCAGCCCCCCTAATACTTACCGGAGCCCCATCTCTGTCCAGCGATGTTCACAAGTGTTTTGGCCGTCCCAGGCTCTCCCTCCTGATTGGCTGAGACAAAGCAGCGACACCATTGGCTCCCGCTGCTGTCAATCAAAGTCAGTTAGCTGACTAGTTAGTGCTGTTGGGGTGTTCCGTCAGAATCGGTGACCCGCCAGATTAGGTAACGGAAGTGACGTTCCGTCACCTGCGTATGCATTCCACCGCTACCAGGTTTGCTCATCTGACAGAACAACTGCGGTCAGACGAAGCGGCAGCAGACAACTTACTGTACCCAGCTACATCCTAAATTTCAGAGTAATTTTACCAAAGTGAGCTTATATAAATAAATATTGTATGTTGACATCTGTGATGCTGTTTTGATGTTACATTTTGAAAGCAGCTGGTCACCAGCAGTAGGAAGGTGGCGGAGGCCATGTTGGTACACCCCACACTTCTCAGCGCTAAACCTTTAGGCTTTCAAAATTAAACATCCTAACAACATCAAAGATGTCAATATACTATATTTATTTATATACGCTCACTTTATTGCTAAAATTACTGTGAAATCTAAGACATAGCTGGGTGTAGTAAGATGTCCGCTGCCGCCTTCTGACTACAGGTGTTCTGTCAGATGAGCAAACCTGGTAGTGGTGGACGCATGCACAGGTGACGGAACGTCACTTCCATTCGCTGATCTGACGGGCTCACCGATTCTGATGCAACACTGTACTCAACAGGTGGGAGGGGCCAGAAGCACAGAAGAGGGACCAGAGAAGATGAGGATCCAGGCTGCCCAGTGCAAAACCATTACACAGGACAGGTAAGTATAACATGTTTGTTATTTTTATAGAAAAAAGACTTTACAATCACTTTAAAGCTGTAAAATGAAATCAAATCAGCCAAAATATGATCTTGCCTCAGCATACTGAACCCATACTTACAATTTTTCATTGAACTAAGCACAGAAGCACCTGCTGCCAGCTTCCTTCAACTTGACACAGTTCAAGAATGGGGTCTGTATACTCAATATAAATAAAATGACTTTCAACATAGGTCAGTCAGTAATCAATCCGAGAACCAGGGGCAAATTCTTTACCCCTGAAATGTAGCAGCAATCCCTATGTGGTAGCACATAAGACACCTGATAAATACAACTTTTACAGTCAGCGCTCTAATTTATGAGTAGGTTAGGAACATCATACTTTTGATTTAAATCTTCACATTGACAAGGTCCCCCAGGAACGTTTTGATTACAAAATTACACGTCTGCCATGACTGATGAACATTACAAGTTCCATCAATCACAACTGTCTGGGAAAAATTGCTTTTGAGGTATCCTATAACTGTGGACATATACAGGACATTGTTCTGTTAATAGGGCATCTATATTTTCTTTAATAATGTGTCTGTCAATAACTTTGATCATGTTTTTCTACATCACATTACACTAGCATTGCTTTTCTGATCCCTAAAATATACTAGTGTTCTTTGTCACAAGGAAGTTATTGTAGATTGCATGTGTACAAGTTAAATCACATATACATTGAAAAATACAATCATATAAATAAATAAAAAAATGCATTTCTTTTGCAAATAGAAATCATAATTTTTATTCCTGCAGTGGCCTTGTACTAAAAATACCGATACATAAGGCTTACAATCATTCATCACAATTCACAAATAAGCGCTTAACCACTTCAATACAGGGCAGTTTCACCCCCTTCCTGCCCAGGCCAATTTTCAGCGCTGTCGCATTTTGAATGACAATTGTGCGGTCATGCAACGATGTACCCAAATTTAAGTTTGAAAAACACATAATATATTTACCTTTTGCTATAATAAATATCCCAATTGAAAAAAATAAAAAAATTTCCTCAGTTTAGGCAGATATGTATTCTCCTACATATTTTTGGTGAAAAAAAATCACAATACGCGAATATTATTGGTTTGCGCAAAAGTTATAGCGTCTACAAAATAGGGGATAGATTTATGGCATTTTTATTATTATTTTTTTTTTTACTAGTAATGGCGACGATCTGCAATTTTTATTGTGACTGTGACATTGCAGCAGACACATCTGACACTTTTGACACTATTTTGGGACCATTCACATTTATACAGCGAGCAGTGCTATAAAAATGAACTGATTACTGTATAAATGTCACCGGCAGGGAAGGGGTTAACACTAGGGGGAGATCAATGGGGTTAAATGTGTTACCTAGGGAGTGATTCTAACTATAGGGGGAGGGGACTCGCAAGGGGAGGAGACCGATCAGTGTTCCTCAGAAATTCTCCATATACAAAGGGGTCTTGGGGGTGGCCAGAGAAACCGAATCCAACAGGCTCCCAAAAATAGAAAGAGAAGCTAATAGTGAAGTATTGCAGGGTAACACAATAATCACATTACAGGCGCCACTTACTAGCAAATGGAAGGAACAGGCATCAGTAAAGAGAACAGCTCTTCCTGGTTCGCTGATGATCGGCGTTCGTTTCAAAGAGGGCGAAAGTGTCATCAGTGGTTTCGCCCCTCCCCCAGGGCATCATCGAGGACATCACTTTCGGCTACACAAGCTCAAATTTATATCCAAGAAGCATTACCTCCTCTTTCATCAACCAATAGAAATGGCAATTCCGATGGGTGCACAAATGCCAACCTCCTCCACCCTGATAACATCACTTCCTGGTTACATTTCATAATGAGTTTGAAAAAAACGTACTATACAAATGAATTCTACTCATATAAACATATATATTGACACATACCCCTTAATTTAAAATAGACATTTAATTAATCTTAAAAGATAAATATGAAAATGTGAAAAATGAAATAAAATAAGATGAAAAATAAACAAAAATAAAAAATAATAAAATAAAAAAATGAAATGCAAAATATAAATACAAATTAAAATAACAATAAAATTTTTAAGTAAAAAAAAAAAATTAATTTAAAATTGACAAAAATCAAAACAGAAATGCATGATCTAAAAAAATATATGATAGTACCAGTGGAAAATTAAAATTTACCAGTTGGATAAAAAACAATTGAGGTCAAGCTCTATATTCAAACCCAACAAACTCATAGTTCCGAGCCTATGGATCCATTGGGTTTCGTTCTGGGAAATGGCCCTCTTAAGATTAGATCCTCTTCAATGAGCCGCTACCTTATCCACAAAAAGACAAAACCAGAGGGTCTCTTGTGAAACAATGAAAAATGGTTTGATAAGCTATGATGCTTGAAACCCTTCTTAATTATATTGACATGCTCTCTCAGCCTTATCCCCAATTTTCTCATGGTTCTCCCCACGTATTGGAGACCACAGGGACAAAACAGGAGATAGGTGATGTGTGGTTCCACAGGTGATGAATTTTTTTTATCTCAAAGGATCTCCCCTGTGAAAAGGACTCAAAGTGGGTGGTTTTCCTCCTCCTGGACTTAGAGGTTCTACAGATCACACATTTCCCACAACTGTAGAAACCAGTTCAATCTAAAAAGGTGAAAACCTTCCTTGGAGGATTTACAACATTATGTGCCAACTCCAACCGTAATGTGCGTGGTTTGGTATAAATGAACTGTGGTTTAACTGGCAAGATGCTTTTCAACTCCCTATCTTCTAGTAGTATTATTTTGATTGGAGCACTTTGCACAATATTTGAGACAGTTTTTTGCATGTATATTTGAATGTATCATATGTAGCACTTTAGCAATATATTTTATAAGCACCTAAGCACTTTATATGAGCACATGCATCTCTGTAAGCGCTGTATGGTGACTGACTGTTGCAGCCGAAGTATTGTGGACTTTATTTCCATTGTAAGCCAGTTAATCTTTCTTAATTCCATTGTAATATATAATAGAAGTTTTTAAAGTACAATTATAGGCACAATATTTTTTTTTTTACTAGAGCAGTAAGGATTAAGGCCACTGTTAGGTTTTCATTTCTGTGTCCAGGTTAGAGAGGCTAACTTTCTCTCACTGGAAAAGTATTAGTGGCGCTTGGAGAGTGGTAAGGAAGATGAGGGATAAAAAATTGACTCAGCCCAATAAAAGAGGGATCAATATTAATACTGGTAATAAAGTATAATAATGTCCATGAGTTAAGAGTGTCAGTATAGTAAAATACTCCATACAAGCTACATTCTCAGAAGAAGCAGCTATGGAAAGAAAATAGGGAAACACAGCAGCGCTATCCGAGTGTAGTAAAGGGTTAAAAATATCTGTTTAATAGATAATAGAGCAACTCGCAAACAAAGAGTGTAAGCAGTCATATCACGTGTGGGGGCCTCTCAACTACGATTCAAGTCCTGGCCACTGATGGTAGTGGATCCAATGGCCGCTTGGCCGCACTGGTGTTTCTCAGGGCTCCAAGCCCATGTGGAGATTGTGGAGCTGTCAGCTGTGACATCACTAGAAGAAGGGCAGGAGGACCGACTGGCTGGCCTGCATTCGGAGCATGCATGTTCCTTCCTCAGGTCGTAAAACAGCCATGTCCATTAGGGGCTGTATATGTGCCCAGGTAGAGGGACTACATTACCCAGCATGCTAGTGTAACTGGGTTCATGGCAATAACCATTTAGCTCAGGGGTGCCCAACCTTTTGAGGAGCGAGGGCCACTGGGTCCGTCTGAAAAACAGACAGGCAGACCCGATCGGACTGATCGTGTAAAAGTGGCCTAAGGCTTCTTTCACACTGATGCACTGAAGTTTACCTGCACCTCAACTTGCCTCAATCTTCACATCGCTGACTGCTGTTGTCCCCCATATGGATATGGCTGGTGGCTGTTGCTGGCTGTCCTCCAGGGCTGGTATTGCTGGTGGGTACTGCTGCTGGTACTGCTGGTGGGTACTGCTGACTGGTACTGCTGGCTGGTACTGCTGTTGTTTACTGCTGGTGGGTACTGCTGACTGGTACTGCTGGCTGGTACTGCTGTTGTTTACTGCTGGTGGGTACTGCTGACTGGTACTGCTGGCTGGTACTGCTGTTGTTTACTGCTGGTGGGTACTGCTGACTGGTACTGCTGGCTGTCCTCCAGGGCTGGTATTGCTGGTGGGTACTGCTGCTGGTACTGCTGGTGGGTACTGCTGACTGGTACTGCTGGCTGATACTGCTGTTGTTTACTGCTTGTTGGTATTGCTGGCTGGTACTGCTGGTGGTACTGCTTGTGGGTACTGCTGGCTGGTACTGCTGGCGGGTGCTGCTGGTGGGTACTGCTGGTGGGTACTGCTGGTTGGTACTGCTGGCGGGGACTGGTGGTTGGTACTGCTGGTGGGTACTGCTGGTGGGTACTGCTGGTTCGTACTGCTGGTGGGGACTGCTGGTTGGTACTGCTGGTGGGTACTGCTGGTTGGTACTGCTGGCAGGTACTGCTGGTGGGTACTGCTGGTTGATACTGCTGGCGGGTACTGCTGGTTGGTACTGCAGGCAGGTACTGCTGGTGGGTACTGCTGGTGGGTATTGCTGGCTGGTACTGCTGGTCGGTACTGCTGGCGGGTACTGCTGGTGGGTACTGCTGATGGGTACTGCTGGTGGGTACTGCTGATGGGTACTGCTGGTGGGTACTGTTGATGGGTTCTGTTAGTGGGTATTGCTAGCTGGTTCCCGACTCACCATCCCCGAGCCCATTGTGACAAGTGCCGGCACTAGAGGAAGCATGCGGCTGCAGTAGAGAGCAGAGCCAACGCTTCCTGTATCGCTCCTGTCACAGGCTATACAGGAAGCATCGGCTCTGCTTCCCCTAGTGCAGGCTCCATTCTTCACACTGATGCTTGGGGATGGCGGGTAGGGTATATATATATATATATATATATATATATATATAAAAACATAAATAATACTTTTTTTCACCTTTTTTATAAGTGGTCGCATAATTGTTGTTTTCAGCTACAAAAGAGATTTAGAGAAGTGGGGGTGGAGAAACAGCGGCACACTGATCTTTCTAGCGATTGGCTGTGCAGGAGGGGGTTTCAGCACACAAGTCTGACCATTGGTGGACAGGCGGGCTGTGTTCCCAGTACAGCCAAAAAACTGACCACACTTGGATAGATGAGCTTCCATGCCTTGGTCAGTTTGCAATAGTAAAGCAGGGAGACTGGCAGAATCACCAAGTATTTCACACAAAGGAAACAATACGAAGAGGATACATTTTCATACACGTATATGGTACCGCAGACACATATCAGCAATATGAAATGTTGAAGTGACTTTTCATATTTACATTCTTCAAATTTTGGTGCTATAAAATATCTAATCACTACTCTGGAATACGGTGTGGTCCCTGCAGCCTACCCTTTGGTGCAGTTACTGGCAATTACATCACCATGACAACAGTGGTATAGGTTTCCCTAAAGATTACATTCAAACTCCGTAAGCAATGGAAAGAGATGTGCAAAAGTAGTAGCCCAAAATAACCAAGAAACTTTCAGTTAAGTGAAGTCAGGTCAGCTAAAAAGTGAATTGTGGTCGCTCCTGGTTGAGGAGCGCTTTATAGATCATCAACACTCTACACTGCATTATTGATTACACCTCCTGGCTGTTTTTTTATTTTTTATTTTATCAGGAATGGATGTCTAAGAATGACTATAGTACTATATAGTTGGCTGAGAAAGAGGCTGTTATGAGATTGAAATGGGGGTACTGAGAACATGGATATTCTGAGATATAAAATGGATATTTTTGAATGTGCTGCTAAAACAGGGAAGGTGTCATGTGAACATTTCAGAGGTTCCTGTGCTGCTGAACAGGAAAAAAGTACAACAGAAAAGCCAAAAAGTCAGTGTACATGAGATTTTTTTTATTAATTTACAGACAAGCACCCTTTATCTTCTCTAGACATACAAAATCTTACTGAAAGTTGTTAATGACAATTGTATATAATATAAAATCAAATAAAGTACATATATATATAAAAAAAAAGAAAGTTGTTAAATGTTTAAGCTTTGCCATACCTTCAGCTATACAGAAGGAGGCATGTTCTTATCTGACCTTATTGTTTAATTAAAATATATTAGAGTGGTATGAAATGTGAATGTGTAACATTTAAAAAAATGCTTTTCTTAGCCTTGGCATTGGGCAGATGAATTGGTTATTACACAATAAATAATTACAGCACTGGTTTAATTATAGAAATTATTCTTTGTGAACATTCATGCACAATAAATCATTCAATAAATATCGTGATCAAATAAAGCCCTTTAAATTATACATGAAATCATTTTTATCCACAGTAAATTTCCAATTAAATAAGTTCAAATAAAACAATCCAGTGGTGTACTGACTAAAAAGTTCCCATAACCAATATGATTCTTCCAAGTGTAGAAAAAGCTTTGATCCAAAGTGACCATCAACAATAATACAGGAAAACACACATGCATGGAAGTGCGTACCTATCTCACTACAAGATTAGGCAAACACAGCTTGTATTAACCTCTCAGAACCAAGGCATACTGGCCCTTTAAGGGTTTTAACCACTTGCTTACTGGGCACTTAAACCCCCTTCCTATCCAGACCAATTTTCAGCTTTCAGCGCTGTCATACTTTGAATGACAATTGCGTGGTCATACAACACTGTACCCAAATGAATTTTTCCCCACAAATAGAGCTTTCTTTTAGTGGTATTTTATCACCTCTGCGGGTTTTATTTTTTGTTAAAATTTTTTAAAAAGACCACTTTTTAAAAAAAAAATTATATATTTTTATATTTTGTTATAAAATTTTTCAAACAGGTAATTTTTCTCTTTCATTGATGCACACTGATGAGGCTGCACTGATGGGCACCAATAGGCTGAACTGATGGACACCAATAGGCTGCACTGATGGACACCGATGGGATGCACTGATGGGCACCAATGGGCTGCACTGATGGGCACAGATAAGGCAGCACTGGTGGGCACTGATAGGCAGCACTGGTGGGCACTGATAGGCGGCACTGGTGTGCACTGAGAGGTGACACTGAGAGGTGGCACTGAAGGGCATTGATAGGTGGCACTGGTGGGCACTGAGAAGTGGCACTAATAGGTGGCACTGATATCTGGCACTGATAGCTGGCAGTGATGGGCACTGATAGGTGGCAGTGATGGGCACTGATGGGTGGCAATAATGGGCACTGGTAGGTTACACTGATAGGCAGCACTGCTAGGTGGCACTGATGAGGCACTGATTGGCACCACTGGTGGGCATTTATAGGTGGTACTTGTGGGCATTGATAGGTGGCACTCATGGGCATTGATAGCTGGCACTGTTGGGCACTGGCAAGTGGCAATCCAGGTGGCACTGGCAGGGGGTACTGGTGGGCACAGATGAGGCAGATGTGCCTCCTTCTCTTCGGGACCGATGTCCCTTGCACTTAAGCCGGTGATCGGCTTTTTTTCTCCTCACGCTGTCAGTGTGAGGAGAAAAAAAACGATTACTGAGCTTTTGTTCACACATGTGATCAGCTGTCATTGGACCATCCCCTTTCTCGGATCTGTGATCACCCGAGTCTCGATTGGCTGTCACTGGGTCACATGAAAGCTCCCGTTCACAAGCAGCGAGGGGGAGCTTTCAGTTGGCCACTGGTAACTGTGCTGGGAGTGCACAGCCTTGGCACAGTTATGTCAGCGCCATTACACACAAATATGAGGCCACTCAGCGTCGTGGCCCGGCTGTCGAGAGGCCGCACGTTTTGCGCAGCGGAAAGAGGTTAATTCTAAAGATCTTCCAAACAGATTAAGTCCACTTTACAGCTTGACCTCCACTGCTGTCCTCTCCCTATTCAGTGATTAAATTCCATAGTCAGCATAAAAATAACATGGCTCCCATAGTGTAGTATTTTAAACATCCAAATCTATTTGACACAAGTAATCAAGATACTCAGCATAGGCGTGTGCAGCCCCTTTGCATAAGGGTGTGCACCCCAAAGCTCAATGATTGTCTATATATATATATATAATGTTGTCAAAAGTATTGGTACATCCGCCTTTAAACGCACATGGACTTTAATGGCATCCCAGTCTAATGCCCCGTACACACGGTTGGAATTTTGATGGAAAATGTCCAATCGGACCATGTTGTCGGATAATCCGCCCGTGTGTGGGCTCCATCGGACTTTTTCCATCGGAATTTCCCACGGAAAAAATTTGAGATCCTGCGCTCAAATTTTCCGACAACAAAATCCGATCGGACTTTTTCCGATCGTGTGTAGAGAATTTTGACGGACAAAGTGCCACGCATGCTCAGATCAAATTATGAGACCAAAGCTATTGGCTACTAGCCTCTACATAGTTCCGTCGTACGCAACAAACGTCACCACGTTCAGAATGATCGGATTTTCCGACAACTTTGTCCGACCGTGTGTATGCAACACCAGTGTCGGACAAAATCCGTTGGAAAAAATCAGACGGATTTTGTGGTCGGAATTTCCGACCGTGTGTACGAGGCATTAGTCCGTAGGGTGCAATACTGAGTTGGCCCACCCTTTACAGCTATAACAGCTTCAACTCTTCTAGGAAAGCTGTCCACAAGATTTAGGAGTGTGTCTATGAGAATGTTTGACCATTCTTCCAGCACATTTGTGAGGTCCGGCACTGATGTTGGACGAGAAAGCCTGGCTCGCAGTTGGCACTCTAATTCATCCCAAAGGTGTTCTATCGGGTTGAGGTCAGGACTCTGCAGGCCAGTCAAATTCCTTTACCCCAAACTCACTCATCCATGTCTTTATGGATCTTGCTTTGTGCACAGGTCCAAATCATTTGGTAGAGAGGGGATTATGGTGTGGGGTTGTTTTTCAGGTGTTGGGATTGGCCTCTTAGTTCCAGTGAAGGGAACTCTTAAGGTGTCAGCATACTAAGACATTTTGGACAATGTCATGCTCCCAACTTTGTGGGAACAGTTTAACCACTTCAATACCCGCCTATAGACATATGACGTCCACAAGGTGGATCTCCCATCCTGGGTGGACATCATATGACCTCCTCCTATTCTCGGCCGTCTAGGGGGCGCGTCTAGGGGTAAACACACAGCTCCACGTCCTGTCAGTGGAGAGGAGACCGATGGTGTGTTCCCAGTACCGAGGAACACTGATCGGTCTCCTCCCCTTGTGAGTCCCCTCCCCCCACAGTTAGAATCACTTGCAGGGAACATATATTAACCCCTGCAGCGCCCCCTAGTGTTAACCCCTTCCCTGCCAGTCACATTTACACAGTAATCAGTGCAATTTTATAGCAACGATCGCTGTGTAAATGTGAATAGTCCCAAAAATGTGTCAAAAGTGTCCGAAGTGTCCGCCGCAAAGTCGCAGTCACGAAAAAAATCGCAGATCGCCGCCATTACTAGTAAAAATTAAATAAAAATGCAATAAATCTATCTCCTATTTTGAAAAACGCTATAACTTTTGCGCAAACCAATCAATAATCGCTTATTGCGATTTTCTTTACCAAAAATATGTAGAAGAATACATATTGGCCTAAACTGAGTAAAAAATTTTGTTTTTTTTTTCAAAAAAATTGGATATTTATTATAGCAAAAAGTAAAAAATATTGTGTTTTTTTCAAAATTGTTGCTCTTCTTTTGTTTATGGCGCAAAAGATAAAAACCGCAGAGGTGATCAAATACCACCAAAAGAAAGCTCTATTTGTGGGAAAAAAAGGACGTCAATTTTGTTTGGGTGCAACGTCGCACGACCTCGCAATTGTCAGTTAAAGCGACGCAGTGCCGAATCGCAAAAAGTGCTCTGGTAAGGAAGAGGGTAAGTTCGCTCGGGGCTGAAGCGGTTAAGGATGGCCCCTTCCTGTTCCAACATTATTGCACACCAGTGCTCAAAGAAAGGTCCATAAAGACATGGACTTAACAAGGGTGGTGCAAGATTTACTTCAAGTGCAAAAATTCACATTATAATAGTAACTAAAACATATAAAATTAAGTGTAACAATTTAAAAAATAAGATTTCCAAAGTGCTATAATGGTGTGAACCTCCCAACTAAAAAGTTGTTGCACTTGAAGGTAATCTGTATAGCCAATATCTGTAGAGGGGTTTCCACCATCCCTGCTAAGTTTGATTTTATACAGTATGTCTTATTTTCAGTCTGTTGTGTATTATATGTTGCGTATCGGAGACCGGTATTGTCGCAATATTGAAGCTTATTGAGATTTCCATACATTAAATGATTCCACCATTATCGTTAAGTTATTGATCAGTAAGTTAGCGCTGCACTTTTTTTTTGTGGTTTGGGAACACATAACAGTGCTTAGCGGCAGGCCTTTAACTGACATTTTTTTTATTTTACCTCCAGTAGTTTATTGTAAATAGTAGTGTGGTGATTACGTATTATACTAAAGATTGGTATGTGGAATTAATAAACATCAACAGATTTCAGTTGTGCCCCACCAGGTCCAGCCCCCCCCCCCCCCATGGAAAATGTGCCCTGCTGCTGAGTTCATCTCTTCACTGATTGGCAGCACTGATAGGCAGCAATGATTGGCACTGATAGGCAGCACTTATGGACCCTGATTGGCACTGATAGGTTGCACTGATTGGTGGCACTGATTGACAGCACTAATGGCACTGATAGGCTGCACTGATTGGCACTGATAGGCAGCACTGATTGGCACCAATAGTCAGCACTGATTGGCAGCATTTAGTGGCACTGATTGGCAGCACTGATGGGCGCTGATAGGTGGAACTCATGGGCACTAATTTTCAGCACTGAGGGGTGGCACTGATGGGCACTGAGTGGAACTGACAGGTGGCACTGATTGGAAGCACTGACACTGATTGGTGGCACTGGGGTTGATTTACTAAAACTGGAGTTTGCAAAATCTGGTGCAGCTCCTCATAGAAACCAATCAGCTAACAGTTTTTTTTTGTCAAAGCTTAATTGAACAAACTAAAGTTAGAAGCTGATTGGCTATCATGCACAGCTGCACCAGATTTGCACTTTTAGTAAATCAACCTTCATGTCTTTGTACACCTTTTTGGTTGGATTGAATGGTAATAGTATGGTACTTGACATACATCCTTTTTATTTGCTATTCCACTGACACTTGACTTTCCTTCTGAAGCTTGCAGAAACTGCGGGTGTTCTTGAATTCCTCAAACAGGTCCAGCATTGATTTTTATGCCATTAGCTAACAGTTAAACTTGTTTCTGTGAAAAAAAAAAAAAAATTCTAACATTCAGCAGTTAAGTTTTATTTCAGACTTCAGAAGCTAGCTGCATGACTACTCATCTCATGCGACTTCAACGTTTAGTGCCTTATAAACTATGATCACTGTCACATAATATATCATTTGGTGCAATTTGCAAGATTTTTGTGACGTTTTCACAAATCATTTTCCTTTCGCAAGTTTTCACTCTGCATCAACAATGTGCTTTGTTAATTACTGTACATTACTGCAACGTGCGGCAATGCACAAAATACAATGTAAAATGTAAATCTCATTGGAGACACCACAATACTTATAAACCTCCTTTATCCCCCCTAGTCTGAAAGTAGAAGGTCTGCATTAGGGAAGAAAGCCTTCTGTGTTCAGCTTCCCCTCCAGCCCCCTTTATACTTACCTGAGCCCAATCTCGATACAGAGTTGTACCCACTCACTCCTCTCTTTCCTCCTCAGTGGAGATGGAGGCAGCAGCAGGAGCCATTGGCAATCAATCACAACCAGTGTGCAGAGAGTAGGGGCTGAGGCCGAGCCTTACTGTGTGTGTCAATAGACAATCAGAGCAGGGCACGGGAGCAAGCACGCACAGGTGCCCCAATAGCAAGCGGCTTGCTATAGGGGCAATTGACAAGGGGGAGGGGCAGGGAGCACTGGTGTGGGACCCCAGAAGAAGAGGATCAGGGCTGCTTTGTGCAAATCCATTGCACAGAGCAAGTTACTATGACATGTTTGTCATTGAGAGGGCAGGCTGTATAGCCACTTCGATCGCTTTTACAAAAAAGAGCTTCGCTGGCACCAAAGAATGGTACCAAGATCATGCTTGCAGCTGCAGCTATGATCCTGATATAACCACTTCCCGACAATGACATATAGATTTATATACGTCAATCAGTTGCAAAAGAGCAACATAATAGTTAACCAAGAAATGAAAGAGGAGGGCAGAGGAGTTGGATACTAAAACTTCTTTTTTAGTGATTTGTGTTTGTGTCTTTTGCAAGCCTACAGGAGTAATGTTTTTTTTTTTTTTTTGTGCTCAATAACTGACTTTAAATTCAGAAATATCTAAAATAGGACTTTTTTTCTTTCTAACACAACATGTGGACAATTTACTTTTTAATATCGTACATTTACTGTTTAACATCACTACAAATTGGGTAGCAATCAAAACAGGTGACATTTTTTTTTCTGGCTATTTAAAATGTATGGAGATGTGATCTTTTAAAATGCCTGCCCTAAACCCATGACTTCTAAGACTGAGTTGGAGGCTCCACCCATTTTGTGACGTCATTGTGGCACATACGCATTCCAATGACATCTCAAAATGAGCGGAGTCTCTGATGAGAGGAAACAACGGCCATCATTTCACAAGGCCCTTTACAATACTAACTCATGTGTCCAGAACTGCTGGCAGATCATGAAGGTAAGGAATTAACACTTTCAGTATTGCTGGTTAGCATCTATTGTTATATGTGTTTTATTGTTTTATGTTATTTGCGCAGTGGCTTTGAAAACGCAATTTTTTGGGGAAAAAAATACATTTTAATTTATTAACCACTACGCGCCCGCGCTATAGCCGAAAGACGGCTGCAGCGCGGACGCTCCCTGCCGGGAGGACGTCCCTGGACGTCCTCCTGTTTACTTCCCTAATGCGCGCTCCTGAGAGCGCGCATCGGGGAAGTTCTGTGCTGCCCGTGTCCGTCGGACACAGCCGGTCACAGATCGCTGTAAACGGCCAATCACAGCGGCCGTTTACAGCGAGATCGGGCTGTCCAATGAGAGATGATCTCATATGTTTGCATATGCAAACATATGAGATCTTCTCTCAGCGCCGCTCTGCCTCCTCACACAGACAGCGTGTGAGGAGGGAGAGAGGAACGGCGCCGGTGCGCAGCAAGTTAGAAAAAATTAATAAATAAATAAAGTGATCTGTCCCCGCTGCCATGCTGCCACCTGTCACCAGTACCACCTGTCCCAGCTGCCACCTGTCACCAGTACCACCTGTCCCAGCTGCCACCTGTCATCAGTACCACCTGTCCCAGCTGCCACCTGTCATCAGTACCACCTGTCATCAGTACCACCTGTCCCCAGTACCACCTGTCCCCAGAGTGCCATCTGCCAGTGCCACCTGTCCCCAGTACCACCTGTCCCCAGTGCCATCCGTGCCATCTGCCAGTGCCACCTGTCCCCAGTGCCATCTGTCCCCAGTGCCATCTGTCATCAGTGCCACGTCAGTGCCATCTGTCATCAGTGCCACGTCAGTGCCATCTGTCATCAGTGCCATATCAGTGCCACGTGTCATCAGTGCCACGTCAGTGCCATCTGTCATCAGTGCCACGTATCAGTGCCATCTGTCAAAACTGCCACCTGTCAGTGTCACGTGCCATCTGTTATCAGTGGCACGTGTCATCAATGCCACGTATCAGTGCCATCTGTCATCAGTGTCACGTGTCATTAGTGCCATGTATCGGTGCCATCTGTCATCAGTGCCATGTATTAGTGCCATCTCTCATCAGTGCCACGTATTAGTGCCACATGATATCAGTGCCACGTATAAGTGCCATCTGTCAGCAGTGCCACATATTAGTGCCATCTGTCAGTGTCACGTGTCATCAGTGCCCCCGTATTAGTGCCATCTGTCATCAGTGCCACATCAGTGTCACGTGTCATCAGTGCCACCTGTCATCAGTGCCACGTCAGTGTCACGTGTCATTGTCCTGGTGCTCCAGGGCCTATAAAAGTGTAATAGGTAGCCAACAATTTAGATGTGTAATTTATGCTCCTAGAACACATGATGGCACTCCCTGCATGTTGGGCCTTTTTAAGTGGCCAGGCTGTGGAAAAGTCCCACACATGTGGTATCTTAATACTCAGGAGGAGTAGCAGAATTTATTTTGGGGTGTCATTTGTGGTATACACATGCCATGTGAGAGAAATAACCTATTACAATGACAATTTTGTGGAAAAAAAATAAAAAATAAAAAAATAATTCATTTTGAAAAGAATTGTGGGAAAAAAATGACAACATCAAAAAGCTCACCATGCCTCTTACTAAATACCTTGGAATGTCTACTTTCAAAAAGGGGTCATTTGGGGGGTATTTGTACTTTCCTGGCTTGTTCGGGTCACAAGAAATGAGATAGGCCCTCAGTACATCAGGTCAATCAGATCAATTTTGTATAATTCGCACCACAGTTTGTAGAGTCTGTAACTTTCACAAAGACCAAATCATTTCCACTAATTTGGGTTATTTTTACCAAAGATATGTAGCAGTATAAATTGTGGCCAAAATTTATGAAGAAAAATTTATAATTTGCTAAATTTTTATCACAGAAACAAAGAAAAATGCGTTTTCTTTCAAAATTTTTGGTCTTTTTTCATTTATAGCGCAAAAAATAAAAAACCCAGAGGTGATCAAATACCACCAAAAGATAGCTCTATTTGTGGGAAAAAAAGATCAAAAAAATCATTTGGGTTCAGTGTTGCATGACTGAGTAATTGTCATTCAAAGTGTGAGAGCACCGAAAGCTGAAAATTGGTCTGGGCAGGAAGGGTGTTTAAGTGCCCAGTAAGCAAGTGGTTAAAAAATAACAAAACACAATAGATACCCCAATTTTTTGTAAAATGTGAAAGAAGATGTTACGCGATTATGTCATGCTTTAAAATTGCGCACGCTCATGGAATCGTGACAAACTACGGTAATTAAAAATCTCCATAGGTGACGCTTTAAATTTTTTTACAGTTTACCTGTTTAGAGTTACAGAGGAGGTGTAATGCTAGAATTATTTCACTTGCTCTAGCGGTCGCCGTAATACCTCACATGTGTGGTGCGAATACCATTTACATACGTGTGTGCGACTTACGTATGTGGCCGTCTCTGCGCGCAAGCACGAATGGGAGCGCTTTACTTTGTTTTTCTAATTAATTTCCTTTTTATTTTTACACTATTCCTTTATTTTATTTTTGTATCACGTTTATTCCCTTACAAGGGATGTAAACATCCATTGTAGTAAAAATAAGGATGATAGGTCCTCTTTATGGAGATATCTGGGGTCAAAAAGAACCCAAATCTCTCCTTTGCCTTTTTTTTTTGGTCTTTTGCGTTAAAAAAAAAAGTTTACTTCCACCCTAGACCAGAAGTGATGTCATGCCGTCGCTCCGGTCCTTCAAGGTCATAGAGGCGATCAAAGACGATCTACTCTTTGATCGCCTGTGGGACTTGCCGGCCTCACTGTCGGATCGTCCTCATTTGAACAGTAAGTCCAAGAAACATCGGCGAACAACGGGAGAAGAGGAAATGTCCCCTCCCGCAGCTTCTGAAAGCTGCCAGCTGAAGAAAAAGATACCAGATTATGGCTGATAGCTTCACCCATAACTCCGGTAAACTATTTCAAAGCCGCAATGTATTTATATGTATTTATATGTATTGCGGTCTTGAAGTCGAAAAGTTTAAGACTTGCTGGATGTATCAACAGGTGGAAATAGAGGGGAAAAAAGCCCTAAAAAGGAAAACGAATGCAGCCACCACATCTAAGAATTGGTAAGCTACAATTTAGTAAATTTTTGTTTTGGGGATTAATATAGCTTTAAAAGGTTTCATACTAGACTTTTACATGATTGCTTCTATTTAACAATACTGCATGGAAAACAGGGTCAGAGCATTCTCCGTTTGCAACTACATGGAGACAATGCAAGGATCATTATTTCACTGAAATGTTTTTCTTGCAGTTCTTAGTTAAAGTGTATGTACCCCCCTAGAAGCAGATTTTATTTTATTATAGGCGATGCTTGAAATGTTACCTGCATTATACTGCAGATTTTGTGAAAAATCACTGAGCCAATCACATAAGCGAATTAGATTTCTCTACATGATTGGGGTACAAAACACACCAGATGTACAAAACACACCAGGCTAAAATTACATTTAGGGTTTTCTGACAGTTTTGGAAAGTGGCATGTGCAAACTAAAGTAGAAAGGTAATATAACTGACAAATACACAGTCATGAAACGCTGTACCCAAAAAAAAATGTATGTCATTTTTCCAACAAACAGAGCTTTCTTTTGGTATTTGATCACCACTGCATTTTCTATTTTGATGCGCTAGTAACAAAAAAAGACCAACAACTTTGGAAAAAATAAAATATTTTAAACTTTTTGCTATAAAACATATCCAATAAAAAAAAAATCAAAAATCTAATTTCTTCAGAAAATTTGTCCAATATGTATTCTATTACAAATTGTTGGTAAACAAAAATCCCAATAAGCGTATATTGATTGAGATACACAAACATTATATAGTCTACAAACTATGGTATATATTTATGGAATTTTTTTTTTCATACTAGTAATGGCGGTGATCAGTGACTTATAGCTGGACTGCTATATAGTGGGGGTCAATCAGACACTAACTGACACTTTGCTGGAACCATTGACACTAATACATTGTACTAATGACACTGGCTGGTAAGGGGGTTAAACATCTAGGGTGATCAAAGGGTTAACTGTGTGCCTAGCCAGTGTTTTTGTTTTCTATATGTGCTGCTTTTACTAGGGGAAAGGATGGATTTTATTCCCTGCTTTGCATGTATACAAAATCCATTTCTTCACCCCCTGTCAGAACAGAGATCTGTCTTGTTAACATAGGCAGATCTCCATTCTGTATGTTTTTACTGCCGATTGGCAAATGCCGGCGGACATCCAGTGCCCGGATTAACTACAGCAGAAGCAGTTTGTGGGAGGCCCATGGGCGGCGTATACGCAATCCCTCTAGGTGGCAGTGCAGAATCATGCATATATACGTGATCCTGCACAGGAGGACCACCCTACAGTGGTAAATCTTCTATAGAGCTCTCTGGGAGTGGTTTGAAAGTCTGTCTAAAAAGCTGTGCATATGCCAACACAAGAATCAGGAGTTATCATTACCACACATTAAAAATTTCCCATTAAGTTCAAACAGTGGCATTATGCAATGTATACTTATTGTAATAATGTGCAGGATATGGTAGAACCTAACACAGCATGGTAAAAGTCAATGGCTAATTAATTACTTGTATACGATAAACTAACCACTTCAAGACCCATCAGACCTACTTTATATGTATAATGTAAGGGCAGACAACATTTTATACAAAAAATATATATTCAAAGGTCGCACACTAATGACCAAACGCGTAGGGCAGGACTTCCGTTATGTCACTTCCAGTTTGGTTGCCGTAATCTGTGGGCTCCACAGTATTAGGATATGAGAACGCCATGTACAATAGGATTTTAAGTGGATTTTGGAAACATTCTTTAATTTATTCATTCTTTCTGAAGATAGGACGTGATTTACTGAGAAATGTTTGGTACAATTTAGTCCTTTACAATTCAGCAGAGACATCTTAACCTGATTTCCCAATTCTATTGGCAGTCAATAGGGGATGATTGGGATAGCAAATGAATGGCAGGGTACATTTGTAAGTAGTTATTTTCTGGGAATACTACATACCAAGCATAACAGTTCAGCTGCCAGGCCTGACAACAAGGGGGTGCAGGGGAAGCCAGGTGCAAAGCCTTTGGTGAAGGTTTGGGGCATAGCAGGTATCTGATTCCGGTTCCCCACAGTTCTACAATGTGTTGGTGCTTTGCTAAGAGTAGTTATCACTGTGTGTATGCTAATGAAACAAAACTGATTGACTTTTTGTGTCTTTAAACCAGAAATTCCTATTTTAATGTTCAGGGGCACATGCATCCAAAAGTTAAAGTTTTAGAGTGATTGATCTTCTTCTGCAGTGTTACAACCAAGTGAAAAATTGGGTGAATCAAGCACCAATAATCACTGAATGAATGATGCACAGTGGATGGGCCATGCTGCTGAGCAAACTGATACAAAGACAGAGCTGTGCCTCTCCAGGTGGGAATGATTGCTCCCTTCAACCTTGTGGTGCAGGTCCAGTCCCCAGTCTGATTAAGAGCCAATAGTTCAAGAAACGTTGACCGCACTCCCAGTTATGAAGAAGTGATGATTACTTTATTGAAGATAAAAATCCATCGAGATACATCATAAGACATCATGAGACCTTTATACAGGCATGGCAAGATTAAGGCTAATCTGTTTATGACTAAGCGAACCTTGATTCGTGAGACACGTTAATCTTGCCATGCCTGCATAGAGGTCTTATGATGTATCTTGATGGATTTTTATCTTCAATAAAGTAACCATCGCTGTTTCATACCTGGGATTCCGTTTTCTTGAACTATATATGCTGCTGAGCAAGCCCAACCAATCAAGAATATAAGATTTTCTGTCAAAACCAGAACATCTATAGTGCAAATGCTGGCAGATTCTGATGTCATATGAGAGTTGCCTCAACACCGGACATACATTCCAGTGGTCACACATGCCTAATAACAAAGGGTCAGGGTCAGTTGACTGCCAGTAAACCAGTGGTATCACTGAGATAGGAACATGTGTTCTGAAAGAAGAGAAAATTTAAAGATAGCAACCACAGATAAATTCTTCATTAACACCAGAAAGAGAAAGTATTTGTAATGTATAAATCTGCCACTTCCCATCTTAGATTAGATATGTGCTACTGTAATCCTTAAAAGGCCTAGCTGCAGTGATCCTACGCTCTCTTGTATTTTCTTTTTAGTCATTGACTTTTTATAGGATTTGTTATATTCATCTAATGACATTTGTAGCAGGCTCCTAATCATCCTTTTATGTTCTATTGGTCTGACTCTGATCAGAGGCTGGTTTGGCACACTTAAACCTTGGTGTATACACAATACCTGCTTCCACTGGCATCCCTGTGGGAGCACATTGTTGATGGAATTGTAAAATAGATCATGTGCTTTAATGACTTGAGATCACCAATCTGTCACATCAAAGTTTTCCCCAAAAATTGTTACAAGGCCCATAATTGCAGACATCTTTCTTTTTTGGCCTTCATACCTGTAAATGTCTGCAGTTATACTGTATGCTCCTACTCTCATTTTGAGGGCGTCTGCCTCATGCACTATTACAGGGAGTTCAGGTTCTTGGAAGACATAATGAGCTTACGGTCGTGGACAGTCTAAGACCCTTTGTGACAGTAAGGACTGTCAAAAGCTGAGTTGTCTTTCTTTGAGAGAAACCCCAAACGATTTGTAGTCTTTTGAAGCTCTAGCTGCACTTTGCATTCGAGAAATGATTAGATATTGGACTAAATACTGTTCCTTCCTTTCGGTCTCCTATGCCAATGTTTGTTGCTTTTTAGATTTAGATTGCTATCCTGAGAATATTGATGTGTATATAATGCAGCACAAATCTAGCTTACTATATACTACTCCTCTACATTTAAAGTGAGTGCACAAGGGCATCAAATTCAGAAGCATGTAAAATGCAGCATGTTTTTACTGATAAATTGATTTAATTTGAGATTGGTTTTGTTGATTTGGTTGCATTTACCATGCTTTCCTATGGACCTGCATAGTTGATTAAACACAAAGCAACACAATTGTATAGCAAAAAACAACAATATTAAATCTCTTATATTACCGCACTGTAAACACAAACAAATGTGTCAATACCTATATACATATACACAAAACTACATAGCAATGTGTTAACAAACAATCATGGTGCTCCTGCAGCCTCTTATTTATTACATCCTAATACACTGAAAAATCTATATATAATTTTACGTTTTTTTTAATGTATTAAAAACAACACTGTTCCAAACAATCCAGGTCTGGCTCAATCTTAAACACTGGATATCTTAAAAATACTTAAGAAATTCACAAAGCAGAAGCAATACACAAATGTTTAAGGAGTGCAAGTGCAGGGTTGGGTGGGAAGCAGAAAATATGTTTCCCTGTAGAGCCCATTATGGCTCTCAGCATCACTACCAGTCAAATGGACACAAATACATTCATTTATTGTGATATATCCTTGGGGCTGAGTAAATATCATTACCGTAGCTATATTCCTCAGAGTGAAGAATCTGGTTTTGACAGCAGAAGACATTGGCTGTTTAAATGGTAAATAAAAGCCACATTTTTGCTTAAAGCTGAACTTCGGGCAAACATCTAAATATATGGATGAGATACCTATAAGGGAGCTATTTTACCTGCCAAAGGATTTGCATTTCTGTTCATCCAGTTCTGAGATTTACACAGCTTAGGAACATCACAAAACTCCTTCTGGCAGAGGTGGAGGACTGATTTTTCTCTACTTTAATTGGTCAGCAAGTGACTGATATCAAGTCAAACTCAGCTGCTTTCATTGCTTGTATATAAAAAAATACAGTATATGATTTTGATGAATTCACAGCTGCATTCATGTTATTCTTTTCTAGCTGCCTGGAGTTTAGTGTTAAATGAAAAAACATTTTTTTTTTATTAAAAAACATCTTTCCACTTTAATCTTTTGAAACTGAAAAACATGCAGATTCTCTTCCCACAACCATACCAACAGTACTTTGTTAATAACATTTTCCAAATGTTCAGTCCAGCCCCCTATATTTTTCAGAAGCCTACACAGAACCTGAAATAAACATTCAGGCGTTTTCGTGATGTCCTAAGGTTTGCTGCACTAAATATGATTCTCAACTTTAGAGAGGTACTTGCCGAGGATAGTGCATGCATAGAAAGATGCTGACAGAGTTCTATATTTCTTCTTACAACATTAGAACTGATCATATTGTTAAAGTATGCAAGAACTCTGGGGTAATTTAAAGTGATTGTAAAAGGATCTTTAAAAAATAACAAACAAGGTATACTTGCTTGCTCTGTGCAATGGTTTTCAGATCATCAGTATATCCTAATTATATTACTATATATACAAATACTTCAGGTAAATATACTCATATAAATTTTATTCAACAAATATATTTTCAAAAAGATTATTTAAAAAGAATGTGTGTAAATTTAGAAGACTAAGGTGAAATGTTCCCTCTAGTGGCAGGTCATGTATTTACAATATAGTCAATATTCAATATGGTTTCCCCTAATGTACTAGATCCTCCAAAACACTTTTCTCTTTTGGACAGTTTTTTTGGAGAGATGATGTTTTTTTATCCCTGAGATGCCAGGTCTGTAGGTGTAATGGACAAAGCCATGTTACAACTAAATCATTTGTCTTTGAAGTAAACAATCAAGTGTATACAATTAAAGGTTTCATAACTTATTCAACTTGGGGAGTGGTTTACCTTCTGCAGTGCCCTTGTGGGTTGCAATATGTGCACCACAAAGGTACTGCAGGTAAGAATTGGTGAACAAGTGGCCAACATCCATAAAGGATTTTGTGGTCACAGTCTAGACATTATGCCCGTTGTCACTCTAAAGAACCATCCAGTTTAAAAATAGTCAGAAATTACAAATTTGTACCACACTGGTATGGGAACAACTGCATTAGAGAAATATCATGCAGGAAAACAGATTCAATTTACGAGTTGGAGTTATAATCCTGTAGCCCAATAGGAGTGGGATATAAATTGCATCAACAAAATAGCAGTTGAAATGTTTAACTTTTATTGAAATCTTTTACATTATGGAGTTTCCTTTTATTTTTTATTGGCCATAACCTGATTTAATACCCATGAATGTATCACTGGAGGAGTGAACTGGATGAGCAGTCCGGTTGGTTTACAGCACCGAGGAATGATGTGTTAAGTGCTATTAGACCTTATCGATTTTTGGGGGTCAGAACATCTGGAAAGAGACCTGAGATTTTAGGGAACAGTGCAACATTTTTTTTTTCAGGTATTCTTTACACAACTAACAACTGCTTTTTGGGTCTGGTCAAATTGCAGCTGTTGTACAATGGGCATTTTCTGTGTTCATTTAGCTAGCTGTATATGAGAGCTTTTGGAAATTATATAAAAAAGGGATCTGTCATAAGACACCTTTTAAATAAAAGGGGGGATTGTTAGGGACTTTGAGGAAGCCGTGACAGGTAAGTCATGTATTTCCATCCCTAGGGACTTTAAATGAAAAACTGACCTGGTAAGGTCAGAGATTTCCATCCCATATTAGGTTCAATGAAAAGAGGGGGCTGAGAAGGGGAATTGTGGGACTTTATATGAAGCACATGACTGCAAAAAAGATAATAAGGTGAATATGAGGAAATTTATTGGTTGAAAACAGATACATAAATATCATAACGGTATCCAGGTACATAATAAAATACATATATTGCATAATAGTACACTTTGGACATGTATACAATGCTGATAATCCATCATATTTGAAAGGAACATGATAATCACATACGGCATGACTATTCCATAATGTATCCATAAAAATAAGTTTCCTGATTCACCACGAAATTTGATGTAAAAACATGAAGAAATTGGTTGCCTGCGGGGCCTATGGCCTTAAAAACCTGAGGGGGGGGGGGGGTTAGGTTGGTATTCCATCTAAAAACGAGGTATGAATAGGGTAGGTGAAATCATTGAAGGGGAGACATCCAGTAGCTCTACGCGTTTCGTGGCTTATTAGCCACTCATCAGGAGCGAATGATTTCTGAAATGAGACTACAATAAGTCCAATTGTTGAATGCATATAAAGTGCTGGTAGGGGGCAAACTGTGATACAGTAACCTCCAAGAGCCAGATTGGCTACTTACTGTGGTTGGATGTAGCAGTGGCATGGGGGCCGGACCCCCTGAGAAATCGGAGCGTGTCCCCAACAGGGAGCCGTGGTGGGTGAACGTGCGGGATTGGGCGGCAACCCAATGGACCAAGGAAAACGAGGCTGAACTGTGAAAGAGTGAAAAATGGTTAACCCTAAAATGATAAGGTGAGTGTGGGGAGGTGGGGAAGTGAAAACAGGTGAAATAAGGGGGTGGGAAGCAAAGATCAGCCACCCGTTGAACCATGAACAAAAATTGGTGTGGAGGATAAAATGTGCTGGGGGGGGGGGGAAACGGAGAGGGGGGGGAGGCGGAGCAATCCTATTGGAAAATGAAAAGGACAGAGTGGGGTGAGTGAGAGGAAAGATCAGAGGGTGGTGAGATTGGAATTGTTACCTTGTGGGGAGGTGAACCTAGCCCGATCAGAATGGACCATAGGTCCAGTGAATGAGCAGCCTCGAGTGCCGAAGACAGAGGAGGGACGCCCATAAGAAGACCACCGCAGGACAACCCACCAGCGTCATGCCGTAAGGCTGGAGGAGGAGCGTCCTGAGCCGAGCCAGGATGTTATCGGCCCGCCGGCGCATGAAACCATCCCCGAGCCCACGAATGTGGAAACACCACACGCACAGCGGCGCCGGAGGGCGTCGCTGATGCAGCGTGGGACGCATGACGCTGACGCACTATGACACCAAGTCCAGCCCCCCGGATACACAGGAGGCGGGGGGCGGGAAGCGGTACATCAGGCGCGTCACGGCTCCCAAAAGTGGGGAGGGCCAGTCAGAGCCAAGTGGCCGGTAAACACGCCACTGCGAGGAACGCAACCCAGTAAACAGTAGTAATATGGACAAGCAATACATTACTAAATAGTAATAATTGGAAATTGATAATAAATAACGCTAATAGGGTAAATTAATAATGGTAATAATGATAAATTGATAGCAACAGGGAAAGGCAAAGCAAAGGACAATAGTTGCAGGAAAAATACACTATGTGTGCATTTAGAGCAGAGACATGTGCTTCCATCCCGAATTGAGTTTTATCATAAGACACCTTTTAAATAAAAGGGGGGATTGTTAGGGACTTTGAGGAAGCCGTGACAGGTAAGTCATGTATTTCCATCCCTAGGGACTTTAAATAAAAAACAGACCTGGTAAGGTCAGAGATTTCCATCCCATATTAGGTTCAATGAAAAGAGGGGGCTGAGAAGGGGAATTGTGGGACTTTATATGAAGCACATGACTGCAAAAAAGATAATAAGGTGAATATGAGGAAATTTATTGGTTGAAAACAGATACATAAATATCATAACGGTATCCAGGTACATAATAAAATACATATATTGCATAATAGTACACTTTGGACATGTATACAATGCTGATAATCCATCATATTTGAAAGGAACATGATAATCACATACGGCATGACTATTCCATAATGTATCCATAAAAATAAGTTTCCTGATTCACCACGAAATTTGATGTAAAAACATGAAGAAATTGGTTGCCTGCGGGGCCTATGGCCTTAAAAACCTGAGGGGGGGGGGGTTAGGTTGGTATTCCATCTAAAAACGAGGTATGAATAGGGTAGGTGAAATCATTGAAGGGGAGACATCCAGTAGCTCTACGCGTTTCGTGGCTTATTAGCCACTCATCAGGAGCGAATGATTTCTGAAATGAGACTACAATAAGTCCAATTGTTGAATGCATATAAAGTGCTGGTAGGGGGCAAACTGTGATACAGTAACCTCCAAGAGCCAGATTGGCTACTTACTGTGGTTGGATGTAGCAGTGGCATGGGGGCCGGACCCCCTGAGAAATCGGAGCGTGTCCCCAACAGGGAGCCGTGGTGGGTGAACGTGCGGGATTGGGCGGCAACCCAATGGACCAAGGAAAACGAGGCTGAACTGTGAAAGAGTGAAAAATGGTTAACCCTAAAATGATAAGGTGAGTGTGGGGAGGTGGGGAAGTGAAAACAGGTGAAATAAGGGGGTGGGAAGCAAAGATCAGCCACCCGTTGAACCATGAACAAAAATTGGTGTGGAGGATAAAATGTGCTGGGGGGGGGGAAACGGAGAGGGGGGGGAGGCGGAGCAATCCTATTGGAAAATGAAAAGGACAGAGTGGGGTGAGTGAGAGGAAAGATCAGAGGGTGGTGAGATTGGAATTGTTACCTTGTGGGGAGGTGAACCTAGCCCGATCAGAATGGACCATAGGTCCAGTGAATGAGCAGCCTCGAGTGCCGAAGACAGAGGAGGGACGCCCATAAGAAGACCACCGCAGGACAACCCACCAGCGTCATGCCGTAAGGCTGGAGGAGGAGCGTCCTGAGCCGAGCCAGGATGTTATCGGCCCGCCGGCGCATGAAACCATCCCCGAGCCCACGAATGTGGAAACACCACACGCACAGCGGCGCCGGAGGGCGTCGCTGATGCAGCGTGGGACGCATGACGCTGACGCGCTATGACACCAAGTCCAGCCCCCCGGATACACAGGAGGCGGGGGGCGGGAAGCGGTACGTCAGGCGCGTCACGGCTCCCAAAAGTGGGGAGGGCCAGTCAGAGCCAAGTGGCCGGTAAACACGCCACTGCGAGGAACGCAACCCAGTAAACAGTAGTAATATGGACAAGCAATACATTACTAAATAGTAATAATTGGAAATTGATAATAAATAACGCTAATAGGGTAAATTAATAATGGTAATAATGATAAATTGATAGCAACAGGGAAAGGCAAAGCAAAGGACAATAGTTGCAGGAAAAATACACTATGTGTGCATTTAGAGCAGAGACATGTGCTTCCATCCCGAATTGAGTTTTATCATAAGACACCTTTTAAATAAAAGGGGGGATTGTTAGGGACTTTGAGGAAGCCGTGACAGGTAAGTCATGTATTTCCATCCCTAGGGACTTTAAATGAAAAACTGACCTGGTAAGGTCAGAGATTTCCATCCCATATTAGGTTCAATGAAAAGAGGGGGCTGAGAAGGGGAATTGTGGGACTTTATATGAAGCACATGACTGCAAAAAAGATAATAAGGTGAATATGAGGAAATTTATTGGTTGAAAACAGATACATAAATATCATAACGGTATCCAGGTACATAATAAAATACATATATTGCATAATAGTACACTTTGGACATGTATACAATGCTGATAATCCATCATATTTGAAAGGAACATGATAATCACATACGGCATGACTATTCCATAATGTATCCATAAAAATAAGTTTCCTGATTCACCACGAAATTTGATGTAAAAACATGAAGAAATTGGTTGCCTGCGGGGCCTATGGCCTTAAAAACCTGAGGGGGGGGGGGGGTTAGGTTGGTATTCCATCTAAAAACGAGGTATGAATAGGGTAGGTGAAATCATTGAAGGGGAGACATCCAGTAGCTCTACGCGTTTCGTGGCTTATTAGCCACTCATCAGGAGCGAATGATTTCTGAAATGAGACTACAATAAGTCCAATTGTTGAATACATATAAAGTGCTGGTTGGGGCAAACTGTGGTACAGTAACCTCCAAGAGCCAGATTGGCTACTTACTGTGGTTGGATATAGCAGTGGCATGGGGGCCGGACCCCCTGAGAAATCGGAGCGTGTCCCCAACAGGGAGCCGTGGTGGGTGAACGTGCGGGATTGGGCGGCAACCCAATGGACCAAGGAAAACGAGGCTGAACTGTGAAAGAGTGAAAAATGGTTAACCCTAAAATGATAAGGTGAGTGTGGGGAGGTGGGGAAGTGAAAACAGGTGAAATAAGGGGGTGGGAAGCAAAGATCAGCCACCCGTTGAACCATGAACAAAAATTGGTGTGGAGGATAAAATGTGCTGGGGGGGGGGAAACGGAGAGGGGGGGGAGGCGGAGCAATCCTATTGGAAAATGAAAAGGACAGAGTGGGGTGAGTGAGAGGAAAGATCAGAGGGTGGTGAGATTGGAATTGTTACCTTGTGGGGAGGTGAACCTAGCCCGATCAGAATGGACCATAGGTCCAGTGAATGAGCAGCCTCGAGTGCCGAAGACAGAGGAGGGACGCCCATAAGAAGACCACCGCAGGACAACCCACCAGCGTCATGCCGTAAGGCTGGAGGAGGAGCGTCCTGAGCCGAGCCAGGATGTTATCGGCCCGCCGGCGCATGAAACCATCCCCGAGCCCACGAATGTGGAAACACCACACGCACAGCGGCGCCGGAGGGCGTCGCTGATGCAGCGTGGGACGCATGACGCTGACGCGCTATGACACCAAGTCCAGCCCCCCGGATACACAGGAGGCGGGGGGCGGGAAGCGGTACGTCAGGCGCGTCACGGCTCCCAAAAGTGGGGAGGGCCAGTCAGAGCCAAGTGGCCGGTAAACACGCCACTGCGAGGAACGCAACCCAGTAAACAGTAGTAATATGGACAAGCAATACATTACTAAATAGTAATAATTGGAAATTGATAATAAATAACGCTAATAGGGTAAATTAATAATGGTGATAATGATAAATTGATAGCAACAGGGAAAGGCAAAGCAAAGGACAATAGTTGCAGGAAAAATACACTATGTGTGCATTTAGAGCAGAGACATGTGCTTCCATCCCGAATTGAGTTTTATCATAAGACACCTTTTAAATAAAAGGGGGGATTGTTAGGGACTTTGAGGAAGCCGTGACAGGTAAGTCATGTATTTCCATCCCTAGGGACTTTAAATGAAAAACTGACCTGGTAAGGTCAGAGATTTCCATCCCATATTAGGTTCAATGAAAAGAGGGGGCTGAGAAGGGGAATTGTGGGACTTTATATGAAGCACATGACTGCAAAAAAGATAATAAGGTGAATATGAGGAAATTTATTGGTTGAAAACAGATACATAAATATCATAACGGTATCCAGGTACATAATAAAATACATATATTGCATAATAGTACACTTTGGACATGTATACAATGCTGATAATCCATCATATTTGAAAGGAACATGATAATCACATACGGCATGACTATTCCATAATGTATCCATAAAAATAAGTTTCCTGATTCACCACGAAATTTGATGTAAAAACATGAAGAAATTGGTTGCCTGCGGGGCCTATGGCCTTAAAAACCTGAGGGGGGGGGGGGGGTTAGGTTGGTATTCCATCTAAAAACGAGGTATGAATAGGGTAGGTGAAATCATTGAAGGGGAGACATCCAGTAGCTCTACGCGTTTCGTGGCTTATTAGCCACTCATCAGGAGCGAATGATTTCTGAAATGAGACTACAATAAGTCCAATTGTTGAATACATATAAAGTGCTGGTTGGGGCAAACTGTGGTACAGTAACCTCCAAGAGCCAGATTGGCTACTTACTGTGGTTGGATATAGCAGTGGCATGGGGGCCGGACCCCCTGAGAAATCGGAGCGTGTCCCCAACAGGGAGCCGTGGTGGGTGAACGTGCGGGATTGGGCGGCAACCCAATGGACCAAGGAAAACGAGGCTGAACTGTGAAAGAGTGAAAAATGGTTAACCCTAAAATGATAAGGTGAGTGTGGGGAGGTGGGGAAGTGAAAACAGGTGAAATAAGGGGGTGGGAAGCAAAGATCAGCCACCCGTTGAACCATGAACAAAAATTGGTGTGGAGGATAAAATGTGCTGGGGGGGGGGAAACGGAGAGGGGGGGAGGCGGAGCAATCCTATTGGAAAATGAGAAGGACAGAGTGGGGTGAGTGAGAGGAAAGATCAGAGGGTGGTGAGATTGGAATTGTTACCTTGTGGGGAGGTGAACCTAGCCCGATCAGAATGGACCGTAGGTCCAGTGAATGAGCAGCCTCGAGTGCCGAAGACAGAGGAGGGACGCCCATAAGAAGACCACCGCAGGACAACCCACCAGCGTCATGCCGTAAGGCTGGAGGAGGAGCGTCCTGAGCCGAGCCAGGATGTTGTCGGCCCTCCGGCGCATGAAACCATCCCCGAGCCCACGAATGTGGAAACACCACACGCACAGCGGCGCCGGAGGGCGTCGCTGATGCAGCGTGGGACGCATGACGCTGACGCGCTATGACACCAAGTCCAGCCCCCCGGATACACAGGAGGCGGGGGGCGGGAAGCGGTACGTCAGGCGCGTCACGGCTCCCAAAAGTGGGGAGGGCCAGTCAGAGCCAAGTGGCCGGTAAACACGCCACTGCGAGGAACGCAACCCAGTAAACAGTAGTAATATGGACAAGCAATACATTACTAAATAGTAATAATTGGAAATTGATAATAAATAACGCTAATAGGGTAAATTAATAATGGTAATAATGATAAATTGATAGCAACAGGGAAAGGCAAAGCAAAGGACAATAGTTGCAGGAAAAATACACTATGTGTGCATTTAGAGCAGAGACATGTGCTTCCATCCCGAATTGAGTTTTGTCATAAGACACCTTTTAAATAAAAGGGGGGATTGTTAGGGACTTTGAGGAAGCCGTGACAGGTAAGTCATGTATTTCCATACAAATCAAAAATTGTAGCGCTAATACATGTAAAGAAGTGCATGTGTATCACGGCACTCTAAGGACAAAGAAATGTATATATACACCATATGTGAATGATGTTATAATGAAATCCAAATGGAAACACAGTGTTATAAATAAAGTTCATATGGTGAAAACATCAGAAAGTGGATCCTTCTGGTCAGCTCCAAGGAAACCAACTGAAAACATATGTTTGACTGATGTCACTGTACAGCATAGGTACTCTTACCGGAAACGTTGGATGTGTGTACCGTACGGCATCCACATCAGACAGGCTTGTGGATGAAGACACTGCAGGCTGGAACTCCAACGATTTCGGGAACTGAGTGCTGGGTCAATCAGCAACGATGGATATGCTCGACGTGCGATCATCAAATGGCCATAGGAATGATGGTAAAAGCCAGGGAAATGAAATGAAAAAAATGGAGACCACTCCAATGGTGCAGGTCAAATGGGCATAAATTTATTCACATATGCATGTGAAATTAGAAACAGATAAAATCTCGAGATAATATACAATAAAAAAAGGATTCGGCAATATGGGGGGCATAAGATAGCTGGCCCGACGCGTTTCGACTAAAGTCTTCCACAGGGGCATATCTCTGACCCCCCCACATTGCCTCTAACATTTA
Source organism: Lithobates sylvaticus (assembly GCA_028564925.1). Lineage (NCBI taxonomy): Eukaryota > Metazoa > Chordata > Amphibia > Anura > Ranidae > Lithobates > Lithobates sylvaticus. Next base: position 346,780,681 of record CM053027.1, on the reverse strand, counting down.
TAGACATAAGTCAAAGGAAGAGACCACCCCTTCGTCCCAGGCAGGAAGTGAACGCCTCCCGCCTGAACCAATTATGATAAGGGGGGGTGAGTACAAAATGGTCCGAACTGTTAAACAAATTTAATTGCTAAACATATTCCATGGTAAGCAAGCATTACAAAATACATCCTGGCTGTGAGATAGACACCAAGGGCAAATATAAGGATATTACTTAAATCGCATGTATTTTAATGGGGTATGGTGTAGGTTAGAAAACCCCCACTCATGGACTAGTCCTGGGCTGGGAACGTGTGGCCAATCATAGGCTGGACGCCGATATTCCCGCCAAAATTTGTGTCCAATCGCGGTGATTCAAAGTGAAAACATGCCATGAGTGGCTGGCTGTTGGAGCGTCATCACAATATGCCAGAACGTGGCTGACGGCGGCACGCTATTGGTGCGCGACGCCGCAATGTGCTTGATACGCAGGGAGGGAAGGGCGTGATCTGCCGACTTCCGGCCATGTGACCGGAAGTGAGCGCGCGCCGGAAATACGTCAGGTGAAACCGGAAGGGAATGCAGCCTCCAATGGACTGGAGCGCCAAGTAAACAAAGGGAAGGAAGAGCACCAATAGGTCACATGCAAACTGGTGCACGGGATGACCTTACACATCTCTCCCCTGCTAATGGACAACATTAAACAAGGATCCACATCCATGGGGACATCTAGTGGAATAAAATGAGATGACTACATATATGTAAAGTGTAGAAACCACAGTCTACCGGAGTTGTCTCTAGGGAACGTGTGGACTATTGTCTAATAACTTAATACCTGAAATATATTATAGATCAGTATAAAGGACAAAGTAAATAAACATTGGAATTGAATTGAAATTAAATTAAAAAGGGGCCCCGCTTATAAGAACACCCATTAGTGCTGCAACCAACGTGCAGCACAATGGCGTCCAGATAACATAAAGGGAGGTTAACTAGGTGTGTGGGTAATATGGTAAACCCATTGTATATAGCAGCCGTAAAAGGCTAATAAGCCCCGGCTAATGATGTGGTATAGTGTACCGTGATGATAAACTATACAAAAATGGATACACTAGGGAGTATATGTAAAGTGTCCTCACACAACCGTCAGTGAATGACCCATTGTGGGGCACGTGTGTTAATCTAAAAAGTGTGCTGAAGCCAACAAGGGGCCAAAAGTCTCCAACTCGACTCATGGGCCCTGTCTAGTATCCTGGTGGTGAAAATAGTGATGATGAGCGAGTGAAACTATGGGTGCACAAGGAATCTATATAAAGGTCCCTGTAGTTAGCGTGATGTGAAGGCATAGGGTGAGTATAACCGTGATATAATAAAAAATCAAAAATGAATATATGTATATAATGTTCTGCAACCAGAATGAACGGATTGCAGAAAGAGTCAATCAATCAAAAGTGACAAAAACCGAAAGATGTGTGACCAAATGTTTTCTAAAGAATTAGGATAAAAAGCACATACTGGCCCTAAGTGGCCATCTCACATCCAGTATGAACTGTACAACACATAAATCTTAAAACGAAAGCAATGTATGTCGGAGTATAAAAGATGAAGACATAGGTCTGCAGTATGATTGATCCCGAACGTGAAGTGCCACTCACCCCCGGTTGATGAAACAATTAATGTCCCACTCAACATTCATACCAAAGGGTGAGTAGCACTTCAACTGGTGAATCCAGTATGTTTCCAGCCTGGAGACCCCGCGTAGGTTGGACTCGCCCCGCCAGTGTGGAACAAATTTATCAATTATCTGGAACTTGGTCCCTGATGGATCTCTATTGTGGTGATCCCGATAATGGCGGGGAACACTATGTTTGATACATCCCTTGCTGATCTTGGCCAAGTGTTCGTTTACACGTATGGAGAACGTACGAATAGTACGTCCAACATATTGCTGTTTGCACGGGCATGTAATCAGATAGACAATAAATTTGGTGGCACATGTGGTGAAATGCTTCATGGCATAGGTGCGTGCAGTAACAGTGGAACAAAAAGTATCTGTCATGCGTCTCCCTAGTATGTTATGTTGACAGACGTTACATTTTTTGCACGGGAAATATCCCTTACAATTTTGAAAAAATGAGGTCGTCCTGGGGGGATCCACCACATTGGGAGCGATGTCGCCCTGAACGGACCGGGCACCCCTGAAAATGATGCCCGCCCGTTCAGGGAGAGAGGGTCCCAAAATGCGATCGCTACGTAGGACCTTCCAGTGTCTGGATATGATCCTCCTAACCTCATTGTGTTGGGTGGAAAAAGAGGTGAAAAAGGACCACCTGAATTTGTTGTCTCTAGAGGTCTTGGGACGATCGACCAATAGGGACTTCCTGTCTACGGTAGCCACAGATTTTATATCTGCATCTAAGATATCTGGTTGGTACCCTTTTTCCACGAACCTTTGCTTTAAAATTTGACACTGTTGGAAAAACATAGAGTCATTTGTACAATTCCTCCTCATTCGAAGAAATTGTCCTCTTGGTACTGATTTGAGCCAACGGTCATGGTGACAACTCTCGACAGGAATGTATCCATTCCTGTCGGTGGGCTTAAAATACGTTCTAAACTCAAAGCCTCGTGCCATGGACTCTATCTCCAGGTCAAGGAAATGTATGGTGGTACAACTGGCCTCGTAGCTCAAAACTATCCCCCGATCATTATGATTAAGGGTCGTCATGAACTCGTCTAAGGACTGCATGTCTCCCTTCCATAGGAGGAGGACGTCGTCTATGTATCTGGTCCATAAGACCAGCTCGGATCGCCCGAGGGCATAGACGACGTCCTCCTCCCACTGGGCCATGAATAAGTTAGCCACACTAGGGGCATATTTTGCCCCCATGGCCACTCCCTTGATTTGGGAGTAAAAAGTGCCCTGAAACCAAAAGTAATTGTGTTTAGTGGCAAATCTCAGTAAATCCAAAATGAAATTCTTCTGAATGGAGGGAAGGGTTGATAGACTTGATAAATAGAACTCAACCGCGCCTATACCCAGATGATGGGAAATGCAGGTGTATAGCGCAGCGACATCGGCTGTAACCATAATCAGGCCCTCCTGATGTTCTACCGACTCTAGCAGCCGAATCACATCCTTAGTATCCTTAAGGTACGAGGGGATGAGTCTGACTAATGGTTGTAGATAAAAATCAATGTACCTACCAATCCTCGAGGTCACCGAATCGATGCCACTAACGATGGGGCGACCTGGAGGATTGGTAGGACATTTGTGGACCTTGGGGAGGTAGTATATGATGGGAATTCTGGGAGCCAAAGGAACGAGGAATTCCTTCTCCTTGCGATTAAGTATGCTGAGAGAAAAACCTTCCTCGATTAGTTCGGCCAAAGCCTTTTTGTATTTCAGGGTGGGATCTCCACTCAGAATGGTGTATGTGGATCGATCATTTAATTGTCTTAACATCTCCCCATTGTAGTCCTCTTGATCCAGTACCACAATCCCACCTCCCTTATCAGCAGGGCGAATGATGATATTTTTATTTTTACACAGGGATTTTAGTCCCTGCGATATGGCTGGATCTTGGTGTACCTTTTTGGTGGGGAGTGTTTCTAGGTCGTTGAGGACCAAATTCTTAAACACATTAATGGAGTGGGACGTAGTATTGGGTGGATTGAAGAGTGATGGATTAGATAAACCTGAATGTACACTAGAGGAGGGAATTGCACGGCTCGTCGTAGTGGAGGGAACAGTTAGGAAATGTCGTTGAATGTTCAACTTTCTGATGTATTTGTGTATATCGACAAAGGTTGCAAAGCGGTCTAATGGCCGTGGAGGGACAAATTTCAAACCCTTGTCTAATAACCGAGTTTCTGCATCAGAAAGTTGGACTTTGCTAAGATTGTAAATACCTGCACCAATGGGGGTTAGACCCTTTTTCTTTTGCCTCTGAAGGCGTCGCCCCCCTCTGTTACCTCGTTTCGTTTTGGACTTGGAGGGTAACTGGGGGGGTCCCTGTGAAAACCCGATGGCTGGGAAGGCCCTCGGGATTGAGAATTCTGAGGGTAGGGATAGGAGTTACGCATGGGCTCTCTACCTTGGTTGCCATATGGGTATTGTTCCCCATACCTCCCCTGATTCCCATACTCTCGAGGTGGTACATGTCTGGCATGGTCTCTGACAGGTGTACTATGGGAGTACTGGTTTCTGTCGTCTTGCCAATATGGAGGAGGTGTACCATATGGCTCGACTAGACGGGAACCACCTCTCCCTTTCCATTGGTTGTTTCTCCCTCTTGTGGGATGATTGTTCCCCCTGGAGTTATGTCTACCCCTGTTATTGTTATTCTGAACATATGTGTTGGGGGTGTACTCCAACGGGGTATACTGATCATCACTCGAGCCTCTCTGGGGATTGGACGATGGAGGTTCGTAAAACAACCTACGATCTGATTGGAGTATAACCGGTTCAACTGTGTCCATGGAAGGAGTATTGTCAACGGTATTACTACTGGTGACAAGCTTTTTTTGCCAGTTGAAAACTAGATTATTCTTATAATCTGTTAGATCTCGGTTATACTTTTTCTGTTTCTTATTTTTCTGATCTTTTTCTTCCTTTTCTAGGAAGTTTTTTAGGTTGGTGGAGAGGGTGATATAATCATGTGAACCATTAAATGGTGTTAGTTTGGTTTTAAGATCCTTGATTTCCTGATCTATGGCCAAAAGCCTTGCTTGTTTGCGTTCAACCAGGAAATCATTGAGCTTAATCCCGACATCGTTAAAATATCTGGACCATGATTCGAGGTCTGAATCTCCCTGTTGGGGGGATACATCCCATCTCAGTCCTCTCGGTACCATACGTTCCTTAGTATATTGTTCCAGGAATGCTATGTCCCACTGTAGATGGATTTCGGTGGTCATAACATTCTTAAGTCTAACAAATAGACCACTTAATTCGGTGTCTGTGTTGGTGGTAACAAAAACACCGTTAGTGTTGAGGGACCTGGAGATCCTATACTCAAAAACATCCATGGTGATGTTATAGAAAAGCAGCAGTGATAAAAGTGTCAGCAAGGAAGAATAAATGGGGGAAAAAACCGCGCTAATCAATGGGTATCATGCAAAAGCTGCCAACAAACCAAACAAACAAAGTCGAAGTACATACAAATCAAAAATTGTAGCGCTAATACATGTAAAGAAGTGCATGTGTATCATGGCACTCTAAGGACAAAGAAATGTATATATACGCCATATGTGAATGATGTTATAATGAAATCCAAATGGAAACACAGTGTTATAAATAGAGTTCATATGGTGAAAACATCAGAAAGTGGATCCTTCTGGTCAGCTCCAAGGAAACCAACTGAAAACATATGTTTGACTGATGTCACTGTACAGCATAGGTACTCTTACCGGAAACGTTGGATGTGTGTACCGTACGGCATCCACATCAGACAGGCTTGTGGATGAAGACACTGCAGGCTGGAACTCCAACGATTTCGGGAACTGAGTGCTGGGTCAATCAGCAACGATGGATATGCTCGACGTGCGATCATCCAATGGCCATAGGAATGATGGATTCACCAGTTGAAGTGCTACTCACCCTTTGGTATGAATGTTGAGTGGGACATTAATTGTTTCATCAACCGGGGGTGAGTGGCACTTCACGTTCGGGATCAATCATACTGCAGACCTATGTCTTCATCTTTTATACTCCGACATACATTGCTTTCGTTTTAAGATTTATGTGTTGTACAGTTCATACTGGATGTGAGATGGCCACTTAGGGCCAGTATGTGCTTTTTATCCTAATTCTTTAGAAAACATTTGGTCACACATCTTTCGGTTTTTGTCACTTTTGATTGATTGACTCTTTCTGCAATCCGTTCATTCTGGTTGCAGAACATTATATACATACATTCATTTTTGATTTTTTATTATATCACGGTTACACTTACCATATGCCTTCACATCACGCTAACTACAGGGACCTTTATATAGATTCCTTGTGCACCCATAGTTTCACTTGCTCATCATTACTATTTTCACTACCAGGACACTAGACAGGGCCCATGAGTCGAGTTGGAGACTTTTGGCCCCTTGTTGGCTTCAGCACACTTTTTAGATTAATACACGTGCCCCACAATGGGTCATTCACTGACGGTTGTGTGAGGACACTTTACATATACTCCCTAGTGTATCCATTTTTGTATAGTTTATCATCACGGTACACTATACCACGTCACTAGCCGGGGCTTATTAGCCTTTTACGGCTGCTATATGCAATGGGTTTATCACATTACCCACACACCTAGTTAACCTCCCTTTATGTTATCCGGACGCCATTGTGCTGCACGTTGGTCGCAGCACTAATGGGTGTTCTTATAAGCGGGACCCCTTTTTAATTTAATTTCAATTCAATTCCAATGTTTATTTACTTTGTCCTTTATACTGATCTATAATACATTTCAGGTATTAAGTTATTAGACAATAGTCCACACGTTCCCTAGAGACAACTCCGGTAGACTGTGGTTTCTACACTTTACATATATGTAGTCATCTCATTTTATTCCACTAGATGTCCCCATGGATGTGGATCCTTGTTCAATGTTGTCCATTAGCAGGGGAGAGATGTGTAAGGTCATCCCGTGCACCAGTTTGCAGGTGCCCGATTGGTGCTCTTCCTTCCCTTTGTTTACTTGGCGCTCCAGTCTATTGGAGGCTGCATTCTCTTCCGGTTTCACCTGACGTATTTCCGGCGCACGCTCACTTCCGGTCACATGGCCGGAAGTCGGCAGATCACGCCCTCCCCTCCCTGCGTATCAAGCACATTGTGGCGTCGCGCACCAATAGCGTGCCGCCGTCAGCCACGTTCTGGCATATTGCGATGACGCTCCAACAGCCAGCCACTCATGGCATGTTTTTACTTTGAGACACCGCGATTGGACACAAGTTTTGGCGGGAATATCGGCGTCCAGCCTACGATTGGCCATACGTTCCCAGCCCAGGACTGGTCCATGAGTGGTGGTTTTCTAACCTACACTATACCCCATTAGAATACATGCGATTTAAGCAATACCTTTATATTTGCCCTTGGTGTCTATCTCACAGCCAGGATGTATTTTGTAATGCTTGCCTACCATGGAATATGTTTAGTAATTAAATTCATTTAACAGTTCGGACCATTTTGTACTCACTCCCCCTCATCATAATTGGTTCAGGCGGGAGGCGTTCACTTCCTGCCTGGGACGAAGGGGCGGTCTCTTCCTTTGGCTTATGTCTATAAATGTTAGAGGCAATGTGGGGGGGTCAGAGATATGCCCCTGTGGAAGACTTTAGTCGAAACGCGTCGGGCCAGCTATCTTATGCCCCCCATATTGCCGAATCCTTTTTTTATTGTATATTATCTCGAGATTTTATCTGTTTTTAATTTCACATGCATATGTGAATAAATTTATGCCCATTTGACCTGCACCATTGGAGTGGTCTCCATTTTTTTCATTTCATTTCCCTGGCTTTTACCATCATTCCTATGGCCATTGGATGATCGCACGTCGAGCATATCCATCGTTGCTGATTGACCCAGCACTCAGTTCCCGAAATCGTTGGAGTTCCAGCCTGCAGTGTCTTCATCCACAAGCCTGTCTGATGTGGATGCCGTACGGTACACACATCCAACGTTTCCGGTAAGAGTACCTATGCTGTACAGTGACATCAGTCAAACATATGTTTTCAGTTGGTTTCCTTGGAGCTGACCAGAAGGATCCACTTTCTGATGTTTTCACCATATGAACTCTATTTATAACACTGTGTTTCCATTTGGATTTCATTATAACATCATTCACATATGGTGTATATATACATTTCTTTGTCCTTAGAGTGCCGTGATACACATGCACTTCTTTACATGTATTAGCGCTACAATTTTTGATTTGTATGTACTTCGACTTTGTTTGTTTGGTTTGTTGGCAGCTTTTGCATGATACCCATTGATTAGCGCGGTTTTTTCCCCCATTTATTCTTCCTTGCTGACACTTTTATCACTGCTGCTTTTCTATAACATCACCATGGATGTTTTTGAGTATAGGATCTCCAGGTCCCTCAACACTAACGGTGTTTTTGTTACCACCAACACAGACACCGAATTAAGTGGTCTATTTGTTAGACTTAAGAATGTTATGACCACCGAAATCCATCTACAGTGGGACATAGCATTCCTGGAACAATATACTAAGGAACGTATGGTACCGAGAGGACTGAGATGGGATGTATCCCCCCAACAGGGAGATTCAGACCTCGAATCATGGTCCAGATATTTTAACGATGTCGGGATTAAGCTCAATGATTTCCTGGTGGAACGCAAACAAGCAAGGCTTTTGGCCATAGATCAGGAAATCAAGGATCTTAAAACCAAACTAACACCATTTAATGGTTCACATGATTATATCACCCTCTCCACCAACCTAAAAAACTTCCTAGAAAAGGAAGAAAAAGATCAGAAAAATAAGAAACAGAAAAAGTATAACCGAGATCTAACAGATTATAAGAATAATCTAGTTTTCAACTGGCAAAAAAAGCTTGTCACCAGTAGTAATACCGTTGACAATACTCCTTCCATGGACACAGTTGAACCGGTTATACTTCAGTCTGATCGTAGGTTGTTTTATGAACCTCCATCGTCCAATCCCCAGAGAGGCTCTAGTGATGATCAGTATACCCCGTTGGAGTACACCCCCAACACATATGTTCAGAATAACAATAACAGGGGTAGACATAACTCCAGGGGGAACAATCATCCCACAAGAGGGAGAAACAACCAATGGAAAGGGAGAGGTGGTTCCCGTCGAGTCGAACCATATGGTACACCTCCTCCATATTGGCAAGACGACAGAAACCAGTACTCCCATAGTACACCTGTCAGAGACCATGCCAGACATGTACCGCCTCGAGAGTATGGGAATCAGGGGAGGTATGGGGAACAATACCCATATGGCAACCAAGGTAGAGAGCCCATGCGTAACTCCTATCCCTACCCTCAGAATTCTCAATCCCGAGGGCCTTCCCAGCCATCGGGTTTTCACAGGGACCCCCCCAGTTACCCTCCAAGTCCAAAACGAAACGAGGTAACAGAGGGGGGCGACGCCTTCAGAGGCAAAAGAAAAAGGGTCTAACCCCCATTGGTGCAGGTATTTACAATCTTAGCAAAGTCCAACTTTCTGATGCAGAAACTCGGTTATTAGACAAGGGTTTGAAATTTGTCCCTCCACGGCCATTAGACCGCTTTGCAACCTTTGTCGATATACACAAATACATCAGAAAGTTGAACATTCAACGACATTTCCTAACTGTTCCCTCCACTACGACGAGCCGTGCAATTCCCTCCTCTAGTGTACATTCAGGTTTATCTAATCCATCACTCTTCAATCCACCCAATACTACGTCCCACTCCATTAATGTGTTTAAGAATTTGGTCCTCAACGACCTAGAAACACTCCCCACCAAAAAGGTACACCAAGATCCAGCCATATCGCAGGGACTAAAATCCCTGTGTAAAAATAAAAATATCATCATTCGCCCTGCTGATAAGGGAGGTGGGATTGTGGTACTGGATCAAGAGGACTACAATGGGGAGATGTTAAGACAATTAAATGATCGATCCACATACACCATTCTGAGTGGAGATCCCACCCTGAAATACAAAAAGGCTTTGGCCGAACTAATCGAGGAAGGTTTTTCTCTCAGCATACTTAATCGCAAGGAGAAGGAATTCCTCGTTCCTTTGGCTCCCAGAATTCCCATCATATACTACCTCCCCAAGGTCCACAAATGTCCTACCAATCCTCCAGGTCGCCCCATCGTTAGTGGCATCGATTCGGTGACCTCGAGGATTGGTAGGTACATTGATTTTTATCTACAACCATTAGTCAGACTCATCCCCTCGTACCTTAAGGATACTAAGGATGTGATTCGGCTGCTAGAGTCAGTAGAACATCAGGAGGGTCTGATTATGGTTACAGCCGACGTCGCTGCGCTATACACCTGCATTTCCCACCATCTGGGTATAGGCGCGGTGGAGTTCTATTTATCAAGTCTATCAACCCTTCCCTCCATTCAGAAGAATTTCATTTTGGATTTACTGAGATTTGCCACTAAACACAATTACTTTTGGTTTCAGGGCACTTTTTACTCCCAAATCAAGGGAGTGGCCATGGGGGCAAAATATGCCCCTAGTGTGGCCAACTTATTCATGGCCCAGTGGGAGGAGGACGTCGTCTATGCCCTCGGGCGATCCGAGCTGGTCTTATGGACCAGATACATAGACGACGTCCTCCTCCTATGGAAGGGAGACATGCAGTCCTTAGACGAGTTCATGACGACCCTTAATCATAATGATCGGGGGATAGTTTTGAGCTACGAGGCCAGTTGTACCACCATACATTTCCTTGACCTGGAGATAGAGTCCACGGCACGAGGCTTTGAGTTTAGAACGTATTTTAAGCCCACCGACAGGAATGGATACATTCCTGTCGAGAGTTGTCATCATGACCGTTGGCTCAAATCAGTACCAAGAGGACAATTTCTTCGAATGAGGAGGAATTGTACAAATGACTCTATGTTTTTCCAACAGTGTCAAATTTTAAAGCAAAGGTTCGTGGAAAAAGGGTACCAACCAGATATCTTAGATGCAGATATAAAATCTGTGGCTACCGTAGACAGGAAGTCCCTATTGGTCGATCGTCCCAAGACCTCTAGAGACAACAAATTCAGGTGGTCCTTTTTCACCTCTTTCTCCACCCAACACAATGAGGTTAGGAGGATCATATCCAGACACTGGAAGGTCCTACGTAGCGATCGCATTTTGGGACCCTCTCTCCCTGAACGGGCGGGCATCATTTTCAGGGGTGCCCGGTCCGTTCAGGGCGACATCGCTCCCAATGTGGTGGATCCCCCCAGGACGACCTCATTTTTTCAAAATTGTAAGGGATATTTCCCGTGCAAAAAATGTAACGTCTGTCAACATAACATACTAGGGAGACGCATGACAGATACTTTTTGTTCCACTGTTACTGCACGCACCTATGCCATGAAGCATTTCACCACATGTGCCACCAAATTTATTGTCTATCTGATTACATGCCCGTGCAAACAGCAATATGTTGGACGTACTATTCGTACGTTCTCCATACGTGTAAACGAACACTTGGCCAAGATCAGCAAGGGATGTATCAAACATAGTGTTCCCCGCCATTATCGGGATCACCACAATAGAGATCCATCAGGGACCAAGTTCCAGATAATTGATAAATTTGTTCCACACTGGCGGGGCGAGTCCAACCTACGCGGGGTCTCCAGGCTGGAAACATACTGGATTCACCAGTTGAAGTGCTACTCACCCTTTGGTATGAATGTTGAGTGGGACATTAATTGTTTCATCAACCGGGGGTGAGTGGCACTTCACGTTCGGGATCAATCATACTGCAGACCTATGTCTTCATCTTTTATACTCCGACATACATTGCTTTCGTTTTAAGATTTATGTGTTGTACAGTTCATACTGGATGTGAGATGGCCACTTAGGGCCAGTATGTGCTTTTTATCCTAATTCTTTAGAAAACATTTGGTCACACATCTTTCGGTTTTTGTCACTTTTGATTGATTGACTCTTTCTGCAATCCGTTCATTCTGGTTGCAGAACATTATATACATACATTCATTTTTGATTTTTTATTATATCACGGTTACACTTACCATATGCCTTCACATCACGCTAACTACAGGGACCTTTATATAGATTCCTTGTGCACCCATAGTTTCACTTGCTCATCATTACTATTTTCACTACCAGGACACTAGACAGGGCCCATGAGTCGAGTTGGAGACTTTTGGCCCCTTGTTGGCTTCAGCACACTTTTTAGATTAATACACGTGCCCCACAATGGGTCATTCACTGACGGTTGTGTGAGGACACTTTACATATACTCCCTAGTGTATCCATTTTTGTATAGTTTATCATCACGGTACACTATACCACGTCACTAGCCGGGGCTTATTAGCCTTTTACGGCTGCTATATGCAATGGGTTTATCACATTACCCACACACCTAGTTAACCTCCCTTTATGTTATCCGGACGCCATTGTGCTGCACGTTGGTCGCAGCACTAATGGGTGTTCTTATAAGCGGGACCCCTTTTTAATTTAATTTCAATTCAATTCCAATGTTTATTTACTTTGTCCTTTATACTGATCTATAATACATTTCAGGTATTAAGTTATTAGACAATAGTCCACACGTTCCCTAGAGACAACTCCGGTAGACTGTGGTTTCTACACTTTACATATATGTAGTCATCTCATTTTATTCCACTAGATGTCCCCATGGATGTGGATCCTTGTTCAATGTTGTCCATTAGCAGGGGAGAGATGTGTAAGGTCATCCCGTGCACCAGTTTGCAGGTGCCCGATTGGTGCTCTTCCTTCCCTTTGTTTACTTGGCGCTCCAGTCTATTGGAGGCTGCATTCTCTTCCGGTTTCACCTGACGTATTTCCGGCGCGCGCTCACTTCCGGTCACATGGCCGGAAGTCGGCAGATCACGCCCTCCCCTCCCTGCGTATCAAGCACATTGTGGCGTCGCGCACCAATAGCGTGCCGCCGTCAGCCACGTTCTGGCATATTGTGATGACGCTCCAACAGCCAGCCACTCATGGCATGTTTTTACTTTGAGACACCGCGATTGGACACAAGTTTTGGCGGGAATATCGGCGTTCAGCCTACGATTGGCCACACGTTCCCAGCCCAGGACTGGTCCATGAGTGGGGGTTTTCTAACCTACACTATACCCCATTAGAATACATGCGATTTAAGCAATACCTTTATATTTGCCCTTGGTGTCTATCTCACAGCCAGGATGTATTTTGTAATGCTTGCCTACCATGGAATATGTTTAGTAATTAAATTCATTTAACAGTTCGGACCATTTTGTACTCACTCCCCCTCATCATAATTGGTTCAGGCGGGAGGCGTTCACTTCCTGCCTGGGACGAAGGGGCGGTCTCTTCCTTTGGCTTATGTCTATAAATGTTAGAGGCAATGTGGGGGGGTCAGAGATATGCCCCTGTGGAAGACTTTAGTCGAAACGCGTCGGGCCAGCTATCTTATGCCCCCCATATTGCCGAATCCTTTTTTTATTGTATATTATCTCGAGATTTTATCTGTTTTTAATTTCACATGCATATGTGAATAAATTTATGCCCATTTGACCTGCACCATTGGAGTGGTCTCCATTTTTTTCATTTCATTTCCCTGGCTTTTACCATCATTCCTATGGCCATTGGATGATCGCACGTCGAGCATATCCATCGTTGCTGATTGACCCAGCACTCAGTTCCCGAAATCGTTGGAGTTCCAGCCTGCAGTGTCTTCATCCACAAGCCTGTCTGATGTGGATGCCGTACGGTACACACATCCAACGTTTCCGGTAAGAGTACCTATGCTGTACAGTGACATCAGTCAAACATATGTTTTCAGTTGGTTTCCTTGGAGCTGACCAGAAGGATCCACTTTCTGATGTTTTCACCATATGAACTCTATTTATAACACTGTGTTTCCATTTGGATTTCATTATAACATCATTCACATATGGTGTATATATACATTTCTTTGTCCTTAGAGTGCCGTGATACACATGCACTTCTTTACATGTATTAGCGCTACAATTTTTGATTTGTATGTACTTCGACTTTGTTTGTTTGGTTTTTGATTTTTGTGATGTACTTTAAATCTGACTGGTTGTTTGTATTTTTGGTTTGTTGGCAGCTATTAGCGTTATTTATTATCAATTTCCAATTATTACTATTTAGTAATGTATTGCTTGTCCATATTACTACTGTTTACTGGGTTGCGTTCCTCGCAGTGGCGTGTTTACTGGCCACTTGGCTCTGACTGGCCCTCCCCACTTTTGGGAGCCGTGACGCGCCTGAAGTACCGCTTCCCGCCCCCACGCCTCCTGTGTATCCGGGGGGCTGGACTTGGTGTCATAGCGCGTCAGCGTCATGCGTCCCACGCTGCATCAGCGACGCCCTCCGGCGCCGCTGTGCGTGTGGTGTTTCCACATTCGTGGGCTCGGGGATGGTTTCATGCGCCGGCGGCCCGACAACATCCTGGCTCGGCTCACGACGCTCCTCCTCCAGCCTTACGGCATGACGCTGGTGTCCTTCTCATTTTCCAATAGGATTGCTCCGCCTCCCCCCCTCTCCGTTCCCCCCCCAGCACATTTTATCCTCCACACCAATTTTTGTTCATGGTTCAACGGGTGGCTGATCTTTGCTTCCCACCCCCTTATTTCACCTGTTTTCACTTCCCCACCTCCCCACACTCACCTTATCATTTTAGGGTTAACCATTTTTCACTCTTTCACAGTTCAGCCTCGTTTTCCTTGGTCCATTGGGTTGCCGCCCAATCCCGCACGTTCACCCACCACGGCTCCCTGTTGGGGACACGCTCCGATTTCTCAGGGGGTCCGGCCCCCATGCCACTGCTACATCCAACCACAGTAAGTAGCCAATCTGGCTCTTGGAGGTTACTGTATCACAGTTTGCCCCCAACCAGCACTTTATATGTATTCAACAATTGGACTTATTGTAGTCTCATTTCAGAAATCATTCGCTCCTGATGAGTGGCTAATAAGCCACGAAACGCGTAGAGCTACTGGATGTCTCCCCTTCAATGATTTCACCTACCCTATTCATACCTCGTTTTTAGATGGAATACCAACCTAACCCCCCCCCCTCAGGTTTTTAAGGCCATAGGCCCCGCAGGCAACCAATTTCTTCATGTTTTTACATCAAATTTCGTGGTGAATCAGGAAACTTATTTCTATGGATACATTATGGAATAGTCATGCCGTATGTGATTATCATGTTCCTTTCAAATATGATGGATTATCAGCATTGTATACATGTCCAAAGTGTACTATTATGCAATATATGTATTTTATTATGTACCTGGATACCGTTATGATATTTATCTATCTGATTTCAACCAATAAATTTCCTCATATTCACCTTATTATCTTTTTTGCAGTCATGTGCTTCATATAAAGTCCCACAATTCCCCTTCTCAGCCCCCTCTTTTCATTGAAAAAAAGGGATCTGGATGATAACTTTTTATGCAAAATGTACATCGGTTGAACAGGACATGTTAGCAAAATGCAGCTTTTAACTAATTTTTCATTAGTAATTAAAATAAATCACCCAAAGATTTCAAGTTCTGTTATTTGACATCTAAGAATATGTTGTTGATTTGCTTTAATCATTTTCTCTGCATGCATGTCTGAATTGACGCATTATTGTATCATAATCACTTGCGTCATCCAGCACTTTGACTCTGTGGATTGAATATCTTTAAGAGGTTAAAGATAATAGCACTGAACTAGAATTTTTTTAGATTTATTATAAAGACACCATATTAAACAATCTTCGCATGTGTTTTAAAGCTTTTATTTTGTTTTTTTTTGATGCGGGTTGTAAGTGATTTGATGGTGTGCTAATTGAATGTAACACATCTATTCTAAAAAAAGCAGAATTAGTACTTTTTACCAAGGCAAAAGCAGGAATCTTAACAAAACAGTCACAAGCTGCAAAGTGATTGCTTGGTATCATAATGTGTAACTGAGGCAAATATATTCAATTTATTAGAATTTCTCCAAGGTGCTTCCTATTTATTTTTTTACATGTTTAAATCATTTATTACTCAATGAAGATCAGAGGAGAAAAAATAATACCAGCACAGAGAAAATATAGCGTGTCCACTTCGCATTAATGGGATGTGACTGGGATGTGGGCATTTACTGCAAGATGTGAATGGCTTTTGGCTGATGTATCAGAAATTTACATAGGGCTTGTTATAGTTGGTTAGTGATTGGGTGATAAATAATTAAATATGGACAATTCAGAAAAATAAAAATCTAGAGGTAGAAGAAAAGTTTTCTTATACTTTAAGTTTGTTGTCACTGTAAAGTGTTTTTCAAACGTAATTATATGCCAAGTCACAGAAGCTTAGCAAAGCAGGTGCACTGATTGGAAAATGGTTAGCAAAGAACCATGTTAGCAAAATAATTGAAGAAGATTGCAGAAACATCCATACCACTAATGGTGCTACATGTTCACTTGGAGATTAGGCAGTTTATATCATATTGAAACATAATTTGTATCATATACAATGAAATATTACCTTTGACATTGAGGGTAGTCTGCAAGGGGAACTTTTGCACAAAGAAAGGACACTGTGGGGTTGAATTACTAAAACTGGAGACTGAAAAATCTGTTGCTGCTCTGCATAAAAACCAATCAGCTTCCAGTTTTTTTTTTTTTTTTTTGTCAAAGCAGGAGAATTAGTAAACCAACCCCACAGGGTCTCTAAATAGCATCATAACATGTACAAAAGCACAAAACAATAGTAAACAGTACCAATAGGTGTTCTATATTTAAAACTGATCTCGGTGCAGCTTTAAAATGCATGAATAAGTGCTGGTTTGCAATCAATAAAACAATATTACATGCATTTTGTAATAAAAGCTGAAAAGTACCCAAATTTGACTCGGTATCAGCCTCTTGCAATGCACTCTAAAGACTGCACAACAGAGAACAGAGAGGGAGAGAGAGTAGCAGCATAAGGAGCCAGTCAGTTGTGCTCCAATAAACACGTTATGCTGATGAGGAGAGAGCAGAGAGATGCGTTTATCAGTGTGCTCTTTTCACTCATACTCTTTTCACTGCCCTGTCACAAGATGAGGGTGGGTATGAAACTTCTAGGTGAAAGTGAAACTAAAGTGATTGTAAAGGCTTGTTTTTTTTATTTTTTTAAATAACAAACATGTTATACTTACCTCCTCTGTGCCGTTGGTTTTGCACAGAGCAGCCTGGATCCTCCTCTTCTCAGGTCCCTCTTTGCTGCTCCTAGCCCCTCCCTCCTTTGAGTGCCCCTCAGCCAGCAGCTTGCTACATGGGGCACCCAAGCAGAGTCAGAGATCCATGTATCCATTTAGACACAGAGCCCCGACCTGGCCCGCCCACCTGTCGCCCCTGATTGGCTGACTGACTTATATTGACAACCTGTGGGAGCCAATGGCGTTGCTGCGCTGCCAATCAGGTGGTATGTCCTGGATGGCTGAGGGGATTGTGGACATCGCTGGAGAGAGAAGGGTCTCAGGTAGGTAATTAGGGGTGGGGGTGCTGCTACACACAGAAGGTTTTTTATTTTAAAGCGGCGTTCCACCCAAAAATGGAACTTCCGCGTTAAGTGACGGTGACCCCCTGACATGCCACATTTTGCATGTAATTTTTTTGGTCGGGGGGAGCGGATACCCTCTTTTTAGTGGCATCCAGCTTCCACTTCCTCCTGGGGCTCCATGGTGCCCGGAAGGAAGTTCACCTCTACCCCCTCCCTCCCTGCAATCTTCTGGTACACGTCACAGGTCCCAGAAGATTGCCCGGCCATTCGCGGCACCCACAGTAAGAATGCCATCGCCATGGCGAGGAGGGGGAGAGGAGCGAGGCTTCATACTCCCACATCGCTGGACCGTGGGACAGGGGAGTGTCTGATTATTAAAAGTCAGCAGCAACCTTTATGACTTTTATTTAATTTTTTTTCGCGACTCTGCTTTAATGCATAGAATGCATTAAGATAAAATACCTTCTGCCTTTACAACTCCTTTAAAGGCAAAAGGTTTTTTATCTTAATGCATTCTATGCATTAAGATAAAAAGCCTTCTGTGTGTAGCAGCCCCTCTCAGCTCCCATAATACTTACCTGAGCCCCCTCTCTGTCCAGCGATGTCCACAATTGTCTCAGCCATCCGAGATACTCCCTCCTGATGGGCTGAGACACAGCAAAGTGCCATTGGCTCCCGCTGCTGTCATTCAAAGTCAGCAAGCCAATCAGGAGAGAGAGGGGGGTGAGGCCGGGCTGGCTGCTTGCTGTGGGGACACTCAACAGGAGGGAGGGGCCAGGATCACAGAAGAGGGAGGATCCAGGCTGCTCTGAGCAAATCCACTGCATTGAGCAGATAAGTATGACATGTTTGTTATTTTTGTAGGAAAAAATTAGACTTTACAGTGACTTTAAGATCAGGTCCCCTACATTGGTAAACAGAGTGGTGCCTTAAAGCAGAGCTTTGTAGCTCTAAAAAATAGATAAACGGGAAGTGTCTGTATATTTAGCTGTTTGCCTGGAGTTCAATTCTAAAGTGTTACTAAACCCAGGACCCTGCATTCACTATATCTAGTCCCCCACAGTACACAGAACATGGAAACACAATTATTTTAGTAAATATAAACTGCTAAATGCCTTTTCTCATCAGCAGTATATAGCAGTCTTGTGATTTCTATCAGTGTCTGGTTAAAGCTTGTAGGAGGAATTAATTCTGCTCTGACTGTTCTTTGAGGCTGCAGGGCCCCTGACCCTCTGTCTTGACAGTGCTGATTGGCCCTGTGCTGATCACATGCACTCTCCCAAAAAAAAACTCTAGCAATACACACCAAACTGAGCATGTTCAGAGTGTCCCCAAGGCTTTGTACTATCAGCAGATGGATTGGTGACAGTGGAAGATGGCGAGAATCAGAGAAGACAGGATCAAACAGCCTTTTTACATAATGCAGAGGGTTAACCCCTTAGGTTCTACAGTGAATATAACCAGCATGCTGTACTGCATATACAGACTGATTTTCCTGCTGTGGGTTTAGTAACTCTTTAACCACTTTAGCCCCGGACCAATTGTCAGCTTAAGGACCAGAGGTCTTTTTTCAATTTCGCACTGCACTACTTTAACTGGTAATTGCGCGGTCATGCAATTTTGTAACCAAACGAAATTTGCGTCCTTTTCTTCCCACAAATAGAGCTTTCTTTTGATGGTATTTGATTGCCTCTGTGATTTTTATTTTTTGCGATATAAACGGAAAAGGAGCGAAAATTTTGAAAAAAAAAGAGATTTTCTACTTTTTGTTATAAAAAAAATCTAATAAACTCAATTTTAGTCAAACATTTGGGCCAAAATGTATTCAGCCACATGTCTTTAGTAAAAAAAATGCCAATAAGCGTATATTTATTGGTTTGCGCAAAAGTTATAGCGTCTACAAACTAGAGTACATTTTCTGGAATTTACACGGCTTTTAATTTATGACTACCTATCTCATTTCTTGAGGTGCTAAAATGGCAGGGAAGTACAAAACCCCCCCAAATGACCCCATTTTGGAAAGTAGACACCCCAAGCTATTTGCTGAGAGGCATGTTGAGCCCATTGAATATTTTTTTTTTTTAGTCCCAAGGGATTGAATAAAGACAAAAAAAAAAAAAAAAAAAAAAATTTTTCATAAAGTTGTCACTAAATGATATATTGCTCACACATGCCATGGTTATATGTGGAGATGCACCCCAAAATACATTTTGCTGCTTCTCCCGAGTATGGGGATACCACATGTGTGGGACTTTTTGGGAGCCTAGCCGCGCACGGGGCCCCGAAACCCAATCAACGCCTTCAGGGTTTCTAAGGGTGCAAATTTTTGATTTCACTCCTCACTACCTATCACAGTTTTGAAGGCCATAAAATGCCAAAATAGCACAAAACCCCCCCAAATGACCCCATTTTGGAAAGTAGACACCCCAAGCTATTTGCTGAGAGGCATGTTGAGTACATGGAATATTTTATATTTTGCCACAAGTTGCGGGAATATTACAAACTTTTTTTTTTTTGCCCAAAGTTGTCACTAAATGATATATTGCCCACACATGCCATGGGCATATGTGGAATTACACCCCAAAATACATTCTGCTGCTTCTCCTGAGTACGAGGATACCACATGTGTGGGACTTTTTGGGAGCCTATCCGCATACGGGACCCCGAAAACCAAGCACCGCCTTCAGGATTTCTAAGGGCATAAATTTTTGATTTCACTCCTCACTACCTATCACTACCTATCACAGTTTTGAAGGCCATAAAATGCCAAGATGGCACAAAACCCCCCCAACAACCCCCCCAAATGACCCCATTTTGGAAAGTAGACACCCCAAGCTATTTGCTGAGAGGCATGTTGAGCCCATTGAATATTTTTTTTTTTAGTCCCAAGTGATTGAATAAAGACAAAAAAAAAAAAAAAAAAAAAAAATGTATTCAAAAAGTTGTCACTAAATGATATATTGCTCACACATGCCATGGTTATATGTGGAATTGCACCCCAAAATACATTTTGCCACTTCTCCTGAGTACGGGGATACCACATGTGTGGGACTTTTTGGGAGCCTAGCCGCGTACGGGGCCCCGAAACCCAAGCACCACCTTCAGCATTTCTAAGGGTGTAAATTTTTGATTTCACTCCTCACTACCTATCACAGTTTCGAAGGCCATAAAATGCCAAAATTGCACAAAACCCCCCCAAATGACCCCATTTTGGAAAGTAGACACCCCAAGCTATTTGCTGAGAGGCATGTTGAGTACATGGAATATTTTATATTTTGCCACAAGTTGCGGGAATATTACAAACTTTTTTTTTTTGCCCAAAGTTGTCACTAAATGATATATTGCCCACACATGCCATGGGCATATGTGGAATTACACCCCAAAATACATTCTGCTGCTTCTCCTGAGTACGGGGATACCACATGTGTGGGACTTTTTGGGAGCCTATCCGCATACGGGACCCCGAAAACCAAGCACCGCCTTCAGGATTTCTAAGGGCATAAATTTTTGATTTCACTCCTCACTACCTATCACTACCTATCACAGTTTTGAAGGCCATAAAATGCCAAGATGGCACAAAACCCCCCCAAATGACCCCATTTTGGAAAGTAGACACCCCAAGCTATTTGCTGAGAGGCATGTTGAGCCCGTTGAATATTTTTTTTTTTTAGTCCCAAGTGATTGAATAAAGACAAAAAAAAAAAATAAAAAAAATTTATTCAAAAAGTTGTCACTAAATGATATATTGCTCACACATGCCATGGTTATATGTGGAATTGCACCCCAAAATACATTTTGCTGCTTCTCCTGAGTATGGGGATACCACATGTGTGGGACTTTTTGGGAGCCTAGCCGCGTACGGGGCCCCGAAACCCAAGCACCGCCTTCAGGATTTCTAAGGGTGCAAATTTTTGATTTCACTCCTCACTACCTATCACAGTTTCGAAGGCCATAAAATGCCAAAATAGCACAAAACCCCCCCAAATGACCCCATTTTGGAAAGTAGACACCCCAAGCTATTTGTTGAGAGGCATGGTGAGTATTTTACAGCTCTCATGTGTTTTTGAAAATGAAGAAAGTAAAGAAAAAAAAATTTTTTTTTTCTTTTTTCAATTTTCAAAACATTGTGACAAAAAGCGAGATCTGCAAAATACTCACCATACCTCTCAGCAAATAGCTTGGGGTGTCTACTTTCCAAAATGGGGTCATTTGGGGGTGGTTTGTGCCATCTGGGCATTCCATGGCCTCCGAAACTGTGATTGGCAGTGAGGAGTGAAATAAAAAAATTACACCCTTAGAAAGCCTGAAAGCGGTGCTTGGATTTTGGGGTCCCGTACGCGGCTAGGCTCCCAAAAAGTCCCACACATGTGGTATCCCCGTACTCAGGAGAAGCAACAGAATGTATTTTGGGGTGTATCTCCACATATGCCCATGGCATGTTTGAGCAATATATCATTTAGTGACAAGTTTTTGTAAAAAAAAATATTATTTTTTTTTTTTTCATTATTCAATCTCTTGGGACCAAAAAAAAAAATATTTAATGGGCTCAACATTGCTCTCAGCAAATAGCTTGGGGTGTCTACTTTCCAAAATGGGGTCATTTGGGGGGGGTTTGAACTGTCCTGGCATTTTATGCACAACATTTAAAAGCCTATGTCACACGTCACCCACTCTTCTAACCACTTGAAGATAAAGCCCTTTCTGACACTTTTTGTTTACATGAAAACATATTTTTTTTTTGCAAGAAAATTACGTTGAACCCCCAAACACTATATATATTGTTAAAGCAAAGGCCCTACAGATTAAAATGGTGGGTGTTGCATTTTTTTTTTCCACACAGTATTTGCGCAGCGATTTTTCAAACGCATTTTTTGTGGAAAAAATACACTTTTTTTTATTTTAATGCACTAAAACACACTATATTGCTCAAATTTTTGATGAAATAAAAAATATGATCTTAGGCCGAGTACATGGATACCAAACACGACATGCTTTAAAATTGCGCACAAACACGCAGTGGCGACAAACTACATACATTTTTAAAAGCCTTTAAAAGCCTTTACAGGTTACCACATTAGATTCACGGAGGAGGTCTACTGCTAAAATTACTGCCCTCGATCTGACCTTCGCGGTGATACCTCACATGCATGGTGCAATTGCTGTTTACATATGACGCCAGACCAACGCTTGTGTTCGCCTTTGCGCAAAAGAAGGGGGGGCAGGGGTGCTTTTTTTTTTTTTTTTTTAGTTTTTCTTTTTATTTAGCTTTTTTATTTTATTTTTAAACTGTTCCTTCCATTTTTTTTTTCTTAGTTGTCATTTTTATTGTTATCGCAGGGAATGTAAATATCCCCTATGATAGCAATAGGCAGTGACAGGTACTCTTTTTTTGAAAAAATTGGGGTCTATTAGACCCTAGATCTTTCCTGTGCCCTCAAAGCATCTGACCACACCAAGATCGGTGTGATAAAATGCTTTCCCAATTTCCCAATGGCGCGGTGGGTATGCCCACCATTAGAATACCTCCCTTCATCCACCCACTTCTAATGATGGGCATACATGCACCATTTATATATGCCGAAGCATGGGGGCATCCTCCCGCAAAAAAAGTTATGCCACGTATACATGGTCGAACTTTTTTCGACCGTATGTACGTGGCATTAGGAGCAAAATCGCTCCTCCGCCCTCTGCTGCCCCCATGCTTCGGCATATATGCTCTTTTTTTTAACTGTGGTGGTGAAATCACCTCCTACAGCATTGGAGTCGCGGCTTTATGTATCGTGGGAGCAAACGCTGTTGCTGTCAAGATAAATAAATCCACGCTGCAACTGAATGGCGTACCTGCTAAGCAAATAATGGTTAACATTAAAACAAAGTAACATTACAGTATAACAGTAAGACCTTACCATACCATACCTGCAAAGCAAATACCAAAAAAAAAAACATAGTAAAAAATAAAACATTTTGTTAACGCAACCGGTGCCTAAAATATATATATGCCGAAGCATGGGGGCATCCTCCCGCAAAAAAGTTATGCCACGTACACATGGTCGGACTTTTTTCGACCGTATGTACGTGGCATTAGGAGCAAAATCGCTCCTCCGCCCTCTGCTGCCCCCATGCTTCGGCATATATGCTCTTTTTTTTAACTGTGGTGGTGAAATCACCTCCTACAGCGTTGGAGTCGCGGCTTTATGTATCGTGGGAGCAAACGCTGTTGCTGTCAAGATAAATAAATCCACGCTGCAACTGAATGGCGTACCTGCTAAGCAAATAATGGTTAACATTAAAACAAAGTAACATTAGAGTATAACAGTAAGACCTTACCATACCATACCTGCAAAGCAAATACCAAAAAAAAAACATAGTAAAAAATAAAACATTTTGTTAACGCAACCGGTGCCTAAAATATATATATGCCGAAGCATGGGGGCATCCTCCCGCAAAAAAGTTATGCCACGTACACATGGTCGGACTTTTTTCGACCGTATGTACGTGGCATTAGGAGCAAAATCGCTCCTCCGCCCTCTGCTGCCCCCATGCTTCGGCATATATGCTCTTTTTTTTAACTGTGGTGGTGAAATCACCTCCTACAGTGTTGGAGTCGCGGCTTTATGTATCGTGGGAGCAAACGCTGTTGCTGTCAAGATAAATAAATCCGCGCTGCAACTGAATGGCGCACCTGAAAACAAAAAAATGGTTAACAATAAAACATACCTGAAAAGCAAGCATGATAAAACATAATAAAACATTGCAGAATAGAATAGAGTAAAAAAGAGCAACAATAGAGAGAGAACAATAAAACGACAACTATTTTTGGTTTTTTATTTTATATTTTTTTTGGGGTTTTTTTTTTTTTTTTGTACTTTTTTATTTTTTTTTTTATTTTTTACACTTTTTTTTTTAAACTATAACTATAATTTTAACTGTAACGGTCGGGTCTCAAAATGCGATGGCATTCTTGAGACCCTGTAACTATAATTTGAACTGCAACGGTCGGGTCTCAAAATGCGATGGCATTCTTGAGACCCTGTGAAAGTGTATCCTAGCCTGTGAAATGCTGTACCCTACGCTAATACCTCACTAGTTCGTGGTAGCGTTCAAAGCATTCACCAACGCAGAGACCAGGATTGTCAGGACAGCGTGGACAATAATAACGGGTGTCACGCCTAAATCCGCGCTTGCTACAGACACGACATCTTCTTTGGGGGGCTCGTTGGGTAGGGGTACTCTGGAGGACATGAGGATAATGCCTCTCATGCAGCCGGCTTACTGCATTTGGTAGGGGATGGTGAGGTGTGGAATCGCCTGGATACAGGAGTTCCATGACAACCGCTCCCTGGAATTCAAGGAAGGGTAACGTCCCGCCTGAAGCTCCGTATAGCACATGAGCATTCAGCAAAGCCAATTGGAATAAATAAATAGACACTTTTTTGTACCAGCGTCTAGCCTTACGGACAACTAGGTACGGCGCCAACAACTGGTCGTTGAGGTCCACCCCCCCCATATTAAGGTTGTATTCGTGGATACAGAGGGGTTTCGTCACAACACCAGCCGCCGTACGAATTTGGACTGTCGTGTCTGCATGAAGGGAGGTAAGAACGAAAACATTCCTATTATCCCTCCACTTCACAGCGAGCAAGTTATTACACTTCAAGCAGGCTCTCTCCCCCAGCCTAAGACGGGAATCTACAAGCCGCTGGGGAAAGCCCCGGCGATTAGGTCGCACGGTGCCACATGCTCCAATCTGATGATCAAACAAGTGACTAAACAGTGGCACGCTCGTGTAATAATTGTCCACGTACAAGTGGTACCCCTTTCCGAATAAGGGTGACACCAAGTTCCACACTATCTTGCCAGCGCTCCCTATGTAATCTGGACAGTTCTCCGGCTCTACGTGACTATCTTTTCCCTCATAAACCGAAAAGCTCCACGTATAGCCTGTTGCCCTGTCACAGAGCTTGTAGAGCTTGACCCCGTATCTGGCACGCTTGCTGGGAAGGAACTGTTTGAAAGACAAGCGGCCAGAAAACTTAATCAGGGACTCGTCAACGCAGACAACTTGATTGGGCGTAAACAAGGCTGCAAAACATTGGTTGAAGTGGTTTATGAGGGGCCGAATTTTGTAGAGCCGATCAAATTCAGGGTCTCCACGAGGACGACAAAGTTCATTGTCACTGAAGTGCATGAACCGCAAGATCTGTTCGTATCGTGCCCTGGACATGGAGGCAGAGAACACGGGCATATGGTGGTGCGGTGAGGTGGACCAATAAGACCTCAGCGTCGGGAATTTGTGTATGCCCATGTTGAGGGAAAGGCCCAGAAAGGTCTTAAATTCGGAAACCGTAATTGGTTTCCAATCTCTGGCAAGGGAAGGCACTTGGGGATTAGCGGCGATGTGTTGACCAGCGTATATATTACTTTGGTCCACAATAGATCTATAGAGATCTTCCGTGAAAAACAGCGAATAAAAATCGGATGGCTTAAAATCAGCTGTTTCCACCTGAATACCGGGTTGGCCAGTGAATGGGGGAAGTACGGGTTCTGCAGAAGTGGTGGGCACCCAATCAGGATTGGCGAATTCTGCAGGAAGGACACTATGTGATCGACGGGCCTGCCTTTGTCTTCTTCTTGGTGGCAGCGGGACACTACTTGTGCTTGCCACCTCGCCAGCTTGAACTGCACTTATGGGACTCGCCACGTCACCAAGTGTTACTGCAGTGCTGGTTTGACTACGTCCAGGGTGTACTAGGCCGCTGGTGCTTGCCAGTTCACCAGAAGGAATAGCGGCGCTAGTACTTCTCTGCTCCATACGAGAGACCTGCGGTTCCTGCACCTCAACAACATCAGAAGATCGGGATCGGGTACGCCTGACCTTAGCAGGGACCACACCTTCGTCGCCAGAGCTATCTGTCATGGAGCCGCTGTCGTCTACTGGATCGTATTCTGAGCCTGATTCTGACAGATGAGTGACCTCCTCTTCACTATCTGACATACTCAGAAACAAGTAGGCCTGTTCACTAGTGTACTTGCGATTTGCCATTTTGGGCTCTAAATTTAGTAGTACACTAGTGAGATTCACAGGAAAAAAAGCTCCTAGGCTGCTGGCGAATGAATCAAAACGCTACCAAAAAAACTGTTAGCGATCGCAGGGATCAGGCCTGACTCTGCGAACGCTGCAGTTATGTGTGCTTAGTGTTTTGGAAGTGACAGTGATCGATCGATACTGCACTTGGGTGGGCTGGGCTGGGCTGGGCGGAGGGGGGAAAACGCA
The DNA here is from genome assembly GCA_028564925.1 of Lithobates sylvaticus. Taxonomy (NCBI): domain Eukaryota; kingdom Metazoa; phylum Chordata; class Amphibia; order Anura; family Ranidae; genus Lithobates; species Lithobates sylvaticus. The sequence continues at coordinate 346,754,203 of CM053027.1, read as the reverse complement.
GGTGCTAGCAGGTATCTGGGCTGATCCCGCTAACAATGCGTTTTTTGGAACCCTAAACTGCTGGGACGCTAGTATAGATCTGATCAGATCAGATATTGATCTGTTCAGATACTATACCACTAAGGGAGGTGTATGCTTTGCGCGTGGGTGTTTGCGGTACTGGCACTAACCTGGGGCGACGCAGACCTTATTTGACCCTAACACCTAATTGATATCACCCGCCGGGCGATCAGGGGGTTAAACCGATAGTTGGGTAATAAATGGCGGGTGCCCTGACAGTATAAAAAAAACAAGCTAACTAACCAGCGTCACCCGTAACAGTTATACGGTGATCACTGGTGAAAGGGTTAACTAGGGGCAATCAGGGGGTTAAAACCTTTATTAGGTAATATATGGGGGTACCTGACGATATATAAAAACCTGACGGGGAACCTAAATAACTAAATAACTAACTGGCTAACCAGCGTCACCAGTGACACTTATACTGTGATCACTGGTGAAAGAGTTAACTCTAGGGGCAATCAAGGGGTTAAAACCTTTATTTAGGTTGTAATATGGGGGTACCTGACCTATAAACCTATTTATAATCCTATATAAACCTGGCGGTTACCTAAAAAAAAAACTGGCTACCTAGCGACAGCAGTGACACTAATAGAGCGATCAAAATAAACGATCGCTTAGTGACACTGGCAAAAGGGGGTGAAAGGGTTACCTAGGGGGCAATCAAGGGGTTAAACCTTTATTGGGGGGGGGTAGGGGGCTACCTTGGACCTAAAGGGGCCTAAAACTAACTGCCCTGACAGTTATTGCAGTCACACTGACACTAAATGCAGTGATCAGTAAAATAAATGATCACTGCAATCAGTGACACTGTGACAGGGGGGGCAGGGGGTGATCTGGGGGGTGATCAGGGGGTGACAGGGGGGTGAAATGTGTGCCTATGTGTACCTGGTGTCAGTGTAGTGTTTGTGCACTTACTTGATGTCTTCTCCGCTCGGCGTCCCGGTCAGAAAGACCGACACGAGGAGCGTGACATCACTTCCCCTTGCCTGTGTTTACAATTACACAGGAAGGGGAAGGAAGCGGACGAATCCTATTGGCCAGAGCGATCGGGAGGGGGTGGCCAGAAACGACTGGCCGTTACCTCGTCCCGCATCGCTTCTGAAGCGATCCCGACCGTCCCCGCCGGCGGAGGGGGGTCCGATCGGACCCCCCAACCGCCGGAAGAATGTCACGTACAGGTACGTGATTCTGCCTGTACGTGCCATTCTGCCGACGTAAATATACAGGGGGCGGTCGGGAAGTGGTTAAGTAATAGAGTAGTTAGAGGCGATAGAAGGTTTTGTACATTAAGCTTGTATGCCTTTTTAAAAAGATGAGTTTTAACCACCTGCCGCCCATGCTGTAGCCAAATGACAGCTACAGTGTGGGCCTTAATTGTCGGTAGGCCGTCAATAGATGCCACCCCGTGCATGAGCTGCCTGCTCGCCTCCTGTGGGATGTGCATGGAGCGCTGTGTTATCTCTGAGTCTATGTCTATGTGACTCGGCTGATCACAGATTGGACTTCCGGCCCCTTACCACGTGATCAGCTGTCAGCCAATGACAGCTGATCATGTGATGTAAACAGAAAATCGGTAATCATTTTTTTTTCTCACGCTGTCAGCATGAGGGAGAAAAAAAGCAGATCACCGGCTTCTTCAGAGGGACATCGGTCCCTCACACAGAGAGCCACAACTGCCTCATCTGTATAAATTCTTTTTATTAAAGGTTTTTTAAACATAGAAAAAGATACATACAAACATTGAACATAATAAACATTCAGCACTACAATTCCCAGCACCAGTGTACAATGCAACTCCCATACCAAATAATAACAGACATCAGAAATCCTTCCATATTAAACCCTAGTAAAAGGGAAAAAAAAGGGGAATGGGGAGGACATATACAATGTACAATCATTATATGCTGTATGATATCCTCAAATAAAAGTAGTAAAAAAGAGGTTATAGGTTCCCATCTAGGCTTACACAATCCTCACTACCGCCACATAGTTCATCTATTCACCAGGAAATTAATCAGATGCAGTTGCATTGTCATCTATCTATTTTGGGTGCTAATGTGTCCACCAAGCCCAACAAACAAATTTCAATAGATGGTGCAATAGCAATTGTAGTTATCAACCTAACACAGTCCATCACACCCACCCAGAACTGCTGGATGTGCGGACAGAGCCCAAAAATATGAAAAAATATGCTTCAGGTGCATCACACATCCAGCAGTTCGAGGGGTGCGCAGGAAAAATCCTTTCTAATTTAGAGGGGGTGTCACAACTGCCTCATCTGTGCCCACCAGTGCCACCTATCAATGTCCATCAGTGCTGCCAATCAATACCCATCAGTGCCTCATCATCAGTGCCACCGATCAGTGCTGCCTATCAGTGTCACCAACCAGTGCCTACCAGTGCCCATCAGTGCCGCTCATTAGTCATCATCACGGCCCATTAGTGCCACCTATCATTGCCCATCAGTGCAGCCTATCAGTGCAGCCTATCAGTGTCCATCAGTTCCCATCAGTGCAGCCTCATCAGCGCACATAAAGGAAGGAGAAAAAGTACCTATTTTCAAAATTGTATAACTATTGCCAGTGCCGGCTATCAGTGCCACCTATCAGTGCCCATCAGTGCAGCCTATCAGTGCAGCCTATCAGTGTCCATCAGTTCCCATCAGTGCAGCCTCATCAGCGCACATAAAGGAAGGAGAAAAAGTACCTATTTTCAAAATTTTATAACTATGAAACAGTTTTGTTTTTTTTTCAAAATTTTCAGTCTTTTTTTCAGCAAAAAAAATAAAAACTGTGATTAAATACCAAGTATAATTGGTAAATATCTGTGATAACCTATACAAGAACGGGGTGCTGCAGCTCGCAAGTAGCCTAAATACTGAAGCTAAAAACGTATGGATAAAATAAAAAACAAGCGCGTATCCACTACCATTCAATTAAGAATGGTGAATAAGTGAAAAATTGAAAAAGTGATATCAAAAAAGTGTTGCAAATGTAATATCTCAAAACAAAAGACATTCATATAAATCGCCAAAACAAAAAAATTCATATAAAACAATTAGATAAAAAGTGATCAAAGAAAATATTGCATATGCTCAAAAGAATTAGTCCATATAAGTGTATATCTTCCAATATTCTGAAGTCAAGAAATAATATTAATACTGCTATCCAGATTCGTAGGATCTCAGATTATAGAGATCAAACACGCCTGTGCACAACAAAAATTGGAGAAAGTCTGGAACAGAGAACTCTGGACCAGGAAAAGAAAAGAAAAAGCAAAAGAAAAGCAGCTACTTTGTGGAGACATTAACTGATCGATTCAAGGTAAATAATTAAAGTGAAGTTTATTTATTTATACACTCACGGGTGTGCTTCCCATAAAAACTTTAGACAAATCAACATTATTTTGTTGAATCACAGTTACCAACATACCGACAACACAAAACAAAACAAGAACGGACACCATGTAACAACAAATGCACCATAAGATACAGCAGCGTTGGACTAAATCAAATATAAGGTGCCTGATTATATATGGGGGGTATATTGGTAATCCATTTGAATCGAATCAAATAGGTAACCCACAGGTACCTTGATTAATACTAAGCACACTAGAGCATGGTTGGAAAACAGATATTGATTAATTAATTAATTAGCGACACATCAGGATAATACCACATAAGGAATATATTAATTCAAATTATGTCATTATTAATTCAAATGAATGTCCTGGAGAAGTCATCGCTGTAAGGAAGAAAAAGCATATTCAATTTCAAATATTGCAATTTGTAGCTTTTTGATCTGTGAGATCTAAATTGTAACAAGAATTATTGACAAAGTGTTCCTAGTTGTTTTCCAAATAAATGCCACAGGCACGGCTAAAAAGTAGATTAGTATTGAAGGCTTAATTACTTGAGGTAGATCAATTGAGAGTCAATCGGTTCTGATAACCTTTTTTAGAGATAGCATGCTGAAAATTAGCTGTCCCAAACAACTCAACAGGCTGTTTAATCAAATGAAAAATTTCCAACGAGCCAGAAAGTTCAAAGTCATGCAGCATGGATTCAGTTCAGGCTGAAAAAGCTGCTTGCTGGTAACAGTAAGAACTTTACTGCAAACTTTTGAAAAGACAATTGGTTTACATTACCACATCGTCGGCGTCTCACATGTGGAGAGATATCAGTTGCTTCAAATCAAAGATCCATAACCGACTGGTCCGCAGTCCTTGCTGGATTGAAGTTTTGACGCGCGCTGACCAGCGCTGGATGGCCGTTGAATATTTAGCATGCCTGGTGGTTAAGGGGAAGGCCAGTGGGTGGCTGGATATCGAGCCGTAAGTACCGAGTAGGATACCTCAAGTTTGGGGGCCGACTGAGTTCCGGGCTGGGCGTACGGGGCTCCGCTTGCGGAGACACCGCTCTGTGTATGCAAGTCCGCTGTGATCACATGGTACACCACGTGACTCGTTTCGCTGAGGGCGTAATTGCAGTAGCTTCTTCCGACGTGATGTAGGAAGGTGCCTGTGATGCCTTTTTATGCTGATAATCAGCATATTACAGCTGGTGTTAATGAGAGAGTAGATTTGTGTAGACAGGTATTGTGACCATTCTAACCAGGTCCTTATTTGCTTAAATAATTCACCTAAAGTTGTGGAAACAATTAGATTATTGTACCCTAAATATTACATAGGTAGTTATGGTTAGAAAAAAGGGGTGGACCATGGGCAGGGCATGGGAAAAACATTTAATTGTAAAACAAACAATTGAATTCTTTAAAAAGACACATAAAGTTTTTTTAGTCAGATACCGCGCCAGCTGGCAACTAAAGAACATTTAGCCAGATGGAGCGCTCATTTAAGGCTAGGTAAGATGTTGACCAAACAATAAGAGAAATTAGAGAAATTATATATATATATATAAATATGAAGATGAAAATGAAAATTAAGGAGAATTTGACCTGCGACTTGTGTTTAGAAACTATAATAAGCAAACTCAAAGAGCACGGTTGAAAAATAAATAAATGAATAAATAAATAAAGTGGCCATTTAGTATACGCCTGTGCACAAGCCTGCCGGCGGGAATACGATCCTCCTGTGGTTCTTTTCAGGGGAAAATACTTCATGGTGTAGTATGTCCAAAGTGAATTTAGGATGGAGCACTGGCTCTTGACTGGCTGGCTTGAGCCGCAGCTGTTTTTAAAATATTCTTACCGTGTTTTTGGATGTAAGCGTTACCACATTTTTTAAAAATAAATTCACTTTGGATATATTACACCATGAAGTCCTTTCTTCTATCCTCTACTTAATGAGACCATCCAGGATTACTTGAAAATATAGGATGATTCTCGTCTGGAAGCCTTCTCTCTAAAATTGGATATCCTGCTGAAAAGAACCACAGGAGGATCGTATTCCCGCCGGCAGGCTTGTGCACAGGCGTCTTTGATCTCTATCATCTGAGATCCTAAGAATCTGGTAAGCGCCATTGATATTATTTCCTGACTTCAGAATATTGGAAGATATATGCTGTCTCATATTGCTGTCATTACACTCATATGGACTAATTCTTTTGAGCATATGCAATATTTTCTTTGAACACTTTTTATACTGATCAGTTTACTACTTGTTTTATATGAATTTTTTTGTTTTGGCATTTTATATGAATGTCTTTTGTTTTGAGATATTACACTTGCAACACTTTTTTTATATCACTTTTTTAATTTTTCACTTATTCACCTTTCTTATTTGAATAGAAGTGGATGCACGCTTGTTTTTTATTTTATCCAGTGATTAAATACCACCTCTATTTGTATGAAAAACATTAGAAAAATGTAATTTGGATACAGCGTTGCATGACCGCGCAACTGTCATTCAAAGTGTGAGAGCGCTGAAAGCTGAAAATTGGTCTGGGCAGGAAGGGGGTTTAGGGTGCCCAGTAAGCAAGTGGTTAAGGCCCCATTCACACTTCAGCGTTTTGTAGCTTGAAGCTTGAAGCTCCAAAATGCTGGAGGAGAAAAAATCTATTATTCTCTATGGAGATGGTTCACATCTGTACTCCATGTCGCCTGAAGCCAAACACCTGAAGCTCAAAAATGTTCTTGAGCTTTTTTTGTAGCTCAATTCAGGCAGATTTGGGCGTTTCACTGCTTTTTACATTGGTGACCTTTTGACCTGCACAAAATCGCCGCAAAATCGTGGTAAAAACGCGTGACTTTCCGCCTGAAAATGATACTCTCAGGTGTGAATGGGGTCTTCAAGTTCACTTCATGAATTGGATGGGCGGTGAATGCCTAATAGCAAATAGAAGAGAAGGTGTTTGTGAACAGTAGAGACCAACAAAGGAGAGAGGAGTTTAACAATGGAGCAAATGATTCCCTTATTTGTACAGTTTAAGATTAAATAGGAATGTTACTGGTTGTTAAAGCTTTAGATATTAGAACTAGGATTGTGAAAATGCCTTCTCATTTAAATGGCTGCATTTGTTTACAGCATATAACAGTGCTTACTATCATCCTTGAGAAAAGAGATGTTCTGTAGCTGAAGACATTACGTAGTTATTAGAGTATGGCTATTTATTGATGAGTTGATTACCTGTTGTTGAAAATATAGTCTGTGGGAACAGATCTATTTTGTTCTTCAAGCTATTGCCACAGTACAATGAATAACATCAAACGTTTCATTGCCTTTTGATTACCTTTATTTCTTTTAGATAATGTTATCAATTTAGTTGAAATTGATGGCTCCTTTATATATATATATATATATATATATATATATATATATCACCAACAACAGCATTTGATGCTAAGGAAAGCATTTGGTGTTACAAAGTCAAGCCATGATAGTACTCCAAGAATGCTGAGGGCCAATTTTCAGTGCTGCTGCGGCACTCTCTCTGCAGTTTTGTATACAAATAAATACCTTTTGAGGTCCATTGTGCAAAGGCATGACAAAAGAAGCGTAACAAGAAATAAATAATGAAACATTATATAACGTGCATCTGGAAAGTATTCACAGCGCTGGATTAAATTCATAATTTTCTTTAACCACTTCAGCCCCGGACCAATTGGCAGCCAAAGGACCAGGCCCCTTTTTGCGATTCGGCACTGCGTCGCTTTAACTGACAATTGCGCGGTCGTGCGACGTGGCTCCCAAACAAAATTGGCGTCCTTTTTTTCCCACAAATAGAGCTTTCTTTTGGTGGTATTTGATCGCCCCTGCGGTTTTTATTTTTTGCGCTATAAACAAAAATAGAGCGACAATTTTGAAAAAAATGCAATATTTTTTACTTTTTGCTATAATAAATATCCCCAAAAAATATATAAAAAAAACATTTTTTTTCCTCAGTTTAGGCCGATACGTATTCTTCTACATATTTTTGGTAAAAAAAAATCGCAATTAGCGATTATTGATTAGTTTGCGCAAAAGTTATAGCGTTTACAAAATAGGGGATAGTTTTATAGCATTTTTATTAATATTTTTTTTTATTAGTAATGGCAGCGATCAGCGATTTTTATTGTGACTGCGACATTATGGCGGACACATCGGACATTTTTGACACATTTTTGGGACATTTGTCATTTATACAGAAATCAGTGCTATTTAAATAGCACTGATTCCTATGTAAATGACAGTTGTAGTGAAGGGGTTAACCACTAGGGGGCGGGGAGGAGTCAGTGTGACGTGTTGTGTTTTTTTTTACAGTAGGGGGGCGTGGCTGTACGTCTGACGTCATTGATCGGCGTTCCCGATGACAGGGAACCGCCGATCACTGACAGTCAGTGTAGGAAGCGCGGGGAGAGGTTTGTTTACACAAACCTCTCCCCGTTCTTCAGCTCCGTAACCCGATCGCGGGATACCAGCGGCGATCGGGTCCGCTGGTCCCGCGGCCGTGGTCACGAAGCTCCCGACCGGGTCGCGAGCGCGCCGCTGGCGGCGCGCGCGCGCCCCCCGGGCAGGCAAATTAAAGGGGACGTACCCGTACGTGCTTTTGCCTGCCCGTGCCATTCTGTAGACGTATATCTACATGAGGCGGTCGGGAAGCGGTTAACCACTTTAAGACCGGGCCTATTTTTCAAACTTGTTGTTTACAAGTTAAAATCATTTTTTTTCCTATAAAATTACTTAGAACCCCCAAACATAATATATATTTTTTTCTAAGACTCTAGAGAATAAAATGGCGGTCGTTGCAATACTTTCTGTGACACCGTATTTGCGCAGCGGTCTTACAAGCACACTTTTTTCAGAAAAAATA